>OZ012737.1:356826414-358026414 GCA_963859935.3 Lathyrus sativus
AATATGGGGGGAGTTCCCATCAGGCAACAACGGTTCTTCCTGACCCTACTTAAGCATGCATATTCTGTCAGTGAAGACTTGGTGTGAAGCCTTGGAGCTTACGTTAGAAGAGAAAAAGGCCCGGGGCTAGGGTGAGCTGAGGGGCGACAGCGTAAGTGAGCGAATGTGTGTAAGCCCAGTCAAACATGACTGTTCTAGGCGGGGAGGGCCACCCACCTTCGAATGGTGTTGGTCTTACGGACCGTGGATGGATTCGCCTCTGGCCTCGGGGCACGTCGGAACCGCATGAGTTCACCGGGGTGGAGCACAGTCCGCCAAAATCGGCATAGTTTAGGTGCTATTGATGGAACATGGTAAGCCTATCTTTCTCCATATGGAAGTGCTGCGGGCACATAGAGATGTGGGTAGAGGAAGTCTCAAAAAGCGAAGGCCGAGCTGTAGGTCACGTGACCTGCACCGAGTTGGTGGCTGACTGGGCTTTTTCCTTTATCAAAGCAGATCAGCTCGCCGCCTTCTTGTTATCAAAAAGTCGGTCGAATCGGGCGGAACGTCGAATGAAATAGGTAGCCGGGTTCTCTTTTTACAACCCTTTTGCCCCCCCCCCCTATCCCTTATGTTTAGGAGCGAGATCCGCCCAAGAACGACCAGTCCTGTGGTGGTACGGAAGGCACGGACTCCGCGAACGTCCCGCGCCCCCAAGACTAATAAAGGAAAGAAAGCCTCAACCAGAACCACATTCCTTTTGCATGCGGATTTAGCTAAGTGTCTGACTGGTCATAGTTCCCTGCTGTTGCGGCCAGTGCTCGTTTGCGCGCAACCCAACAAACAAGTAAAGGATGCCTCTCGGGGCATCTGAGAATGATTCGAGCCGTATGAAGGGAAACTCTCACGTACAGTTTGTCTTTTTTTTGGGGGGGGGGGGGGGGGGAGGAGCCCGACAGGGTCCCCCCACTGACTTGGCCCAGGCCTAAGTGAAAGTGAAGTGGTGGGCCTACCCATCCCAACCAGGGGTATGCTGGGATTCGCGAAGAGCAGCACCTTACGATGTTCATTACCAATCGGATCCTGACGTATCAGTAGGTACCAGAGGAGATCGCTATGATCGTTACTGTATCCGTATTGAAGAGATGCGACAAAGTCTGCGGATAATTTTCCAATGTCCTAATAAAATGCCTAGTGGCATGATCAAAGCCGATGATCGTAAGTTATGTCCTCCATCACGATGTCGAATGAAACTATCCATGGAATCGTGCGCCGTGTGAAACGTAGATCATCGCCGTTCTTAACCGAGACTCAGGTTAAGCTCCGTCTCGGAACCTAGTGGGGTTAGGAGTAAAGCATCCCGAGGTTGGCGCATCTCGTTGGGCGTGGAGAAGCATTGGGAATCTCCATTTCTTTCTTCGGAGCCGTTTCTTTTCCCGTCCCCCCGCCCCGGCATAGCGCTTCGCTTCCGGTTCTTCGGAAGAATCAACTAACTTCTCCCTTCTTCATTGATCTGGGGGAAAAGGAACCGTCTACCAGTTGGCAAGCTAGACATCAAGTAAACGGCTTGATGAGGATAACTAAGCTGACACGCCGGAGTTGGCTGCTGGCACAACAGGGTGGTGCCTTACCGCACCGCAGGCGAACGCGCGGTAGCGTTCGTGGTGGTGCTTCAGGATTCCAATGTAGTGCGTCCAAGATCAGAACGAGCTTGCCGGCGGACCACTGCCGTCCCATTCTTGAGTGAGCTGGAGCGCAACCATCTAATCCACTGAACTAGCTAGAAGCTATCGCTTCGGGTCGAAGCACTAAAAGAAAAGGACCGGGAAACGTCCTTAAGTAAGCTCCTTCGAATGTGTGAGGACCTACAGACTGCGGGTTTGCAGTCCGCAACCTTCCGGCAATTGGCCGACAGAGTGCCATTCCGGGCGGATGCGGATCAACACTCAGCCACCTAGGACAGGATGAGATCGCGTGCAAGACGCGACGCTCCCTATGATATCTGAGGTCTTTTTCCCATGCATCCTTTCTGTTGGTCAACAACCAAGCACATCTCTCTTTATTAACTACTCCGTGCAGGAAAGACTCTCTTTCTGTCTGGAGGGAATTTTTTTGTCTCAATCAATCACTATGTTTCCATTCAATTTTCATTACGAAGATGTATCACGTCAGGACCCGTTGCTCAAACTGAATCACGCCAACGTTATGGAAGTTCCTGGATCGTGTGAAATAAGATTAGTACCTAAGGCACCCTATGATTTAATAATAATAAATGGAAAATTGGCTATGGAGATTCCGCGCGGTCAGAAATTCATACAGACACAAAGGGGTTCAATAGGAAAGTCGTTTCGATCCAATCCATTCTTGGGGTCAAAAAAAGACAAAGGGTATGTCAGTGACCTAGCACGACAAAGCACTCTCCGAGGGCATGGAATGTCTAATTTTTCGGTCAGAATATCGACAGTAATGTCTCTGTTAGATTCTCCGGTCGAAATACGGGAAAACTCCATTCAATTCTCGATGGAAACGGAGTTTTGCGAATTCTCCCCGGAACTGGAAGATCATTTCGAGATCTTCAAACATATTCGAGGGTTCAATGTTACTATTGTAACTTCGGCCAACACACAAGATGAGACTTTACCACCGTCGAGCGGCTTTTTGCAAAAAGATGAGGGAGAAACTCAGTAAGAGATGTCGGAGAAGCGAAATATACGAGATCACAAACGCAGATTGCTCGCGGCTAAATATGAATTGAGACGAAAGCTTTATAAAGCCTTTTGTAAAGATTCCGATCTTCCTAGTGATATGCGGGACAAACTTCGTTATAAGTTGTCCAAGTTGCCAAGAAATAGTTCCTTTCCACGGGTCGCCCTCGTTCCGTATATGAGTTCTTTCGAATTTCTCGTATCATTTTTCATGGATTAGCATCTCGAGGTCCTTTGATGGGCATAAAGAAATCGTCTTAGTAGCAACCGCCAAACCCATAAAACAAGGGTTAGCTCCGCAGCTGGTCCACAAGCAAGGTAAGTAGGTCCATTACCGGCCGGCTCCGGACCGAAAAGACCTAATGGAGTAATCCCTTATCTCGGATCGGAGATGCTAACGGGGCAGGAATCGAAGTGGGGGACCTATCTACCGCCTGTGTCTATCTCCTGTCAAGTATGCTCCCCAGACATAGACTACGTACAGGGTAGTACTCTTGGATATAATATCACCGCGTGAACGTGAACATAACATTAAGTTACGAATGTAACTCCCGAGGGGTCGACCACTATTCTAAATAAAGTAAGGCGGAGAATTGTTGTTCATTGGAGCGCCGGAGTGCGGGGGTTGTTCCCATCATTGAAGTCAGAGTGTGGGACTGATCCTTCCGAATGATAAAGAAAAAAAAAGTGCTTAGTTTCGTTGGAAAAACCAACACAAATATCATATTGACTTTATCTCGCCCGGATAGATATAAAAGGTTGGAGAGAGTTACTTTATGAAATTGTCTCCTTTCTAAAGTTGCGCAAGGCAGCCCCACCCCTCTTTTCCCCCCTTTAATGAAAGACCCTCGCCCCAAAAAAATGGGATGAATTAAAAAAAAGCTTTTTGATTGATTCAGGGCGCAGCGAAACCAATTTATTTCAAGGCAAAAGGGGGACTTACTTACTTGACTTTTCCTGACGCTGAGTCATCCTATTCAAATAAAATTTAGCTATGTTAATTGAACAGGAAAAGTTTTCAGATGATATGGACCCTGGACGAGAACCTCCAATTGCTTAGGGGTCGCACTCTGCCCCGCTTGGTGGACGAAATCTTCTCTCCTTTTATATTATTTCTCCCACACACCTTTGCCCTCTTACCAACCCCATTTTTTCCGCTTTTTCATTGGGACTGGTTCTTGTTTGTATATCTTTATTATATATTTTAGCAAACTCGCATTTTGTAGCTGCATCACAGCTACTTATTTACGTGGGAGCTATTAACATTTTAATCATATTTGCTGTGATGTTCATGAATAGTTCCGAATATTACCAAGATTTGAATCTTTGGACCGTAGGGGATGGAACTTTGATAGTTGGTACAAGTATTTTTGTTTCATTAATCACTATTATTTCCGATACATCATGGTACAAAATTATTTGGACTACAAGACCAAATCAGATTATTGAGCAAGATTTGATAAGTACTAGTCAATAAATTGGAATTCATTTATCAACAGATTTTTTTCTTCCATTTGAACTAATTTCCATAATTCTTTTAGTTTCTTTGATAGGTGCAATTGTCGTAGCTCGCCAGTAAGAAATCTTTAGAGAACTAGTAATAGAAATCAAGATTCTTTTTTTTTTTCAATTTTCTCACATTTATTTCTGTCGAATTCTATGTGAAGTGAAAGAGTTTTTTTTTTATGTAGAAATTCTTTTTTTTATTGCCGATATATTCTTTTGTTAATGAATCCAAATTTATAAGGAGTTGGTCAATGATGCTCGAACATGTACTTGTTTTGAGTGCCTATTTATTTTCTATTGGTATCTATGGATTGATCACGAGCCGAAATATGGTTAGAGCCCTTATGTGTCTTGAACTTATACTGAATGCAGTTAATATAAATCTAGTAACTTTTTCTGATTTTTTTGATAATCGCCAATTAAAAGGAAATATTTTTTCAATTTTTGTTATAGCTATTGAGCCGCTAAAGCGGCTATCGAACTGGCTATTGTTTCCTCAATTGCTCGTAACAGAAAATCAACCCGTATCAATCAATCGAATTTGTTGAATAAATAACATTAATCCTATAATAATAAAGTAGAATTTCAAATAGTGTAATATGAATCTAATCAATTCATTTGAGTATTTATTCGACACAACTTATGATCATATCATGTTTACATTGCCTAAATCATAAGAAATGAAAGTATCCTGGTCCTCTTCGATTCCCTCTTGTAAATTTATCTAGATGCCTTTTTTTATTAACAGTTAACAATATTATCACAAATCATTGATTCATCTGGTATATAAATATACGATTCATTTACGAGTTTACTAGATCGATAATTTTCATTTTTGAACATCCAAAATTACTATAGATAATGTCACATTCAGTAAAGATTTATGATACATGTATAGGATGTACTCAATGTGTCCGAGCCTGTCCCACAGATGTATTAGAAATGATACCTTGGGGTGGATGTAAAGCTAAGCAAATAGCTTCTGCCCCAAGAACAGATGACTGTGTTGGTTGTAAGAGGTGTGAGTCCGCTTGTCCGACGGATTTCTTAAGTGTTCGAGTTTATTTATGGCATGAAACAACTCGAAGTATGGGTCTCGCTTATTGATTCGTTTCAAAAAACACCACACGAATACGTTTTTTACTGGCAAAAACTCGTGTTCAAAATAAAAAAGAAAAAAAAATTCTATTTTATTTTGAGCATGGGCTTTTCTGGCCCAAGTGTATCTTATTTTTATCACGAATTTTTTTCCTTGGTTAACAATAGTTGTTGTTTTCCCAATAGCCGCATGTTCCTTAATTTTCTTATTTCCTCATAGGGGAAATAAGGTAATTAGGTGGTATAGCATTTGTATATGCTTAATCGATCTCCTTCTAACAACCTATGCATTTTGTTATCATTTCCAATTGGATGATCCACTAATTCAACTGACGGAGAATTATAAATGGATCCATTTTTTTGATTTTTACTGGAGATTAGGAATAGATGGACTCTCTATAGGACCTATTTTACTGACAGGATTGATAACTACTTTAGCCAATTTAGCAGCTCAGCCGGTTACTCGAAAATACCAATTATTTTATTTCCTAATGTTAGCAATGTATAGCGGTCAAATAGGACCATTTTCTTCTCGAGACATTTTACTTTTTTTCATCATGTGGGAATTGGAATTAATTCCCGTTTATCTACTTTTATCCATGTGGGGGGGAAAGAAACGTTTGTATTCAGCTACAAAGTTTATTTTGTACACTGCAGGAGCTTCTGTTTTTTTATTAATGGGAATTCTGGGTATTGGTTTATATGGATCTAGTGAACCAACATTTAATTTTGAAACATTAATTAATCAATCATGTCCCGTGGCACTAGAAATAATATTCTATACGGCATTTCTTATTGCTTTTGCTGTCAAATCGCCGATTATACCCTTACATACATGGTTACCAGATACCCACGGAGAGGCACATTACAGCACTTGTATGCTTTTAGCCGGAATCTTATTAAAAATGGGAGCATATGGGTTGGTTCGAATTAATATGGAATTTTTTTCCCACGCTCATTCCATATTTTGCCCCTGGTTAATGATATTAGGTTGTATTCAAATAATCTATGCCGCTGCAACATCTTTTGGTCAACGGAATCTAAAAAAAAGAATCGCTTATTCTTCCGTATCTCATATGGGTTTTATAATTATAGAAATTGGTTCTATAAGTGATACTGGTCTCAACGGGGCCATTTTACAAATAATATCTCATGGATTTATTGGTGCTGCCCTTTTTTTCTTGGCAGGAACTAGTTATGATAGACTGCGTCTTCTTTATCTTGACGAAATGGGCGGAATGGCTATCCCAATGCCAAAAATATTCACTATTTTCACTATCTTATCAATGGCTTCTCTTGCATTGCCTGGCATGAGCGGTTTTGTTGCAGAATTGATAGTTTTTTTTTGGAATAATTACTAGTCAAAAATATCTTTTCATGATGAAAATACTAATTACTTTTGTAACAGCAATTGGAATGATATTAACTCCTATTTATTTATTATCTATCTTACGACAAATGTTCTATGGATACAAGTTTTTTAATACATCAAACTCTTCTTTTTTTGATTTTGGGCCCAGAGAATTATTTATTTCTATTTTTATCCTTATACCCATAATAGGTATTGGTATTTATCCAGATTTCATTTTCTCATTTTCGGTTGACAAGGTTGAAGCTATTCTATCTAATTTTTGATGGATGATTTTTGTGAATAAATGAATCAAAAAGATACAAAAAAATATTTTCCCGTTAGATTCATTTAAAAAATTGAAATTAGAATCGAATATGTTTGTTGTTTGTTGTTCCTGACTCTGCTTCACCTTAATTGTTATTTTAACAAGTAAAGTTATGTCTTGGTCCGAGTGGGAATAGCATATCTCTTCTGCATGTCCATAGAGTTTTGAAAAATCCAAACATCTCAGAAAGAAATAGAGAAGTCGGTCGGAATTTCTCGAACGAACCACACTCCTTCATATACGTCAGGAGTCCATTGATGAGAAGGGGCTGGGGAAAGCTTGAACCCAATTCCTACAGTGATGAATATAAGCGCAATTGAAATTCCCGGAGAGTTATACATTTGTGTATTGATAAGACCATTTACTATTTCTTGAAGCTCCATTTCTCCCCCGGATGAACCATATAGCCAAGAAAAACCATGAACCAGAATAGAAGAGCTTGCCCCACCCATGAGTAAATATTTCATAGTAGCCTCATTAGACCTTACATCTTTCTTGGTATATCAAGATAGTAGATAGGAGCATAAACTGAAACATTCTAGAGCTACAAAGATAGTTATTAAATCGTTAGCGCTGCATAAAAACATTCCTCCTAGAGTAGCGGTTAATATAAATAACAGAAACTTTGTTATAGCCATTTCTATACATTCAATGTACTTTATGGATAGAGGAATACATAGAGTTGAAGATAGTAAAATAAGAAATTGAAAGATTTCGTTAAAATTGTTTGTTTGGAAATTTCCCGAAAAACGAATAATGGGTTCTTCTCTCCATCGGAACAACAGCGCCATTATGCTCATTACTAAACTTGTTGAAGAGAAAAAATAGAACCAAGATATCTCTTTTTGATCCGAAGTGGAATCGATCATCAGAAGAAGAATTAGGCCCAAAATTAGAATCAATTCCGGAAAAAGAAAACTTCCATCGAAAATAAGCAAATGAAAGGCTTTCATAAAAATTCTCGTAGACTCGAGAATGAGATTTTCATTCTGTACATGTCAAATCATGAATTAGTACATGGAATCTCCAAAAAAAATACCCTTTGATGTATGGATCCTTAGGTCCATGTGTGTATATGGACCATAGATCCTGTTCATGGATTAACGAAAAGGTGCACGAGTTCTATTTGCTTCCGCCATTTTCTGAATCTCTTCCTTTTTGCGTATGGCATCACCACGCCCCTTGACAACATCCACTAATTCAGAACTGAATTTGAAAGCCATATTTCGACCCGGACGTTTTCGGGATGCCGCTACTAACCAACGAATGGCAAGTGCTCTTCCTTGTGGCTTTTTTATTTCAATGGGAACTTGATGAGTCGATCCACTCACGCGTCTCGCTTTTACTACTATCTTGGGAGTTACCTGAAGTATTGCTTCACGTAAAACGGATAGTGGATTTTTTTCTGTCTTTTGTTGAATCCTTTTCATAGCTCGATAGAAAATTCGATAAGCCAATAATTTTTTTCCGTGTTTCATAATATGGTTAATAAACCTGTTAACTACTTGATTACGATAAATTGGATCAGATTTTTCGATTTTCTTTTCTGCAGTACCTCGTCGTGACATGAGCTTAATAATCCATTTTTTTTATAACTTAACTTATGGGGCTAAAATAATAATTTATTTTGGCTTTTTGGCTCCATATTTTGAACGCCCTTGTTGATGATCCCTTACTCCGCCAGCATCTAGGGGTCCTCGAACAATGTGATATCTCACACCAGGTAAATCCTTAACCCTTCCCCCTCTTACTAAGACTACAGAATGTTCTTGTAAATTATGGGCAATACCAGGTATATAAGCAGTAATTACAAATCCTGAGGTTAAGCGTACTCTGGCAACTTTACGTAACGCAGAGTTTGGTTTTTTCGGGTTAATAGTGTCAAAGTTGACAGATAAGTCATCCTTACTGCCACTCTACAGAACCGTACATGTGATTTTCACCGCATACGGCTCCTCGTTCAATTCTTTTGAAGTAATTAGATCCTTTATCCTCGTTCGATAATCTCCATTTCTTCCCCCAAACCCAACAAAATAACGAGAACGAATGAAGTCAGCCACGTTTTCATGTTTGAATTGAACACTTTCGTTTTTTTATTCTCAAAGGAGAAAATTATTCTTTTTACTTTTACCAAACATATGTGGATCCAATTATGATCTTCTAATCAACTGTTTCAATCAATAGAAAACCTTTTTTTTTGTATGAATCCATATTATTACATTCCAATTCCTTCCCAATATTTCCCAAAGAAAATACCGAATTGGATCTTAAATTGACGGGTTAGTGTGAGCTTATCCATGCGGTTATGCTCTCTTTGAATAGGAATCTATTTTGTGAAAAATCCCGGCTTTCGTGCTTTGGTGGGTCTTTGAGATCCTTTTGATGACCTATGTTGAAAAGATATCTATTATGATTAGAATATAGAATATATTCTAGAATAATATTTAATATATTCTAAATAGATGTTTACTCTTCCATAATAGTATTAATTAGTATAAAATTACTATTAAACAATACTCTTTGAATATAGCTAATTCATAGTATTCCAGTCCAACATTTTTATTTGAAAACTTTTTGAGTTATCTGTAAAAATAGATTCAGCTAATGAAAAGGCTTTCAATGCTGCCGTATATCCTTTTTTTTCCAAAAATTCTTACGAATTTTTTTTTTTGATATAGAAGTGCGTTTTTTGGGAACTGGCATACGCTTTATTAGTAGTTACACGAGTGCTCAGATCAATACCGAAACACATATAGAGTGCCTGGTCTTTAAGCCCGATAATGCCACAAAGAAAGAGCACAAGCAGGAATCCCTGCACCGAATCCATACCGAAGAGACTTGAAAAGGTCTCAGATGATCTACACCGAAAAGACATTAGGAGCACTCATTCCTTGTACCCGGGGAACTTATTCATAAGGGAGGGGATCTACACCAGAAAAGGAGTTTACGGCCGGTTCCCATATAGACACTGTGGCCCACCCTTTCTTTGAACCTTGTCAATGATCGAACTTAAAGATATGAACTGAGTGCCATTTGATGAGTAACTGAGAACAAGGGAGAGGGATATGGAAAGGATGAAGTAATGAAAGACGAAGTCATTGCTAGTAGTAACGACTTGTCACGATCCATTGGTTCATATAAAATCCATGTCCTAGGTGTATCAAAAAACATTCTTTTCGCTAAGCGTATATAATAAAATAGAGTGAAAGGTCCACCCCGAAAGGGGGTACTAACTAACAGCTGAGTCCTCTCCGAACCGCAGGTGATAGTTGCCCATCATACGACTCACCAACTTAACTTGCCTCTATGGGAGACTCGCTCCGGGCAGGTTCGGATTACAATACACGGCTCTACGAAGGAAAGGGTTGGTGGGTTGGGAACGTTTTAAATATTATTATTTTTCTGCGATGAGAAATGCAAGACGAAAAAGGAACCCATCTTTTCGACTGGGAAATGCGAGTCTGTTTTGTCCACTTTCTCCATCCCTCTCTATCAAAATGATAAAAAAGGAAGGCGAGCTTGCTTCTTATTTTCGTGTTCGATCTCTTCCATCTCTGCCCCGCTCGTTGTCACCTATGTTGAAGAAAGGTTTGGAACCCTGTAGAGAGTTAGGAGGGGCCAAGGATCTTCCTCTCAACAGTGCTTCTCGGGGCTCCACTCTCCCCCCCCCCCCCTGAATAAGTAAGGCCCCGTTAGCCTGGGCGAGGGGATATGGAATAAGGATGGAAGCCCCCTTCACTCTGCCAGGGACTGGACAGGGGTTAGCTCTGTAAATGTGTAGAGCCGAGTGTAGTGTGGTGTAGTAGTTGGAACTTCTAGGCCCCTTCCCGGCTACTGGACCACTCCAGTTCTTTGGGTACTACGGACCCTCTGCCATCCATTGCAGCAAAGTCGTTTCATGAGCGGGGGGGGGGGGGGGGGGGGGGGGGGGGGGGGGGGGCTAAGCGCAGTTCTTTGAATCAAACGTTGAATGAAATCGATTCTTTTTTAGATATCAAAATAAAACTAGGATAGGATAGATGGATGGATCTATCTTTCTATTAATATATATGACTAAAAAAAATGGATTTATTTAAGTAGTGTAGCAAGAAGCCCCCAATCCTTGATTTGGCCAAGAAAGACTGCACTGCTTTGGGCCCAGGAAGCGAAGGGAATGATCTCGGCTTCTTATCCTCCACACTTATTTTTTATCTCCTTGCCCCTTTCGCATGCGCTTCGCGCGCCATTGGCGCTTTGCTCTCCTCTTATTCTTCATTGGACGGTTCGGATGGACTTCACCGTTCTTTCCCAACAAAAATAGAAAAGGCTGTATCACATCGAGATGTGGATTCGTTTTCCGCCCCCAATGAGATGGGGAATTTGTAACCCCCTATTTTTACTTTTGTTTGGACCCTTCATCTTTCTGAATGGAGGCCCGGCTCGCGTCGTTCCAACAACCGGCGGGGAGCACCTCATTATACGATTGCGCGCAGTAACTGGGAGTCCTTTTTTTTACACCTAAGGCAAACTTCAATTCACCAAACCAAGGTTCATCTCGTGTAGTGATTGTGGACTCGTACAAGGATATTGAGTAGACGATTGATGTTTCAGACTCGACCCTATCTTTCGTAGCATGCATTCCCATCGGTGTCGCAACTGATTCGGTAAGCTACGTGTCCGGTGCACGGAGAACTGCCTTCGGTCCCCCAAACTGACTGACTCGTGGCAATCTTCCGGCCGCCCAACAACCTATAATGCTAGTCACTACTCCCACTGGGGCTAGGAAGTAAGCCCCACAACCCAAAGCGGCGAAGAACAAATAGAATTTGCTACAAAGACCTTGTTGATCCGGGACCAGAGCCTGTTGACTAAGTAGCAGATAGACCCTCGGAGGGGACGCCCGCAGCAGACTCAGCAGAGGGATCAGGGGCAGGAATATAACAAGCTCCATAGCCGGTTGTTAACCTAATAGCATGATGGGCATAGACAGTACCATAGGTTGGTTCCAGATCGAGCTATTAAAGCACCTGACGGAACAGAACCGAAAATCTGGTAGAGGAAAAGGCAGGAGTCTATTTAGTAGACTTAGTTGCGTATGTTGAGTAAAGAACAGCCCCGTGAAGCTACGGGCTTTCCCTCTGTCTGGCGCGCATCCTTCCCTCCCCTCCTTTCTATCATTAGAAGCAAAGAAAGGCAGGAGCTGGTTTTTAGTCCTAAGTAACAGATTGAGTAGCTTTTATAACCAGCATCTAAGTAACTTCCAGATCTATAGTCACCATCAGTGTTAGATCCTCTAGGTGCAGGGGAAGCAAGCACCTAAATTGGTGCCTCTTCCTTTCCAGCTCCTCTAGTAAAGAAAGGATCACCTCCGCCCAATAGAGCCTAGCCCGAGAGAGGACTTCTCCAGTGTGGATCGAAATGGTCTCGCGAAGCCGGTCCCCGGATAGCCAACCGAAGACTCTCAGAAAAAACAACCTTGACATGACCTCAGAATCAGAGATCAAGAGAGAACTAGTGATCAAGAATGACTCGATCCCTAACTGACAGATTCGATGACGAGAGTTTCAGATTCAGGAATCGAAAAATTCGTGACTATAGATAAGAATTCGGATATGCTGAACATCTTAGTCTGAGTATGCCGGATATGTCTTTGCCCAGTGGAGTGGAGAATCAATAGAGCTCGTGGTTGATCTTCCCCGATCCGCTTCTTCCCCTTTTTCATTGTATTAAACCGGACGCTAGTCCATTATATGAGAACCTATCGATGGTTTAGCTGCGGAGATCCTTCACCTTTTCCATTGGTCTTTGCTCCAAGCTTGAACAAGGGCTTTCTCTCTGCTTGAGTGGCTTGAAGCTACAACAATCAAGGTTGGGCCTTTTATTGCTCTTCTCTTGTCCCCTCGGGCTTATTATATTAAATTAAGGCAAGCGGTGGAACTGGAAAACTATCAATGCTTTTCTCCCTGTCTTTCCACTCATATAATGAAAAAATAATTAATCTCGGATACGTCTTATTCCGTGATCCATTTAATGAATCATTAGAGTGCGCGTTGCGTGAGGAGTTAAGGGTTATTCCAGTCGATTGATCCTCCGCTTCTGGCCATCTCGCTCCCATCGCTTTGTTGGCTGACAGCCCCTATCGCTAATCAGAGAGAGGTAGTGAATCTAATGTTGTGGCCGCCTTGAGCTCTTCTTCTTTCCGCCCTCTTTGCCGCAGCTATTCCATCTGGTGGTATACTAGAGTCTTCCTAAAGGCTGCTCTTCTGCCTGACCCTTAAGTAAGGGCGGTGGAACTCTTATACTTCCTTTATCCGCTATCGCTATGTCACAAAGTTGGGTAAGCAGTAGAACTCGTTGCCCTTTCTTCCACGCTAGAAGTGAAAGCCCAGCCAAGTTCTTGGAGAATCTATAGTTTCTGGTGTTGGGCGAGATGGGGAGAAAACTCCACTCCTTGCTTCAGCCCTTCTTCTCCCACAGACAGACCTGGGTGGGGATCTCTACTCGAATAGAAGGCGCGAACTCATCGATGCTATGACAACCCTTCCTTGCCTAACCGCAGCTGTTTTCTCAGGTCGAGTTGAGGGCTTTAGCTTCTATGATTCCTGTATTGTAGCTTTTGCGCCGGGTGTCTTATTTCTTTAACAAAAAGAAAGGCCAGTTCTTGTCTAATCGATAGTGGGTCATTCCTCTAATTATGGTTGAGCTGCCACTGATTGACTAACCTCGGTCAGGATCTCTGATCCCTACGACATGATCTCAGGTTCTTCCTCGGCCCCTTTCTTCTGTCTTTGACTTTTTGCTTTTTCTGTCCTAGGTAGGCTTCTCTTCTCGCTACTCCAGTCTAGTGGGGAAGGTCTGTTGGATTGTGGTGTTATGACTAATTAAGAAATAGTGTATATAAAAGTGATGATATGATGCCCAGGCTAGGAACTGCTGTTATTCATAGTAGGGTGCTGTTCCCTTTCCCGAAAGAAAGAGAAAGATCCCGAGAAAAAGGAAGTAGGCTTCGGTTCAATCTGGGATCGAACTATCCTCTTTTCTTTGGCTGTGTCAAGCTAGTTCTCTGATCCGAGGGGGACTCTTGTGAAGTAAAGAAAGTTTCCAGGAGGGATCGAACCGAACTTCCACTCAAAGCTTTGGCATATGGAATATTGTATTTTAGCTAGTCTTATTAGACTAGCTTTGCTTTATAGAGTACAAGAGCTTTCCCTATCAGCTGTAACTAGATAAGAAAGAATAAGTCCTGCTTTGCTTATTATAAATAAATATAAAGTCTAAATTGAAGACTTTCATTTATTTATATAATAAGGATTGCCAACAAAGCCTTTTTTTTGTTTGGGTCCAGGGCTTCTTTGTTTCGGACAAGAGTGTCCAGCACACAAGGGGAAATAGAATGCCCAAGGAAGATTAGCATGGGCAGAAGTGATATTTTATTGGATTCCATTCTTGAGCCACTCACGAAGTCCATGGTTAGGCTTGTTCAGATCAGAGGGGAGGCCAGAATTTAGTAGCTTTAGGGCAGGTTATGAGGACATGGTCGGTGCTTTCATTGATTCCTTGGCACCAACAGGATCCTTGACTAATGTGCCAAGTGTGGAGAAGGGCTAGACGATCATGGGCACAAAGCCAGAGGAAGTCGTTCACTCTAGGAGTAGTTTGGGCAAATCCACTTCCAGTCACTCGATTGGAGTCTTTGCTGAGAGTCTTGGGGTATGTCTGCCCTCAATTCTAAAAATAAAACTGAGACTTGTATATATAACATGTTGCAAATTGTTTTTACAAGAAAAACAATAGAATTTAAACACTTAATCCCAAACATTGATGCTGAGCCTATGCCTTCTCTTCCCTTGATTAAAGATGAATCAAGTCCTTCGAATGCGATGAGTAAACCTCCGATTACGGCACCACCTTTGAACAACCCTTTGGATAACACTACTAAATTCGAACCCAAACCTTCTTTCGACAATACTCCGGTTAACGCTACTAAATTTACAGAACCTAATGTTCTTCAATTACCTTCGTTTGATTGAACCTGTGAAGGAACAATTTGTGCAAAACCCCCAAAATCCAAGATTCTTGGAGGACAAAAACCTAAAGTTTTTATTCAAGAAAAACTCACTGACTTCTCAACCCAAATATGATACACCGATCCTAATTTTAGATGTTATCACCTCGATGATGCAGAATGCACAACAAAAATGATTAAGTGTAGTTGTTGAGAAAATGCAAGAAAGAGGATGAAGATGATGAGAAACAAATCAGTGTATATTTTCACTTTTCTTATTTTTTGTGTGTAGAAAAAAGCTATCTTAATATATACATATATGCAAAGTTATAACCAAATAACCAACATAGCAGTCACTTTGAATGGTAAACATAACAGTAATTTATGAGAAACGAGCGAGCAGTCGGCCTAAAACCAGAGGAGCTCGACCTGAGCTCTTCTGAATTCAAGATTATGTAGAAAACCGCTCTTTGCGTCGACCAGAACAGGTTCATGCGTCGACGCAAAGCACCCCATTTTTGACAAATATAAATGCACACAGTATGAGTCGACCGAAGGGTCGACGCAAACTCTCCTAAGAGCAACAAATGAAAATTATTATCTGCATGAGTCGACTCAAAGACTCAGAACTGGCAAAAATGCAGATTTTGATATGTTTAGCTACTTTTAAGTGTTTCTAATACATCTCTAACTCGACTAACATGATCAAACTCATATAGGACACATATAGTGCTTTTCCTATATGAACCAAGATACATTTTGACAAATGTTTGACACTAAAAAAATAATGTATGCATATGCGACTCGATGATACCGTCTAAAGTATATTTTTTTAATTATATATGTTTTGACATCATTAAAACAAATATAACGAAGTATGAGACACTTTGCCCTCACATAGTAAACATAGTAAGTATGTTGTTGTTATGGTTGCTTGAGTTGTGAGTTGAACGTCGCTGTTACAGTGTTGTTTCGTGGAGAATTGGTGGGAGTTCATGGAGCTTGTGTTTTCTTTTATGATGAAGGAAAGGAGCTTTATGTTGCTGCAGTGCGATTTTGGTACAGTTTTAGGTGGTGGTTGCAAAGTTTTGTGAAGGTGAGTGAAAGTAGCAAGAAGTTTGTGTGGTTTTCGTATACTAGCGCTCACGCGGGTCTTCAAAATCAAATGAATCAAGTAACTTGAGCATAAAGGAATGATCAATGTACCCTTTTGCAAACTTAGTATTAGTATCAGAAGAAAACTAATATTTGAGGAGAAATTAAAAAACGAGCTACAAGTGAGGGATTCACGTTACAAAATGCAGTTTTTCTTTTTACCTTAATTTTTTTACTTCTTTGAATGAGAGAGATGGAGGATTAATGAATCTATGAAGAGTGGGTGGTGAGTTTTGTCTTCTTTGTATAGAGAATTATTTGAGGAATAATGAAGGTAATATATGATTATGGTGTGATAGTAGAGATGAAAATATGGTGGTCTCTTATTGGTTGTTCACTAAAAAATACGTTGAAGGAGGGAGTGGAAAGAAGTAGGTTGTTGGCACGTCGATTTTCATGAAAATGCAGGTAAAGAAAAATGACTTTCGTTGTGTGAACAGTAGGCGGTAGACGTTTTGAGAGAGAGGAAAATTGGATCGTTGGGATAGGCACGCCTCTTTGTATTTTGCTACGTGTTTTTTATGATTTCAAAATGAAAGGAAGAGGGATCCAAATGAAGGTAGGAGGCACCGTTAATCGGTGTGCCTAGGTTTTTCTTTCTTATGCATTGGCCAATCACAATAGAATATATAGCATGAATATGGGCTTTCCAAAATTTAATGTAATTCCCCAATTACCCTTTAGACTATTTTTGATTTAAATGAGTTTAATAAATAAATTGAAATAAAAAATCAAATACTTTAAATCAAGCAAAATAAAATAAAATAAAGTATTTACTTATTCCTATTAATTTTTTATGAATATTTTGACTAAAAAAATAAAAGGAATTAAAATAAATTAACATAACGAGCGAAAACGTGCGTAAAAAATAAAATGAACACGTTAAAATGTTCTACGTGAAATAAAGCTCCAGAAAAGAGACATGTAAAGATCAAATTTTGCAATAAAAATGTCCGGTTGAAAAAGCTCAGACTGATCAAAATGCGACTACAAATGGAATCGAAAAAATTAAACGAGCATGTTAGGTTGAACTACGTGAACCGTAGATCCATAAAACTGACAAGCTGCAAGCCCAATCTTGAAATTTTTTCAGTCGCTAATTTTACGTGCATTTGAAAATTGATTCAATCGGTCTGTCTGTAAAACCAAAATTTTAATTTGGTCAACTTTTTAAGCATTATGCTTACATGAATGCATGTTATGATGTGCAGAAGATGCAAACATCTTGATATGCATGGATTTATTAAATTAGGAGCAAAATTAGGATATGAAAACTGTCCCTATTTAAATATTTTCAACTCTTCATATGATCGCAGTAGGAGATAGTTAAATATATACTAAAGGACCCAAATTTTGTTTCTTGATGAAATGATATGTTACAAATTTAACGAGACACTTTTTTTTTTGTTGGGGATATGATATGAGATGAGATGAAATATGGCTTGGTGAGATGCCATTATTGGTGAATGGAAATGCAAAGTGGGCTCACTAGGGAGAGAAATGACCAACTACCCCCAAACACTTACGTTGGTGGGTTGATCAACCAGTGATGTATGCTCTGATAATAATCTGTTAGTTCCATGGTTCTATGATATAGAATTGTCCATGGTTCTATGATTGGCTAAATTTTGGTAAAACATGATCCTGCGCTGATGTTAAGCAGGATGTTATAACATCTCCATCTGTTGTGGTGACAAAACTGCTGTCATGTGTTTTTAATCACAATGTCATGACCAATGTCATGACATCGCTGTCTGATACAACAGGAGTTGTGGTAATAGAACTGTTATCGTATGTTATAAATAGCAGGAGTTGTGGTGCAGCAGGAGCAGATGACAAAACTGATGTCATGTGTTTTAAATATGATGCCATTACCAATGTCATGACATCACTGTCTGGTGCAGTAGGAGCTAGCAGGAGCTGATGACAGAACTGCTGTCATGGATGTCATACTGAATGTCATGACATTGTTGTCTGGTACAACAGGTGCTGTTGTTTTATCACTTGACATAAGTGCTTTGGATATACCTCATCAGTATGTGCAGGCCAAAGTGATTCATTAGGAATAAAGTGCAGATTTAATTGGTGTTCATAAAAAGGATCTTTGAGACCTTTTAGGAAACTATAATATGCTTGTTTCTACTGTTCTGAAGAAGATTCTGCAGTAGTGTTCAGCAGGGGGAGTCTGGTCAGCTAAGAGTAAGTGAAGTTGAATGTCATGACTGAATTGTGAGGGAAAACTGTCTCACAACATACGTTCTCAAGTTTCGATGATGACAAAGTACAACCTCGGATGAATCAGAATCGTCATGCAATACTTAACATATTACATCCTTCCTATATCCTTTTAAATCATCATATTTCATTGGCAATATATGTGACTAATGTTTGGTCGTGACAAGATGCACGAAACAACAAACATATCAATTTTTGCAGGTTTTGTAGCTATGAGTCAACCATACCACTCAGCGCATGAAGCTGTGTATTCCCCACGGGTCAGCGCATGGAACCATGCGTCGACCGTTAACTTGGCCCATGCAGGTTTAAGAATCAGACGGCTCAGCGCATGAAGATCATGCGTCGACCGCTGACTCGGCGCATGACAGTTTGAGTGTCACACGGCTCAGCGCACGCCGACCCTATGGTCGACCGTTCGCGCGCAGAAACAGAAATTCTGCTTTGTTTCATTGATCTGTCAACTGTCTGTTTTGTATTTCTATAAATAGCTGTCTTTTCAATTTTAAC
Organism: Lathyrus sativus; assembly: GCA_963859935.3. NCBI lineage: Eukaryota > Viridiplantae > Streptophyta > Magnoliopsida > Fabales > Fabaceae > Lathyrus > Lathyrus sativus. The sequence goes on from OZ012737.1 coordinate 356,845,266, forward strand.
AACTAACATTTTTGAACATTTTTAAGAACATTTTTGAAAGCATTGTGAGAAAGTGTTCAGGTCAAGAAACGTGAAAGAGGTGCATCAGTGTTCTTCATCTTCATCGTTCAATCAACTCACAAATCCTCAAATTACAGATAATCAATTTTTTGCTGCGGTTTGTGGTTTGCTCGACGGTGATAAGGTTCGAACGCGTGATTGAAGATCCGGTTCGAGTGGAAGCTGGTGCAGGTGTTTCTTGGGAGAAAACCTTGAGGTTTTACCTATCAAGACTACAGGTTTTGAAGGCTTTTGTTACGGAATCGTCGGTTCAACAATCAAGCGAGTGCGAAGGTGATTGATTAGCGGAAGGTTGATCAATCTAGTAGCTAGGGCGTTGAAAGGTTGAAGACGTTCCGGGTTCAATTTGGGTGTGTCTAAGATCAGCCGTGCCGAAGGTTTGATCAACGGAAGAGTTGTCAATAAGGTGGCTGCAATCGGAGGTCATTCACATCAAATTGGAGGACTTGATTCATCTTGAATCAAGGGGCAAGAAGTGATAGAAATTATCAGCATCATTGAGATTGTTTGTATCAATTGTCTATCGATTCTTGTGTATAACTATTCTACCAAACAGGTGATATCTATTCAATACATATCTCAATTCTCTTTGTAGAATTGAGGGCAGACGTACCCCAACGCGAGGACGACTGGGGGAACTGCCTCATCAAATCTTGTGTTCCTTTATTTTCTGCATTTTCAATTACAGCTTAAAAATTAAGTGATTCTAGAATAAGTGATTTTGTCAAATTGTAGTATTGATTGAGTGAGTTGGTGAAACACTGTTTTTTAACTACTAAGTACAATAGAAATACTGTACTAAGGCTTTTTCAATCACTCATTCAACACAAATATCATTTAAGGTATTTGTGCACACCAACTGTTCGACAAAAGTGCTGAACTAAAATTGCCTTAATTTTGCTGCTAGTTTTGTGCACACCAACTGTTCGACAAAAGTGCTGAACTAAAATTGCCTTAATTTTGCTGCTAGTTTTGGTGTAATTTTTGATCATTGGAATAAGGAAATAGTACGAGTGAATCACATCTGAGTTTTGCATAAAAGTGTGTAGTGATTTACTATCCGTTATCGTCTTAAATTCATCCGCTTGACGCATATCCGGCTCTCCAATAGTTGTTCGTTTTAGACTATATTTTCCAAGGCCGCTTCCGCATTTGAAAACAATTTTGAAAACCAATTTTATTGGTAGCGCCACTCAAATTTTTAAAAGGGATCTATTCAACCCCCCCTTCTAGATCCGTGCCTTAGTCTAACAAGTGGTATCAAGAGCTCCGGTTGTCCGGTGCTTCAAATACAACATTGATAGAATAATGGCTAACGAACCAAAAGGGGCGTACAATAGAGCTCCCGTTTTTAACGGTGAAAATTATAGCTATTGGAAAGACTGTATGCGGGTGCACATTAATTCCATAGATAGAAAGATATGGAACGTTATTCTCAATGGTCCGATTGAAATAACCATGACAAATGAGAATAACGAAGTTGTGCCAAAGCCCGAAGCACAATGGACCGACGACGATGAGCGAAAGTATAATTACGATTGGAAAGCTAAGAACATTCTAATCTCCTCATTAGGTGTAGATGAATACTACCGTGTATCCCATTGCCCTACGGCTAAGACTATGTGGGATGCACTACAAATTGCCCATGAGGGGACAAACGATGTTAAGTTGGCTCGAATCAACACTCTTATACAAGAGTTTGATCTTTTTTTCATGGAGCAAGGGGAATCCATTGCTGACATGCAAAAGAGATTTACTCATCTCATAAACAGACTACATTCACTAGGAAGACCTATTTCCAATGATCTTGCTACTAATAAAGTTTTGAGATGTCTTAGCAGGGAATGGCAGCCGAAAGTGACCGCCATCAAAGAGGCAAATGATCTTACGGTATTAGACCTGACTACATTGTTTGGCAAACTACAAGAGCATGAACAGGTACTCTTGAGTCTTGACCAACATGAAAGGAAAGAAAAGAAGGACAAAGTAAAGATGAGTGAAAAGAAGTCAATAGCTCTCAAGGCTTCTTCCTCGAAGTCTAAAGCAAAAGAGCAAAGTGATTATTCTTCAAGCGACGACGAAGAAGAAGACATAAATGAGGACATGGGGCTGTTCGTTAAACGGTATAACCGGTACGTGAGAAAGAACGGCATCCAACATTCGGAGAAGAACCTGGTAAATTTCCGAAGGCAATCAAGGTTCTCCAAAGATGACAATCAAAAAGGCAAAAAGACTAGAGGAACGTGCTATAAATGTGGAAAGCCCGGTCACTACAAACCGGACTGTCCAATGAACAACAAGGGAAAAGAAAAGGAACCATCGAAGTCACATAAGAGAGCATCAAAGCCTAGGAGGGCGTACATCGCGTGGGAAAGCGACAGTGATTCTTCCTCCTCTAATGAAAGCTCTAGTGATGAAGAAGAGTCCGTGAATCTATGTCTCTCCGCAAATCAGAAAAAGAAAAAGAAACAGGTACGTCACTCTAGATATAATATGTCATCTAATATGTCTCATTCCGAATTACAAACCGCATTCGATGTTTTACACAAGGAAGCAACTGAAGCCTTTAAGAAACTTGCTTCTAATAGAAGAATTTTTACATATTTAGAGCACAAAGTCTTAGAGTCCGAAAAGAAATTAGAGGACCTTAAGGCTTCCATTGTGAAAGATAATGAATCGGATTGTAAGGACAATAGTAATCCTTTCAACTTTGGTTGTGATACTTGTCATATTTGGCAAGGTGAGGTTAGAAACCTTAAGGCCAAATTAGACAAGGCACTTGAACCTAAAATTACATTTGCAATCGATAAAAAGGATTTTAGAAAAAGTATGATAAACCCATATCAAAAATATGCATATGTAATTAGGGATCAAGCAAGTGAAAGTGATTCTAATGTCGACTTTGTATGCTTTTACTGTTGCAAGAAAGGCCACTCCATTGGTAAATGTCGATTTAGGAGATTTCTTGTTCCTAAAGGCATCTACCAATGGTTGCCCAAACGCAACCGTCTTGTCGCTAACCTATTAGGACCCAATATGCCATTGGGTACCTCCCTTTTCTGAGTTATATTTTGACAGGTGAAATGTGTCGAGTCCACCGAGAGAAGATGGATTCTTGATAGTGGGTGCTCAAGGCACATGTCTGGAGACATATCCTTATTCATAGACTTCGTGGCTAAGAAGAAAGGGTATGTAACATACGGTGATAACAACCGCGGAGCGATACTAGGTAAAGGTAGTATAGGTAATCCCTCCTCTACTACAATTTCCGATGTGTTGCTTGTCGAAAACCTTAAACATAATCTCCTTAGCATTAGCCAATTATGCGACAAAGGTTACAATGTTTCCTTTTCAAAAGATTGCTGCAAAATTGTGCATGAAAGTGATAAGAAGAATGTGTTTATTGGTTTTAGAGTAAACAATGTGTATATGCTTGACTTGAATGTGGTATCCCCAACAAGCGATCAATGTCTCATATCTATGAGTGAAGACTCATGGCTATGGCATAGGCGCTTAGCGCATGTCAATTTTGACTTACTCAATAAGATTGTCTCAAAAGATCTAGTACTAGGACTTCCCAAAATTAAGTTCACCAAGGATCACCTTTGTGATGCTTGTCAAAAAGGAAAACAAACGAGGATCTCCTTTAAATCCAAAAAGATTATTTCAACAACGAGACCTCTTGAACTACTTCATATGGACTTGTTTGGGCCGTCTAGGATCAAAAGTCTAGGAGGAAACTATTACGGATTCGTAATAGTGGACGACTTTTCTAGGTTCTGTTGGACCATCTTCTTAGTGAGTAAAAGTGACACGTTTGCCGCTTTTGAGAGATTTGCCAAGCTCTCCCAAAATAAGTTAAATACAAACATTGTGTCAATAAGAAGTGACCACGGAGGTGAATTTGAAAATCATTTATTTGAAGAATATTGCGGTAACCATGGCATCGATCATAACTTCTCGGCTCCACGAACTCCTCAACAAAATGGGGTTGTGGAGCGTAAAAACAGAATTTTAGAAGAATTGGGAAGAACAATGATTAATGATAGTGGTTTACCAAAATACTTTTGGGCCGACGCCATTAGTACGGCATGTTATGTTTTGAATAGGGTACTCATCCGCCCCATTCTAAACAAAACTCCGTATGAACTTTTAAAAGGGCGAAAGCCTAATGTTTCTCACCTTCATGTTTTTGGATGCAAGTGCTTTGTATTAAACAATGGAAAGGAAAACTTGGGCAAGTTTGATTCAAAAGCCGATGAAGGCATTTTTCTAGGGTACTCGCAATCAAGTAAAGCATATAGGATTTATAATAAAAGATTACTAGCTGTTGAAGAGTCTGTGCACGTTACGTTTGATGAGTCCTATCCGAGAAATGTCGGAAAGGATAGTGTTGTTCATGGTGCAGGTACATCCACAGAAGACATACTCAAAGGTGGCGAAACGGGGATTGATCAACCCGATAGAGTCAAAATTGAGGAGGATAAGGATGCACACCATGAGGTAACTGAGGAAGCTCATCCGCCTACAAACGATGATCTCCCTCAAGCTTGGAAGTCGTGTAAAGATCATCCAATTGACAATATTCTCGGAGACATCACAAAGGGAGTCACCACTCGATCTAAGCTAAGTAACTTTTGTTATCACTTCGCTTTCGTTTCACAAATAGAGCCTAAAAACCCCAAAGAGGCCCTACTCGATGAGCACTGGTTTTTATCGATGCAAGAGGAACTAAATCAGTTTAAAAGAAACGAGGTATGGGACCTTGTCCCTCCTCCGCGAGGCCATCGAGTAATCGGCACCCGATGGGTGTTTAGGAACAAGTTGGACGAAAACGGGGTAATAACCCGTAATAAAGCGAGATTGGTCGCTCAAGGGTATAACCAAGAGGAAGGCATCGACTATGAGGAAACTTATGCGCCGGTTGCCCGACTCGAGGCTATACGCCTTTTACTCGCCTTTGCATGTGCAAAGGATTTTAAGTTATTTCAAATGGATGTTAAAAGTGCGTTCCTTAACGGTCACATAAATGAAGAAGTATATGTGTCTCAACCTCCCGGTTTTGAATCTCATGAATACCCTGAACATGTTTACAAGTTAAAAAGAGCTTTATATGGTCTCAAACAAGCTCCTAGAGCTTGGTATGAGCGACTAAGTAAGTTTTTACTTAATCAGGGGTACTCACGAGGAAAGGTTGACACTACACTCTTCATTAAACGTCAAGGAAAGCACTTGATTTTGGTGCAAATCTATGTTGACGATATTATATTTGGATCCACTAACATGAATCTCGTGAGAGAGTTTTCTGACCTCATGCAGGGCGAATTCGAGATGAGTATGATGGGGGAGCTCACATACTTCCTCGGCCTGCAAATTAAACAACTCTAAGAAGGGACATTCGTGAGCCAAACAAAATATTGTTTGGACTTGATCAAGAGATTTGACATGGCAAAATCCAAGGCCATAGACACCCCAATGCCTACATGCGTAAATTTGGATAAAGATGAAAATGGCAAGGACGTAGAGGTAAAACGATATAGAGGTATGATTGGTTCACTTCTCTATCTTACTGCGTCACGTCCTGATATTATGTTTAGTGTGTGCATGTGTGCACGATACCAATCATGTCCCAAAGAATCCCACCTAAAAGCTGTTAAACGAATTCTTCGATACCTGTCAGGTACCCCGAAGTATGGATTGTGGTATTCTAAGGGTAGTGATTGCTCGTTGGTAGGTTACTCCGATTCCGACTTTGCCGGGTGCAAATCGGATAGGAAAAGCACTAGTGGTACATGTCATTTGTTTTCAAACTCCTTGGTTAGTTGGCATAGCAAGAAACAAGTTTCAGTTGCTTTATCAACGGCCGAGGCGGAATACGTTGCCGCGGGTAGTTGTTGTGCTCAAATTCTGTGGATTAAGCAACAACTACTAGATTTCAATCTTAAACTTGAACGTATTCCTATCCTATGTGACAACACTAGCGCTATTAACCTTACCAAAAATCCCGTATTACACTCTCGCACTAAACATATAGAAATTCGACACCATTTTCTTAGGGACCATGTTGAGAAAGGTGATGTTGTATTTGAACACGTTGACACTAAAAACCAACTAGCGGACATTTTCACAAAGCCGCTAGCAACGGAACCTTTCTTTCATATCCGCCGAGAACTTGGCATCCTCGACATTTCGGAACGGGAATAATATTTGCTGATGTTATCTTATTTCATTCAAATAATCATGCTGTTGTACTTCTAACAATTTGATATTCGTGTAAGTACAAGTATGTTGTTTATCAAGCTACTCCGGCATTAAGGTGATATTGTTCCATTTCTCTCTCTATCTCTCTCTATATATTTTTATGTGATCTCAAAATAAAATATGTGATGCATAGTTGACCTATCTGTTATGTATTGAATATTGTTTGATTAAACACTATTGTGGCATTTTGTCTGCATCAACTAAGCATCATAACATAGGTAGCAAAAGAAAAATTCTGAGTTTTCGTGGCTTGAGTCGACCATATCAGAACAGAGGTCGACGCACTCTGTTCAAAATCTGTGATTATCAAAAATTCTACAGCATGCGTCGACGCATGCAGGGCTATGGTCGACGGCTCGCAAAAAATCCCAGTTTTTTTCTTTAGCGCTAACTGTTCAAATTCTGCATTTATTAAATTCAAAGCATGCATCCATTCATATTCTTTGGTAACCGCAACTATTCCTATCCACTCCTACTTTTCTCTATTCTCCACAACTACTTGCCTCCTCCACTTACCCACAAACCCTAAGTGTGTTTGCAACAGAAAAGAGTTCACCTTCTCTCCATCTTCAACTTGTCTCTTACCCATGGCAACCTATGCTCGCCGAAAAAGATCACGAGGGTCAACCTCCGGAACAGTGCCAATCACTGCAGAATCCCTGGTTCATCCGTCTCGTCGGGAAAACTTTAACAAAGACATTGGTAAGAGGAAAGTGGTTCGACAACACGCCTTCTATGAACTGGTTGCTGAACGCATGCATCTGGGTGAGTTCATGAACTTTCTTACTTATCATGGTGTTGAACGATTTGTTGAATGCAATGTACAATATAGCGAAGATCTGGTGCGTGTCTTTTACTCTGAATTGAATGATAAATTTCACGGAGAAAACTTTCATTCCCATATTGGAACAACTCAAGTGACTGTAAATACTGAATTCTGGAGTAAGTATTTTGATATGTCTGTAGAGGATGGTGAACCTCCCCTAGCCGAAGTGACCGATTCTAAAACTCTTGAAGGTTATGAGTATAACAAAGCACTGAATAATATGCTCAAGAGGCCTTATCCGGAGCACATTGTAAACAGTGCGGCTTTTCCGAGGTCCGTCACATCCGGAAAACTCAGAACATTTGCAAGGATCCTTCAATGGATTGTGGCGCGCATTCTGCGGCCTAAACAAGGTGGTTTGTCAAGAGTCGAACAAGCTGAAGTGCATCTCATCCATATACTAGGTCACGGCATTAAAATTAACTGGCCGTACTATATTACAAGCCGGATGTATGAACTAAGAGACTCCAAGCGAGGCACCGCGCTCGCCTATGGCTCATTCATTCAGGAAGCTTTAAACTCTGCAGGTATCAATTACCCGTCTTTTCCGTATACTCCAATTTCTTCCGATAAAGAGTTCAGTTCAAAGGTCTTTGCTATGATGGGATATGTGTGGGATCAGTCGCTCAAAAAGTACAGATTTTATCGGCGCTCAACCATGGCTGCAGCTGCCTCCTCGAGTGAAGAAAGTGCTGATGAGTCAGAGGGTGGAGAAGATGAAGAAGCAGAAGGAAGCTCAAGTGAAGATGAAGACAATCAAGGTGACAATGCAGGAGAGGCACAAGAAACCGCTGATGAGACTCAGCTGGACCTCGATATTAATGAAGGTCATCAACCATACGTGCCTTCTGAAAACTATCAACAAACATATCAAGATGACAATCAACACAATAACTGGTCTGCCTACTCAAACCAACAGGAAAATGAGGATGAGGAGAATAACCAAGGCTGGGGTGAATGGCAATACACCGGGTGGACCACCCTTGGCAAATTCTATCAGCCGTATCAACCAAGCACTGCAGACCCACCTTCTCCTCAACAACCGTCAAACAATTCGGAGATTTTAGAAATGATGCAGTCGATGCAGTTGGAACAGCGAAATTTTATGACCAATATGCAGGAACAACAGCAACAATTCATGAGGGATCAAAATGAAAGAATGGCACAAATTCGTTCTGAACTGCATAACCAAAATGAACGGATCAGTGGAATGTCGACTCAGCTGGACGCTCGATTCGAGACTCTAACTCACTGTCATCAAGCTGAAGAGCGCGCCATTGTCGACAGTCTTGACTTTTTGAATAACATCACAGAAGAATTTACTGATCTAGCTCATCCCCAACGCCATCCTCATTACTATGACAGGCGTGGTCGTGGTCGCGGACGTGGACGGGGCTATTAGCATGCGCTCATATGTCATTTATTGTTTCCTGTTTTGACTTGCATTCATTTTGTTTGTTGTGTTTTGCTTTTCTGCCCAAACTCACTATGATTGTTGCTTACTTCTATGTTGCTATCATGACATTTTTGTGGTTCTGTAATCTATTAACTGTTATCTCCATCGTATGTATAACTGTTGTTTACTTCTCATCTGTTGGTATCTCATTTATGCATGATTCAATGTGTTGTTATTGTGTCACGAGTTTACCTCTTTTTGATGTTGTCAAAGGGGGAGAAAAGACAAGTAGATTGTAGATCACAACAGCTATGACTGTAAAAGAAAGGGGGAGCTTACTACTATGTTAAAGATATCGCATGTTGTGTTCACCAAGCTTCGCACAGGTTTGTCATCATCAAAAAGGGGGAGAATGTGAGGGAAAACTGTCTCACAACATACGTTCTCAAGTTTCGATGATGACAAAGTACAACCTCGGATGAATCAGAATCGTCATGCAATACTTAACATATTACATCCTTCCTATATCCTTTTAAATCATCATATTTCATTGGCAATATATGTGACTAATGTTTGGTCGTGACAAGATGCACGAAACAACAAACATATCAATTTTTGCAGGTTTTGTAGCTATGAGTCAACCATACCACTCAGCGCATGAAGCTGTGTATTCCCCACGGGTCAGCGCATGGAACCATGCGTCGACCGTTAACTTGGCCCATGCAGGTTTAAGAATCAGACGGCTCAGCGCATGAAGATCATGCGTCGACCGCTGACTCGGCGCATGACAGTTTGAGTGTCACACGGCTCAGCGCACGCCGACCCTATGGTCGACCGTTCGCGCGCAGAAACAGAAATTCTGCTTTGTTTCATTGATCTGTCAACTGTCTGTTTTGTATTTCTATAAATAGCTGTCTTTTCAATTTTAACAACTAACATTTTTGAACATTTTTAAGAACATTTTTGAAAGCATTGTGAGAAAGTGTTCAGGTCAAGAAACGTGAAAGAGGTGCATCAGTGTTCTTCATCTTCATCGTTCAATCAACTCACAAATCCTCAAATTACAGATAATCAATTTTTTGCTGCGGTTTGTGGTTTGCTCGACGGTGATAAGGTTCGAACGCGTGATTGAAGATCCGGTTCGAGTGGAAGCTGGTGCAGGTGTTTCTTGGGAGAAAACCTTGAGGTTTTACCTATCAAGACTACAGGTTTTGAAGGCTTTTGTTACGGAATCGTCGGTTCAACAATCAAGCGAGTGCGAAGGTGATTGATTAGCGGAAGGTTGATCAATCTAGTAGCTAGGGCGTTGAAAGGTTGAAGACGTTCCGGGTTCAATTTGGGTGTGTCTAAGATCAGCCGTGCCGAAGGTTTGATCAACGGAAGAGTTGTCAATAAGGTGGCTGCAATCGGAGGTCATTCACATCAAATTGGAGGACTTGATTCATCTTGAATCAAGGGGCAAGAAGTGATAGAAATTATCAGCATCATTGAGATTGTTTGTATCAATTGTCTATCGATTCTTGTGTATAACTATTCTACCAAACAGGTGATATCTATTCAATACATATCTCAATTCTCTTTGTAGAATTGAGGGCAGACGTACCCCAACGCGAGGACGACTGGGGGAACTGCCTCATCAAATCTTGTGTTCCTTTATTTTCTGCATTTTCAATTACAGCTTAAAAATTAAGTGATTCTAGAATAAGTGATTTTGTCAAATTGTAGTATTGATTGAGTGAGTTGGTGAAACACTGTTTTTTAACTACTAAGTACAATAGAAATACTGTACTAAGGCTTTTTCAATCACTCATTCAACACAAATATCATTTAAGGTATTTGTGCACACCAACTGTTCGACAAAAGTGCTGAACTAAAATTGCCTTAATTTTGCTGCTAGTTTTGTGCACACCAACTGTTCGACAAAAGTGCTGAACTAAAATTGCCTTAATTTTGCTGCTAGTTTTGGTGTAATTTTTGATCATTGGAATAAGGAAATAGTACGAGTGAATCACATCTGAGTTTTGCATAAAAGTGTGTAGTGATTTACTATCCGTTATCGTCTTAAATTCATCCGCTTGACGCATATCCGGCTCTCCAATAGTTGTTCGTTTTAGACTATATTTTCCAAGGCCGCTTCCGCATTTGAAAACAATTTTGAAAACCAATTTTATTGGTAGCGCCACTCAAATTTTTAAAAGGGATCTATTCAACCCCCCCTTCTAGATCCGTGCCTTAGTCTAACATGAATGTTATGACATTGATCGTATGACATCAAGCGTGCAGGGTTTGTTTTTCTGTTATGATACCTGATATATCTCAGGCTAGATTTCAGGAAACCTGTTAGGGTTCCTTAGTTATCTCAGGCGAGATTCTAGTCAGGGCTGGACATAACATGAAGCAGCTGTAACCTAATTTGACAGCACCTTGAATTATGGAAAGTGGTTTAACTTGGTTAAACCTAAAGTTTGTTACTTGTGACCAGCCCAAGCCCAGTCTGCATTGCTATAAAAGGAGGAGCAGAAGCAAGGAAAAAGTAAGCACTCACATCAAGAACAACTTGAGTGTAAAATAAAGGTCTAGGGTTTGAGAGTCCGTTGTGCGTATCTTTGTAAGTCACCCTTTGTATCTTTTGATACATTGTGGTAGACATATTTGTGAGTAAAGAGTGTTGCTCTTCACGTGTGCCGTGTGAGTGAAGAAGTTTTGTTCTTCACGTGTGAAGTGTGTCTTAGGAATACTTGTACACCAAGCAACTGTATGTTGCATTGGTTAGGTAGGTTCTAAGTTGTTTTGTTACTTAAAGTTGTTAAGCAAGAGTGTGTGTTACTTGATCAAAGTTGTGAAGCAAGATCAAGGTGTGTTCTTGGATTGTATCTCCATAACTGTTCTGTAATTGTGTGTTGATATCACTGAGGTGATTGAGGGGGAGTGAGTGGGTATACTCAGGTCTAGAGTGTCTCTAGGCAGAAGTGTCATTGGGTAGGTTTTAAGTGAGGAGTGCAAACTGGGTTGTTTGACTCTGAATTAATTCTACTAATAGTGAATTTCCTCCCTGGCTTGGTTGCCCCCAGATGTAGGTGAGGTTGCACCAAACTGGGGAAACAATTACTTGTGTTATCTATCTTTCTGCATTTACAATTCTGCACAATTTAAATGGTTAGATAAATAGGTTTGTCAGCCTGCTGATGTTACAATAGACATCTTGACATTGGTACAATTTAAAGAAATTTAAATTGGTCATGGTCTGTCATCGTCCTTATTTCAGCAGAGATCAATGTTCTTGGGACATATGAGATCTGCATATCAGAATTTCATAATCTTCTAAAGAAGTTCCACCAGGGAAGACTACTTTCGAGATTCCTTGTGGAAGAATAAAAACCAATCACTAAGGAGTCTTCTACTGAAACTCGCTGGGAGATACTCGTTATTGAGGTTTTGTTGAGAAAATACCTACTGCCGAGGTTTTATGGGAAGTCTACTATCGAGATTTACCAGGAAATCCACTATTGAGATTCAATGATGAATATGCTTTCTGCCGAGGTTTGTTGGGAAATCTTCTGCCGATATTTTCTAGGGAATCTATTACTGAGATTCACTTTTAAAGATATACCTATTGTCGAGGTCTATTGGGTAATATACTATCGATATTAACTAGGGAATCTACTGCCGAGATTCTGTGGGGAAATATCTTTTTTCGAGGTTTGTTGGGATATTTTCTACTGAGATTAGCCAAGGAACCTACTGTCGAGATTACTTTGAAAGAAACACCCACTGCCAAGGTTTAAATAGAAAATATTATGGCGAGATTAACTAGAGAATCTACTATCGAAATTCACTTTGAAATATACCTTCTGACGAGGTTTGTTGGGAAATCTATTGCCAATATTAACCAAGGAATCTACTTTCGAGATTCAATGACTATATACCTTTTGTCGAGGTGTGATGGGAAATATTTTGCCGAGATTAACTAGGCAATGTACTGTCGAGATTCACTTTGAAAAGCATATAGTAGTTCACTGTGGCAATAGTGATTGTCTTCATATGCCGATGAAACAATGGTTCATACTATGCTTATGATTGAATATGTTTTATTGTGCATTTTTTTTAATGCATAAAATGCTATGGTTAGTTGGTGTAGTGCTCCACACTTGTGGGTATACTACATATGCAATGTGTTGCACCCAAAAATTTGCCCAACCTTTTCCTTCTTGTTTTTGCATTAGCATAACATCATCATAGCATTATCATAGCATTGCATTAGCATTTATGCATGGGATCAAGTGTGATATACATCAAGAGAGGCCTATCTAGAGGTTTTATTCGAGCTTAAGGAGTCACTAAAGTCACCAGGAAGTGGTTCATGCCCTTGAGAAGTTTAGATGCTTGTGTGGGGTTCATCCTCTGACTTAGAGGCCAACTGAAGATTATCAATGAGTGGGGAAACTATGATTACAGGTCATAAAATTACAGGTCAAGTTCAATACTTTGCATAACTCAAATAAATTTTTTTCCAACATGAAAGTTGCTCCGAATGGCGTCATTGGGTCAACTAAACCTCAAGGTTTTAATGGGTTAGCTCATGGTGGAAGTTTGATAAAAGTCAATTTGGTGAAAACATGTGAAAAGGCATAGTTTGGTATATTGTCAAAATTTAATCAAACAAGTCCATATTTGTACTTATTTTGAGTGGAAACTTCATTTTAAGAACATTGGCATTATTACATTTTTCATTTGAAGCTTTTATCATGGCCTATTTCAAGCTTTCTTCATTCTTAAGCAACACTTTGAATCTAAGCCCTTAAGATTGAAACAAGGGCTAAATTTGGACCATTGATCATTCTTACAATGCAACATATATAAACATTTCAAGCCAAGGCAAAAAGAGGATTCATGATCATTTTTTTTCTCACATTCTTCACCACTTTCCATTTTCACCATAATCCAAAAAAATCTCAAAAAATCAATACCATTTTATTCTCAGTTTTTGTGCTTCTTTTCATTGCAAATCCATTCTACATCCATTATACAATTGATTCATCAAGTTTTTAGCCAAAATGGATGCAAGAACATGGTTATAGTAATGTGAAAAAGTGTGGTTGGAGTCAAATTCGAATTCTGTTTTTCACATCAATTCAAGCCATTCCAGTGATCAAAACATCTTCCTCAAGCATTATAGAACGTGTCCACATAGTCTTCTTGAAGCATTAGTGGATATTGGAAGCTCTAGAGATCAAGTTTCGGAGGTAACAAGAAATCAAGATTACTCCATGATTATGTAGTTTTCTTGCACCATTTTTATATCATTGCATTGCTCTCAAGTTCCACTTGGATTCTGGTAACAAAAGAGGCATTTTCGTGACAATTTTATGTTCTTGAGGTTTTAAGATCCACACACGGTTTCCATGATAGAGAGGGTTTCAATGAGAAATATTGGTATATTTGAATTCCTTGGAAAATTTTACGCAAGTTCCATTCAAAAATCATTGGTTTTGGTGGAGATATGAGAGAGCTACGTGTTGTAGAAGCACGCCGGAAAACGGCCGGCCGCCACCGCACACGGCTCTACATTTTTTCCCTTCAGCCCGGCCAAACGAAGAAGAAAGACCGACACCGTCCGATCGGCTTGTGATGCGGACTCGGTCTCATGATCACGCGACCAGAATTGCGCCACACGCGCAGCCACATCACCACCTCATTAATCCACATGTGCGCCACCTCAGCCCATGGTGTTCAGGGACCCCAGTTCAATTCCCTGTGGCTGCAGTTTATTTATTCACATATTTCTTCTGTTCTCTCATATTTTCCTTTATTTCCATGTTCTTTCATTTCTCTTATTTTTATATGCTGACTTCAAATAATCATAAAAAATAGCATACTTAGTCTTTTTGATCCCCATTTTTTTGTGTTGAATATTTAAGATGTCTAGGATTTAATAAAATTGGAATCACGATTTTATCACGTTCTGAGATTTTATTAGAATTTTTTACATTTAAGTGGTCATAAAAAACATCCTAATCGAGTCATGATATTGTGAATTTTCTTTGACCCATCAATATGTCATTTCAAGTCCTAACCTTTTGCACGGATCTCATACACATGTTGAGGTATTGTGATATATTTTTGTGGGAATTTTATTGTACCATTTTAATTGGTTTTGGATGCTTTCTTTAACATGCTCCATTTTAACTTTTCCTTTGGTATACATGGGACATCTTGCAAGGTTTTCATCTTATTTGACCATTTCTATTTGGATATTTTGTTTTATCTCTCACCCCTAGTTTGTGACTTGATGTAGGGAATTGGAGATTTTTATTTGAATTTTTTAGCACCTTTTGCTATTTTTCTTGTATTTTTGTATTCGGACTTGTAATTTGGACATTCGAACGGACTTTGGTTTCATTTCGGCTCCAACGGCCTCGATTTGTTTGTGTGGTGAACGATAGGGTTCTTATGGCTTGTTATAGACATTGTATAGGATGTGTAGATCATTTATTGGCTGGTTTTATCATACATGAATTGCCCATTAGGTTCCATATTTCCATGATAATGCGTTATGATTCCTAATCGTCGTATACGTATGTCATTAGTAGGTTTTATTGCCTCGTATCACTTTATAATCACTTGGGGCCAAGACTGCATGTTTAAAATAGGCCATTTTCCATTCATTATGGGCTTGAGGTTGAGATGACTTCCTCCCTCACTTGCATTGCATGTTTACCTTTCCACACTTTGCATTTCATGTATGCTGTTACTTCATCTGTTTTCTGTTGCTTCCTTTGCCTTTCCCTTAGGAGCTCCATTCTTTCTTGTTGAAGATAGAATGTGATAGAAATTAGGCTTTGCAACCATGTATGACAACATTAGGGTAGTCTTCCCCTTTGCAAACTTCAACCATAGGACGAACATTGCATGATAACATTTAGGGTTGTGTAGTTTCCCTTAGAAGTCTGTTTCTCTTCTTTTCTTCAAATCCCATTAAAACACTTAATAAGGCTAGTGAATATTGTGTTGTGAGCCTTAAGCATGGGAAGTGATGGTTGGGGGAGGGCCACCTCTCAACTGTCTAGAGTGTTTAGTATACGTCCTTAGGACGATATGCGACGCATTCGATCCTGAGTTTGAGACTTCAATACAATGTACACTCCAAAACATTAATCAAAACACTTCTCCATAAAAGACATAAAAACAAACATTCAACTCCTTTTTGTCCTCTTGGACCTTTAATGCCTAGAACCCATTTTCATAATGAGAGTTTCATTAACTATCAGTTCTCCCGCAAACGGTAACGCCTAAGTCTCCAATGGTCGAGCTGCATACACCAAACTGCGAGAACTGTTTGTTAACCCTACTCGGGTTAAAAACAACTTGAACCAAACCTGTGGTCTAGTTAGCCTGAACAACGTTTGCTCTGATCTTTCATGCCGTGTGAAAGTACGTAGGCACGAGATGCGATATCTCGGCGAGCAACCTTCCCCTCTTTTACCCGTAGTTAGGCGAACTACGTTGACTCTGATTTCTCGTTTCAGACGGGAATACGTAGGCATAGAATTGTTGTGTTCAGCCGAGTCACTTTTTCTTTTCTTTCCTTTTCAAGCCATCCTTTAGTTAGATAGTATTAATCAACCCTTCGATATAAACAATTAAGCGTGGGTCCCTTCGAGCACGACGGGCGTGAGGGGTGCTAATACCTTCCCCTTGCATAACCGACTCCCGAATCCAGGACTTGGTTGCGATGACCATTCCTTTTCCCTTTTTCGTTAGGTTTTCTCTGAGCGTTTCCATTCCCTCTTCTGGGATAAATAACGCACGGTGGCGACTCTTCTGTTCTGCCAGCGCCGATTTTCGCAGTACCGACACAATGATGCATGATTGATCAATGCATATATGCGTGCGAATAAGAATTTGACTTAAAGAGGTGCCAAACAAGGTTAGACTTTTATTTTTCATGTTCGTCTGTCTAGGCTCTGTGCTATGAGAATATGCCATATGAATGCAATGATATGCATCATCAGTGTTGTTTATCATACCTTGCATCTTGCATAATACCCAATTTCTCAGCTAAAATAAACTTTTTGGAATTACAGCTGAATAAGTCAAACTAAAAGTCAACTGTGTGTAAAATTAGTGGAGCGAAAATATTTAAAATAGAGTTTGCAAACGTCAATCTTATTAATCTACGTTTCACGTAGTTTAACCTGGCGTGCTCATTTAAAATTTTTCGATCACTTATCGGTCACATTTTTGGACAGTTTAAGCCATTTTAGTGGGTAAATTTTATTTCAAAATTTGACCAAACGCTGTATTTTTCTGAATCGTATATTTTACACAGATCATTTTGGTGTATTCACTTTATTTTTTTACCACTTCGATACCGGTCCAATTATTCGTTTTTTTACCGTTTTTATTCCTTCTTTTAATTAATATACTTTTTAGTTAATCGGTTTTATTTATTTTTGTTTGTTAATACCTTTTCTTATTTTTATACTTAATTTTTTAAATTTCAATTTTAAATTTAATTTATTTTTTAGAAACTTGTCAAATAAGTCTCATAAATTTTATTTATTTTTTTAGAAACTTGTCAAATAAGTTTCTTAAAAGTGATTTGTTTGAGTTCCCATCTACATAACCACTTTCCCATAATTTCCTCCTTTCCCATGTTATGTGTCATCACTTCATCACACAAAACTTACACTACACACTTTCTACTACTTTTCTCTCTTTAAAACCACATAAATTATACTACTTTTTCGTACTCCCGTCACCCTCACACTTTCACAAAAACTAAAAACTCACTATCCACCATATTCTATCATCACTCTTTCATACACAATATCTTCCATGATATAAATAACTCACCTTCATTTTCACAATAATAAACCACCACCTACATTTTCATTTTCTTCATGGTACCTCTAACCTCACATAAAACATCATCATCCATCTAGACACAATACTCCCTCATCTAATCTTTATCAGTTTTTTTCTTTTACTTTATTTATTTAGTTTATTATTACTAATATTTTTTTCTCTATTACTAACTTTTTCATGTTTCATCTATTTACTATTATTTTTATTAACTATTAATCATTTTTTTAATATATATATTCATAAAATTTGGTTTAAGTTTCACCTTTTTTTGTAAGGAGTCAATTTGTCTTTTATTGTATCATTAATTTATTATTCATTTATTTTGGAATCATGTTTGGGAGATAAAAGTGACGGTCACAAGGTACAAGATTATTTTTTCTTTTAAATGTCTTTGTTTAGTGATTAGATTAGTTACTTATATCATTTTGTTTTAATTATTTAGTTCTTTATTTATTTAATTTGTATATTATTTGGAAAGACAAAAAAAGATTTTTAATTATTTATCTTTTATCAGTTAATTGTTAAATAGTTGAAAATGTAAAAAATATATGTTGCAATTATTAATTAGTATAAATATTTCTATTAAATTTAATTCATTAAATTATTAATTTATTTTATTAAATATTTATATTTAAGTTAATTAATAGTTCTTGTTGCCCGATTCTATCTTTGTGACTTACTAGCTTCTTTGCTTTTGGTTTTGTTTCCATCGATCAATTAATAATGTTCTGCCATGATTAGTGGATGATGTTGACCATGATACTTTGCCATGTATGTGGTTATGTGCTGATGATTTCTCACGATGTTTTTCCATGTATTTTCTCTCTGTTTCTCGCGATGCTTTACCGTGTATCTTTATTTGTTGATTACATGATGCTTTTCTGTGAACTGTCTCTGTGTATTCTTGCTTTCCATTTACATGATATTTTCATGTGTATCTGTTGCTTTTCTTTTGGTCCCTGTGACCTAATCCGAGGGAAGGGAATGTATGTTGACTTATCGTCATTATGCATGTGCCTCGTCTGTTCTTTACCTGTCTTTGTTGTTCTTGGTTCTTAGAACCAGGAAACTCGTAGTTCCACGAACTATAGACGCTCTGATTTCTCAAGTTCCTCTTGAGAATACGTAGGCGCAAGGCCCCGATCGTTGTCGAGAAACCTTTTATTTTTTCACACTATTTTCTCTTTCACCCATTTCCTTCTTTTTTACACGTAGTTTTCGAACTACAATTGCTTTGACTTCCTATTAAGGATACGTAGGCATATGATTGCGAGATCTTAGCTAGCTACCTTTTTATTTTTCTACCTTTTTTCTTTTTCCATCTTTCCACTTTTCTTAGCCCATTTATCCTTAATGTTGTACCCCAAAATTTGCCTAACCTTTTCTTAATCTTTGGCTTATGTTTCATTGCATTTTAGCATTCTTGCATTTGCATAGCATAGTTTCTTACAGGGGATCAAGTGTTTGTGTTTCCTATCCAAGAGGAGAGCCTTATTGACCACAAGCTCAAGCAGAGGCATTGGCAGAGGTTGTTGTGTGTATGTCATCATCATGAAGATATTTGAGCTCCTAGAAAGGAGAGGTGTGCCACAACAGTATCAAGGAACCATCAAAGGGTTGTCAAGGAGTCCATGAAGATTTATCATTGGTAGAGGCTTGTTGAGTACCTCAGAGGTCATTGGGGAGTGGGAATGGTCACTCAACTCATCTGCACACTTCCTAGGCAAAAAGGGTGAAATTAGGGTTTTACTTTTAATCAGGATAAATCTGTTTTCAGGAGCAAGACTTGTTTCCATGGCCTTCCATGTGTCCTAAGGTGTTTGGGGATGAGAGATTGACCATCAATTTTAATCAGAAGAGCTTCAATCGATCAGTCAATTGAAAATCAGGAGATTTGGGGAAAAAGTCAACTGTAGTTTGACTTTTGATCTAAAAGGTGTTACAATGATGGAATTATGGTCCATGAAGCTCATATGACTTAGTTAAGTCCACTCAAGAAGTTTCAAGGCCTCAGAAGACCCAAAACACCAACAACCGACTCGGTAGTCATCGATCGATCGTTTCGTTGACCAAAAAGTCAACTCTTCAACCATAAGGAATTTGACCTCAAAGTGTGAAGAAAAAATGTTCCTAATGCCATATTACACCTATCCATGAATTTTCATGACCATTGGATCAAGGATGGAGGAGTAATCGAGAAATCGGGAAATTAGGGTTTTGAAAGGGGTAAGACCATAACTCTTTAACCACACATCCAATTGAGGTGGTTCAAAGCTTATTGAAAAGGTCCTAAAAATTCCTAAAAAAGTCTCACAAGGGTCCATGTGGAAAAAATGAGTAGATTGGGAGTTACGATCAAAATCACCACAAAAGGGGAAAACACTTAGAAAATTCTAAGTTTTTTGGCCTTGCAAATCATGTTTTCAGCCTACTTTGAGGAGATTTTTGACCTAGTTCCACATGGAATATGAAGATCATGAAAACATGAAAGTTGTAGAGCTCCACAAGGGCTTTCCAAAAACTAGTAGAACTCCTCCATAGCCCTTATGAATTGAGAGTTATGAATCTAGAAAGTTGGGGTCTCCACACTTAAGTGCACCATTTCCACTTTTTCACAAATTCACTTTTTAGCCACTTGGATCATTCCCAACCATTGGATCATGTCTTGATCTAATATTTAGATAGGTTTATGGTTTAAAATGAAGAAGAAAGAAGGGTTTGGTAGAGTTTGCAAGTTGCAAGCAAGTTGCCATTATTTTAATCAAAAATCATGAGAAAAGAGAAAAAATTTGGTGAGAACTTGCGGCTGCAGCTCCCTACACACTAGCCTCACTTCAGTCACCTCATGTCCTTCATTTCACTTAAGTTTTGCCCTGCATTGAGCCAAGGGACTGATGAGCACAGCTGCCACATGATATTGGATAGATTTTCTTCCAAAACTCCTTCAAAAGCTTGAAACTTCAAATCTGCCCCAATGCCTCTCTTGGCCTATAAATAGAGACCTTATCACACTCTTCAAATCACACCAGAGCACTCTAAACCCCAGAGAAAACACAGCTCTCATCCTCTTTCCCTCTTTGCTTGAAAGCAAAGAAATCTTCCAAAACCACCAAAAAACTGCCTTGTGCAAGTTTCATACCAGTAGCCCTTTTAACTATAGAATCACCTCAAAAATCATCCACACAACCTCAAAATCATGTTTAGAAGGTGTTACAACCATTAAACCAGTCAAAAACACCATAACCCAAAAAGTCAACTTCCCACACCATGAACATTGACTTTTCTGCATAAGATGACGAAACAAACTGCCTAGACCAAATCTAAACTCTTTAACACTTTGAACACCTTCCATTATAGTCATACCAACTGTCCATAACCTCAAACAACTACTAGAAATCCATTTGTGAAGATCTGTCCTAAAATAATTCTTGGTCTCTTCAAAAAGAAGCAATCACAAGCTTGTATCAAGGGTGGGGGATTTTGCAGCTAGCTTATTGTGGGAAGTCTACAAGAGGTATGTAATTTTAAACTCCTCATTAATATGCACCATATGTGGATTTTGATTTATGTTTGATTCGTGAGTTATGACTCATAAGAAGAATGTGATTGATTTTGTGTTTATCATGTGAAGAATACATCCAGACTTGTCATGTTTGCTGATGAGGTTTTGTTTTAATTGTTGAATTAGAACTATCATGTTTAGTTGCTGCTAGAACTTAGGATTTTAATAATGTTTGTCTTTAGAGCATGGTGTTCTGGCTGCCGTTTGGATGTTTGGTATTGTCATGCCAAGAAGATTGCTTTTGTGTTATAAAGTGCATACCGTCACTAGTTTTGTGGATTGGCTGTTGTCATCAATTTTCTATACATGATTGGCGTTGAGTTCATGCTCAGTTGTTGTCAAATCTGTTTTATATAACTAAAAATTGTTTGGATGTAGCAATTGTCATGTTGAAATAGATAATAGACTAGTTGTGGGATGATTTGAACTTTGCACTGTTTTGAACTCATAATCATACTATTGGAACTGTGTTGGTTTGAGCTTGCTCAACTCTTGATACTTGCATTACTTTGCTGATGTTGCATTTTAAATAACAAAGTGTGTTGTTTCTGTTTTAACAAAACACTATTGTTGATTTATGTTGTTAAAATATGATTGTTTACTTAAG
Organism: Lathyrus sativus; assembly: GCA_963859935.3. Lineage (NCBI taxonomy): Eukaryota > Viridiplantae > Streptophyta > Magnoliopsida > Fabales > Fabaceae > Lathyrus > Lathyrus sativus. The sequence goes on from OZ012737.1 coordinate 356,866,846, forward strand.
TATGGCTGCTATTTTTCTATGTGTAGTATTTGAATGCTTTAGTTGCTATCCCATTCATACCGAGGTTTGTTAACCTCTATTCAGGTTTCTGGCTGTTTCTTAGTTATTTTGTTTTGCTAATTAAAACCCTTAAGGTCTGTTGTTGGAGCTTAGGTGTTAAGTGTGATTTAGAGCAGTTGGTGTTTATCTTGACCTTTCTACTACTGCTAGGTTGTTGGTGCCTTGTATGTTAGAATTTCATGTGCTGGCTGTCTATAGGGATCTAGAGGTTTGTCATTTTAGAAATCTTACCAAAATTTCCATTGCCCCTTCAAAGTCCATATAAGCTAGACTCTTGGCATTGTATAACAGATTCTTGGTACTGCTTAGTGTTGGTTTAATGTCCTTGAGTTTGTGACTTTAGGCTGTGAGTTTTAGTTGGTTGGTTTAGGTTGGACTTTGACATGTTCAGGTGGTAACCATGCTATCAATATTCTGTTCTTAAGGGCTGAGTTTGTTAATTCATACCTGGTTGTTATGTTAAGAGGTTGGGTTATTGTTGTGGTTTTCATCTAAGGATTTGTTTGGAACAGTGGTTGATGACCAAGCTTGTTGTCATAAGGTTGGTGTTTTGGTTATTACAGTCAGCCTGTGGGAGGCCTGTTGAGTGCCACAAGTTTGCGAAGCATTATTCACAAGTGTTTAGGCAGGCTAGGTGAGTTAGGGTGATAGGACTTAGCCAGTTTCTTTGTTTGTTAGAGTTTTGGAGGAGGATGTTGCTGCTTGGTTGTGTAAACTTAGGACCAGATTGGTGCAGTGCTATTTAGATCCTCATAATGTGTATCACTACCAAAACCTGTGGGCTTTAGTACATGAAGGAGGTCTTTGACAGACCTCAGATTTGCTGAGTATGATTGGCATGTTTGAAGTAGGCTGGGGGGAGTTGGAGTGATAAGGCTGAAAAGAGTTTCTTTGTTTCAATTTATGGATGAGGTTGCTATCACAGTTTGAACTTAGGCCAGGATTTTGTCAAGCATTGATGACAGGGTGGATTTTATCTTGTTGCTCTACTTGATGTCCAAGTTTGCAGGGAGGATAGTTAGTCTATATTCCATCAGAACCTTGTTTAATTTTATATTTTTGGCTGATGCATGATGTTTGGGGGCTATTAAGATTTGTGTTATTACTTCTAATCATGAACTGATTTGGTGACTATCATGAAGGTAATGTGATGCCAAACTATGTTGCTGTTTTTGTTTTCAAACCAAACCATTTTGAACTATGTATTTGTGTTGAGTGAGTTTGCTGTTGGAGTTGTGTATGTGTGCTTGCATTAGTAACTGTCATGAAGGCATTGTTTTGAACTAGTGTTTGGACATTGTAATGTCAAACTATGTTGTTGCTTCTGTTTTCAAACAAAACTACTTTAAATTATGTTTCCTGTGTTGAAAAGATCAAGTTTGTTTATAGGATCCAGTTTTAAAGCAATGCATGTGTGTTGTTGTTTTTATAAAAGCACTATTATGCATATTGCTAGCTGGCTGACAACTGTTGTTTTAAAGTTTGGACAGCCTATGAGAATTATCATCAAGCTTCATTTTTAAAGGCTATTTCATCTTGTGTGTTGAAGGTCATAACCTGTTTCAGATTGGTAAACATTATGTTGGATCATCATTGAACACATTGGTTATGTACAAAGAAATTCCTCAAAACACATTTTTGCAACTTGACAACCATATCTTGATTCAATGAGGAAATGAGTTTCTTCTTTGAACTTAATCCATGAGTAGCATATTTCAAACATGAACAGACCATTGTTGGTCTTGAATTCACCCATTCTAATCACTTTGTCTTGGCTTATGTACAACTCATGCTCTTTGATGCAACTCACATACCTTTTTTTGCTCCAATGCTGTTTTGAACAAACTCTCTATTGAGACTCATTCAAAATCATGTTTAGACTTTGCTCAAACTATCTTCTACCAATAATTTCATCTGTTTGGATCTAAAAACTTCAAAATGCATCTCAAAGCTCATTCTTGCATAAGCCATCTTTTTTTCTACTGTGTGCATGATTTGGAAATTTGAGCAATGCCATTATGTTCCTTGTGAAAAGTTAGTCAAGTTAGACTAAAAGTTTGCTCAATTTGGTTGAGATTTGAGAGAGTTGTGCCGAAAACGCCTTTCGAATTTCTTGCCTTGGCCTTGCCTAGTTTGCCCAGCCATTCTGCTTGTTTTGGTTTATATGTTTATGGGGTGGCATCAATACACGGATGTATCACCACCCCAGTGGTTAAACGCCTTGCCATAAGTATCTTTCCTTGCCATTAGACCTGTGTTCGACCCCCAGCGGGGGAGTTTTTATGTTATTTTCATTTCATTCCTTTGCTTTGATATTTTTACTTTCTCATTCCATTTGTTTCACACGCTTGGAGTTGGTTGTTTTGGTTTGTTTTGATCCTGCCACCCCAAGGTCTTGGGTTTAAGCCTTGGGGAGGCACTTCCTTTATTTTTAATGACTTGTTTTCATTTCTTTTCATTTTATTTTAATATTTTTCTTATTTTAATTTTATTTATTTAAAATAGTCTCAAATATCATAAAATCCCAAAAAAATCATTTGTCTATTATTTTAAGTGTGTTGTTTTATTTTCCATCCTTTTATTTTATTTTTTTCATTTCATTTTATTATTTTTATTTTGAATTTATTAATTTCTTTTCTTTCTCCTTTCACTTGTGAGTGAATTATTTAGTGTTTACTTGGCCTTGTGCCATGATCACCCTAGGATTCCTAGCCCCTCCGTTTAGGATGGGAGTAGGAGAGACATTAGGTGTTCAATCCTTTGCATGATAACATTAGGAAGTTTCCCTTTACCTCAATCTTAGGATCACTATTGCATGACAACTTTAGGTTTCGTTTAGTCCCCCTTTAGTGTGTCTTTTCTCTTCTCATCTCAAAACAATCACAAAACACCTAATAAAGGTTAATGATTATTGTACGTTACGAGCCTTAAGCACTTGGGAAAGGGTTGTTGAGGGGTTTCCCTTCAATGGCTTGGATGTTTAGTGTAGCACCCTTTGGGTGATATGCGACGCATTTGCCCCTAAGTCATAGTCTCTAGTGCGATATGAATTGCAAACAAATCAAAAACACTTCTTCTCTAAAAAACACAAAAACAAATCATTCAAACTTCTTTTTTCCCTTTGGGGCCTTTAATCTTGGAAAATCATTTTCATAAGGAGAGTTTTGTTAACTCTTGTTTCTATCGCAAACGGTAACGCCTAAGTCTCCAATGGTCGAGCTGCATAAACCAAACTGCTAGAACTGATTGTTAACCCTACTCGGGTAAAACAAGTTGAACAAACTTGTGTTCCCGTTTGGCCCGAACTACGTTTGCTCTGATCTTTCATACCAGATGAAAGTACGTAGGCACAGGACGCGATGTCTTGGCGAGCAACCTTCCCTCCTTTCACCCGTAGTTAGTCGAACTAAGTTGACTATAACTTCTCACTTCAGATGAGATACGTAGGCACAAAGCCTCGTTGCTTTGCCGAGTCACTTTCTTTTTTCTTTTGTCCTCAAGCCTTTAGTTGGATAGTTTCAAACACCCTTTTAGATAGACAACAAGCGTGGATCCCGTCGAGTACGACGAACGTGAGGGGTGCTAACACCTTCCCCTTGCGTAACCGACTCCCGAACCCAAGATTTGGTTGCGATGACCGATCTTATCCCACTTTTCGTTAGGTTTTCTCTGAGTGTTTCCTTTCCCTCTCTTGGGATAAATAATGCACGATGGCGACTCTTCTGTCATTGCCGGCCTCGATTTTCGCAGTAGCGACACTTAGCAAACAATTTTAGCCGAAACACAAATATAACAAGAGATTCTTGTAGAGTACTACAAATGCTTAGGGTTTTAGTACCTTCCCTTAGTATAACTAACCCCCGTACCTTTGTTCCCTCTTTTCCTTAGCTTTAGGCCTTGCTTTTTGCTTTGCATTTTATTTATGGGTTATTCTTTCTTTCCCCCCCCCCCTCTGATGATTTAAAGATCGGTGGCGATATTTTATGATTTGTGATTCAAGTTAATTCAATAGCTTAACATCCGATTCTCACCACAACAACATGGCATTCGAGTGAAGAGACATGATTAATGCATGAAGATAATTTGTGAAATAACTTGAAGGCTTTCAATAATGCCCTTGCCGAGGGAAAATATTTTTGATGGGAAGTAGTTCCAGCATGATTTCCCGACACTTGTTTTGAACTCAACAGTTGCTGGTGCAATGTAGGATTTTTTCTTGAACAACTTGAAGGTACAAACAAGATTTACCCCTCTATAGCTCATCATGCCCCAGTCTGCTGGGTCTCTGAAGATGTTTACTTCGAAAGGATTTTTGAAGAAGCTCTTCATAATATGGCTTTGAGATGGCATGCCCCAATGTTTGAATCTTCGAAACATTTTGCCCCTAATTGGACTTCTTCCACATGATTGATTTCCTTATCTGACTTGCACATTGCTATAATCCCCCTGATGATAAATACTTACTTGCAAAAAAAATTGTTCATTCAAAAATGGTAATTTTAATGCAATGCTCATGCAGATTTTGAAATCAAAGTTTATTAAGATCAATACAGTGATTGGGTCAATGATCAAAACATAATGTTGATCTAGCCATTCAAAGTGTGCAATGTGATGCGGCCATTACAAATGATTAGCAAGGATATTTTTAGAGTCAAGTTAATGCAACCTTGCTGTAGTATGCTTTCAAAAGAAACAATGCTTCAATTAGATCTTTTTAGAGTTGTAACGTGGCTTGGTTGACGACTTATAAATAAAAGGATATCAGGCTCAAAATTTAATTTTAACCCATCTCTTCTTATAGATGATCTCCAGTCCTACATTCATCTAATTCGACACACACATTCAACTTCCAAGAGGGTTCAAAAGTGTAAGGGAAAAGATGAAGGCTCAAGATGAGATTTTCTTGAAATAGAAGTCACCTTATTTTGTTTTTTGTGAGTATTTTGATGACCTCCTTTTTGTTATCCCTAATTTTTCCAGGAGCACTTTGATGCTTTCGGTCCACTAGGATGCCCTGGTTTTTACTTATGTCGCCTTTTATGGTGTTAGACTTAATGGCCTTTTTCGTTCTTTCTTTTTTTACTGGTGTTGAAAAGTTGTGACTGTTACATTATTGCTCATTGGGAAACAACCACTATAATTTTTTTTGGCTTTTCATGACTTCTTTGAAACTTCAAGATGTGTGCGAAGAATAACATGTGGTTTCCTCTTTTTAGAAGGTGTGTAGATGGAATGGATCTCTTAAAATCTAAATGCATAGCCAAACTATCAGAAAATACATGATCACTTCATTAATATTACCATTAAAAAAACAATAATGTTTAAAAGCAAATGAGTCCTTAACATGCAAAGAAATTACAAATGAAATGCTGGAATAGCCAAATGATTTTCAGCATTGAAGATGAGCATTTCATGCTTGTCTTTCTGGCTTTAGGAAGTACTTCCTAAAGTATTAAGTAGGGTTTCCAACTGGGATCCATACAGGCTGAGGTTGATCATGATCGTTTACTCGAGATGGAATGACATTCTCAGTGACATCAGTCTGCTGAATATTGTCTTATTTCTTTGCCAAAGCTATCTTGGCATCCGCGAGTTGGCCTGACTTATTTTTCATCAATTCAACACCTTCTCTTAACGCAACCTGTTTTTTCTCAACCAGGTTCATGATCTTTCAAGATCTACTTTGAGTCTGATATGGGTCTCATGAATCAGCTGATTGGTTATGGACAAAGGATGAATGAGTCTTTTTTTTTGGCTTTTTTGTGGAAAAATGATATGCATGCTGATGAAATGTGAATGCATGAATTTTGTTTTTGATATTCAAGGAAAATGCAATGCCATGTTATGCAGGCTTTCTATGCAATGTCTTATGTGAGTTCATTACGATATGGTCAATAGAATCACAAAATAACCTATTTAGGAAGGCTCCTTACAATCATATAGTTCTAGGTTTTTCTACCCAACCTTGTAAATGATAGCTATAGGGTTGCATTTTTTAAAGGAAGAAACCTAGAGTGATGGATCTTATTAGATATTTCAATGCAATAGTGGGCTAGCCACATCATGAGGAAGAGTACAAATAGATATACTCTAGGAAAGGTTCCTAGAGTCATAGACCTTATTTGAAACTTCAACGTAATGGTGGCCTAGCCTCATCATGATGAAAATCCCAAACGGGTCTAGTCTAGGTGGAGTCTTAGTATCATTCCAATGAGGTGTAAACGCCTCAGTCCAATACTACGTGATCTTTGATCCTAATAATAGATTTTGGGTTTAGGTAAGGTTCCTAGAGTCATGAACCGTATTTGAAATTTCAACGCAATAGCGGGCTAGCCACATCATGATGAAAATTCCAAATAGATCTACTCTAGGTAGAGTCTTCGGATCGTTACAATGAGGTGTAAACCCATCGGTCTAATACTACACAACATCCAATTCTAGGGTTCTTCTCAAATCATGAATGAAGCGTCATCTCAAATAAAATCCAAATTCCACAGAGGAAAGCATACAAAAATAAATACAATAGCAAGGCAAGATAATAGGAAAGTGCGAAAAGACAAGAAGAAAACAACACAAAGCTAACAAATAATGCAAAGCTAGCCAAACTTGGCTTGAATCTCTTGAAAAAAGAAAACGACATTCGCAAGTGTGTCAAATGCTTGTTGAATGACTAACAGAGTTGCCACCAAACTTTATTTATTCCCAAAAAAGGGAAAGCGGAATTATTGATAAAACCCCTAAAGGAATGACAAATATATGGTCGAGCAACCAAATCACGTTCAGGAATCTATCATGCATTGAGAAGGTATTAGCACCCCTCACATCCATTGTTCTCAACGGGAACCATTTAGTTATTTTTGCGTATAAGTTTTAGCTTAAAAATGTTTTCTTTCCTCGAGTTATTAAAAGTTCAAAGTCACAAAAAAGTTTTTTTATTAATGTGCCTGGACAAGATTGTGGTTCTCGCTCATACGTATCTCCGGGTGCGATGGAGAACTCAAGTCAACATAGTTCTAGGTAGAAAATGATTGTTTGTCAGTCAATTTTAGAGAAATCTATTATGTCACAATCGGATGAAAAATATTGCTTACTACATAAAATAGTGGAGGAGGGGACGTTTGCATCACAACAAAATGGATTTCTAATATCAAAATTCGCGGGAAAATTTCTCTTAGCTCACTCACATATATATATGGATGAAGCCTTATTTTGCATCATCTTGCAACGAAATATCTTTCATTTGTGAAAAGGATTTTCGATCGCACGGGGTGAAAAAAAGACAAGTTTGATGTGTTGAGATTGTGTTTAGGCGGACGATGAATAATCGAGCAATGAAGCATATGCCAACCATTCGATTATTCGAGGAGCGGGAAAGTGTAAACCCCCCATTCCATTTTCATCCAAGTTATTTGAGAAAATTGTTAGTGGAATACAATCGAGCAATATGGTGTGTGCCAATCATTCAGTCACTCGAGGAACAGGAAAACATTAACCTTTCATTCCCTTTTCGTTCAAGTTTGATTAAAATATTTTATTCGGATGATGAATGATCGAGAAATATGGTATGTGTCAATCATTCGATCATTCGAGGAGCAGGAAAGTGTAAATATCTCATTCCCTTTTCAATCGCTTTTATTAAGAAAATGGTTTTACACGCTTCAGGTATGCGAAGAAGAAACTCGATGTTGATCGAGAGTATATCGCGTTAGTGGAAAATGATTTGTGGAATAGTTTGTATTTGTTTTGAAGTGGTTTGAAACGATTTTGAAAATTTTGTGAAAGGAGTTTGAAATTGAAATTGTTAGTGAAATCAAATAAAATGTTAGTGAAGTAGTGAGTATGATTATTTACATGCGCGATATGAACATGGATAGAGGTTATTTAATTAAATGACTAACACAATAAAATAAGTTAGTCAAATAGTTTACTTAACAGTTAAAAATATTAATTAATTAAATAAAAATTTAATCATTTAATTTAGTATTTATCCATATCGAGTTATGTTTTGACATGTGGCAGGTTATTAAAAAGGAAAAAATAAAGAAAAAAAATTTGTGGAAATGCAATGCATGAAAGGGAAAAGAAAAAGAAAAAGAAAAATAATAAAGTAATGATCAAAATGTCCTCTCTCTCTCTCTCTCTCTCTCTCTCTCTCAAAGTGATTTTTATTAGAATTTCATTATTAGGTTTATTGCTTTCTTAGAATCTCATGTGGATAGGTTTTATTGCATTTATAATGATTTTGCTCATAAGTGCAGGTTTTGCTAGATTGGAACTTCAAATTATTCTTGTTGTTTACTAAACCTAGACATTATAATTATAGAATTATTATTGATTAAAGTTTCACATTTACATATCTCATGTAAAATGTTTGTAATTCAATATATTAATTGACTGTATTTGGTTAGTTGATCCATTTATCTTTCAATTTTGTATACCAATTGAGTACTGCATATATTTTGTCCAAAATCATACATTGTATGCACAATATTTATGTCGCGCTAACGATTTTTAAACTATGGTATTTTCTTGAAGTAAACAAATTTAGTAATCGGTTAATTTTTAAAGAGGCCTATTCAACCCCCCTTCTAGGCTGTTGCATTCTCGTATTCTCCCCCACCTTGCTACTTCTTAAATCACGCCACGATTAGACAACATTGAGGTGTGATGCACTGTTCATTTTCATAGTGCCATTTGGATTAATGTATCATCTTGACACGATGAATTTTAATTGTGACGCGATTATGATGAACGTGAACCTTATTTAATAGGAAAAAATTCAAAGTTTGAGAGGGTTCTTAATTTTTAGGAGATTTTGATAGGTCCAAGGATTTGAGGACTGAAGAATGAAGCGTTAAATATTTGAAGATAAACTTTCATCTTTAAATCATGTATTATTCCTTAAACCTTTTAGCTACGAATACTTTTATTATGAGTAGCAAAAGGCCCCTTGATTAGGCCTTTATATACATTTATTTTAAACTATTAAAATTATGTAATTGTTGAGTTTTATTCCATAAAATTATAAACATAGTATTACTCAGTTAAATTTGTGTTTGATGCCTTTTATATGTTGTATGAATTGATTTCAAGCTGGTATTTATTATTAACCCTAACTTTTGAAACTCTGTCTATTTAACTGTTCAATCAATAATTAATAGACTTATTGAACTATTGGTTTGGGATATATGAATTAATATTCAAGAAACCTCTTTTGATTAATAATTCACTTGAGAAATTAAGGGATTGCAATTGAAATAGAGGCTTATGATTCAAGAAATTGGTCATAACTATTTTTTTAAATTTATTGTGATACTAGAGAAACAATTTTAGGTAATAGACTCAAATACTAAATAGTGTGAAATAAAGGATTTGAAAATGCCTATCGTTTTCAATCAGTGATAAAGTTATTTTGATTTATTTTTGTGTTCTAATAGACAAACCTTTATGCAAAACCTCCAACTTAACATATTTAGTAAGATAATATTGTTTACTTAAGATTGAAACATCAATATAGATGTGAAATTAATTATTATTACTTGACAAAAGTTTAGTACACTTGAAAAATTTCCCCCCATACAATAATTAAAATTTTTAAAAAGAACATTTTTACTAGTTTCAGAGTACCCAGAGTCTGTATCAGTGATGTCAGAAACACTTATGCAATAAACATCAGGAAAGTGTGTTGGGAAAGTACAATGTGAAACGCAAACTATCAACTCTATACTATCCTCAAACATGTGGACAGGTTGACGTATCAAATTGACGACTAAAAAAAATCTTGAAGAAGACAATGGCTACATCAAGGAAGGATTGGGATAAAAAGTTATATGATGTGTTTTGGGCGTATAAGACAACATTTCAAACTCACATAGGGTTGTCACCATATCAGTTTCTTAACAGTAAATCATTCTATATACTTGTGGAGCTTATGCACAAAGCTTATTGAATGGTTAAATTATTAGAATTCGATGAAAATATTGTTGGTAGGATGAGGTTGTTGAAACTTAATGAGTTAGAATAAATGAGGCTTCAAGCATATGAGAATGAAATTATCTATAAATAAAGGACAAAGCGGAACTATGAGAAGAATTTGGTGATATGATAATTTCACATGGGACAGCATGTTTTGTTGTTCAATTCTATGTTGAAGTTATTTCCAGAGAAATTGAAATCTAAATGGCCAGGTCCGTTCGCGGTCAACGGGATGTCACCATATGGAGTTATGGAAATTAAAGAGTCTGGATTTTCCACTACATTCAAATTGAATGGACATAGGCTAGAACCATACGTAAGAGGAGAGATTCTGTAATACCCCAAATTTTGCCCTAAGATTTGTCGTCCCATTTCATTGCATTTTTATTGCATTTAATCAATTACTAACAAATTTGTGTAGTCGTTTGACTTTTTGCAGGTAAATATCATATGGCATGTATTTTTTTCTAAAAAGTAAAAATGGCACAATTGGCAAGAGGACATGTGTAAGGAGTTGTGAGTGTGAGAGGTTGAGAGTTCGAATCTCACCTTAGTCACTTTTTGTTTTTTATTATTTTTACTCTAAATGTTTCTATCTCTCATTAAAAAATAACAAAATTAGTTTTTTATTATTATTTTATTATTATTTTCGTATTTTAATTAAATCATTATTTAAAATATTATTTTTTTCACTTTTTTCTAAATTATTCATAAAAATATCCAAAAAATCATAAAATAAAAAATATTAGAAAAAATTTTGTTCTTTTTATAATATTTTTGATTTTAGGAATCAATAGGATTATTAGTTTTTATTTTAAGTTTATTTTAATTATTTTAAATTATTTAAATTTTATTTTTTTCTTAACTAATTATTTAGTTTGGGCTTTAAAATGGGCTTTAGGGACATTATTGACAATTTGGTGTTAACCCTAATTTGTTCCCTATATATACATGTGTTGCCTTGTTGAAAGGAGGTCAGAAGGTTTTTCTTCAGAAAAGAGGAGAGAGAAAGGGAGAAACAAAGGAGATCCCCAGAGAAGAAAGGCGGTCGTTCCCACAACTCGTCAGAAGGATTGGAGCTCTCCAGTGTTCCCTTATTCAAACCTTTTTCACATTTACCGAAGCAAACCTCCGCTTCGTAGGTTAAATTACTAAACCTTTTGCTTTTTCATGTTTATGTGCATATTTTGCCATGTTAATGTGTTTAGGTCCGTTAAATTACTAAACCTTTTTCTTTTTTTCATGTTTATGTGCATATTTTGCCATGTTAATCTCCATGTGTGTTTAGGTCCGTAGATTTTAATATCAAAACCCTTTTTTAACAAAACCTTTTTTTAAAATCAAAACCCTTTTTTTTATTTATTATTAAAACCTTTTTTTTAGTAAGACCTTTTTTAAAAACTGAAAAGCCTTTTTGTTCCGAAGAAAAAAACCCTTTTTGTTCCCAAAAAACTGAAAAGCCTTGTCCCAAAAAACTGAAAAGCCTTTTTCCAAAAAAAAAACTGAAAAGCCTTTTCCCAAAAAAAACTGAAAAGCCTTTTCCCAAAAAAAAACTGAAAAGCCTTTTCCCAAAAAACTGAAAAGCCTTTTTTTGGGAAGAAAAGCCTTTTTTGTTCTAAAAAAAAACTGAAAAGACTTTTCCCCCCAAAACGTTTTTTTATAATTTAAACTTAATTTTTTTTATAATTTTAACTTAAATATTTTTTATTAAAAAATTAAAACCTTTTTTTATAATTAAAATATTAAAAAAATTAAAACCTTTTCGTAAGGAACTCCTGATGTTTGATGTTTGTCGTGTCATTTTATGTACCCTTTTATTACTTTTCTTTCTTTTGGCATTTCATGTGCATGCTCGAGGTTGAGATGTGCTTGTGGTGGCCACATCCCCACACTATTTTCCTCCCTCACTTCATTCTAAGTGTCATTACATATTTTCATATTCTTCATGTTTTCAGAAATGTTTCTTTGTTTCTTTATACCCTCTGCCTTTATTACTTTTCTTATTTTTGTACCTTAATTATTCCTCCATATAATGATTTGTCATATTTTCACATTTTTTTACAGTTTTATCCCTCCGAAGGATTAGGTCTAGCCGTTTGGCCGCCACGCCAATAGTCCTCAAAACTTCAAACCCTTACAAACCCTAACTTTTCACAAATGTCTCGCCGTGGACAAAATTACAAAACTACCCCTAGCTTTAGGTCAGAGAGTCGCCGCACTCATTTTAGGGTTTCCCGCCGCGGAATCCCTAACCTAACCCTAATGCACTTAACAATTTATAACATAGAGATCGGAGTTTAAGACTCCATGTAAGCGTGTCCTTAAGATGCGTTTATTCCCCTTGAGACCTTGACCACAGTCAAGAAGTCTCTAACCTCCCTTTTGAGGGGAACTACAGTTACTCTGATTCCATTCCCGTAAGGATATGTAGGCACAAAATGCGATGTCTTGCCGAGTAAACTTAGAATTAACCCCTAGGTCTTTTTTAATTTTCAATCCTTTGTATATACCCTAAAGCAAAATAATTAATGAAATAAATAAAAAAAAATAAACAAAAGGTTCCCGTAGAGTACTACGGAAGTTTAGGGTGCTAATACCTTCCCTAAATTTAACCAACCCCCGAACCTTAGATCTCTCCCTTTTAGGTTTTTCCTTTCTTCAACCTTTCCTTCGGATAAATCAAAGACCGGTTGTAAATGAATTAAGATTCAAGTTAATCAATAGCTTGACATCCAAATTTCACCGCAACAGATTCCATCCAAATTTCACCGCAACAGATTCAAGTGAAATCGAGATTAAGAGGTTTTCGGCTAATCTGCCATCTGATGAGAAGTGGGAGGAGATACTTATAGGATTATGCTGACCAAGAACACAATGGTTTAGGATACATCGACACCATCCCATTAGGTTAACACTAGAAAATTTGAAGTTAATCCCAAAAGCTTGGGCCTCATTCTTCAGGTCTGATATGGAAAATGCTTAAAATTTATCTAAGTTAATAACAAAAAGATTGTTTGGTCTCTGGGAGATCATGAAAGAAGATGACATTAATATGGGAAAGTTGGTTTCACATAACATTAAGATTGTTATTGATTCTCATCAAAGAGTTTATGGGAATTATTGCATCATAAACAAATTATGCACAACTGCAGGTTGTTGGACATATGACTTCATACACTAGAGGGGGTGAATCGTAGAGGTTTGAAAGTCAATGATTTAAAAACAAATCATTTGATAACTCAAAGTATAAAACCATTATGAAAATAGTTTTGGAAAAAAATTCAAAGTAAAGAAAGTAACTTGAAAATAAAATAGATAATGGAAATGAAATAAAACCAGATAGTTATACATGTTCGACCAAGAAGACCTAATCTTATTCTCAAGAATTGATCTTGAGATATTGTCATACCCTAAATTTTTACCCTAAGATTCCACATCATTTGCATATCATATGAATAATACTTTCATGCATCACTAACCCATCACAAGTGCAAGATATATGTGTCTACTTATTTCACAGGTTAGGTGATTCCACTAAAGCTCAAGTAGATGAATTATCAAGGGATACACACCATATTCAACACCAAAAGTCTCTATATCATCCATGAAGATCAAGGAATTTCACTCGTCATTAATTAAGTGCAAAATTGCATCATGACAAGATCATCAAGCCTCGAGACCCTCAGTACACCAAAATTAGGATTTTTGCCCTACTTTGCAAGGTCATAACTTCCAAACCAAGCAACCATTTTCTTTGATCTAAAGATCAAATTGGATAGCTTTTTACATACTACAACTTTGTCACTTATGGTGGATTCCCAAAAAATGCATAGATTTTGAGATATGAAGCCATGAAGTTAGGGTTTCAAGACTTTTTGAATCTTGACACTTAGAAAATTTTTAGGCAGAATCTGTTTTGTGTTTTGGCTAACTTCAAGGTCATTTTTCACAATGATCCAAATCGAATCAAGACCAATTGTAAACATCAAAGTTAAAGTAGGATATCTCAGCTTTCCAACAAGTACAATAACATCCTTTGATTCCACTTAAGCAAGGATATATGATCCTCACAACATGCCTTGATCAAACAGATTTTCAAGACAGCATTGGTGCATTACTTATGACACACGATTTTCACCTTCAAATTTTGTCACTTTATAAGACTTGTCATCCTCCAAGATCAGAAGGAATCTTGTTAAATCACATAATATCTTCAAATTTGAATCATAAGGCAAGGATTTTATCTCTTAGCATGTGAGAACCATCATTACATAACCATGAATTCAAGTTTGTCATTTGGCATTTATTTGAAGCATTGAATTGACATGAAATGAGCCACACCAGTTCAGATCAATTCAAAAACAATGAGTATTCAAACTTGAAAATGGAAATTGAGTCAAGATTCTAGTCATGCTATAGAAGACTTTTGGTACCTTAGCCTTTAAGTTAGAGCTACATGGCTATATCCATTGGATAATAGCATGCTCCCTCATCCTACACTATTCATCCAAAACAAACCAATTCTCCTATAAATAGATGTGATTTTGCATCAATTCAAATACACCAAAACAATACCACAGTTTGTTTTCTCATATTTCCTCTCTTGTTTCAAAGTTGCATAGTTCAAAAGTTGAGAAATCGAATTTCTCATTTCAGAGCAATTCCACTCAAACCAGTCATTCACAAACCTCACGTACATCATGTATAAGTGATGCAAAAACTTAAACATCATCTGTAACATCAAAGTCACCAAGATCACAACCTCACTTAACACAATTGTAGTTGGATTCAAGCCAATCAATCCAGAAGGTTTTCATCCATTCCAAGCACGTCAACACATTTCTTGAGGTATATGGAAGTTTTCCAGATCATCATTTCACATCTGTAATACCTACAACTGAGGATTCAATCTCCTCTTGCAAGCTAAGCCTGAAGCTTTTCAAACTCCATGAAACATGCATCCTAAATGTTATTTCAAGTTACCAACATGCTTCTGGTAGTTCATATATTGTTTACCCTCAATCAATTGTTGTTTATCATTCGTGTATGGAATTTCATATTAGTTTTTTCAAATTCTAGGGTTTCTGTGGTCATGCTTAATAACTCGTGCCACACTAAAAATAAATAAAATAAAAAAGATCCATTCAACTCCTTGTTAAAAAACACACAACTTTAATGTTTACATCATGTCAAATGGTTGCGTATTAAGAGAAATAGCATAGGCTTTGCAAATTCAAAAGTTGGGTCGAGGAAGAAGATGAAGTCTAGCACGAAATTTTGAATTTGCCACACATTTTTCATATATTATGTGTTGGTTTGGTGTTTTTGTCACTAGCACATGCTGGCTCAGTTGGCCAAAGCATGTTTTGTGAGTTGGAGTGAGAAGGCGTGGGTTTAAATCCCACCCTTGACATTTCTTTTTACCACCTTTCATATTTTCTTATTTATTTTTTCAAATTTCAAACTATCATAACTTTCTCATTTTTTTAATCATTTTAAATCTATTCTTTTTGCAAATTATTCATGATAATGTCTATTTTATATTTTTTAAATAAAATACCAAAAATAATGATTTTTAATACATTTTTGAAAAACTTCTTTGATCCTTTTGAATATTTACTTGCTTTCCATTGCTTGTAAAGACTTGTTTGCACCATGTCTAACTTATATGAACCTTGTATGATGTTGTGATGTTATACATCCTTGTTCCCACTTGTTTTTGATAAATTTTTGAAGTATATGTTTACATGTAAAAGTATATGTTCAATTTTGTCTATACCATGAACTTTTGTTTGACTATTTCGCCTTAACATGTGATGTTCCTTCCATGTGTTACACCATGATATGCATGTTTGCCTTTGTGATGATTTCACCATGTTTTAGTGTCCTTATACACTTGAATTTTTCCTTGAATATGCCAATTAATACATTCTTGTATGCTTAAACTATTGTGATGTTTCTTACATGTTTATGACGATGTTTTAACCCTAATATCCATGTTTGGTAGTTATCAACTTGTCATTAACATGTTCAACTTGTATCCTTGCTTCAATGTTCAAATGTTTCCTTCATAAATACATCTCTTTGAAATTTACATCACCTTTTCAAAATCATGGGCTTCAGTTATAGTGTAAGACCCATTACATTACCTTTTCAAAACTCTTGGGCCTCAATTAGAGTGTAAGTCCCTTCCCTCTTATCAAAAATGTCTTCAATTTCTCAAAGCTCTTCATCTTTCAAAACACAATCCTCAACTTTCATCAAACACAACCCTAGTGGCATCCATCTTCAGTAAATCTTTGGCCTCTGATAGAGTGTAAGACCCACCACCTTTTCTTTTCTTTTCAATAAATCTTGGGCCTCTATTTAGATTGTAAGACCCAACACCTTTGTACATAGAATAAATCTTGGGCCTTTGATAGAGTGTAAGACCCACCACCTTTTATTTTCTTTTCAATAAGTCATGGGCCTTTTCTTAGAGAGTAAGACCCAACATCTTTGTATATAAATCTTGGGTCTCTGCTTAGAGTGTAAGACCCAACACCTTTGTGAATAAAATAAAAGACACAAATAAAACAGTCAACACATCAAACCCTAAAAGATGTGAAATATTCCATGAATTCAAACATGTCTATACTTGTTAATCTTCAATAATGTTTGTTCATATTTTGTTAAGTTTCTCTTGACATTTAGATCATCCTTAGTTTGACATAGGTCAAACAATAGGATCCCTTCAATCAAAACTTAGTCCAAATAACTAGTTCCCTGGCCTCCTCTTGGGCCTTATACAAGCATCATTGTCTCCTCTTGGGCATCATAAAAAGAATCCCCCCAGTAAGATATCCTCCTCTTGGTCTTCATACAAGGAGACTTGGGAAGTCTTATTCAGTTCCCCACAGCCTTCTCTTGGGCTACATACAAGGACCCTCAGGCTTCTCCAAAACATAAGTCAAGTCTTAGTAATCTATGCAGATAAATTCTTTTAGCCTCATCATCCTAGACTTTGTATATGACAAATAAAATCTTTTAGCCTAATCATCCTAGGCTTTGTACATGATACAAATAAATTCTTTTAGCCTCATCATCCTGGGCTTTGTACAAGATACAAATAAATTTGTTTAGCCTCAGTCATTCTGGGCTTTGTATAGGATACAAATAAAAATCCCCAAAAAGAGTCAGTCAAATCCCCAGTATAGAGTCAGTATCTTCAAATTTCCTCAACAGTCATTAGCCTCTTCTCAAGCTTTTTCATAACAAATAATTTCTCCAAGTCATTCAACCTTAATCTTGGGCTTTGTACAAGATAGATAAAACTCCCCAGTTTATTCAGTTTTCAATCTTTTAGCTTCATATCTTGGGCTTCAATCAAGATACATAAATCAATTTCCTCACAGATGAGACTTTGAGTAATCTCTGTAGGAAGACATCTTTTCTAATTACTACAATTCAAATCAGACATTAAAAACCCTTTTCCATATAAGTGATGTAAGTGGCACACTTGTTGATTCAAAATCCAAGCTGGAGTCCATTTCTTATCATGCTTCAAAACTTTTCTTTCATCTAGTTGATGTAAGTGGCACACTTATTGATCCTATATCCAAGTTATGGTCCCTCTCTTATTATTTAAAGAATTCATAAAGGAAAAGGTGGAATTGCTTAAACACAATAAGTTCATAGCTTTCTTCCCTTATGACATCATTCTCATATGATTGTAGTAAATCGGTGAGATATCTCCCTTAAAGATAACAATTTGTCAAATATTTCCAACACAATTTTTAGCTTCATCATCTTGGGCTTTAAACAAGATACATAACAAACTTTTTCCTCCTATAGATTAGGAAGAACTACGAACGCTCTAATTTCTAAATTTCCTTTTTTGAGAATACGTAAGCATAAGATTGCGAGATCTTAGCAAGCACACTAATAAAAACCCTTAGGTCCCGATACCTTCCAAAAACAATAGAAAACCATAGAAACACCAAACAAAAATATCCCCTCATTTTTCACAAAAGGAGAAACCTTTTCAGTTAAACAACAGACAAACCTAAGCAAGCAAGTAATTTAATAGTAGAAATAAACAATAAAGGTTCCTATAGATTACTATAGATACTCAGAGTGTTAACAACTTTCCTTAGTATAACCAACCCCTAATTCCAGATCTCTTAACATTTGTAGAAAAAACACTTGCGAGCAGGGTTAGTTTAAGATATCTTCCCCTTCCTTTTAAGCATCATAGGTGTTGCGGTGAGAATCGGTTGTCAAACTATTGATTAACTTAAATCTTAATTCATTAAATTCACAACCGGACTTTGATTTATCCAAAGAAAAGGTTAAAGAGAGAAAGACCTTTTGTGCGATGTAACAACAACGCTAAGAGATTTCGGGATCGGGGGTTGGTTATTCCTAGGATAGGTATTTCACATCCTAAACATCTGTAGTACTCTACAAGAACCTTTTGTTTGCGTGTATGATAAAATTGTTAATGATTATGTTGTGGTTTGAGATTAGGGTTAGGGTAAAGACCTAAGGTTGATATTTCTAAGTTTTCTCGCAAAGATATCACATCTTCTGCCTACGTATCCTAACTAGGATAGAATCAGAACAATCATAGTTCACCTCACTGAGGGTGGATGAACACTTGATTATGATCAAGATTTAAAGAGGAACAAACATAACAATGCTTACATAGAGTTACAAAACTCTCTATTCTAAGTTGTACACTCAAGATTGACTTTAACAAAAGCCAGGAGGGGAATAAGTAATCATGTCAATGATTCTTAGATAGAGTTGTCAAACTCTAACCTAGGGTTCTAGTTGAAGAACACTCCTAGTAAAGGTGGGTATTTTAGACTTAAGCAAAGTCTAATAGCTTGTAGGTTATAACTTAAATAAGCTAGGGTTCAATATGACTTAACAAATTCAAAGGGAGGGTAATGAGCTATCTATGGCCCAAGGGTCAATAGAGAGACTTTCCTTTGGACACAAAGACATAGACAACTTGATGTGAACTAAAACGTTTCATCACTGGGGAATAACTTGACAAAGTTGTAGAAATAAGGTAAGAACATGTAACAACACGTAACAATAATCAATATCAACATTTAACATCTTAACAAAGATCAAAAAACAAAGAGCTAACAACCATCAATGCAAGCTAAGAACATGTGTAACACAACAAGTTCATCTATAACATTCAAACAAGATTAATGCAAACAAGTGATAACTTGAAGCAATCATGTTATAAGGATAAAATGAGATCAAGTGTAACAACATAAGACAAGCTAAACATGTATTAATGACAATTAAGCAAGAAGAAACACAAGAAATGTTACAATAATTCAAGTATGAATTCATGATTTCATGAGGAGAAGTGAACAAGTTTCATGGCAACAACCAAGTCAACAATAAAGCCCTAGCATGTTATGGTTCTAAAAAGACACATAAACAAGTAGAATGAAGCATGATAAGCATATTCAAGAGGTCACAACATCAAGAATCACGTCAAAGTTCACAGATGAAATTCAAAGTATACCATGCATATTCAAGCATTCACAAAGGCAAGAAACAAACCCTAAACATGTTATGGTTCTAACAAGACACATAAGCAATTACAATAATGTGTAATGGGCATATTCAAGAGGTTACAACATCAAGAATCATGGCAAAATTCACAGATGAAGTTCAACAGGCCATTTTCACATATATACATTCATAAAAGCAAGTATGAACATGGTAAGGAAATGAATCAAACATATTTGAACATTTAAACATGTTAAAAAAAACATATCAATCTTACAAGATCAATCTCACAAGAAAAATCAAGTTACAAGTTGAAAACATTTAAGAACATCAAGGTAAAAACCCTAAAAACACATGTTTTTCAAGTGGACCAAAGTCTTTCTAGGATAACAATCCTTGAATTATTACTTCACTCATTGAAACTAGACATGATAAGGAGTAGTTTTAAAAAATAATGGCATCAATAGCACAAAAAATGAGCAAGTTATGATCATTGAAAGTTGGTGCACCAAGAGGGCAAAAAGTAGCGCAAGGCTAGGTCACAACCTAAGGGTCATTTGCATGAAGGATTGGAACTCAGTCAGTTACTAACCAAATGAGGTAAAACAAAAGTTCAAATTGAGTATTTTTGAACAAGGAATTCAATGATACTATTTGTTTTTCCATACCATATACCCACAAGAAAACCCGATAGCATATGTGTTTGGGCAAGTTTGGTGACAACCAAAAGCATGAACATGTGGACAATATTGTGTAGTGGTGTGCTTGGTGAAACAAGTGTACAAACATTACATATACATCATATATAGAGGTTGTCACAAAATAAATCAAGCAATGCACACATGGTTTGACAAATTGGAATCAAAATACAAAAAGTGCTAGGTTTGGCCTACTTTGTGAACTGGTTTTTGACCTGTCCAAAAGTTACAAGTTTTGACGCAAGAAATGGTTCATACATGACACATAACATACAAATTTTTTTTTCAAACAATGTACAACCCAAAATCATGGATAGAAGTCAAGATAGCGTGTGAAATACAAGTGAGTATTTCATGTTTTTGTGTTTTAGGCATACCTCTTGAAGCAAGCTTGAGCATCAAGAAAACCAGAGACTTTGAGTGCTCCTCCAAGGTCTAAAAATTCTCCAAGGGTAATGAGTGAGTGCTCCAAATGAACTCAACCAAGTTGATGGGCAAGGGGTCAGTGGCTGCCCTTCAAAATGCAGAAAAGTCAAATAATGAGCTTTTGAGGGTTAACTTTTTGATTGGATGAGTTTCTAGCCAAGGTAAGGGTTTGGAAAGCTCTAACACATCATTTATGAAGTGTTTAAGGCTTGGTTTGATTTTGAAAGTGTTTGGAAAAGGTTTTAGGGGTGAAAGTGCAAAAACAGATTTTGTGCACTTTGGAATTTTGATGAGATTTTGCAAGAACTTTGCAACTGTGGAAAGGAGAAAGTTTCAGCTGGTTTCAAGCATGTAACTGATGCGTTTCTGATGCAAGAGGTGAGTTCTATTTATAGGCAACTGCTTTGAATAAGAGGTATGGGCAGGATGGTGTAAAATGCCAAGTCTAGCCTTTGTAACTTTGAAAATCTTGGAGTTTTCCAATGCAATCTTCATTTCTAAGCTTGATTCACCCTAATAAGAGCTTCTCCATGCCCTATAGGTCATTTGCATCATGCTTTAGGGGATAGGAGGTGACTGGTTGCAGCCAAGTTGGTGGTTTGATGATGGTAGCCACCATTTTTCTCTTTCCACACTATTCACTTTTGTAACTTGCATTAAACAATGATTTTTTCATTTCTCAAGCCAATTTCGTGGGAGTTGATGTTAAACATGTTAAAAAGCAAAGTAAACATCAGAAATGAAGCTTAATCCTTGATTAGATTTGATTTGGGGAGCTTTGGAGTTGAAACAACCATGTTGAACTAGCTTCAAACAAGTGAGTTTTTGCCAACTTGTTGAAACAACCATGTTGTACTTTTTGGAAAGCCCTCATTAGGTACTACAATATTGATGTTTGATGTAGAAAGTCATTTGTTGCGGTTAGAATTGTGATACCAAGCTATTGATTAACTTGAATCTTAAATTCTTTGAATTCACAACCGAACTTTAATTTATCCAAAGGAAAGGTCTTAAGAAAGAAAGAACCTTTTGCGTGATGTAACAACAACACTAAGAGATTCGGGGATTGGGGGTTGGTTATGCATAGGGTAGGTATTTCACATCCTAAACATTTGCAGTATTCTACAGGAACCTTTTGTTTGTTTGTATGCTAAGTTGCTAAGCGTTTGCTATGTATTGGGTAAAAGGTGTAGGTTAAGACCTAAAGATATATACACTAAGTTTTCTCGCAAAGACATTGCGTCCTCTGCCTACGTATCCTAACTAGGATAGAATCAGAGCAATCGTAGTTCACCTCACTAGGGTTGAAGAACACTTGATTACGACTAAGGTTCAAAGGGGAACAAGCATTACAATGCTTGTGTAGAGTTTAAGGGAAACTCTCTAAATCTACATTAAACACTCAAGAGAGGGAAGTAAGAAATCATTTCTATGATCCTTACATAGAGTTAACAAACTCTATCCTAAGTTCTATGAAAGAGCACTCCTAACAAGGGGTGGGCTTCTTAGACTTAAGCAAAGTCCAATGGACAGGTTCTAACTTAACTAAGTGTATGAATGACTTAATGAAGTCGAGGGAGGGAGATAAGCTGTATATGACTCAAAGGTCAATAGAGAGACTTTCCTTTGGAAAGATAGAAGAGGAGGCAACTTGGATGAGAACTAAAGAGTTCCATCACTTGAGGGAAAATAAACTTAACAAAGGGTAAACATCAAACAGGATGAACATAAGAGACATGGTTACATCCAAGGCATGCAAGCGTATTACGATAGGCAAGCAAAGATGATTAAAGTATATGGTTACGACCAAAACATGCAAGCGTATTACGATAGGCAAGCAAAGATGAGTAAAGTAAAAACATGCAAGCGTATTACGATAGGCAAGAAAAGATGAGTAAAGTATATGGTTACGACCAAAACATGCAAGCGTATTACGATAGTCAAGCAAAGATGAGTAAAGTAAAAACATGCAAGCGTATTACGATAGGCAAGCAAAGATGAGTTCTTACAAGACTCAATGAAAAGGTAAAGACTTAAGCATATCTTGATGAAGATGAAGGTATTGAAATGGAAAAATAGATGATGTAACTTCAGTTATTTCGTAAATTAAAAAATCTTTGTCACAAGAAAAAACGGGTTCATCCATTTAATCTTGCCTTAGTTCAAATTTTTTTCTATTTTTAAGAATACGGAGTCGGGTTCTTACCCGTATTGAATAGAACACTGGGCCAAATCTTCTTTATTTAGATCTGGAAAATCCTATGGTTTTATGAAATCATATGATATTGCTCTAATCCATAGTCAATCCTATTTCCAATAGGTGCAGTTGACAATTCAATCTAATTTTGCCCATTCTTTTTGTATACGTAAGAGTGTGAAAAGAAGGCCCAATTCAAGTTGTTTAAGTAAAAAAAAAATAGTCGCGTTGAATTTCTCGACCTTTTGACTTAGGATTAGTCAGTCTTTTTACTCGATAGGGGAAAGGGAAGGGGTATAACTCAGCGGTATAGTGTCACCTTGACGTGGTGGAAGCCATCAGTTCAAACCTGATTATCCCTAAACCCAATATCAATTTTTCAATTTGGATGAGGAGATCCAATCCGAGTAGATAAGAGGCTATGGGGTATACATTAAGGGGGGTTAAGGCCTTATAATATTTCTGGGAGGCAACTCTGGTCTGGGCAAATAGTAAGTCTGTGGATAGAAGAATAGAAGATAAGTTATCCTCAGCTCAGTCAGTTAGTTCAGTAACTTTGTATCCAATTCCAAATCAACTTTGTCTAGAAACAAGGAAGCTATAAGTAATGCAACTAGGAAGCTCATGGAGTGTTTGATCCTGGCTCAGAATGAACGCTGGCGGCATGCTTCACACATGCAAGTCGGACGGGAAGTGGTGTTTTCAGTGGCGGACGGGTGAGTAACGCGTAAGAGCCTGCCCTTGGGAGGGGGACAACAGCTGGAAACGGCTGCTAATACCCCATATAAATAAGGCTGAGGAGCGAAAGGAGAAATCTGCCCAAGGAGGGGCTTGCGTCTGATTAGCTAGTTGGTGAGGTAATAGCTTACCAAGGCAATGATCAGTAGCTGGTCCGAGAGGATGATCAGCCACATTGGGACTGAGACAAGGCCCAGACTCCTACGGGAGGCTGCAGTGGGGAATACTAATGCAAACAAGTCAACTATCATGGGGATATTACATGGAAATCAAATGAATCAAACATAATGCTCACAAGCAACAAGTAATTACAATTACATCAAGGGTTTGACAAACATAGAGCTCACATTAAGCACAAC
Source organism: Lathyrus sativus (assembly GCA_963859935.3). Lineage (NCBI taxonomy): Eukaryota > Viridiplantae > Streptophyta > Magnoliopsida > Fabales > Fabaceae > Lathyrus > Lathyrus sativus. Next base: position 356,890,818 of record OZ012737.1, read on the forward strand.
AACAAACAGGAGAAAAAATGAATCAAAAACTTTGAAATGGTTAGGAGGGTAAAAACCCTAAAAGAAACATGAGCGTTTTCAATGGAAAGTTGTTTTCAAAAAATATATTTTTAGAATATTAATGCATCACATGAAAATATATACAAATACCAGATAGTTGCAAAAAGAAGCGATTAAAAATGATAAAAAATGAAGGAGTTATGATTTTTATAAAATTAATAACAATTAAAATAAAACAAGGAAATTAATGATAAAAAAGAAAGGGAGGCGCCTGGTGGGTGTTGAACCCACCACCCTTGGAATACCAACTCAAAATTATGCCAACTGGGCCAAGGCACGCGTTGTAAATTGGAGAAGCAAGATACACAAAAATGAAGAAAACAAGGCAAAACGTGAAAAATCAAAAAGCGTTGATCTCCACTGTGGTTCGAACCCAGGATCTAGAGGTGAAAGGCGCATGAGAGAGTGAAGGTTTAACCACTGGGGTGGCGATACATCCGTGTATTTTGCCACCCCTAAAACTTAAATACTTAACAAAGTTCAAGAAATCTGGGCAAGGCAAAAACATGAAGGCAACCAAAAACAAGAAAAACGACAACACCATAACTTAATCAATACTCCACCAAAATCAATAAAATTTAGGTCTATTTCACATGAAATTTCATAAGGATTACAATGGTAATGTCAATTTTCCAAGATGATGCATCAAAATTGAAACACGATAGCAGCAGTCATGTGAAGTTTAGAAATGCATTTTGAAAACCAAGGATCAAACTAAATGCCTTTAAACTCATGTAAGGGCTCAAGCAACTTCCAAATATGCTAATTAATGATTCTAGACGCCAAGGCTAAACAGAAACAACTTTAAACAAGGAAATGATGTGCAAAAGGTAAGGTGAAGCTTGAAAGTGCAAATTGAAGGTCATAACTCAAAACAGAAAGAAATATGAACATGTGAGGGTATGCACAACTTCAAAATATATAGACCAATGATTCTTGATGCGCAAGTCATACCAAAACAAGTCTAATAAAAAATTGACATGCAACTTGCACAAAATGCCTTGAAAATGCATTATGATGGCCATAGTTCAAAATGAAATGGATCATGATTAAATGAAAGTGTGTACATCTTATAAACATGTTATCCAATGGTCCTAGATGCCTAGATCAATCAAAATCAGTTCCAAACCAAAATTGGCATGTAAGTTGCAATTATGGACAAAAGTGCTTGGTATGCAAAATGCTAGCTACAGCTCATGACAACAAAGAATAAAGTTGTGTAATAGTATGCACAAGTCACAAATACTTTGTTCATGGGATTTGGATGCAAAAAATATGTAAATACAACTTCATACATAATCTGGTGTGTGACTGCTAGGATGTGAGCTAGAATTGCTTAAAAATGCTGTTTTGGCTAAAGAATGAAAGTTCATGATGCAACCTATATAAACAAATTCAAATATCATACACAAAGTGGCTCATGCACATAAAACCAAAGTTTCAAACATGATGCAAGATCTGACAACAATGAGGGTACAGGAATTGAAACAAAAAGAAACACGGCAGCAAAACATGTTCATGAATTCAGGAAATTTGGCAACACAATATGACAGAACCAAAGATCCATGGACAACCCTAGTTCTATATGCACAAGTCAATTTTCAAACACATGTCAACATGTTGGCTATGACAGAAATGGTGCTATGGCAAGTTCTAGTGAGTCTAGGCATATGGCAGCAAGCATGAATTTTGTAAAAAGGCAAGGCTAGATTCAAGCAGCAAAAGATCAAATATATCAAGAATCATGTTAGGCACAGTCAAATAAGATGCTCAAAAGCAAACCAACATTCTAACTTGAACTAAAAGCATCAACAACAATATGTTCATGGAAACAGCTCAGCACTCACATCCAAATTTAAGCATAACAGTTGTGCACCAAAATCTCTTAGAGTTCAAACATGACATGAATAGAACATATAGGGGCCCTAATCAAAAAATCAACAAAAGATCAAAGTTGTGTGAGGCTGCAAGTGATACCTCCCAAGCTGTTTGCAGAAAAACCAAGGTAAAACAAAGTGACTTATGATAACAATCCAACAATAACTTATGACAAAAACTATCTCAACATCACAAGACATATACCAAGGCAAAGGCACATCCAAGGCATTTACATGCTCAAAACAGTTGGCACAACACAAACTGGCAGATTTACATATAGACTACATTTGCATTTAAACACTAATCATGCCAATCATGTTCATGACAGAAATGAAAAGGATAGTGACCACTAACCTCTTGTAGACCTCCAAGCAAGCTTATTGCAATAAAGAATACCTTGAAAACACTCCAACTGTTGTCCAACCAAGACTTTGATGAAAACAACTTTTCTTGCAGTTGAAGGAACTTATGCCAAATCTCAAAATAAATGAGAATGAGGTTGCTTTATGTTATGGACAATTGATACATAATATTTCAAAGGTGTATGGAGGGTTAGGATGATGAAAACAGGTCTGGACAGAGATTTGCTTGATTTTGTGTGTGAGGTTAAACTTGCTTGCTTTGAAAGTTGACTTTTGGGAGAATGGAGTTTTTGAGTGGTTTAAGAGTATGAACACCTTCCACACACCATTTATGGATTGTGCAGATGGTTTTTGGAGGATTGGAGTGTGTGGAAAAGGATTTGGGAAGCCAACTGCCCAAGGCAGATTTTGATGAAACTTGGAATTTTGAAAATAAGACAAACAAGAAAGGAATGAGAGCTGTGGTTTTTCTCTTGGTTCTAAGAGTGCTCTGGTGTAAGGAGTAACATAGAGGGAGCCTCTATTTATAGGGAAACAAAGGGTGAGGACAGATTTGTAACTTGGCACTTTTGGAGGGATTTTGAAAAAGGTAACTTTGCTTGAGGGTTTGATGCAGCTGCAAATCAGATCCTTGGCTCAAGCTGATGCATTGCTCAAGTGGTATGAATGACATAATGGTGATTGGAGTGGCTAGGCAGTAGGGGCTGTTTGCTGCAAGTGTGCAATAAAGTTTCTCTTTCTTCCATTATATGATTAAAATACTCCCACTTGCCTCCAAGTTGCAAGATTCACTAAACCTCCTTATTTTCTGCATTTCTTCTCTTCAAATCCTCTAAATATCAGATAGAAATAAGATCCAAGGGCTGAGAATAGCTCAAGTGATCAAAGGTTGAGTTTGTGAAAAATTGAAAGTGTGGGACTCAAGTGTTGAAACATCATCTTGCTAAATTCATAACTCTCAGCTCATAAGGGCTATGGAGGAGTTCTACTACATTTTGGAAAGCCCTCATGTAGCTCTACAACTTTCATGTTTTCATGAGTTTCATATTCCCAAAGGAACTTGGCCAAAAAACCTCTCAAAGTTGCTGAAAAACAAGCCTAAAAGTGAAATAACTTAGAATTTTCCTGTTACTTTTCCCTCTTGTAATGAATTTGGTCATAACTCCAAATCTATGCATTTTCTGAATATGGACCACTTTGGGACTTTCGTAGGAATTGTCAAGAGCTTTCCAATGAGCTTTGAACCAACTCAATTGGATGTGTGGTTAAGGAGTTATGGTCTTGCCCCTTCCAAAACCCTAATTCCCTACTTTTGCGATTACTCCTCAATCCTTGATCTAATGGTCATGAAAATTTATGGGTAGGTGCAATATGTCATTAGGAACATTTTTTATTCATATCTTGAGGTCAAATTCCTTATGAGTGAAGAGTTGACTTTTCGGTCAACCGAACGATCGATCGGTGACTACCGAGTCGACTGTTGATGCTCCGGGTCTTCTGATGCCTTGAAACTTCTTGAATAGACTTCACTAAGCCATATGAACTTTATGGACCATGATCCCACCATTTTAACACCTTTTAAATCAAAAGTCAAACCACATTTGACTTTTCTTGATCGAAAACCCTAATCGGGTATCCTGAACTGCACTGTTTTTTTCTTGGGTGACAACCTCAAGTTGGATTCATACTTGATCCAATGGATTATGTTTGATGATGTTTCATGGAGAATCAATCCAAGACGTTGACTGATCAAACCTTTGAAACCTCGATTCTTGACCGTACGAAACCCTAATTCACCTGTATCTTGACAAAGACAAACTTGAAACAGGTTAAGGTTAGATAATCAAATGAACATGATCCTAAAATTATGATGAAGATCTAAGGGGTCAAAATTTGGGGTATGACATTATTCCACTTGAAACTAGGTCAAAAACCCTTGTGAAAATGCTAAAAACATGACTTACAAGTTAAGAAATCTTGAAATTTCGAAGTGTATTTCCCCCTCTTGCCTTGTTTTTGCTCATAACTCAAAATCCATGCATTTTATGCTCATGAGTATGAATATCACTTTTGAAGAGCTCATTGAGACCTTTCCAACAAGCTCTGAACCACTCCATTTGGATGTGTGGTTAAGAAGTTATGGCCTAGCCATTTTCGAAACCCTAATTTCCCGACTTTTCGATTATTTCTCAATTCTTGATCAACTGGTCACCCAAATTCATTGTTAGATATTAAATTATGTCAAGAACATAGTTGGCTTCAATTTTGGGTCAAAACCCTGTTGGTCAAAGGGTTGACTTTTCAGTCAGACGAACCGAACGATCAAAAACCTTTGAATTGACTGTTGGTATTCTAGGTTCCCTGAGGCCTTGAAACTTCTGGGTAGACTTCGTTGGGTCATATGAGCCTCGTGAACCATAATTCAAGCTTAGGAACACACTTTTGATCAAAAGTTAAACTACAGTTGACTTTTTCAATCAAAAACCCTAATTAGGGTTCTTGTACTACACTGTTCTTCTTTCTTAGGTGACAACCTCAAGTTAGATTCATTATTGATCCAATGTGATATCCTTGATAACATGAAGATTTGATATATGGAGGATCAATCCAATACTTTGACTGATCAATCCCTTAAAACCTTGATTTCTAACTATGAACCCTAATTCATTTGTATCTTGACAAAGATCAAACTTGAAATAGGTTATGGTTAGATAATCAATGTTGATTCTCCTAGAATGATGATGTGATCTAAGGGTCAAAATTTGGTACATAACAGTTTCCCCTATTTAAATATCTTCACCAGTGGCAATGAGAGATGACAATCTTCATAGAATCATGGTGAAAGGTATTTAAGTATAGTAAACCAAAAACTTTGTCCCTTAGATACGATGGTATGAAAAAGGACAAATGCTAAAATGCAATTAATTCTAAAATGATTCTTGAATGCAAGAAAATGCTGAGGCACGAGCAAACGAAAAAGAAAAGCAAAACATCGAGTAACCACTCACTAGGGACCCGACACACTAGGGAGAGATCTGAAATGAAACCAATCAATAGTTCAGACATGACTAACGATGGCATTTCAAAGGGATCCTCCACACCGGGGAGACAAACTTCACCAGGGAAGAGAAATCTTCACTAGGAAAAAGGCTAATCTCCATCGGGGAAACACACATTTCCACTAGAGAAATCCAACCTCACTTGGGGAGAATAAAACATTTAAAGGGGAAATACAAATTCAGTGGGAAGATGCATAAAAGGAAGCACCGATAAGAAACCACATAGGGGAACAAGAGTAAACAGACTCGGACTCCGACTGGGGACAAACCAAAGGGATTCCCTTAATGAAGAGTTCAAATGGGATCTTCGAGAAGACCAGAAATAAGACCAGAATCACCAGGGATGCTAGTGATGACTAGACTTCCAAGACCTGCTGGGGATATCCAAGGATTCACTGGGGACGCTGGTAACAACCAAACATCCTGAGTTTAGACACAGGTGAGCATTTCCAATAACCAACAGAGTTTTGATGTTAGTATCGACCTGACTTTTATAAAAGTAGATCGGTGACAACCAGGTATCATACCAATAACAATTAGATTTAAACAATGCCAGTCAAATCACTACGAGACTTCCTGGAGAATGCCAATAATGACCAGACCTTCAAGAGGATATGGTGACAACCAAAATGATTGGATTATAAGCAATTCCAGTAACTATTGGACTTACACTGGAAAAAAGGGTAACAACCATGCTTCATACCAATAACAATTGGATCTTCAAACAATGCCAGTAACTATTGGACTTCAAAAGAGGGACATGTAACAATTGGATTTCAAATGATGCTACTAGCTACTGGGCTTAACTGGGGAGAACAGGTAACGATCATGTTTCATAATAATAACCATTGGCTTTCAAGCTATGCTAGTAACTACTGGACTTATACTGGGGGGAAATTGGTGACAACCAAGTCAATGAAGGTGAGAAAAACACTTAGAAGGGGGGAGAGGGGTTGAATAAGGGTTTAGAAAAAATTTGGCAATAAAAACAACACAAGATTTTTATCCTGGTTTGTTGAACTCAACTAATCCAGTCCACCCTATCAAGGTGATTTGCCTTTCTCCACAAGGACTTAATCCACTATATTCCAACAGATTATAGTGTCAACCACTAAGAACAACTATCTTAGTCTTCTCAAGAAATTCTGACCACAACTTGGTCTTCTTAAGGAACCTTTTACAAATAAATGTAAATTAAACAAGTGTTTAAGTTGCTTCTAAAAAGCTATATCACAAACTGTGATTTTTACACTTAGATTAAGAACGAATAAAAAATATTTCAGCCTTGAGTAAGAAAGATTGTATGAGAGTTGATGAATAATTTGTTCAAGATTCATTTTTGTCAACTTTGAAGAGATGTAGAAGACGTCCTTTTATAGTGCTGAAAGTCCTATGCTTGAAGACTGTGCAAGTAGAGTAGTTGTAGCCTTTTGTCTTCATATGACTTTTCTTTTCTTAGAAATGGAATGTTCAGAGAAATGCCTTTTGCCTGAATCCTTGTGTCTATCACAAATAAGGAATAGTTCCATTGGAGAGGACATTGAGAATAGTACCAAGTCTATTCACATGCTGACATCTTTTCAAACGTAAACAACATCAGATCCTCTGATGTGCTTCTTGTTCTTCAGATCAGATTCAATGATATCAGAGTTGCAGCAACAGTGCTTCAGCGTGAGTGATCTGATCAGAGCATACTTGTTTATCAGAGCCTCTGTACTTGCAGCGTGAAATACATTCAGAGTCTTCTGAAATAATGCTTTAAACTCTTCATACAAACTCTTCAACTACGCTTCAGATGCTTCTGTAGCTTCTACTTCAGAGTCTTCTGCAGCTTCTGCTTCAGAGTCTCCTCTGGCAGCGCTCAGAGTCTTCTGATCACTTGCTTCTGATGCTTCAGAGCTTTGCGTAGAATACTGTTCAGATGCATTTTTGCTTCCATAATAATATTTAATTCAATATCTGAAACAAAAACACTTGAACAAAATTAGAGTATATATTTTCTTAATATAAAATTTCATTAGAGTTATCATCAAAACATAGAGATATAATTAAACACCAATCTGTGTTCTAACAATCTCCCCCTTTTTGATGATGACAAAAACATAGGAAATTTTGTTCAATAAAAAGGATAAATATATAACTCCCCCTGAGATAAAGAATCTCCCCCTGAAATGAATACTCTAATATAAGAAAATACTTCCCTTTTTGCATGAGTATACTTTTCGGATTAAGAGCCTGGTTAAAAACCTCTGGTTGGAATCCTGGTTAGAATATACTTTCCAGAATCAGAGCTTGGTAATAGCTTGATTTGCTTTCCAGAACCAGAGCCTAGTTTACTCTTACTGATTTTCTTTCCAGGAACAGAGTCTGGTTTATTTTCCATAATCAGAGCCTGGTTAACTTCTAGGATCAGAGCTTGGTAATCAAAACCTGGTTTGAATTATCATAGCCTGGTAAACATGGTTTGAATAAAAATCTGGTTTGGGGATTCTCAGGGTAACTTCAATGAATTTTGTCAGATGATACGTTATAGTTCTGAAAGACTAAAATTCAATGTTACTTATAAATTATTATGTCTGAATTTCAGTTTAGTAACTGTTTATATTTGAACAAACAAAATTTCTTTTTCTCCCCCTTTTTGTCATAATAAAAAAGAAAAACCTTTTAAGACAGAAAAGATTAACAGAGAAAAATAATATAAAAGCAGATAATGAAACATTCAACTTCATTGAAACAGAATCCAGACATCATTCAGAGAAAACAACAAGATAACAAAACACAACAGACATGTGCACAAACATAACAGAAAAAGAAACTAAGTTTGGCGAGAGGCTATCAACTTCAGAAGATTTGTAATCTGAGAATTAGATTCCTCTTGTTTAGACATCCAAGTCTTAATCTCATCTGTTGTTTGTTTTTGCTTGACCATCCATGTTCTGATCTCCTTGTTGCTGGCTTCTAGCAGAGCAAACTTTTCTTCCAGATCTGGTCTTTCAGTCTTGATCTCAGAAGAAGCAGGTGCATATGAAGATTCAGTAGCAGGAGCACTATCAGTGACCATTGCAGATGCAGATGCAGGTTCTTGAATCTCAGAAATAGAAGCTTGTTCCAGAATCATTAGAGCTGATTGATTAGGCACAATAGTTTCTTCAGCAACAACAGCTTCTGAAGGAGTATCTTCAGACATAGGATCATCAACAGGAGCATTTTCGAGAGCCAGAACTTGAGGTCTACTCATGTTCAGAAAAGTTTGTCTGATAACTTCAGCAAATTTCACCTTTGCATCATCAGAGCAAATGGTGCGAAGATTTGAAGCAACAGTGTTGAATCTTGAGATGAATTTGTCCCAAGTAGCTTCAGAAGCATCTGGATTCACACTTGACAAACAGTCTTTCTTCACAGAGGATATCCACATGTTTATTTCCTTCTTGAAGCCATCAAAGCGTGTACCAACATCCATTCTAGGTTTAGGTCTTAGGAAGTTTTCTAGAGATGGTGTTTTTGGTTGTTCTGGTGGGGATGGTATTGTGAAGGTTGGGATAATGAACAGAGGACGAGGATATGGAGTAGAAGATGTTTGGCCAGATGATTCAGCAGAATCTTGAGGTTTTGGATAGAAGTGTTTAAGCTTGAGTCCAGAAGGAAAGTCATTAGAAGAAAAGGATTTCAAAGAAGCAAAAGAAACAAAATCAGATGATCTTGGTTCATAGCCACAGAGAGAGGGTGGTGAGTTTACTTCTGGTGGAACATCAGATTCAGACGAATCAGATGATGTAGAAGAATGAAATGATGTTGAAGAGACATCAAACACCATCTTCAAAGGTTGAACGTCAAGAACCTCAGAATCAGATATGAATGATTCAGAAGGTTGATGTTGTTCTGGTTAAGGAATAGATGGTTATAGATCAGATGGGATATGTTATTCTGGTTATGGTTCAGGTTGTTCTGGTTGTGGTTTAGGTTGTTGTGGAGTAGGTTCTTCTGGTAGTGGTTTAGAAATTTGTGGTTCTGGTGGGGGAATTTTAGATGATTGTTGTGGTGCAGGTGTTTGTTTGTCAGAGGGAGAAATATCAGATGGTTGAGAATGTGTTGGTTCAGAGTTATACTTTTCAGATGGGGTTGCTTGTGGTTGGGGTACAAAAGGAGCAGTTACAGAAGGTTTCTTAGGTTTAGAAACACGAGGAGGGGAAGGTGAAGGTGATGGTAAAGGTTCATGGAGAGTTTGATCAGATTTAGTACCTCTTTGACAGTTTGCAGAATATAATCTAGACTTGCCTCTGGAGGATTAACCTTTTGCTTCTTGACCCTCTTAGGTTTGACAACAGCAGCTTCACCAGTAGCCTTCCTCTTGGGTTTTGAAGATCCTTCTTCAGCAACCTTTCTCTTCTTCTTGTGTCTTGCCTCATAAAGATCTGGTGCAGGTTCACCTGCTTTCTGAACCAGATTTGCTGGTAGAGGAGTTCCATCTTTCAGACACGTAGCAATGTACTCCAGAAGTATTTCCCTTGGTTCATTAGCGAAGAACATAGAAAAATTATCCAGAGGTATCCTTCTCTGGCTAACCTCTTCAGAGTTTATTTTCTTTGGTGCAGAAGCGAGCTCTTCTACAACCTTCATCCTCTGAAGACTCTTCCCATTCAGAGGTTTTCCTATTACATAAGCTAACTCTTCCTTCATTCCAGCTTCTACCAGATGTCCAACCAGACCATTCTCAGTCAGAATGTCTGAAATAAGTCTTCCCATTGGAATCCAGTTCCTCATCTTCTGATGTTTGGTTCTGACCTCTTCCATTGACTATTTTACATGAGTCCACAGATGATTGAACAGAAGATATGGCAGATCCACCTTTGTGCTCTGACTCAGACAGTACATAAAGTACATCTGATCAGTGTTTACATAATCAGGAGAGTTAGAGGACTTCCAGTGGTGAATGCAGCCCATAAAGATCTTGGCTCCAGATCCTGTAGTTAGGCTTCAGATCTTTCACCTTGTTAGAAGCTTCTCCAGATGAGAAAACTTCCCTATACACATCAGTCATATCCACACGCCCAGCTGGCAGATTAGTAACTCCATCAGGTTCTTCATATCCTATGAGTTTCCTTATCAGATCTTCAGTTATAACTATTTCTTTACCCAGAACATATGAGACAATGAACTTAGGGCATGTAGAAGCATGGATCCAAAATTCCTTTACCAGACAAGGATAAACTGGTCCCATCAGCCTATCAAAGAACTTAGTCCAGCATTGAGCATCAACAATGGGATGAAGATCATACCCATTTTCAGCAAAAGATTCAAAGTTAACAATGGATTCACACAGTACTTCCAGTTTGTCAACAGGTGTGAGTAATGTTCTAACCGGTTCCTTGAAAGCAACATCACCCATATTTGAAGATGTAATAGCAGCCATTGAATATTGAAACTGAGCAGAAGTTGATTATGAAGTGGCCATTAATGTTCTTGAGATAGTTTTAGGGTTACGAGCAGTTTTGGGTTTGGGAGAGAGATGGAAACAATGAAACAAGAAGAAATGCACACAAGAGTGTGAGAGAGTGAAAAGTGTGAGAAGTGAAGTGTTGTGGCATTTATAGAAAAAATTAGGGCACACAAGAGTCACATGTTCAGCACGCTTACACTTAGCATTTAATAAAAAGAATATATTATGGTTTCAAGCAATTAGTGATTTTGACAATTAGGGGAAAATGAGAAACTCAATATTCAAAAACAGTACCTCAAACGTCAATTCAGTAATGTTCACTCCACCTTTTCAGATTCAGAGTTACACGTGTTTGCTTGCATGTGCTTCTGAAACTTCTTTGAGAAATGAAACGTTAGCCAATGTTCAGATCCTCTGAGGCTTGTTAGTTCAGATTTGCACACAATAAATGAAATAATAAATAATAAATAGAATAGATGTAATACTTCAGAGTTAAAACATTTTCATCTGAGAAAAAATTCTTCTGATAAACATTTTATTCTGGACAGAAATCCATACTTATATTTTTCAGAATAAATTTGAATCTATCTTCAGCAAGGGGTTTTGTAAAAATATCAGCTCATTGATGATCTGTATCAACAAAGTTTAAACTGATAATTCCCTTCTGAACATAGTCTCTAATGAAGTGATGTTTTATCTTTATATGCTTAGCCTTAGAGTGTAAAATAGGATTTTTGGACAAGCATATAGCAGAATAATTATCACGGAAGATTGAAATGTTACTCTCATGGATCTGATAGTCTTCTAGTTGACTCTTCATCCAGAGCATCTGAGTGCTACAACCAGCAGCAGCAATGTATTCTGCTTTTGTTGTTGAAAGCGCAATAGTGGGTTGCTTCTTGCTGAACCAAGAGATCATATGACTTCCAAGAAACTGGCAGCTTCCAGAAGTACTTTTCCTTTCAACTCTGTCTCCAGCATAGTCAGCATCTCAGAATCCAACTAATGTATAGTCATCCGATCTTCTGTAACACAAACCCACATTAGTAGTACCTTTCAGATACCTTAGAATCCTCTTAACAGATGTTAAGTGAGATTCTCTAGGATCTGATTGGAATCTGGCACACAGACAAACACTTAATAGGATATCAGGTCTAGAAGCAGTCAAATCCAGAAGAGATCCAATCATACCTCTGTAAAGCTTTTGATCTACTTTCTTACTTACCTCTTCCTTATCAAGAGTGCTTGTGGGATGTATTGGATTCTTTGCTGATTTGCTTTCAGTCATGTTAAACTTCTTCAGAAGCTCTTTTACATACTTAGTCTGATGTATGTAGGTGCATTCTGGAGTTTTATTGACTTGGATTCCCAGAAAGAATCTGAGTTCTCCCATCATGCTCATCTCAAATTCAGCCTGGCCATATGAGCATAAGTCTCTATGTAGTCAATTCCTTCTTGCTGACTATACCCTTGAGCAACTAGCCTTTCTTTGTGTCTTACAACTTCTCCATGCTCATTCAATTTGTTTTTGAAGACCCATTTAGTTCCAATGATGTTGAAACCTTTTTGTCTTAGAACCATATCCCATACGCCATTTATGGTGAATTGATTTAGCTCTTCTTGCATAGCAAGTATCCACTTATTATCATTCAGAGCTTCATCCACTGAAGTTGGTTCAATAATAAACACCAACCCAAAAAGTGACGTTGTAGATGATCTGAGGAAAGACCTTGTTCTGATAGGGCCATCCTTCTTTCCAATTATCACATCCTCTGGGTGAGAGGCTTTGATTATGGATGATGATCCCTTAACATTTGGTTCTTCAGAAATATTCAAATTTTTCATCTGAGCAGCCAATGGAGTTGCATCTGGTGTTGCTTCTGGATCTTTCACTTGAGCCTTTTCTGCCTCTGAGTCTTCAGAGTCTGTGAGAATTACTTCTCTATCTGCAGAATTAACAAGTTGCTTTGGCTTTTGATTGCCAAGCTTATCATCAAATCTAACATGTATTGATTCCTCCACAATCTGTGTCTCAGTATTGCATACTTTGTAGCCTTTAGAGTGTTCAGAATACCCAAGCATGAAACACTTCTATGCTTTAGAATCAAACTTGTTCATATTCTCTTTAGTATTCAACAGAAAACATACACATCCAAAAGGATGGAAATAGGAAATGTTGGGCTTTCTATTCCTCCACAATTCATAGGGAGTCTTCTCCAGAAGAGGTCTTACAGACACTCTGTTCTGAATATAGCAAGCTGTGTTAATTGCTTCTGCCCAAAAATGCTTTGCCAGATTAGTCTCGTTGATCATGGTTCTGGCCATTTCTTGCAATGTTCTATTTTTCCTCTCTACAACTCCATTCTATTGAGGAGTTCTAGGGCAGGAGAAATCATGTGCAATGCCATTTTCTTTAAAATATTTTTCAAAATATTTGTTTTCAAATTCACCACTATGATCACTTCTGACTTTAACAATTTTAAAATCTTTTTCATTCTGGACTTGTTTGCAGAAGTCAAAGAACACAGAATGTGACTCATCCTTGTGTTTTAGGAATTTCACCCATGTCCATCTGCTGTAGTCATCAACAATGACTAATCCATACTTCTTGCCTCTGATGGATGCAGTTTTCACTGGTTCAAACAGATCAATATGAAGTAACTCTAATGGTCTTGAGGTTGAAACAACATTTTTAGCTTTAAAAGAAGATTTTGAAAATTTTCCTTTTTGACATGCTTCACAAAGAGCATCTGAATTGAACTTCAACTGAGGAAGTCATCCGACCAGATTGAGTTTATTAATCTGAGATATACTTCTCATAATAATATGCCCCAATCTTCTGTGCCAGACTCACTGCTCATCATTAAAAGACAGAAGGCATTTTACATTCTAAACCTTAAGTTCTGAAAGATTGATTTTATAAATGGTGTTCTTCCTCTTTCCATTAAACAAGATTGAGCTTTCCTTTTGACTGACAGCCTTGAAACATTTTTTATTGAAGATTATGTCATAACCATTGTCACTTAATTGACTTATGGACAATAAGTTATGTGTTAATCCTTCAACAAGTAAGACATTAGAAATGGAAGGAAGATTACCATTGCCAATAGTTCCAGAGCCAACTATCTTGCCCCTCTGGTTCCCTCCAAACTTGACGTCTCCTCCAGATCTAAGTTTCAGGATTTGGAACATAGACCTTTTTCCTGTCATGTGACGCGAGCAGCCAGAGTCCAGGTACCAAGATTGGTGTTTTGACATTGCTGCTAAAGATATTTGCAACAGGTATTATTTTGTCTTTAGGTACCCATATCTTTTTGGGTCCTTTAGGGTTAGTTGCTTTAAAGTTTTGTCTGAACTTCTGTCTTCTGACAGCAGGTTTGTTCTGACTAACTTTAGGTTTAAACACAGGAATATTCTGACTAGGACGTGTGTGTTTAATATTATTAAGATGACCATACTTAAAATTAGAATACAGAGGAGCATGCTTAATGATCAGTTTATCAACAGATGTTGGATTTAAATCCTTCTCAGAAGAAGATTCATATCTGTCGCTACTGCGAAAATGAGGTGCCGGCACAACAGAAGAGTCACCACCTTTCGTTATTTATCCCACAGAAAGGGAAAGGAAACGATCAGAAAAACCTGTCGAAAAGGTATAAGACAAGGTCATCGCAACCATGTCTGGGTTCGGGAGTCGGTTACGCAAGGGGAAGGTATTAGCACCCCTCACGTCCGTCGTACTCGACGGGATCCACGCTTGTTGTGTTTATCTGACGGGTTGGTTATCTATCTACGCTAAAAGGTTGGTTTGAAAAGAAAAGAAAAAGAAAGGTGACTCGACAGAGCGTCGCTGCTCTGGGCCTACGTATTCCCTCGTGCAATGGGAAAGTCAAAGTCAATGTAGTTCGGCTAACTACGAGTGATGGGGGAAGGTTGCTCGCCAAGATATCGCATCTTGTGCCTATGTACTCTCAACAGGCTTGAGAGATCAGAGCTAACGTAGTTCGGGATAAAAAGGGGACACAGATCCGAGTACGGTTAACAAACATTTACAGCAATTTGGTGTATGCAACTCGCTCGTTGGAGACTCGTGCGTTACCATTTGCGGTAGAACTAGGAGTTAACGACACTGTTTTAATCAGAAAAGTTTTCCTTGACTTAAGGGCCCACGGGGCAAAAGAGGTTTGAGATTTATTTTCTGTCTTTTATGGAAGAAGTGCTTTTTATGGATGTTTGTAGTTCGTACAACACTAGAGAGTATGAATTAGGAGTGAATGCGTCGCATGTCACCCAAAGGGTACCATACTAAACATCCTGATTACTAGAAGGAAACCCTCCACTAACCATTTCCTAAATGTCTTAAGGCTCGTAACGTACTGTACCAACTTGCCTTTATTACATATTTTATTGTTGTTTTTTGAGATGAGAAAGAGAAAGAACTACAGGGGAAACTGAAATTCTACTGTTATCATGCAATATGGTCCTAGGGTTGAGTTTGAAACAGGGAACTCCTAGATGTTATCATGCAAAGGTTTCAGACCTAATGTCTATCATCACTTCCGTAAACAAGGAAGTGAGAGTCCTAAGGGAACATGCGAGTGGGAAACAGAAAAACAACTGCCAAAATTAGTAAAGCAGATAAACAGAAAAGAAAACAGTAAAGATGCAAATGCAATGCAACAATACAAGCATAGGGAGAAACTCAACCTCTAAGCAAACAAATAAAGAGAACAGACAAAACAGACAAGCAAAGGGAGGGTCACCTCAACCTTTCAATGCAAACACCTCAGATAGAAAGAGAAAAAACAACACACAGGCAAGGGGAGGATCGCCTCAACCCTTAATGCAAGCAAGCAGAGGGAGACCCACTCAACCTCTTAATGCAGTCATGCACCTACACATAGACTACCCTAAACATGAGCTACCCTAATGCAACACACCACTCAATCATAAATGAAGGAAAGGAATTATGACAAATAAGGAATTCATTCCACAAGTAATCAAACAAGGCATCTATCCTAAAGAATGGAATTGATGATGGGATGCATGGTGTATACCAAAGGTATCCACCATGATGTTCAACCAATCCTGGATAATCAAGAAATGAGGTGATACATGATGTATACCAAAGGTATCCACCATGATATTCAACCATTCATGGGAGATTAGAAATGAAGGGAAACATGGTGTATGCCAAAGGCATCCACCATGACACTCTACCATTCACTAGAGATTGAAATGAAGGGAAGCATAGTGTATGCCAAAGGCATCCACCATGACACTCTACCATTCATGGGATATTGAAATGAAGGGAAGCATGGTGTATGAATGCAAGCAGAGGGAGACCCACTCAACCTCTTAATGCAGTCATGCACCTACACATAGACTACCCTAAACATGAGCTACCCTAATGCAACACACCACTCAATCATAAATGAAGGAAAGGAATTATGACAAATAAGGAATTCATTCCACAAGTAATCAAACAAGGCATTTATCCTAAAGAATGGAATTGATGATGGGATGCATGGTGTATACCAAAGGTATCCACCATGATGTTAAACCAATCCTGGATAATCAAGAAATGAGGTGATACATGGTGTATACCAAAGGTATCCACCATGATATTCAACCATTCATTGGAGATTATAAATGAAGGGAATCATGGTGTATGCCAAAGGCATCCACCATGACACTCTACCATTCACTAGAGATTGAAATGAAGGGAAGCATGGTGTATGCCAAAGGCATCCACCATGACACTCTACCATTCATGGGAGATTGAAATGAAGGGAAGCATGGTGTATGCGAAAGGCATCCACCATGACACTTTACCATTCATTTGAGACTCATCTCCCTAAGAGGCTTCAGGAGGAACTCTAAGGACTAGTTAAGGATCACCTAGACTAAAGAAGCTATGCACAATCTAATAACTTAGGGATCACCCTAAAGATGTGTCAACCTATGTACTAACGGTTAATGGGAAGATTGGATGCTTAAAGTTGGCTAAAAGTTCATTTATTAGGCCAAACTATGAGAAGGTGCAAGTTGAAACATGCAAAAATTGGTCAGAATGTAAAATGTGGGAAAAATAGGAAATCAATTCTAAAAATCCTAAGAAAAATCATAGATGATCCTAAATGTATTAGGGACCTATGGTGAAAGTTTCAAGTTCAAGCTATAAGCCTAAGGCCACTAACCAGATGCTAAACCAAGATGTATGTTATGGGAGATTCAAATGGGGAAGGCTCTAAAGATGTGCTCTAAAACCTGTTCAAATGGAATCTAAAAAATGCAAGAAAAATATTACAATATACTACAATGTGTCAACATTCACCATACAAATAATCAGAGATTAAATCCAAGCATTGGTATAGAAACAAAAATCTAGAAGTTAACATGGCATGATTTCTATTCATGGAAAAGCACATAAAAGAAAAAAAATACCAAATTAATTGAAAAAGAATTAAAATTGCAATTAAAAAATATGGCAATTTAAAGAACATGTTAACATACAACCATGATTTTTCCCAAGATTTTATGACATCATTTTATATTTTCTATGAATTAAAATGAACAAGCAATCATATAGAAAATAAAAGAATAAAAGAAATTAAAAGGAAACATGAAGGGGTGTGGATAGTATTGTCACGCGTCTATTTCGCTAGTGGGCCTGCGAAGGGGGGTGGTGTTAGAGATACAAGTTAAGACCCAGAGTTTAATTTATTGAACTCTGCGTTTTGTCATGTGGAAAGACCCAACTCGCGAAGTGAAAACTGGACTGTGAGATGCTACTACAAAGTCAAGGCCTGCGCGATATCGTACGACTCATATGCAAACTGGCGTTTTAAAATAAAAAACGGAGGGAATGCCCGCGCGCGGTGGTGACGGTGGCCGGAAGTCGTTCCGGTCATCTTCTTCCTCATGTCAAGAATGACACTTTCTCATTTCTTCACCAAAACTAGTTTTTCTTGAACCAAACTTGGGTATTTTTTCGTGTAGAATCCAAATATCAAATTTGTTTTCACTTTCCTCCATTAAAACTCAGAAATCATAAACCTCCAAGAATCACTCAAGAAATCTCAACTTTCACAAAAACTAAAATTGATGATACTAATCTCTTCCTCTCACTTCCTACATCATATACCCCATGTTTCTTTTCCATTTTTATCCAATAATTAGAGAGAAATTCGAACTACAACCTAAGGTGTCATTCCAACAATTGTCATGAAACTTAACCGTTATAATCCTAAAAGTTTCTACATACTCTAAGGATCATAATTATGTGAAAATGGAGTAACAATTCATCAAGAACAGGGTGTATGGATAAAAAATAAGAACCTTGTTTGGAGCTTCAATGGTGGCTTGAGATGTTGTTGAAGCTTCAAGAAAAGTGTCTAGAATCATTCATAATCATCATTGAAGCTTCTACAATGCTCAATCTTGCTTGAAAATGTCTGAAACTCCAAATTCGAAAATCAAATTTTCACCACTTTTTCTCCATGAAAATCTGTTGTAACTACCTCCAAAATCAGTTTTTTTCTATTGGGAATGATTAGAATGTTATATACAATGGATCTAGAATGATTTGCAGCCCAATGGAATCCCATAATAGTCCAATCCAAAATTCACATTTTTGATTTTTTAAGCTTTTGGATTATGGTGAAAATAGAGCCAACAAGCTTGTAATTTGATTCATATCAGTTTCTTATGATGCAAGGATCATGTGTGGCTGAGATTGAGGCCTTGGAAATGAATGGATGGTTGATTTGTAATGTGTTGCTTAAAGGTGAAGAAATCATGAAAATGGAATTAGAAATGACCTCAAATTTGACTTCTGATTTTACCAATCTTCTTAGAATGTTTAAGGCACTCAAAAAATGCACAAACATGACTTGAATTGGTTTAAAATGTATTCGATCCAAACTAGCCCTTTTCAAGCTTCCTTTCATAAACATTTCTCCAAGCATTCTCATTTCCAAGCCATGTCAATGATCCCTTGAGGTTTGGTTGGCCAAATGACCCCATTTGGAGCAACTTTGAAGTTGGAAAGATTTCCATTTGAAGTGTGCAAAGTGATGAAATGGACCTATAATGAAAATGGCCTATAATCTCACTTTCCCAAAATACCCTTGACTCGTAAGTCTCATATCTTGAGTTCTACAAATCCAAATGAGGACTTCTAGTACTCTTTGGAAACCTAAGATCATGAGGAACAACTTTCATGTTCACTTGAAGTTGAGGAGAAACATCCTTCTTGGTAAAAAATGGCATGGAAGTTGGTTGACTTTGGATGATTCAAATCATATTCATTTGATGATCTGTAACTTGTCTGCTTCATAACTTGAGTTCTATAAATCCAATCAAGGACTTCTAGTACTCAAATTAAAGCTATGAACATGCTCTACAAGTCTCATGTTTATGTCAAGATGAGATGAGGCTTGCATCTTGAGTTATGTGGTCTTGAAGTGAGACACTAAACCAGGGGATTTTACAATTTCAAGCATAGCAACCCTAGCCTAGCAACTTCTCACACTCTTGAATATTGATGAGATGATCTTGGAATAATCTTTGGAATGTCTCAACACAACACCACATGATCATAAATACTTGGAATTGAGTCTTAATCTCCTTCAGTTCAACTGGTGACTTAGGGTTGACCAGGTGAAAACCCTAATTGCATCAATCTTTGTTGTGGCTTCACACACTTGATACAATGACTAACATAAGCTTCAAAATGACCTTCAAGGCATTTCATGAAATCTCTCAATATTCTCCACCCATAACCATGGATTCAAACTCCTCCAGTAATCTTCAAATGACCCCCAGGATAGGTGGTACACCATTCTTAACCAATCCACTCCTTCTAATGAGCTTTGACATTCTTCTGATGATGATAAGCACTTGATAGCTTGAATGTAACCTCTTGGTTAGGCTTAGACCCTTTGGCAGCCCCTCCTTGATGAACACACCTCCTGATCCCCTGCACAAATGATAATGCAATGCGTATGCTAATGCTAAGATGACTGCAGTGAACCATAAGCTAGGCTAATAAAGGCAAATTTTGGGGTGTAACAGCTGCCCCTATTCAAACGACTTGGACCGGACTGGGTGAGAGGTGAAGAACCTCCAGCCAATCGAAGTAAAAGGCGATTGAATATCGACAAACCCGGAAGTTTACAACCTACACGAACACAAAATAGCGAATGCCAACCAAAAGTCGGGATACCAATATGCCAAAGATAATAATCCAATATAATATGAAATTCATCCAAAAGATGCCAACCAAAAGTCGGGAAAACGCCCGGAGGACACCAACCAAGAGCTGGAACAACCAAAGGCCACCGAATACCAACCAAGAGTTGGGAAACAACCAAAGATACCAACCAAGAGTTAGGACGAAACCAACAACAAATACCAACCAAAAGTCGGGATAGCGAACTCAGAATACCAACCAAAATTCGGGATAACGAACTCGGAGTACCAACCAAGAGTTTGAACAAGCCCTGCTGGGGAACAAAAGAGTAGCCAAACAGCTTTGTGGCGACTTCACCGGGGAAAGAGTAGACTAATCAGACGACTCTATGGAGAACAAACTAGCAGCACCATCTAAAAGACAGGATGAGGTGTGACTCTCTGGGGACAAAACCACCCCTACCAACCAAGAGTCGACATCCATACTAACCGCAATTTACATGGCGAGACGACTTCGCTGAGGAGGCATACTGACCAAAAGTCGGAATCAACAACTAGAGAACATAGGTTACCAACCAAGAGTTGGGAAAACATCAACACATCGACCACACCGGATATGACGAGCTTACTGGAGAATTAAAGACTACCAACCAAGAGTTGGAAAGCTAACCGACGTCCACGACTAATCCTACCGGAGAAACCAAAACCACCGACCAAAAGTTGGAAAACGTCAAATCTTCTTATCAACCAAAAGTTGAGATAACGACTCCGCTGAGGAATAAGGGAAGCCTACCAACCAAAAGTTGGGACAACAACAGACGTCTCAGACCGACCCTACTGGGAAAAGGGAATACCAACCAAAAGTTGGGAAACCAAGGTACTAACCAATAGTTAGAATCACCATGGAACACCATTGATTAAAGGTCAGAACACAAGCTGCTAACCAAGAATTAGGATTGCTGGGGAAACAAGGAATACCAACCAGGAGTTGGGATAACATCCCTTAAGGAACACCAGTACTGCCGACCAAGAGTCGAAAGAAATGTCCTTCATGAAACTACCAACCCAGAGTTGGAATAACGACACTGCAGGGGATAAAGTCCGACCAGAAATTCGGAACTAAAACTGCTAACTAATAGTTAGAATCAATGGGACCTACTGACTGGAGATGAATTGACGACAGCTAAAAGCTACAACCAAGAGTTGGAAACAAGCAACTCTACTGTGGAGGAACAGGACTACCACCCAATAGTGGGAACAATGTCCAAAGGAAAACTACCAACCAATAGTTGGAAGCGTCAAATAAAGACCACCAACCAATAGTCGGAACTGCGAGGAAAGTCACCAACCAATAGTTAGAATCAAAGCATCAACCAATAGTTGAAACCGTAGAATAAAAGTCACCAACCAATAGTCGGAACAATGAAAAAAACCACCAACCAATAGTTGGAAGAGCCAAAGAAAGACTACCAACCAATAGTTGGAACCTTCGAAAGAGGACCACCAACCAATAGTTGGAAGAGCGAACAAAGACCACCAACCAATAGTTGGAAGGGTTGAAAGAAGACCATCGACCAAGAGTTGGAAGACTAAACGGAGGACTATCAACCAATAGTCGAAATAACCTCCAGCGGAAGACTACCAACCTCAAGTTGGAATGACATTAAACAGAAGACTACCAACCTCAAGTTGGAATAACATCTCTGCGGAGAAACACTAGGTGACTAACTGAAAGCGAGGACAAGACATCCCGACCTACCCAAAACACCAGTCACCATAACTTGGACTATGCTGGGGAATGCCAACCGACAGTTGGAATAAGAGAATCAACGGACTCACAAAGGGGTTTGGATCAATAAGACTCCATTGGGAAGAAGACCAGACGGCCAATGTCGGGAATGTCTCCAATCGTATCCCGAATCAAACAATCTTCGTTCTTTACGGTAATCGGTACCAAACTTGGCTTATGTTTCCAATGCATATGTTTGAGAATGGCGTAATGCTCCATACGAAATGGAAATGCTACGCGTTTGGGAGGATGCTATGCAATGATGTAAAATGCAAAGGGATCTCCCCTAGCAAAATAAATGCTAGAGAAGAGAGACCGGCTCCGTTGGGGAAAACCGGGTATCACAGAATTACTTCAGCAAAATAAATGCTGAAAAGGTGAAATCGACTCCGCTGGGGGGAATAACAGAAGGTGCCAAGTATGATTGGACTTTCCTGGGGAATAGACAACCTGCTGGGGATAAAAATCCGCTCTGTGTGGGGAAGACATCAACTACGCTTAAACACCTGCTTCGTAGGGGGAATCAATATCAACTTTTCTTGAGAACGTGAACTCCGTTGGGGACGAACGTCGAGGACATTAATACTTCTGGAGAATAAGTTTGACCGGGGCTCTTACCTGCTGCCCGGGGCATACCTACTTTACTCTGCTGGATATTGGTACACTTCTGCTGATGGGGAAGAACACTTATTTCCGTAAATCTGTAGGGGATTAATTCGTGAGCATCATCATTGACCTCCACTTGGGAGACTACGAACCACCTTGCACCGTGCTTTCATTACCGTAGGAAATATTCTATTGGGGAAAATCTTGCACTCCTGCAATTAACAACAATAAACCAACTACGTGCATTGGCTACCTCAGTAACCATTCATGCTACTGGCCGTTAGAATAAAGTCATTTCTTTCGTTTATGATCTGTAAAGCTTCGTGTTTTTACATGTAATGTTTATCAAAATATGGGATATTTTTTGTAAACAATACAGTAATAGTAAAAACGAAGAAAGAAAGTTATTTATCTGAAGTGAATACTTTTATTGATAAAGGGCCTGTGAATAGGCAAATTACAATTTGGATGCAATTCCTAGAAAGAGGTAATTGCAAAAGTAAAAGAAAATATACACATGTCGGCAATGTGGAAACAGACATCCATCATGTAACAATTCAGCTATGACCCATATGTCTTCAACAATCCCCATATTTCACTTTCCGAAAAGACTGACTGGACTGATTCCTTTCCTTCGGGATAACCGCTCGCAAGTTTACAATTCGAATGCGGATCGTAGCCGTTTGCTTTTAAATCCCTAACTTTTTCCTGGATCGCCCTTTTGGGTTTTTAATCCACTGGGATACCCTTTTTTGCCAAAGCCGCCCTTTCGGGTTTTCGAATTTGCGGGTTTACCATTTTTCTTTTATATATCCCTAATTTTTGCCCGAACCATTTTCCTTTCCCCGGTTCACCGGGATGCCCCATTTTTGCCTGGATTTTCTTTTTGTGTCCAGCGGGTCGTATTTTAAGCAAAGTATTTTTTGACTACGTCCGCATTCACAGGGGACGAAAAATATTCACCATCCATCGTAGACAATAATAAGGCTCCGCCTGAGAAAACCTTTCTTACCACATATGGACCTTCGTAATTAGGAGTCCACTTGCCCCTGTGATCTGTTTGAGGAGGAAGAATCCTTTTCAACACCAAATTACCCATTTGAAAACATCGAGGACGCACCTTCTGATCAAAGGCCTTCTTCATCCTACTCCAACCGGCCGTGGGCGATGGCAGCCAACCTCTTTTCGTCAATAAAGTTCAACTGATTCAACCTGGTATGTACCCATTCAGCTTCGTCAAGCTTCACATCCGACAATACCCGTAAAGAGGGAATCTCAACCTCCAATGGTAGGACCGCCTCCGTACCATATACTAGTGAGTAAGGAGTTGCCCCGGTTGATGTACGTATAGAAGTACGATAACCGTGAAGAGCAAAGGGCAACATCTCGTGCCAGTCCTTGTAAGTCACAACCATTTTCTACACAATCTTCTTAATATTCTTGTTAGTTGCCTCAACACTGTCGTTCATCTTCAGGCGGTAGGTAGAAGAATTGTGGTGTTCTATCTTGAAATTCTGGCACAACTCTTTCATCATCTTATTGTTAAGATTCAAACCATTGTCTGTAATAATCCGCTCAGGTAAACCGTATCTGCAGATGATGTCCCTCTTTATGAACCGGGCAACGACCTGCTTCGTCACATTTGCATACGAGGCTGCCTCCACCCACTTCGTAAAGTAATCAATTGCAACCAGTATGAAATAATGGCCATTAGAAGCAGTCGGCTCAATCTTTCCTATCATATCAATTCCCCACATTACGAAGGGCCAAGGAGATGTTATTACATTCAGAGGGGTAGGTGGCACATGCACCTTATCCACGTAGATCTGGCATTTGTGACATCTTCTGGCGTATTTGAAGCAATCGAATTCCATCGTCATCCAATAATACCCAGCTCTCAACAGTTTCTTAGCCATAACATGCCCATTAGCATGAGTATCGAAAGAACCCTCATGAACCTCTTCCATTAACAGGCTTGCTTCAAGTCCGTCGACACAACGCAGCAAAACCATGTCAAAATTTCTCCTATAGAGCACATCATCCTTGTTCAGATAGAAATTACCGGCTAACCTCCTCAGAGTTTTCTTATCCTTACTGGATGCCCCTGCTGGATCCTCCTGAGTCTTGAGAAACTGCTTGATATCAAAATACCAAGGCTTTCCATCCGATGTCTTCTCAATTGCAAACACGAAGGCTGGTCTATCAAGACGCTTGATGGTGATAGATGGAGCTTCATTCCAGAAATTCACTTTATACATCGAGGCTAGAGTGGCCAACGCATCCGCCATTTGGTTCTCAGCCCTTGGCACGTGATGGAACTCGATTCTATCGAAGAAAGGCAGCAGTCTCCTTGCATAATCCTTATAGGGCACCAGGTTTGCCTGACGAGTTTCCCATTCTCCTTTAATCTGGTTAACAATCAGAGCCGAATCGCCATATACATTGAGATTCTTAATCCGCATATCAATGGCCTCTTCCAGACCCATAATGCATGCTTCGTACTCAGCCTCATTATTGGTGCATGCGAAGGTTATCCGGACGGTGAATGGTATATGAGCTCCACGAGGAGTCGTAATAATCGCACCGATTCCACTACCATATGAATTAACGGCTCCATCGAAAATCAACTTCCACTGAGACCCCTTCTCAGGTCCTTCGTCAGGCAGGGGTTCATCACAATCTTTCACTTTTAAAAACATGACATCTTCATCTGGAAAATCAAACTTCATCGGCTGATAATCCTCCACTAGCTGTTCAGCTAGATATTCTGACAGGACGCTTCCCTTGATGGCTTTCTGGGAAACGTATTGAACATCATATTCCGTCAAAACCATTTGCCAACGGGAAATCCTCCCAGAGAGGGCTTGTTTTTCAAAAACGTATTTGATTGGATCTATCTTTGAAATCAATAGGGTTGTGTGGTTTATCATGTACTGCCTCAAACGCTTAGCAGCCCAAGCGAGTGCACAACATGTTTTTTCCAGCATCGAGTACCTTGACTCACAATCAGTAAATTTCTTACTCAAGTAGTAGATGTCATGCTCTTTTCTACCTGACTCGTCCTGTTGACCGAGCACACATCCCATCGAATTCTCAAGAATCGTAAGGTACATTATCAGTGGTCTCCCTGCAACTGGAGGCATGAGTATTGGAGGTTCCTGCAGATACTCCTTTATTTTTTCAAAAGCCTCCTGGAAATTATCATTCCACCTAACCGTTTGATCTTTTCTCAGCAATTTGAATATTGGTTCACAAGTGGCCGTAAGATGAGATATGAACCTTGCAATGTAGTTCAATCTCCCTAGGAAACCACGAACCTGCTTTTCCGTTCTCGGCTCAGGCATTTCTTGTATAGCTTTTATTTTGGCAGGATCTACCTCAATACCCTTTTCACTGACAATAAAACCTAATAACTTTCCAGACCTCACCCCAAAGGTGCACTTGTTAGGATTCAGCCTCAGCTTGAACTTCCTCAACCGTTCGAATAACTTCAGAAGATCGACCAGATGTCCTTCCTTCGTCTGTGACTTTGTAATCATATCATCAACATAAACTTCAACTTCATGATGAATCATGTCATGAAAGAGAGTCACCATAGCCCGCTGATAAGTGGCCCCTGCATTCTTCAATCCAAAAGGCATCACTTTATAGCAAAAAGTCCCCCATGGTGTGATGAAAGTTGTTTTCTCCATGTCCTCTGGGGCCATCTTGATTTGGTTATACCCAGAGAAGCCATCCATGAAGGAAAACACAGAAAATTGAGCGGTGTTATCAAACAACACGTCAATATGAGGGAGCGGGAAGTCGTCTTTCGGGCTCTCCTTGTTTAAGTCTCTGTAGTCTATGCACATTCGCACTTTTCCATCTTTATTAGGAACAGGAACAATATTGGCGACCCACTGAGGGTAATTAGTGACAGCAAGAAAACCAGCATCCAGCTGCTTTTGAACCTCTTCTTTTATCTTGACTGCCATGTCAGGCCTTGTCCGTCTCAACTTCTGTTTGACCGGCAAACATTCTTCTCTGAGAGGTAACCAATGTACAACAATATTTGTATCCAGCCCAGGCATGTCTTGGTAAGACCAAGCGAAGATATCCTTATACTCCAGGAGCATTTCAACCAATCTTCTCTTGACATTGTCTTCCAATGCGGCCCCAATCTTAACCTCTTTCTTATCGCCCTCGGTACCCAGATTGATAATTTCGACTTCCTCCTGATGAGGCACAATGACTCTTTCCTCCTGCTTGAGAAGCCTGGCTAATTCTTCAGGGAGTTCGCAGTCTTCGTCAGTCTCTTCTTCTTCTTGATAAATGGGATTATCAAAGTCATATGAAGCCATAGCTGACCTGAATCGATGACATCTGCTAGAAAAGACCTGCATGAGGATGTTTATGCTTATTATGCTATGCACCAAACAAAACACATTGCCATTTTTCTTTGTTAATATAAATGCAAAAACAAAAACAAGAAAAACAGGGAATACAATATTTGAACACAAAAACGTCCTTTATTAATGATAACATGAAAGTATTAACAAAGCCCCACAGATTGGGTCACTACGCCTTAGGCAGAACTTAGGACCAAACATAAAAGAAACAAATGACATTACTCTGCAGTAGTAACGTGAATGACTTCCTCGGTGCGCCAGTTGCATAGCTTTTCTCCGGAAGTACACAGACGAATCCATGTATCCATATCACACTCACTATCATCTCCATCACCTTCAACAACACTAATAGTATCAAAATACACACCACTGCTGGTAAACAGAACTGGTCCTTTGTACTTTGGAGTTCTCTGGGAAGAGCTAGAAGGCTGATATCTGATACCAAACTTGTCCTGCTTAACAGGAACCTCGAGAACCTGGCCCCAATTCTGAGAAGAACCAGACTCTACAATAGCACGGGAATCCTTCAACGACGACATGGGGACCACTGAATCCTGGGCTACCACAGGAGGCTTCTTTTGAACAGGAACAACTTCAAAAGCCTGACAGAGCGTCTCGTGGATTTCCCCGTCCACTTCCACATACTTAAACGAAGACAGGTGGCTTACCATAATGTCTTCCTCTCCGTACACCGTCACAATCTTTCCTTCCACCATATATTTCAACTTCTGATGTAATGTGGACGTAACTGCCCCTGCAGAGTGTATCCAGGGTCGACCGAGCAGACAGCTGTAAGCCGGCTGGATATCCATGATGAAGAACATCGTGTCAAACGTTTCAGGCCCCACTTGGATGGGTATTGTGATTTCACCGAATACTGATCTTTTCGAACCATCAAAAGCCCTTACAATCAAATCATAAGGCGTACAAACTAAACCCCTGGTGTCTAACTTCATCAATGCCTTCTTAGGCAGCACATTGAGGGAAGATCCGGTATCTACCAAAACATGGGACATCATAGAGCCCCTACACTCAATTGATATATGCAAAGCATGGTTGTGGTTTCTCCTCGCAGGGGTCAGGTCTAGATCTGTGAAGCTGAGACCGTTACCAGCATTAACATGGGCTACTACCCCCTCCAACTGATTTACAGAAATCTCCTGGGGTACGTAAGCCGCATTTAAAACTTTCAACAGCGCATTACGGTGCGCTTCTGAACACATCAACAACGATAGGATGGAAATCTTCGAAGGCGTTTGCTTCAAGTGGTCTACCACCTTGTAGTCACTTTTTTTGATAAGCCTCATGAATTCTTCTGCTTCCTCAGAAGACGCACCGGTATCACACTGCCGCTGGGTGTTCTCCTTGATCACGGCCTTACCTTTGCCCTTGTCATTCTTATCCTGATTAGTCTCTGGCACTAAAAAGATTCTCCCACTCCTGGTCATACCTCCGACGCCTACTATGCTCTCAACTGAAGATCCCTCACCTGCAAGTTCTATCAATTCTATCTTCTGACCGTTGCAGAACACATCTCCCCCATAATTCCAGGGGATAGCCTTGATGCTTTTGTACGACATAGGTCCTGGTGCCGTAATAGTGATCGGAGCTGGTTGGGCTGGCCCCGAAATAGTAATAGGCATGGCTGGCCTTGAAATGGTAATAGTCTGAAATGGAATAGAAACGGTAGCGACCTCTTTTTCAGCACTGCTCACTCTGTTCTCGACATTCTCTTTTACCACTTTATCAAACTACAATCAACCTTCGTCAATCATTCTTTGAATACCTTTCCTCAAAAGATCGCAACCCTCAGGCTGCACTTCACAGACTAGGCAATCAACCGAACATCCCAGAAATACCCCTTTTCTCAACAAACTGCTCTTCACCACAGCCAACGGAGTCTTCAGCTCTCTCACATCAGCTACCAGGTTTAACCCTTCTTCGTCCGTGATGGCACTAACCCCTGCTGCTCCATGATTAGGAATTGGATTTTGATCTATGTTGGGCCCATCATGGTGTCGCTTACGCGAAAATAGGGTGCCGGCACAACAGAAGAGTCGCCACCTTTCGTTATTTATCCCTCAGAGCGGGAAAGGAAACGATCGGAAAAACCTGATGAAAAAGGGTAGGACAAGGTCGTCGCAACCGTTGTCTGGGTTCGGGAGTCGGTTACGCAAGGGGAAGGTATTAGCACCCCTCACGTCCGTCGTACTCGACGGGATCCGCGCTTGTTGTGTTTACTGGACGGGTTGGTTTTATCTATCTACCTATCAAGGCTGGTTTAAACAGAAAAGAAACTGACTCGGCAAAGCGTCGCACTTTATGCCTACGTATTCTCATCAGAGAACGAGAAATCAGAGTCAACGTAGTTCGGCCTACGACGGGTTACGGGGAAGGTAGCTCGCCAATACATCAGTATTGTGCCTACGTACTCTCAACAGGTATGAGAGATCAGAGCTTACGTAGTTCGGGACACTACGCATTATTTTCTGTCTTTTACGAAAGAAGTGTTTTTTATTGTGTTTGCAATTTCAATTGCACTAGAGACTATGACCTGAGAGTGAATGGGTCGCATGTCACCCAAAGGGTACCATACTAAACATCTAGACTGTTGAAAAGAAGCTCTCCAACAATCCTTTCTTAGATAGCTTAAGGCTCGTAACGTACGAAAGAACATTCATGATTACTGTATCTTAAGTTGTTTTGAAATGAGAAGAGAACAGGCTCACTACAGGGAGACTATCAAGTCCTACTGTGGTCATGCCAAGGATTCATCCTATAGTTGAGGTTTGAACAGGGAACTCCTAGAAATTATCATGCATAGGTTTCAACCTAAAGTTCTATCATCAATTCCTTATCAAAGGAAATGAGAGTCCTAAGGGATCATGTCAATGATTCATAGAAACAGATAAAGCATCAGCTCAAGCAATAAATAGTAATACAGTAAACGACTGTAAAATGCATGCAATGCAAGTGAGGGAGGAAGTGTGTGTGGGGTGTCAGCCTCCACAAGCTCATCTCAACCTCAAGCCAGAATGAATAACAACAATCATACTGAAAGATAAAACATGCTATCAAGCAATATACAGTAAACTGCAATCATACAGATGAAATAAACAATATGCTATCAAGCAAAACAAACCACATGGGCAAGGGAGCTGGGCTCTACCGAATACCCGCAAGCAAAGCCATACAGTAACAGTACAAGCAGAGGGAGCAACTAAACCTCTAGTGTAATCATGCTCCTACCTTGAATCTAGTCTAGATATGGACTTATTATAATGCATCAAGCAAGTCAAACAAGGCACATCAATACAGAAAAGAAAACAGAAAAGAAAGCAGATCAACTCCTCTCTCAACTCCAAGCTTCAGCTCTTCCAACAGCAACTCAGTCTTCAGACTTCAACCACTCTTGACAAATATCAATTTGCTTCTCCAGGTTTCAACCCTTCAACATAA
Organism: Lathyrus sativus; assembly: GCA_963859935.3. Classification (NCBI taxonomy): domain Eukaryota; kingdom Viridiplantae; phylum Streptophyta; class Magnoliopsida; order Fabales; family Fabaceae; genus Lathyrus; species Lathyrus sativus. The sequence continues at coordinate 356,921,051 of OZ012737.1, forward strand.
GTTTCAACTTATCTTCTCTTCTCCAAGCTTCAGCTTCTTAATCAGTTCCAGCTTCAGGCTTCACTCTTAACCACAAGTATCAACATGATTCCTTCAGGATCTCCAAGCTTCAAAGTAAGTATCAACTTCCTTTGTTCTTCAAGCTTCAGCTCTTCAGTCAATCTCAATTGAATCCTCTTCCTAAGTATCAACTTAGTATTCAAGATCTCAAGCTCTCTTTGCTTTACCAGTATCAACTTGGTCTTCTCTTCCTGCAAGCTTCAGCTTCTCAGGGTAACCTTTAATCACTTAGAAGTATCAACTTCATCCTTCAGTCTTTAAGCCTCAGCTCTTCATTCAGTCTTTACTGGGTCTTCATTGGGTCTTCAAGTATCAACTTGCTCTTCTTCTTCAAGCTTCAGCTGGAATGGCAATGCTCAAGGAATCATCTTCTTCCACACTCTTCAATGAAGTCTTCATCTTCACACTCAAGCTCAACATCTCTCAAGATACTCAAACCAGAGGAAATCACTTAATTGGGTAAGCTAGGGTGTTAAACTGCTTATTGACCACCAAAGGTGACCTATAAGGGTTCAACAACAAAGGAATGGTTCCCTCAAAAGTTCTACTTCCTAGGTACCATCACTTATCCCTCCTAAGGAGAGAGGTGAATACCCTGGAAGGACTTTGAATCATAGGGAGGAATGGAGGTGAAAGATGCCATCCATGTTTGAGAAAGAACTTAACTAGGTCTAAACTCTTCCTAATTCCTAACCCTAAAGCAACAACAAAACAAACAAGATTCTCAAGCTCTCAAGCTCCTTAATCAATCTCTAAGTCTTCTACTATGCTCCTCAATGCTCCTCAAAGCAAGACCAAGCTCACCAAGCCCACAAAGCAAAGCAAAACAAAATACAAGCCCACAAGGGCAACACAAACAACAATCAACTACAAAAATCATTTAAAAATAGTATACTATTATACTAAAATCTAATATAATTTCTAGGGGATCTTATATACCTACCCTTAATACCCTATATGTCCCAATGCTTATCTTGACCTAGAAACCCAAAATTCTAAGGTTATTGTGGACCTATGTTAAGGATTGACTTAAATCTATACAACCTAATGCCATCTAAGCAAAACAAATCAAAAATTAATCACAGAATTATGGAATAAATCCAGGGGGAGCTAAAGTCCTAATCAAACTATCCTAAAAAGAATGGCCTAAAAATATGAAGGGAACTAGCTAAACAAAATTCTACAAATCTATGCATCAACATAAAAGAATTAAAATGCTATTAAAAGAGAAAATACACAAAAAATATTAAAAATGCATGAAATGCAAATATTATGGTTTTATAATTTTCTAGACATTAACATGAAATGGGAGAAAAAATCCCCATGCAAAAAACAGTATTTTTCTATTTATTATGATTTTTCAAAGATTAATGAAAACTGGAGAAAAAGAAATTAAAATAACAAAACCTTGGTGCAGATAGCAAGTATATTCAGTACAATTCATGAATGGGCTCAAAATGGGGGTGCAAACAACATAAGCGCTGGGCCCAATTATTTAATCAGAAAATCAATTGAAAATCGTAAAGAAAAAGAAAAAGAAGCGGTGCATAAAGTAACAAAATTCAGTTCAAAACAAACATGGGCCACGAATGGGGGTGGGGATATCAATCAAGCCCAATCTCCCTTTTAATGAAACACTTCGTTTCATGGTGTCTTCAGACTCCCCTTTCACACGTGAGATTAAACCACATCCCTCCGATCTGACCCTAGTCAATGAGTCCACGCATGATCAAACGGCCAGCACTTCGTCTTCTTCCTTCAGCCATGGAAATGGAGGGAAAGCTCCATGAACAGAGCTTCAAAGCTCAATCTTCACCAATTCGTATCACCTCAATTCTCCATGGAAAATTAAAATTCAAAACCCTAACCTGTCCAGAATTTCACCCTGAATCTAACCATGGCCTTGAAATCAATTGAAATGCCCTAATTCTCCAAACCCGATTCAAGATCAAAGATATGCTCAAACTTCAGTTCTAACAATTCTTGAAATTAATTACCTCAGAATGATCACCACCTCACCCTGGCTAATTCTTGATATCAAACTCATGCTATAGCTCACTATATCTTGAGTTCTTGGTCAAAACAAAAATGGTGTCATCAACTGAAACCTCACCAGTTGATCTCAAACTTCCCATAATCCATCACCTAATTGTCTCTAACCGTTCTAACCTAACAGTTCTCCCTAATCATGCCTAAATCATGGTGTAGAAGAAAAGTTACTAACCTGTCGAATCTTGATTAACAGATGGGGTAAACCTTCACTTCAAGCTCTCAAACTCTTCAGAATCAATCCTTGAATGATGATCTTGCTACTGTTTGCAAAAGATTGGACCAAGAAAGCCTGAATCTCCAAAACCGATTATGACTTGCAGCCTTCAAAATCCAAGTGCTATCTCTTCAAATCTCCATGGTTTTTCTTTCAATTTGGTCTGCACAGCTTCAGTGTGATCAAGGGAATGTGTTTGGATTGAAAGAAGAAATGGAAATGGACCAGAATGTGGAATTTGATTTCAACTTGCAATGGAAGCAAGTGAAATGGCTATCTCTCTCTTCTCTCAAATCTCTCACCAACCTTGCATCTGAGCAAGTTCTAAATCATATATAGAATGGTTTAGACTCATCTAGAACCATCTGGAATCATCCAATGAGAAATTGGGATTCTCATGCCAAGAGTTTATGGATTCATCTCATCTCATGCCTCACCTCATGCCAAGCCTCTTGCAGCAACTTGCCTTGACCTGAAATTCTCCTTAGATGAGATATAGGATGTGTTAAGACACTTTACTAGCTTGTACATTGCCTTTCCTTGAGTTTTGCATTTGTGCCTTATTATGCAAGCAAGCATTTTCCAAAGCAACCCCATGATCTAGGCCTCAATTCAAAAAAGTGGCTGAACCATTGTTTTTAGAATGTCTTTTAGAGTCAAAATGACCTATTATATGCCATGGTTTGGATGTGTAACTTGGAAATTTCAATTTCCAACTTGAACTTATTTAACTTATGCCTCCATTTTAGGTCATTTTTATCACTTTTTGCTACAAGCCTTTTCAACATCTCATGACCTCCCTACTAGCCTTAAAACATCATTCTAAGCAAGTTTTATGTTGAAGATTTTTCCATTTGAAGCTTGGAAATAGGAGATATGGCCTTATGCTTGAAATGACCTATAATATCCAAATGACCAAAATGCCCTTGACTTGTCAAAGCCATAACTTGAGTTCTACAAATCCTATCAAGGACTTCTAGTACTCTCTAGAAATATAAGAAGATGAGGAACAACATTCATGTTGACCAAAAGTTCATAGGAATCATCCTTCTTGGGCAAAAATTAGATGCAAATTGGGTGACTTTCAAGGCCCCAGATTCACATACCTCAGATGACCTGTAACTTGCAAAAGTCATAACTTGAGCTATACAAATCCTATCAAGGACTTCTAGTACTCAAATTAAAGCTAAGAACAAGCTCTACAACATTCATGTTGGGGGTAAGATGAGATGACAATTACACCTTGAGCTAAACTGCCTTGAAGATAGGGATCAAACTAGGGGATTTTACGCTGTCAAGCCTTAGAAACCCTAGCTTAAAACTTCTCAAACTCCTCAATCATGATGAGTTGGTCTAGGAATCATCCTTATAGCATCTCAATGCATCAACCCATGATCACATGGCTCTTGGATTAGGTCTCAACCCTCTCCAAATCATCAGTTGACCTAGGGTTGACCCAGTCAAACCCTAATTATACCACTCATGGCTGAGTCTTCTTATTCTTGTACAATGACCTCTCTAAGCCTCATGATGGCTTTCAAGACATCTCATAAGCTCTCTCAAAGCTTCAAGTCCATCCTCATAGCCTCAGAATCATCTGAGGAGCCCCCCACAACTCTCAAGTTAGGAGGCACACAACCTTGGTTTCAACCAATCTCTCTGAGGATCTCTTAACTTCTCTGACAAGGATATCAACCCTTGAACACTTGAGTAACCTTCTTGGCTAGCTTCAAAGTCTTGTATAGCTCTTGATTGGTAATCATACCTCTTGATCTACTGCACACATATCAATGAAATGCAGATGATAATGCTAATGAACCCAAGCTAGGTAAATAAATGCTGGTCAAATTTTGGGGTGAAACACATGGGAGAAGTTTATAGCCTTAGAATCCAACAGGTCCTGGACTTTATGCTTAAAAGCTTTGCAGTGATCTATGTCGTGCCCTGGTGCGCCCGAATGAAACTCGCACCTGGCGTTTGCGTCGTAGCCTAGAGGTGGCTTACCAGTGAGAGGAGCTATGGTTCTCTTCTGTACCAGTTGCAACTGTAACAAATGTTGTAATAACTACGCATACGAAACTGGAGGATTATCAAACTTCCGATCCGGTGCCTGACGTCTAGGGGGATACTACCGTGTACCATTACCCTGCTACTGTTGTGGTTGAGCTGCTGCTGGAATATTCACAGTGGCAACTTGTGGGTCATACCGAGCTCGAGTCCCATGTACCACTCTAGTGATGCCCCAGCCCGGCTATCCTGGAAAAGTTGCATTAGTAATTTTTTGTCATTAGAATGAGCTGACATCTTTCTGAAATATGCCTGGAGATGCATCCTCGGGCAAGTCTTCCCCTTGTACTTCTCGAAATCTGGGACCTTAAATTTAGGAGGGATCCTAACCCCTGGCACCAGCCCCAAGTCAGACATGTCGAAACCCAATGAACCTTGATTCTCTAAAGACTTCATCTTCTCTTCAACCAGCTTCAATCTTTGGTCAGTTTCAGTAGGCATACCCTCCTCTATGTCCCTCATAGAAAAGAAATCACCTTGATGATCGTCCCAACAGGGAGCAGTAGGCCCGTACCCAGCATGTGCACTACCACCAGCCATATTAACATTCTCATTCACACCACCTCCGCCCGGAGGTACGATAACATCGGGAATAAAAGGTGGAACAGACCCACCACCAAGATACAGAACAACCCCAGCACCCCCATGCAACACACCTTTGGCGTCAACCCGTGCTATTAATGGTTGGACCATGGTTTTTAGTTGTTCCTGTCCCGCAACGACATTTTGCATCATCTCCATGAATTGATTCATACGAGTCCGAAACTCCTGCATCTCAGCCTGCATTTGATCCATTGCTTTGCGATGATTCCCCCTTGTTGAGTATCTATGTAAGCCGGATCCCTCAATCCTGTCACTGGTTTGGAATAGCAGAGTTAGGAACAAATAACCACAGAGAGTACCTGCCATGCAAATGAAAATGCCAAATGTAATATGAAAATGTCAACCGGGAGAATCTCGTCCGAGCGTGGATTTTGTGGGACACTAGTACATGCAAAGCATGCATGCGCCCGCTACTTTCCACAACTAATGTTAGGTATACACTTAAGCCTGGGTCTGGCTTATCACTCATCAGAGCCCCTCCCCACAACAGCACAATAATGATATCATACTGAAAATAAATTGCAAAAAGTAAAGTGCGATAAATAAATGCAAACCCAACAGATAAACACGCAGGCGCTAGGATTGACTCGCATAGGGAACCAGCAGTCCCCAGCAAAGTCGCCAACTGTCGCTACTGCGAAAATGAGGTGCCGGCACAACAGAAGAGTCGCCACCTTTCGTTATTTATCCCACAGAAAGGGAAAGGAAACGATCGGAAAAACCTGTCGAAAAGGTATAAGACAAGGTCATCGCAACCATGTCTGAGTTCGAGAGTCAGTTACGCAAGGCTTGTTGTGTTTATCTGGCGGGTTGGTTATCTATCTACGCTAAAAGGTTGGTTTGAAAAGAAAAGAAAAAGAAAGGTGACTCGACAGAGCGTCGCTGCTCTTGGCCTACGTATTCCCTCGTACAATAGGAAAGTCAGAGTCAACGTAGTTCGGCTAACTACAAGTGGTGGGGGAAGGTTGCTCGCCAAGATATCACATCTTGTGCCTATGTACTCTCGACTGGCTTGAGAGATCAGAGCTAACGTAGTTCGGGATAAAAAGGGGACACAAGTTTGTCTTTTTTATCCGAGTACGGTTAACAAATAGTTCCAGCAGTTTGGTGTATGCAGCTCCCTCATTGGAGACTCGTGTGTTACAGTTTGCGGTAGAACTGGGAGTTAACGACACTCTTTTCATCAGAAAAGTTTTCCTTGACTTAAGGGCGCACAGGAAAAAGAGGTTTGAGATTTGTTTTCTGTCTTTTACGGAAGAAGTGCTTTTTATGGATGTTTGTAGTTCGTACAACACTAGAGACTATGACTTAGGAGTGAATGCGTCGCATGTCACCCAAAGGGTGCCATACTAAACATCCTGATTACTGGAAGGAAACCCTCCACTAACCATTTCCTAAATGGCTTAAGGCTCGTAACGTACTGTACCAACTTGCCTTTATTACGTATTTTACTGTTATTTTTTGAGATGAGAAAGAGAAAGAACTACAAGGAAGTGAGAGTCCTAAGGGAACATGCGAGTGGGAAACAGAAAAACAACTGCCAAAATCAGTAAAGCAGATAAACAGAAAAGAAAACAGTAAAGATGCAAATGCAATGCAGCAATACAAGTAGAGGGAGAAACTTAACCTCTAAGCAAACAAACAAAGAGACAGACAAAACAGACAAGCAAAGGGAGGGTCACCTCAACCTTTCAATGCAAACACCTCATATAGAAAGATAAAAAACAACACACAGGCAAGGGGAGGATCGCCTCAACCCTTAATGCAAGCAAGCAGAGGGAGACCCACTCAACCTCTTAATGCAGTCATGCACCTACACTTAGACTACCCTAAACATGAGCTACCCTAATGCAACACACCACTTAATCATAAATGAAGGAAAGGAATTATGACAAATAAGGAATTCATTCCACAAGTAATCAAACAAGGCATCTATCCTAAAGAATGGAATTGATGATGGGATGCATGGTGTATACCAAAGGTATCCACCATGATGTTCAACCAATCATGGATAATCAAGAAATGAGGTGATACATGGTGTATACCAAAGGTATCCACCATGATATTCAACCATTCATGGGAGATTAGAAATGAAGGGAAGCATGGTGTATGCCAAAGGCATCCACCATGACACTCTACCATTCACGGGAGATTGAAATGAAGGGGAAGCATGGTGTATGCCAAAGGCATCCACCATGACACTTTACCATTCATGGTAGATTGAAATGAAGGGAAGCATGGTGTATGTCAAAGGCATCCACCATGACACTCTACCATTCATTGGAGACTCATCTTTCTAAGAGGCTTCAGGAGGAACCCTAAGGACTAGTTAAGGATCACCTAGACTAAAGGAGCTATGCACAATCTAAGAACTTAGGGATCACCCTAAAGATGTGTCAACCTATGTACTAAAGATTAATGGGAAGGTTGGATGCTTAAAGTTGGCTAAAAGTTCATTTATTGGGCCAAACTATGAGAAGGTGCAAGTTGAAACATGCAAACATTGGTCAGAATGTAAAATGTTGGAAAAATAGGAAATCAATTCTAAAAATCCTAAGAAAAATTCTAGATGGTCCTAAATCTATTAGGGACCTATTGTTAATGTTTCAAGTCTAAACTATAAGCCTAAGGCCACTAACCAAATGCTAAACCAAGATGTATGTTATGGGAGATTCAAATGGGGAAGGCTCTAAAGATGTGCTCTAAAACCTGTTCAAATGGAATCTAAAAAATGCAAGAAAAATATTACAATATACTACAATGTGTCAACATTCACCATACAAATAATCAGAGATTAAATCCAAGCATTGGTATGGAAACAAAAATCTAGAAGTTAACATGGCATGATTTCTATTCATGGAAAAGCACATAAAAGAAAAAAATACCAAATTAATTGAAAAAGAATTAAAATTGCAATTAAAAAATATGGCAATTTAAAGAACATGTTAACATACAACCATGATTTTTCCTAAGATTTTATGACATCATTTTATATTTTCTATGAATTAAAATGAACAAGAAATCATATAGAAAATAAAAGAATAAAAGAAATTAAAAGGAAACGTGAAGGGGTGTGGATAGTATTGTCACGCGTTTATTTCGCTAGTGGGCCTGCAAAGGGGTGGTGGTGTTAGAGATACGAGTTAAGACCCAGAGTTTAATTTATTGAACTCTGCATTTTGTCATGTGGAAAGACCCAACTCTCGAAGTGAAATCTGGACTTTGAGATGCGACTACAAAGTCAAGGCCTGCGCGATATCGGACGACTCATATGCAAAATGGCGTTTTAAAATGAAAAATGGAGGGAATGCCCGCGCGCGGTGGTGACGGTGGCCGGACTTCGTTCTGGTCATCTTCTTCCTCATGTCAACAATGGCACTTTCTCATTTCTTCACCAAAACTAGTTTTTCTTGAACCAAACTTGTGTATTTTTTCTGTAGAATCCAAATATCAAATTTGTTTTCACTTTCCTCCATTAAAACTCAGAAATCATAAGCCTCCAAGAATCACTCAAGAAATCTCAACTTTCACAAAAACTAAAATTGATGATACTAATCTCTTCCTCTCACTTCCTACATCAATACCCCATGTTTATTTTCCATAATCCAATAATTAGAGAGAAATTCGAACTACAACCTAAGGTGTCATTCCAACAATTGTCATGAAACTTAATCGTTCTAATCCTAAAAGCTTCTACATACTCTAAGGATCATAATTATGTGAAAATGGCGTAACAATTCATCAAGAACAGAGTGTATGGATAAAAAATAAGAACCTCGTTTGGAGCTTCAATGGTGGCTTGAGATGTTGTTGAAGCTTCAAGAAAAGTGTCCAGAATCATTCCATAATCATCATTGAAGCTTCTACAATGCTCAATCTTGCTTGAAAATGTCTGAAACTCCAAATTCGAAAATCAATTTTTCACCACTTTTTCACCATGAAAATCTGTTGTAACTACCTCCAAAATCAGTTTTTTTTTTTTCTGTTGGGAATGATTAGAATGTTATATACAATAGATCTAGAGTGATTTGCAGCCCAATGGAAACCCATAATAGTCCAATCCAAAATTCACATTTTTGATTTTTTAAGCTTTTGGATTATGGTGAAAATAGAGCCAACAAGCTTGTAATTTGATTCATATCAGTTTTTTATGATGCAAGGATCATGTGTGGCTGAGATTGAGGCCTTGGAAATGAATGGATGGTTGATTTGTAATGTGTTGCTTAAAGGTGAAGAAATCATGAAAATCGCATAGCAAATGGCCTCAAATTTGACTTCTGATTTTACCAATCTTCCTAGAATGTTTAAGGCACTCAAAAAATGCACAAACATGACTTGAATTGGTTTAAAATGTATTTGATCAAAACTAGCCCTTTTCAAGCTTCCTTTCATAAACATTTCTCCAAGCATTCTCATTTCCAAGCAATGTCAATGATCCCTTGAGGTTTGGTTGGCCAAGTGACCCCATTTGGAGCAACTTTGAAGTTGGAAAGATTTCCATTTGAAGTGTGCAAAGTGGTGAAATGGACCTATAATGATAATGGCCTATAATCTCACTTTCCCAAAATACCCTTGACTCGTAAGTCTCATATCTTGAGTTATACAAATCCAAATGAGGACTTCTAGTACTCTTTGGAAAGCTAAGATCATGAGGAACAACTTTCATATTCACTTGAAGTTGAGGAGAAACATACTTCTTGGTCAAAAATGGCATGGAAGTTGGTTGACTTTGGATGATTAAAATCACATTCATTTGATGACCTGTAACTTGTCTGCTTCATAACTTGAGTTCTATAAATCCAATCAAGAACTTCTAGTACTCAAATTAAAGCTATGAACATGCTCTACAAGTCTCAGGTTTATGTCAATATGCAATGAGGCTTGCATCTTGAGTTATGTGGTCTTGAAGTTAGACACTAAATAAGGGGATTTTACACTGTCAAGCATAACAACCCTAGCCTAACAACTTCTCACACTTTTGAATATTGATGAGATGATCTTGGAATAATATTTGGCATGTCTCAACACAACATCACATGATCATAAAGACTTGGAATTGAGTCTTAATCTCCTTCAGTTCAACTGTTGACTTAGGGTTGACCAGGTGAAAACCCTAATTGCATCAATCTTTGTTGTGGCTTCACACACTTGATACAATGACTGACATAAGCTTCAAAATGACCCTCAAGGCATTCCATGAGCTCTCGCAATATTCTCCACCCATAATCATGGATTCAAACTCCTCCGACAATCTTCAAATGACCCCTAGGATAGGAGGTACACCATTCTTAACCAATCCACTCCTTCTGATGAGCTTTGACATTCTTCTGATGATGATAAGCACTTGATAGCTTGAATGTAACCTCTTGATTAGGCTTAGACCCTTTGGCAGCCCCTCCTTGATGAACACACCTCCTGATCCCCTGCACAAATGATAATGCAATGCGTATGCTAATGCTAAGATGACTGCAGTGAACCATAAGCTAGGCTAATAAAGGCAAATTTTGGGGTGTAACAGTATCCAATACCCTTCCTGTTATTTCTGCTTACACCATAGATCATTGAAGCCATCTTGCTTCTCTCTAGGCTTCTTGCCAAAAATCTCTGAAAACTATAGTCATATTCTTCTAAAATATTTTTAGATTTTGACTTAGTTTCAAATTCAGAGTCTTGTTGAGCTATTTCTAATTCATTTTTAATTTTCAAATTGTTTGCCTTAAGCTTAGCAATTTCTGATTTCAGAAGATCATTCTCAGATACAAGATTGTTTTCACGCTTCTTGTATTTGAGCTTAATCTTACTATAGTTTTCCAACATTTCAGATAAACTCTCAATAAGTTCTGCTCTAGAAAGTCCAGAAAATACCTCCTCAGAATTTGATTCTGATTCTGATCCTGATGTTTCTGCATGGTCTTCTACATCAACCATGAGTGCCATGTTTGCACATTCTTCATCTGAGTCTGATGAAGATTCAGATGCATCTGAATCATCCCAGGTTGCCATCAGAACTTTGTTTTTATGATCAGACTTCCTTCTTGGCTTCCCAGGTTCCTTGCATTCATATTAGACAACCTCTTTCTTTCCAGATCTTCTGTGTCCAGAAGACTCTTTACGTTGATCTGGTTTCCTGAAGTTTCTGAATTTCTTCTGCTTATGCTTCTAGAGTTTGTTGATCCTTCTGGACAGCAGGGACAATTCATCTTCTTCTTCAGAAAAAGATTCTTCAGAACTTTCTTCTAAAACCTACAAAGCTTTGGCAGATTTGTTAGACTCTAAAGCAACAGACTTACCTTTTTTCTGGGGTTCTTCTTCTTCTAGTTCAATCTCATGACTCCTTAGAGAGATGATCAGTTCCTCCAGCGTGATCTTGTTCAGATCCTTTGCTAGCTTCAGAGCAGTGACCATTGGTCTCCATCTAATTGGCAAACTTCTGATGATCTTCTTAACATGATCTACAGTGGAGTAACCCTTGTCCAGAACTTTCAAGCCAGCTGTGAGAATCTGGAATCTAGAGAGCATAACTTCTACAGATTCAGATTCCTCCATTTTGAAGGCTTCATATTTCTAGATCAGCACCAGAGCCTTTGTCTCCTTAACTTGAGAATTCCCTTCATGAGTCATCTTCAAAGATTCAAACATACCAAATGTTGTTTCTCTGTTAGTAATTTTCTCATACTCAGTATGAGATATAACATTTAGTAATATGGTTCTTGCTTTTTGATGATTCCTGAATTCTTTCTTCTGAGCTTCAGTCATAGATTTTCTGTCTATCTTTTTGCCATCCCCATCAGTGGGGTGAACATAGCCATCAATGACTAAATCATAAAGGTCAGCATTATATCCTAAAAAGAAGCTTTCAATTCTATCTTTCCAGTAGTCAAACTTCTCCCCATCAAACATAGGGGGTTTAGTGTTGATTCTATCTCTGTCCTCATTTTTGTTGTTGTTGGATGTTGAAGCTTCAGCCATAATGTATCAACCAAAATATATCGAGTTTTCTCAACTGGATCTTTTCTGTTCACGGTGAAGTGAGAGCACTAACAGAACCGGAGCTCTGATGCCAACTGAAGGTGAGAAAAACACTTAGAAAGGGGGGGGGGGGGTTGAATAAGGGTTTAGAAAAACTTTGGCAATAAAAACAACACAAGATTTTTATCCTGGTTCGTTGAACTCAACTAATCCAGTCCATCCTATCAACGTGATTTGCCTTTCTCCACAAGAACTTAATCCACTATATTCAAACAGATTACAGTTTCAACCACTAAGAACAATTATCTTAGTCTTCTCAAGAAATTCTGACCACAACTTGGTCTTCTTAAGGAACCTTTTACAAATAAATGTAAACTAAACAACTGTTTAAGTTGCTTCTAAAAGCTATATCACAAACTGTGATTTTTACACTTAGATTAAGAACGAATAAAAACTATTCAGCCTTGAGTAAGAAAGATTGTATGAGAGTTGATGAATAATTTGTTCAAGATTCGTTTTCGTCAACTTTGAAGAGATGTAGAAGACGTCCTTTTATAGTGCTGAAAGTCCTATGCTTGAAGACTGTGCAAGTAGAGTAGCTGTAGCCTTTTGTCTTCACATGAGTTTTCTTTTCTCAGAAATGGAATGTTTAGAGAAATGCCTTTTGCCTGAATCCTTGTGTCTATCACAAATAAGGAATAGTTCTGTTGGAGAGGACGGTGAGAATAGTACCAAGTCTATTCACGTGCTGACATCTTTTCAAACGTAAACAACATCAGATCCTCTGATGTGCTTCTTGTTCTTCAGATCAGATTCAATGATATCAGAGTTGCAGCAACAGTGCTTCAGCGTGAGTGATCTGATCAGAGCATACTTGTTTATCAGAGCCTCTGTACTTGCAGTGTGAAGTACATTCAGAGTCTTCTGAAACAATGCTTTAAACTCTTCATACAAACTCTTCAACTACGCTTCAGATGCTTCTGCAGCTTCTGCTTCGGAGTCTTTTGCAGCTTCTGCTTCAGAGTCTCTTCTGGCAGCGCTCAGAGTCTTCTGATCACTTGCTTCTGATGATTCAGAGATTTGCGTAGAATACTGTTCAGATGCATTTTTGCTTCCATAATAATATTTAATTCAATATCTAAAACAAAAACACTTGAACAAAATTAGAGTATATATTTTCTTAATACAAAATTTCATTAGAGTTATCATCAAAACATAGAGATATAATTAAACACCAATCTATGTTCTAACAGTCAAAGCACCAATGATAATTGGATTTCAAGCAATGCCAGTAACTACTAGGCTTACTGGGAAAGGTTGGTAACAACCAAACCAAGGTACCAATTACAATTGGATTTTGAAACAATACCAGTAACTACTGGACTGCAAAGGGGAAGTCGATAACAACCGAACCACATACCAATAAAAATTGGATTTCAAGAAATGCTAGTAACCACTGGACTTACTGGAAAGATTGGTGACAACCAAATCAAAGTACCAATAATAATTGGATTTTAAACAATGCTAGTAACTACTGGGTCTCAGCAGAGTCTACTAACCAACAGAACCTCAGCTGGGCGTAGATATAAGTAAACACCGAATCTCAAAGATAAGTAATAGTAATAACTAACATCCTGGTAGACAACAATAAGCAATTACAACTAGCCTCCCGGGGATATAAGCATTTATCACAATAATACTTAACCCAAACAACTTGACCAAGTTGGGGTAACAAACCACAAAGCGAGCCCATGACAACAGGATTGGAGCAAAAGGATTAGTAATGACCAAAGGATCTCAAAGGCTATAGCCAGAACATAAGTATGCAAACAAATGCGTATGCTAATGTAAATGCAGATCGACTCACGGGGGAGAAGGGGAATGAAGGAAAGATGGAAATCTAACTTCAAAGAAGAGAAGACTAATCACACCGGGTCTCAATGTTACTACTCAGAATAGAACCTTTTGCTGGAAGAGCAAATCGATTCTTTGGAAGGGATCTGGTTACTACTTTGGCAGAGGAGAAGTCACGACTTCTGTAGCATGGCGGTTTCTGTGCAACCTTATATAAAGATGGTGTTGAGCTTTCTATTGCTCTACTCTCATGAGAGGAGTTTTAATACCGTCATGCCACACCTCTAAAGTTACGACTTATTTGTTAGATTTTTTCAAAATAGTTTTGTTTTTTTGAAAACACTTTGCTTTCAAAATTCATTATTAACGAATAAGTGAAATTTGCATAACAAGAAAAAACACAGATCATAACAATGATTGGTCTGAAATCTGATTCCATTAATAGGCGAGGACCTTACAAATGGCAAAGTCTCGGGAACAATTACAATTGGAAAAATGGCAATATAAGACAAGATGGGTTACAAAATCCAACAACGACCCAACCCTACTAACTAGTAGTCCATCTGATTCATTGCTTCTGAAGAGAAAGGCGGATAGTGATCCTCTTGATTATTTTTTTGTAGGCTTAACAACTTTTGATGCAGTGAAAGCCTTGCCCCTAACTTTCGCCTGAATTGCCTTTTCGAGTTTTCGACTCAGCGAGTCCTCTTTAGGCATAGTATTTCTTTACTGCATCCGAGTTGACGGGGTACTTAAGTTGTTCGCCATCCATTGTCTCGAGAATTAGAGAGCCTTTAGAGAAAACAATTCTCACAACAAAAGGGCCATCGTAGTTGGGCATCTATTTTCCGCGCAGATCCTTCTGAATTGGCAGGATCTTTATGAACACGAGTTCTCCTTCCTTTTATTCTTTGAGGTGGACCTTTTTATCAAAAATTTTCTTCATCCTTTGCTGATATATCTGACTGTGACACATCGTGGTCATCCTCTTTTCATCAATGAGATTTAGAGAGTCGAATCTTTCCTTCATTCATTCAGCTTCTTCGAGCTCTACTTCCATCAAGACCCTTAGCTAAGGTATCTCAACTTCGATGGGTAATACTGCGTCCATCCCATAGATAAGGGAAAATGGGGTTGCCCCTGTTGAAGTGCGCACTGATGTTCAGTATCCGTGCAAGGCAAATGGTAACATTTCGTGCCAGTCTTTGTAGGTTACAACCATCTTTTGCATTATCTTATTGATATATTTGTTTGCAGCTTCAACAACATCATTCATCTTTGGTCTGTATGGTGAAGAGTTATGATGTTTAATCTTGAAATTATCACAAAGTTCTTTCATCGCTTTGTTGTTCAGATTTGACCCATTGTCAGTGATAATTTGATCAAGAATTCCGTATCGGCAGATGATCTCTTTCTTGATAAAACAGGCGACTTCTTGTTTGGTGGAATTGGCGTATGACGCAGCTTTTACCCACTTGGTGAAGTAGTCGATAGCGACGAGGATGAAATGGTGACTGTTGGACGCTTTGGGCTCAATCTCCCGAATAATATATATGCCCCACATTGCAAATAGCCAAGGTGATGTCAATACATTAAGAGGATGTGGAGGAACATGCACCTTGTCAGCGTATATCTGGCATTTGTGGCATCTCCAAGAAAAAAGGATGCAATCTGTCTCCAGGGTCAACCATTAATAACAATCCCTCAAGATTTTCTTTGCTAAGGCATGGCCGCTTGCATGAGTGCCGAAGGTACCTTCGTTCACATCTGTCATCAACAGGTCTACCTCTTTCTTGTCAACACATCGGAGCAAAACTATATCATGATTTCTTTTGTACAGAACATCGTTGCTGATGAAGAACTTAGATGACAATATTAGTATAGCCCTCTTGTCAATTTTAGAGGCATCAGCCGGATACTCTTGATTCTGAAGAAAATTCTTGATGTCATGGAACCAAGGTTTTCCATCGGATTCCTCCTCTGCCATTATGATGTATGCTGACGTGATCTTTCTTTTAATGCAGATTAAAGGAGCTTCGTTGACAAACCGGACCTTCCACATTGATGCTAACATAGCCAAAGCATCTGCAATGTGATTCTCAGCCCTCGGGACATGTTTGAAAGTGATCTCGTCAAAGTAATCAATCATTTCCAAAATGTAGTATTTGTATGGAATTAGCTTCTCATCTTGAGTTTCCCATTCACCTTTGAGCTAGTAAATTACCAAGGCAGAGTCGCCAATTACTTCCAGGATTTTGATGCGGAGGTCGATAGCAGCTTCGAGTCCTAGGATGCAGGCTTCATATTCAGCTATAATATTTGTACATAATAAGCATAGTCTGGCGGTAATACCGGTATGTCCTCCAGTTGGATTTTCCAGAACAACCCCAACACCATGTCCCTTTTTGTTGGACGCCCCGTCAAACATCATCTTCCAACGGGATCCGGGTTAAGGACCTTCCCCAGGACTAGGTTCCAGTTTCATTCTTTGAACGTATATCACATCCTCATCAGGGAACTCAAATTTGAGCAGTTGCTAATCATCTACAGGATGCTCAGCAAGGTGTTCCGGCAAGACACTTCCTTTAATGTATTTTTGGTTGACGTACTGAATATCATGCTCTGATAAGAGCATATGCCATCTGGAAAGTCTTCCAGTTTGATCCGGCTTTTCGAAGATGTATTTTATCGGGTCCATCTTTGAGATCAACAAAGTAGTATGACAAATCATGTATTGTCGAAGACGTTTGGCCACCCAAGCTAAAGCACAGAAATCCTTTTCCAGAGGTGAGTAACGACTCTCGTAATCAGTGAACTTTTTGCTTAGATAGTAGACTGTATGTTCTTTCTTTTCTGATTCATTAGTTTATCCCAGAACACAGCACATTGAATCTTCCAACACCGTTATATACATGAAGAATGGTTTTTCAGGTACTAGAGGGATCAACACCGAAGGTTCTTGAAGATAGCTTTTAATCTTTTCAAATGCCAACTGGCAATCATCATTTCATGTTATTGCTTGATTCTTCTGTAACAACTTGAAGATTGGTGCCTATGTAGGAGCCAAATTTGAGATGAATTTGGAGATGTAATTCAGATGTCTGAGGAAACCTCTGATTTGTTTCTCTGTTCGAGGAGTTGGCATCTCTTTAATTGCCCTGACTTTGTCAGGATCCACCTCAATTCCCTGTTGGCTAACTATGAAACCAAGTAATTTGCCAGATCGAACTCCAAATGTGAATTTAGCTGGATTCAGCCTCAGTTGAAATTTCTGGAGTCTTTCAAATAAATTTAGTAGATGATCCAGGTGATCCTTGTCATCCCGAGACTTCACGATCATATCATCTACATACACCTTGATCTCTTGATGCATCATATCATGGAAGAGTGTGACCATGGCTCACTAATAAGTAGCTCCTGCATTCTTCAATCCGAAAGGCATGACTTTATAACAATAAGTGCCCCATGGTGTTATGAACGTTGTTTTCTCCATATCATCTAGGTCCATCCTGATTTGATTGTAACCTGAGAATCTGTCCATAAAGGAAGATACTGCAAAGCTCGATGTGTTTTCGACCAATGTGTCGATGTGAGGTAGTGGAAAGTCGTCTTTTGGATTGGATTTATTGAGGTCCCAATAATCCACATACATCCTGACCTTTCCGTCTTTCTTTGGCACTGGCACGATGTTGGCTACCCACTCAGGGTACTTTGGAACTACTAGAAACTTTGCGTCGATTTGTTTCTTTACTTCATCTCTGATCTTTAGGGCCATGTATGGTCTTGATCATCAGAGTTTTTGCTTAACAGGAGAACATTCTAGTTTTAGAGGGAGCTTATGGACCACGATTGTTGTATCTAGCCCTGGCATATCCTGGTATGACCAAGCAAAAACATCGACACATTCTTTGAGGAGGAGTATTAATCTGTCCTTGACCTCTATTTCGAGTGATGCTCCAATCTTTACTTCTTTCTTTATCTCTTCTGAACCTAAGTTGACAACTTCGATTTGCTCTTTATACGGCTGAAGGTAGGCTTCTTCATGCTCAACCATTGGATTTTGCGGGTGACGGAGGCTTTCTGCATGATTTTAAAGGGTTTAATATGATCAGACACACACATACACACAACAACATACAGATGATGGATTCGATTTTAAGTTTTTTCAAAAAGATTGCCATTTTTTCCTTTTTACAAAAAGTGAAAATGATGAAAAAGTAAACGAGCAAAAAGAACAAGAGTTTTAACAAAAACACTTCTTCATTCATTAATCTTTTTAATCGCAAAGTGGCCCATACAAAATGATTCGCTGGCCTTGGGAAAGACCAGGAATTTCAAAGAAAACAAAAGCTAACAAGCAATGCATTACTCTAAAGGTAGCACGACGGGAATTTCCACTGCCTCCCAGTTGTATAAGGCCACTGCATCTTGGGTCACCAGATTGTTGAGGTTGTTTCTCTCATCTTCTTTGATGACGGCGTTGACTTGTACCCCGCCGCTTACAAACATCTCCTTTAGGGTTTTCTGCTTCTGGATGCTCTCTTCGGACACTTCTTCTAGAGTTTTTTTATAACCCAACCCTTGCTTGTCATTTTTGGCGCCAACGTTTACTTCTATAACTTCTCCCCATCCCTGCGGGAGTCCTTCCTTCATTGCAGCTTTTATGCTTTGCGCGGAGGCAAAAGACGGACCACAGACTATAGCAGAATTATCAATTAGCACAGCTTAAGCGATTTCCAGGGCTTGAAACGTTGTTTCTAGCACATCCTCGTCGGCTTCGATGTATCGAAATGATGATAGGTTGCTTACCATCAAATCTTCCTCCCCATGCACTATGACCAGTTGATCATCAGTGACAACTTTTATCTTTTGATGCAGGGTGGAGGTTATAGTTCCCGCCGCATGGATCCAAAGTCTGCCCAATAAATAGCTGTAGGCTGGATTAATATCCATCACTTGGAATCGTACTTTGAAACATTGCAGACCCATCATTATTGGCAAAGTCACCTCTCAATTACAGACCATCTAGATCCATCGAATGCCTTTACCACCAAAGAGGTTGCTTTCATAGTTATTCCCTTATGACTTAATTTTGCCATAGTCCTTTTTGGAATTACATTCAAGGAAGAGCCGGTGTCAACCAGGACTCTAGATAAAGTATCTTCTTTACACTTAATGGAGATGTACAATGCACAATTGTGTTTGCGGCCTTCTGGCGTAAGATCACCATTGCTGAAGCTTAATGTGTTACACGCCGTGATGTTGGCGACAACCGAGTCGAATTGTCCCACTGTGATGTCGTGGGCCTAAGTCAATATTTTTAAAAGAGCTTCCCTATGCGGGGGTGAACTGAGAAGTAGTGACATTACAGAAATCTTTGATGGCATCTGGTTCAGTTGATCCACCATTCTATAATCACTTTTGCGGATGATTTTTAGGAACTCTTCGTCATCTTCTTTTACTATCTATTTTCCTTTCGTCTTATTGGTGACTACCGATTCTTTTGGGTCAGTCTCTTTGACAGTAGGAATAGTCTTGGGTGCTACTTTGGGAGTTTCGATGGTAACATTCGGTACATAAATCATCCCACTGCGAGTCATCCGGCTTCCTTTGGCAATATTAGTCAAATCAGCTTGTTTCCTTCCAGATTTCACCTCTCGCTGGGAACTGCCGTATTTCCATGGTACAACTTTAGAATTTTCCTTTCTCCGAGGATCAAATCTAGGCTGAGCCTTTCTGAATCTGGGCACTAGATCATTGTGGAATATCGGCCCGACGGCGTTGGATCGAGTCACCTTGTTATTGCTGGGATTGAACACCGCTCTTTTCTTAGGCTCTTTTGGTATATTGAACACTGGTTCAATAATTGCAACGTCCTCTTTTTTCTTCTTACTACTGACTTGTAGCATCCCTTCGTTGATTAGTGACTGAATGTCTTTTCGCACAAGGTTACAAACCTTGCGAGTTCGTGTTGCACTCTTCACAATCCTCATGAGTACTCTTGAGCAACCATGCTTGAGATAATCTCTTGTGCAATTCCACCAGCGGTGTTTTAACTTCATCCATTTTAGTGTCTGTTCTCATCTTAGAGCCTTCTCCTTCTTCCGTTATAGCGTTCACTCCACCGTGGTTCAGCAGGGGATTATCCTTCACATCGGGATGATTATCATCAAATGATAGTATTTTCTTTTCAATCAATTCCTTGACGATGTGCTGGAGCGCAATACAACCCTCCAAGTCATGCCCAATGGTGTTTTCATGGAACGGGCAATGTGTGTCGGGATTGTAATATGGAGGCAAAGGATTGGGTGGGGCCCCCAATTTTCTTGTTTGAATGAGTCCTCTAGCTACCATAATAGGATATAGTTCAGTATAACTCATTGGTATTGGCTGCATCTTGGGCCTCCAATTCTGTTAGGTTGGACTGGGAGCCTGAGCCCTGGGCTGCTGCATTTGCTGATTATTGTAGGGTCGATAATTGTACTGCTGATAGGCATTCAGTTTCCCTGGAAAAAGATTTTGTTGATTTTGCGTCTGGAAGACTGGCGTAACCGCCGCTATGTATTATGGTTGATGATACTGCTGAACTTGAACTTGGGGATGGATCCTTCGGTTCTGTGCCCTTTTCTCGTACATTACCGTATTGGTTTCTCCCTCTTTCTTTTTCTAGAAACTATTGGATGGTCTCTTGGATGAATAGTTGCTGGAACTACTGGCAGGACCAGACATTTTTCTGTTCTTCAATTCGGATTCCACTTTGACACCCACTGCCATAATATCGGCGAAGTTAGCTGATACACTGCTTATCATACTTTCATAATATTCTGGTTTGACGGTGTCGACAAACCAATCTGCCAATTCCTTATCCGTAAGTGGTGGCTCAACTTGTGCAACCGTTTCGTGCCATCTTTATACATATTCCTTGAATGATTCTGAAGACTTCTATGTCATGCTCAATAGATGATGTGTGTCTGGAGAAAGGTCCACATTGTATTTGTATTATTGGATGAAGGCATCAGATAGATCTTGAAAACTTAGAATCCTTGATTGGTCAAGTCCCAAATACCATTTTGTAGAGGCTCCTTTCAAGCTTTCTTGGAAGCAGTGTATCATTAACTTGTCATTGTCGAAATGCGCAACCGTGCGTCTACAATACATCACCAAATGAAGTTTTGGGCATGTTGCCCCATCATATTTTTCAAAGGATGGCATTACGAATTTTAGGGGGAACACCAACCCTGAGACCAAGCACATATCTCTGGCATCAGTACCAAAGATGCTTTTCCCTTCTAAAGCCTTCATTCTTCTTGCCATGTTTTCCATCTCGACCCTTAGCTTGTCGTGTTTTTTATTCCTTGCTTCATATTCATCTGGTATCTCATAAACTTGTTGTTGTTGAGTTTTGAAGACCGATCAGATGTTCATCTGAGTACATGCTTGAGTGAACAGGGGGTTATGAATTCATGGATAAGTCCTATTGTTTGTACTGTTGTGCCTTGGACAGGAAATTAAGGTACAAAATCCTTGGAGATGCCAAACGAAAACTCTGTTGTGCACGTCACTACCGGCGTAGGGGCTTCTGTAGTTGTGTTAACTTCAGATACCACAGTGGCTTGCATATCCATTTTTTCCCTGATTACTTGCATAACTTCTAGGATATGGCTGACATCGCCTCGAAGTCCCTCCAATTCATTATCAATATGATCAATTCTCTCTTGTTGATCTTCCATTCTCTTCTGAGTATTGGCTCGGGTGTTGTAGCGGTGGGGACTCAGTGTGATCTTCTGGGGGAAAAGAACAACAGATAAGCTGCGGGACCCATGCAACACTATGCAAATAATATGCTATGCAAATGAAAATGCAATACTACTCACTCAAGGAAAAGCAATAATCTTATTTACAAACAAAACAAGTAAATCAACACACATAACAGCGTGATTGACAACATAAAAGTAAAGCATAATTTCATTGATAAAACAGAGTCTGTTACAACAGATGGTTCTCATTAATGAACGAGACCTTTCTTACAACATAATTTTCAAAAAGTAACGATTACATTCATAAGCTCTTAAGATTACGATCTTAGAGAAAAAAAAGGAATTTGGGAGGCCTCGATCGTTCTAACAAAATGATCCTTCTTCTTCTTGAGGTCTAGTGTGGTATTGACTCTAGCGAATCAGCTCCCATAGCTCAGCATTTTCTGGTTTTACTTTAACTAAAGCGAACTTCAGTTCATCTCTAGGCATGGGTATTTCTGGCTCTGGAGAGATTTCATAAGTATGATTGTAGAACATTTTCAGGGTTATCTCTTTTGACCAAAGGAAATAAGCTCTTGTGGCTAGGCAGCTCACATTTTCTTCAGCAGTCATCCCTTGCAGATATGGACGATACTAGGCTAAACGAGCTTGAGTTTCAAAGTTTTTGTCACTCCCATTTTCATAGAAACAAGTCCTTAGCAAGTCTTGATCTGGTTCTGGTCCTGTTTGGTACCCTAGCTGACAGCGAGCTAGGATTGGACTGTAGCTGATGATTCCCTTTGTGCCTATAAGTGGTATGTTGGGAAAGTCTCCACATTTGTGAATCATGGCGATTCTTCCATTCTTGATATCGTACCAGTTGACGTCGTAATGGGAGAGTGATGTTAACTTTCTGATCCAAGCATCTTTATCATGGAGGTTCCAGAGAAGATGAGTCTTGGGCAAGTGTGAAATAAACCACTTGCTGAGAAGTGCTGTGCAGCACGAGAACATTCCTAAATCATACATTTTCCTACGGTGGATAACATAGTAGGTGTCATCCAGCAGTATGGGAACAAGGTTTCTGATTATGAAGAGTCTGGTGGCTTCTTCACTGATGAACTCATCGCAACTAGGGAAAGGTATAGTCCATAGATCAGAAAAGCCAAGATTGCTTCAAAGACCCCTAAGTCCCTATTATGATAGTGGAATTCAGCTCTTTCCATGAATGGCCTTGCTTCCATTCTAGAGAATCCTTCTCTACTTAGCAATCGAGCAAGCATCTCTGTGGGCTCAAGATGTAGGGCCTTGGCAAGCTCCTTTCTACTTTGTTTACCGTAGGGATAAGTAAAGGTCAAGGGAATATTCAAATAAGCAAAATATTCTTCTAAGGTTGGGAGTAGTTGGAAATCTGGGAAAGTGAAACAATGGTACACCGGGTCGTAGAACTTGATGAGTGCTAACAACATGTCTTCATTGGCTCTTGTATCCAACAGAGATAGCAGATCTCCATATTTGGAGGTGAATGCGACGGGATTCTTGACAAGGCCCCTCAAGGTCCTAAGATTGTCCAACCTTAGGCTCAAGAATGAAAATCTACTTCTACGATCCATAACAATGTCTGCAAAAATAAGACTTTGAATTCCTTGAATGGTTAGTAAAAATGAAAGAATGCAATGCAAATGCAACTGGTTTTACGAAACTTAGAAGATTAATTAGGTCAAACCCTCATCTCATTAATTGTTGGGAAAAGTTACAACTTTAAAATACAAGACAAGAAGCCTAAGTTTACATCAAAAAACTAGGTCCTATAGTCTAAGTTTCTGACAAGAACTTTAGTCGCAGGACCTCTTCAACTTCTTCAGTATTGTATTTTCCATTACCAACTTGTCTACTATGCTTTTCCAAGCTCCATATGTAGGCGGGATGTTTGAGTACTCGTGAGTGCTTTGAGTAGGCTTGGCACTAGAGATAAATAAATTCTCCTTTGTCGCATCATCGTCGATCACATGTCGTTTGAGCCAACTGATCAGTTTGTCTTTGTCTTGCAATTCTCTTCTGAGTTCTGTTGTTTCGGAAAACAGAGTATGATACTTTCCTTCCCAAATATCTCTCTCAAGCTTTGTTCTTTCAAGAACTTATTGGTACTCTTCCATTTTCTCAATAGGGATGGCAGAAGATGATGACGCGATAACGATCTGCGAATTCTTCTTCGGGAGATATGGCATCTTTAGATCTCGGGCTCGAGATTGTACCCATAAAGTGAATGGTTCGAAGGCCACACAATTCTTCTTTCCCATATCAGCTTTAGTCTTTTTCTGAATATTCTCCCAAGCATCGACTCCGCTATTTCTCACATTCTCCATCGCTTCGGTATTGAGATAGAAGAATCCATATAATAATAGATTTATGGGCTTGTCTTTCATTGGAAACCCAAACTGTTGCCGGGCCAAAGCGGGTTCGTAGTTGATTCCTCCCCTTACTCCAATGAGTGGTATACTTTGGAAAGTACCACACCGGTCAATGTAGATTCCTTTGTCGTAGGCAGGATCGTACCAATGAATGTCAGCTTGCGTCAGAGACATTATCCTTTGGGACCATCTCCATCCATTGGGATTTTCTTTGAAAGAGTCAGTTCTTGGCAAATGGTTGACAAACCACTTGTACAATAGAGGTGCACAACAAAGGATGGTTCCTTTTCCTTGAAGTGTCTGATGATGAATTGAATTGTAAGTGTCTCCTAACAAGGTAGGAACTGGGTTGCCACTTAGGAGTGTGGTGATAGCAGATGAATTGAAAAATTCTTTAACTTCTGGAAACAACACCAATCCATAGATTAATAGAGCAAGAATTGCTTCGAACGCATCCATACTACCCTCTTTGGCAAGATAAGCATCTTTCTTAACTAAGAAATCAGATTGGAAACCCTTGACTCCACTTTTGGTGACACAATTATCCTTAATCTCCGATACTTCAAGATGAAGAACAACTGCTATTTCCTTTGGCAAGGGTAAGCTTTCTAAACCACTGTAAGGTTTCTGGTCCTTTATAGGAACTCCCACATAGTAAGCATATTCCTGCAAGGTTGGCATCAATTGATAGTCGAGGAAGGTAAAGTAGTGATACAATGGATCATAGAATTGAACCAAAGTGTTAAGAACTCCTTCTTCCATCCTAGTCTTGACTATACTCATTATCTTCCCATATCTTTTCCCAAACTCTTCTGATATCATAGTCCCTAGTTTTCTTAACTTGGATGTATCAGGCTTCTTGAAATTTTATTTCTTGGTGTTTCTTGTCCCAATATCCATGATATATAGGGTTTCACACAAAAAACTCAACTGAGTTTTACAAAACCAGTTGCAACATGATATGCTATGATGAATTGATTGGATGATGCACACATAACACATAGACAAGTATTCACAAATACAATCCACATGCACACACAGGGTTTCCCTAAGTTCAAGGTGAAAGCATGGGGTCACAAGGTCTACCCATCCCCAAGGAATTCTATTATAGGTTAATTGTACCTGCCGAACGGGTTCTATCAAAGTTCCCAGAGTCATAGTAAATCCTTCGGATATTATCGGCCCCTATGACTATTCATGTGGGTCAAAAATATTCTCACGATAAACTCGTCTGAGTGTAGTATCGCATGACAACTATTTCGGAACTACTCCCTCATAGTTTTCGCACTGCGTCCTAAAAAGGCTTAGTCAGGTGACAGTGTTAATAAAGGTCCTCAGTTTCACGGACTCTCAGGTTGAAACAATTGATGAAATGCATGACTACTCATACATCATCAATCATCTCAAAGAGGTCTCAACCGAGCGTGATTACATCATATGTCAAACTTGTTGGGACTACTCCCAACAGTCAACTATTGATCATATCACATCCTATCATATGTGTCACTCAAGTCCGGGTTAGGACTGAAGGTGAGAAAAACACTTAGAAGGGGGGGGGGGGGGGGGGTTGAATAAGAGTTTTAAGAAATATGGCAATTAAAAGAACTCAATATTTTTATCCTGGTTCGTTGAACTCAACTACTCCAGTCCACCTTATCAAAGATGATTTGCCTTTCTCTCCAAGGACTTAATCCACTATTGATCAACTGATTACAATAGAAAGCACTAAGAACAACTGTCTTAGTCTTCTCAAGAACTACTGACCACACCTTGGTCTTCTTAAGGAACTTACAATTTAATGTAAACTAAAAAGTGTTTGAATGCTTCTAATAAGCTGTATCACAACTGTGATGTTTACACTTAAGATTAAGTTCAACAAAAACTATATGGTTTTATGAAAGATCAAATGAGTAAGATCTTGAGAGATTTTCTCTTTTATGAATCAAGCGTGTATTTCTTTCTAAGTAATCTAGCAATGAGCAAAACATGCGTAGTGAATTAGCAACCTCAAAATGTTGAAGTAGTTCTCCTTTTATATCTTTTTCAAATGCCTTTAGTGATGTGTAGTTGAATATAATATTTGATTGTATGACTTTTCATCAGTAAAAGTATGGGCAGAGATATGCTTTCTGCAGAAAAGTATGGTTTTAGAAGCTTTGGGATTTGCACCACGTAACTTCTTTGGACAAATTAGCCGTTGGTTACTTTGGAAGTAGCACCACGTCTAATCAAGTTTACAGCTTCTTCAACAAGCTTTCTTCAATATGAAGTCTTCATGATCTGCACTTCAGAACTTGTGGTAAGCTTTAAAAAGCATGGAATGCTTTAAGAGATCAGAGCTTAAGATGAATGACAAATTCAGAGTCTAGATAGATGATCAAATCTTTAATGTATCAGAGTCTCAGTCTTGATCAGAGGCTTCATCAGAGTATGCAGCAGTATGTGCTTTGAGCGTGAATATTAATGATAAGAGTCTGGTTATTAAAGCCTCTGAGTTTGAAGTGAAAAGAACTTCAGAGTCTGATAAGATCAGAGCTTTCAACTTTTGTATACTTCTTTCATTAACACTTCAGATCATTCTGTAGCTTCTGCTTCAGATCCTTCTGGCAGCGCTTCAGAATCTTCTGATAGTCTTGCATCTGATGCTTCAAAGCTTTGCAGAGTTTCTTTGTACTTATATATTTTGCTTCTTTTATGAGTATTTAATTTTATACCTGAAACAATAATACTTGACCAAATTTTAGAGTGTATATTTACTCATTACAAAATTCCATAAAAGTTATCATCAAAACATAGAGATATAAGAAACACCAATTTGTGTTCTAACAAGGACTTATCTCACCACTCATGATACCCAAAGTTCATAGCAATACAATACAAATATATTTACAAATATACATGTAAGCAAGTATTCATACAATTATACAAAATGGGATAAAACCTCAAGTTTAAGCGTCCCCAGTGAAGTCACCATTTCTGTTGCGGTGAGAATCAGATGTCAATCTATTGATTAACTTGAATCTTAATTCATTAAATTCACAACTAGACTTTGATTTATCCAAAGAAAAGTTTAAAGTGAGAAAGACCTTTTGTGTGATGTAACAACAATGCTAAGAGATTCGGGGGTTGGTTATGCCTAGGGTAGGTATTTCACATCCTAAACATTTGTAGTACTCTACAGGAACCTTTTGTCTGTGTGTATGATAAACTTGCTAATGGTTATATTGTGGTTTAAGATTAGGGTTAGGGTAAATACCTAAGGTTTATATTTCTAAGTTTTCTCGCAAACATATCACATCTTTTACCTACGTATCCTTACTAGGATATAATCAAAGCAATCGTAGTTCACCTCACCGAGGATGGATGAACACTTGATTATGGTCAAGGTTCAAAGGGGAACAAACATAAAAATTCTTGCATAGAGTTAAAAAAAACTCTCTATTCTAATTTGTACACTCAATATTGACTTTAACAAAATCCAGGAGGGGAGTAAATAATCATGACAATGATTCTTACTTAAAGTTGACAAACTCTAACCTAGGGTTCTAGTTGAAGAACACTCCTAGTAAAGGTGGGTCTTTTAGACTTAAGAAACTTCTAATGGCTTGTAGGTTCTAACTTAAATAAGCTAGGGTTCAAGATGACTTAACAAAGTCAAAGGGAGAGTAATGAGCTATCTATGACCCAAGGGCAAATAGAGAGACTTTCCTTTGGACACAAAGACACAGGCAACTTGATGTAAACTAGAAAGTTCCATCACTAGGGAATAACTTGACAAAGTCGAAGAAATAAAACAAAAACATGTAACCACTTGTAACAATAATTAAGATCAAAATTTAACATCTTAACAAAGATCAAAAAGTAAAGTGGTAACAACCATCAATGCAAGCTAAAAACATGTGTAACACAACAAGTTCATCTATAACATTCAAACAAGATTAATGCAAACAAGTGATAAATTGAAGCAATAATGTTATAAGGATCAAATGAGATCAAGTTTAACAACATAAGACCAACTAAACATGTATTGATGACAATCAAGCAAGCAGAAACACAAGAAATGTTACAACAATTCAAGTATGAATTCATGATTTCATGAGGAGAAGTGAACATGTTTCATGGTAACAACCAAGTCAACAATCAATCCCTAGCATGTTATGGTTCTAAAAAGACACATAAACAAGTAGAATGAATCATGATAAGCATATTCAAGAGGTCACAACATCAAGAATCATGTCAAAGTTCACAGATGAAATTTAAAGTATACCATGCATATTCAAGCATTCACAAAGGCAAGAAAAAAAGTTAAATATGTTATGGTTCTAACAAGACATAGAAACAAGTACAATAAGGTGTAATAGGCATATTCAAGAGGTTACAACATCAAGAATCATGGAAAAATTCACAGATGAAGTTCAACAGGCCATTTTCACATATATACATTCATAAAAGCAAGTATGAACATGGTAAGGCAATGAATCAAACATATTGAAACATGTTAAAAAACATATATCAATAATACAAGATCAATCTCACAAGAAAAATCAAGTTACAAGTTGAAAAATTTAAGAACATCAAGATAAAAACCCTAAAAAAACATGTTTTTCAAGTGGAACAAAGTCCTTATAGTATAAATATCCTTGAATTATTCCTTAAATAATTGAAAAAATACATGATAAGGAGTAGTTTGCAAAAATAATGGCATCAATAGTACAAACAATGAGCAAGTTATGATCATTGAAAGCTGGTGCACCATGATGGCAAAAACTAGGGCAATGCTAGGTCACAACCTAAGGGTCATTTGCATGAAGGATTGGAACTCAATCAATTATTAACCAAATGAGGTGAAAAAAAAGTGAAAATTGTTTATTTTTTAACAAGGAGTTTAATGGTACCATTTGTTTTTCCATACCATACACCCACAAGAAAACCTGATAGCATATGTGTTTGGGCAAGTTTGGTGACAACCAAAAGCATGAACATGTGGACAACATTGTGTAGTGGTGTGCTTGGTGAAACAAGTATAAAAACATCAAATATACATCATATATAGAGGTTGGCATAAAAGAAATCAAGCAATGCACACATGGTTTGATAGATTGGAATCAAAATGAAAAAAGTGACTAGGTTGGGCCTAGTTTGTGACCTGTCCAAAAGTTACAAGTTTTGCTGCAAGAAATGGTTCATAAATGACACATAACATACAAAAAAACATGTTCAAACAATGTAAAACCCAAAATCATATCTAGAAGTCAAGATAGCATGTGAAATGCAAGTGAAAATTTCATGTTTTTGTGTTTTAGGCTTACCTCTTGAAGCAAGCTTGAGCAGCAAGAAAAGAAGAGACTTTGAATGCTCCTCCAAGGTCTACATATGCTCCAAGGATGATTAATGAGTGCTCCAAATGAACTCCAAGAAAGTTGTTGGGTAGAATGCCTTGTAAATGAAGAAAAACCTCTAAAATCCATTGATTTTCAAAGACAACTCCTTCATTCCTTGTTACAGAAGTGTGGATTGATTATGGACAACTTCTATATGTCAAATATCAAGTGTCAGAGGTCTTAAAGTTCAAGGAAATGCAAGGGGTCAGTGGTTGCCCTTCAAAATGCAGAAAAGTCAAATAATGAGCTTTTGAGGGTTGAATTTTTTATTGGATGAGTTTCTGGCCAAGGTGAGGGGTTGGACAGCTCTAACACATCATTTTTGAGGTGTTTGAGGCTTGGCTTGAGTTTGAAATTGTTTGGAAAATGTTTTAGGGGTGAAAGTGCAAAAATAGATTTTGTGCACTTTGGAATTTTGATGAGATTTTGCAAGAACTTTGCAACTTTGGAAAGGAGAGAGTTTCAACTGGTAAGCATGTAACTGGTGTGTTTGTGATGCAATATGTGAGTTTTATTTATAGACAGGTGCTTTTAACAAGAGGTATGGGCAAAATGGTGTAAAATGCCAAGTCTAGCCCTTGTAATTTTGAAAATCTTGGAGTTTTCCAATGCAATCTTCATTTCTGACCTTGAGACACCCTAACAATAGCTTCTCCATTCCCTATAGGTCATTTGCATCATTCTTTATGGGGATAAGAGGTGACTGGTTGCAGCCAAGTTAGTGGTTTGATGATGGTAGCCACCATTTTTCTCTTTCCACACTATTCACTTTTGCAACTTGTATTAAACAATGATTTTTTTATTTCTCATGCCAATTTCGTGGGATTTGATGCTAAACATGTTAATAAATAATTTAAACATCAGAAATGAAAGCTTAATCCTTGATTAGAGTTGATTTGGGGAGCTTTGGAGTTGAAACAACCATGCTGAACTAGCTTTGCACAAGTGAGTTTTTGCCAAATTGTGGACCTTGGTTCTCTCTAACCATGGAGAGTTATGGAACCCACTTGTACTTTTTGGAAATACCTCATTAGGTAATACAACATTTATGTTTGATGTAGGAACTCGTTCCACTTGAAACTAGGTCAAAAACCCTTGTGAAAATGCTGAAAACTTGACTTACAAGTCAAGAAATCTTGAAATTTCTAAGTGTATTTCCCCCTCTTGCCTTGTTTGTGGTCATAACTCAAAATCCATGAATTTTATTCTCATGAGTGTGGATATAAATTTTGAAGAACTCATTGAGACCTTTCCAACAAGCTTTGAACCACTCCATTTGGATGTGTGGTTAAAAAGTTATGGCCTGACCCTTTTCAAAACCCTAATTTCTCGACTTTTTTATTATTTCTCAATTCTTGATCACATGGTCACCAAACTTCATGGTTAGATATTAAATGATGTTAGGAACATAGTTGGCTTCAATTTTGGGTCAAAACCCTGTTGGTCAAAGGGTTGACTTTTCAGTCAGACGAACTGAACGATCGAAAACCTTGATCACACTAAAATTCACCGTATTTCTGACTCCGATTTCGCATGCATTCTTAGCTTTTATTGTTGTTTTGCTTTGTTATTGCTTTGTTTTCTTATGTTTTCAGGTTTTTATAATAATCGGAGCTTGAATCGGGAAAAGGAGCGAAAAAGGAGTGAAAACGGACGAAAACCTAGAAATTCAGCATTTTGCACTTACGGCACCCACCGTGGCGGGCGCCATGGGGTTAGCCATGACGTGGCCACGTCTCAAGACCACTCCTCAACCTCCAAGACCCACGATCCCCACTCCATCATCCCCTGTAGGGACCGTGGCGGGCGCCATAGGCCTGTGGCGGGCGCCACAAGGCAAAAATCCACAACCTCCACTTTTTAGTGGAGGGGCGTCCCGGTCATTTCGCGCTTTCAGTTTCTCCTATAAATAGGACCTTAGATTTTCGTTTTTCTTCATCCAGAATTAGAATTCTCTAGGCATATATCAGTTATAAAGCAGTTGCCATTCCACATCGGGGTGCCTCTGCAATCGAGTGATCGAGTCTGTAATCTGTCTGTGGTTCGAGTTTTGGAGCACTCTGGAGGAAGTTAATCCTGCCGCCATTTTAATTTCAGTTAGTATTTTATTTTTCCGCATTGCTTTACTTTTATTTATTTTCTCGCACTTTACTTTGTTTATTTCCCGCACTCGCACATTTACGTTGTTTATTTCCCGCACTCGCACATCTACTTTGTTTATTTCCCGCACTCGCACATTTACTTTGTTTATTTCCCGCACTCGCACATTTACTTTGTTTACTTCCCGCACTCGCTTTAAATTACTCATATGAAAAACTATAAAAAGAATATTTACTTTATCATGTCTAACTAATCCCATAAAGGTTAGAATGTAAGGATCGTAATTAAACCAGTAATCAGTATAATTGTTCGTGGAAACACCTAAGGGCTATTTTATCTTTCAATTCAAGTAATTGTTTTTAACTATTTCAAAAACAGCCAAAAGCGCTTTGTATAGTTCATTAGGAGTTTTTAGATTAAAAAGAAAAGAGATTTTAAAACGATTTTCGGACGCGTTATGAGATTTAGAGTCTGGTTCATAAGAACCTCTTTTTGCTAAGAAGTCCAGGTTAAAATACTTTTCAACTTTGTTAAGAAACTATATTTCTTAAAAATAGGTTTACTACTCTAACGCAGTACGCACCTTTTTATCCGTGACAATAGGAGGGGTTGATTAGAGAGTACAACTCGGTTCTGAATACGCGAAAGCGACAGTTCCTGTTAAATTAGTTCTTTTCAAAGGAGAAAACATTGCCCATAAGTAGTTCCATTAACAAGTACTGGATTATCATTGATTACGTGAATTACATTCGAGCCTGTCTTTTATTTATTATTTAAAATTATAATTTTATTTACCATTGCACCCTTACTAAAACCCTTAAAAATAGTTGCCTTAGATAAACACCATAACAACAGGTACGATAGATTGACACTTGGTCTCTGTGGATTCGATAATCTTTTATATTACTTTGACGTGATTCGTACACTTGCGAAAAACACGCATCAAGTTTTTGGCGCCGTTGCCGGGGAACAATATCGTCAAATTTCATTACCCTGTAGTTATACCGTTTAGACTAAGGTTGTTACCCACCGGTCAATGCGAAAGACTCGCAGTGCCGGAAGTTTAGTAGACCCTCTAGCTGAACCTGAACGTTACGCTCGCGCACGTTTATTTTTCCATAGGAATAGGAGAGCTATGGCCGAAGATCAAAATCGAAGACCTCTTAAGGACTTCGCCCAACCATCAAACAAGGAACCTAGTTCCAGTATAGTAAACCCCGCTATCCCAACCAATAATTTTGAACTTAAGCCATCCCTGCTGCAATTAGTGCAACAGAGACAATTCGCAGGTCTCGCTACTGATAACCCGAACCAACATTTAAAAAACTTTCTTCAATTAGCAGACACCTTTAAAACCAATGGAGCTTCTCCTGAGGCAATACGCTTAAGATTATTTCCCTTTTCCCTCAGAGATAAAGCTCTATCATGGTTAGATTCCCTTCCACCCAATTCAATAACAACTTGGGATGACCTTAGAAAAGTTTTCCTTGCTAGATATTTTCCCCCAAGTAAGACCGCTCTTCTTCGAAACCTAATAACTAGATTTACCCAACACCAAGGAGAGTCGTTGTTCGAAGCCTGGGAGAGATATAAAGAACTATTAAGAGCATGCCCACACCATGGCCTAGAGAATTGGCTAATCATCCAAACCTTCTATAATGGACTTCTTTATAACACTAAAATGACCATCGACGCTGCCGCTGGTGGCGCACTGATGAACAAACCTTACCCTGAAGCTAGTGCCCTTATCGAGGATATGGCCCAAAACCATCAATCATGGGGAGTAGAACGAGCGACAGTGGAAAAGAAGGAAGCCCAAGGAAGAATACATGAGCTAAGCTCTATAGACATGATGCAGGCTAAAATGGACGCGTTGGCCCTTAGAGTCGAACATATGTGTACAACTCCGAATACTGTTGCCGCAGTTTCGCCGAATTGTGAGATATGTGGAACGCAAGGACACCAATCCGCCGAATGCAATCTGTTGAATGAAACCAACACTGAGCAAGTGAACTATACCCAAGGGAACCCATTTTCAAACACATATAACCCTGGATGGAGGAATCACCCAAACTTCTCCTACAAAAATAATAACCCTATCCAAAATACCGCACCTCCGAGACAACAAGGTTACCAAGTCCCTAGAACAAATCAACCTATGCAACCTGTACCACCTAGCCCGAGCTTTGAGGAAGTTGTAAAAGATTTTATCGTTGCTCAAAAACAACAAAACAAAGAGTTCATGAACCATAACGTCCATGTTAACGAACTAATTACCAAGTTAGGAACCAAGGTTGATCAAATTATTACTCATAATAAGATGCTTGAAACCCAGATCTCTCAGGTAGCGTTAAACCAAGCCCCACAGACTACACCTGGAGGATAGTTCCCTGGACAACCTCAACAAAACCCGAAAGGGCAAGCTAATGCCATTACTCTACGAAGTGGAACCGCTTATAAGGAACCTTTAAACCCTAGATTAAGTGAGCCCGAAACTTCTGAGAGGAATGAGGAAAAGGAACCAGAGAAGCCTGAAACCCCGGAAAGTCAAGAAAAAGGAGAAGAACCTAAAAATAAAACCTATGTACCGCCACCGCCATACAAACCACCAATACCTTACCCTCAAAGATTAAAGAAAACCCAAATCGATAATCAATATCAAAAATTCGTTAAGGTTATAGAAAAACTTCACGTAGAAATCCCCTTTACAGAAGCCATCACCCAAATACCTTCTTATGCTAAGTTTCTCAAAGACATACTTACAAATAAACTTAGACTCGAAGATCCGAAACCCGTGGAATGTAATTCTATTTCCGAAAATAGGTTAGCAAAGAAAGATAAAGATCCCGGAAATTTTTCCATTCCTTGTGTTTTGGGGAATCATGTCATCGAAAAAGCTTTTCTAGACTTAGGAGCTAGTGTGAGCTTAATGCCTTTAGCAGTTTGTGAGAGATTAAACTTAGGAGAATTACAACCTACTAAGATGTCACTTCAATTAGCCGATAGATCCGTTAAATACCCTATAGGCATACTTGAAGACGTCCCTGTTAGGATAGGTCAGCTGTTTATACCTACTGATTTTGTTGTCATGGACATTAAAGAAGATGACGACATACCAATCCTCCTAGGTAGACCGTTCTTATCGACTGCTGGGGCCGTAATAGATGTTAAAAAGGGAAAACTAACTTTTGAGGTAGGTGGCCAGAAGATAGAATTTATATTGTCAAAATTTCTTATGGCACCTGTGATAGGAGATTCTTGTTATGCCTTAGATATCATCGAAGAATGTATTAGGGAATTAGAACAAGAAGAAGAAACTGAATCTATAAAATTGCCATCAACCCTTATTTTGGAAGATGACAATTATAAAACACCCTACATTGATGATAACCTTCACGAATGTTTATCTCTTACCCCAGATCCTATGCCTTGCCCTATAAAACCGACCGTAAAACTTAAGGAACTGCCTAAAAACCTGAGATATGAATTTCTTGATGAAGATATGAACCGTCCAGTTATAGTCAGTTCTACCTTAAACCAAGAAGAAACCGATCAATTATTAGAAGTTTTACGTAGGTACCCCTCAGCCTTAGGATATAAGATCTCTGATCTAAAAGGAATAAGCCCATCCGTATGCATGCATCGGATTTTGCTTGAAGAAGATTCAAAACCTTCTAGAGAACACCAACGTAGAATAAATCCTATAATGAGTACTGTAGTTAAGACTGAAGTTCTTAAGTTACTAGAGGCAGGTATAATATATCAGATCTCGGACAGTAAATGGGTGAGTCCTGTGCATGTAGTACCTAAAAAGGGAGGCATCACAGTCGTGCAAAACGAGAAGGGCGAACCTGTAGCAAAAAGAACTGATGGAGGTTGGCGTATGTGCATAGATTATAGAAAATTAAATAAAGCAACTAGGAAGGACCATTTCCCATTACCATTCATAGACCAAATGTTGGAGCGCCTAGCCAGAAACTCTTACTTTTGTTATTTAGATGGATATTCAGGATTCTTCCAAATACCTATTCACCCCGAAGATCAAGAAAAAACTACCTTTACATGCCCAGTTGGAACCTTTGCCTATAGAAGAATGCCTTTTGGACTTTGTAATGCTCCTGCAACTTTCCAACGCTGCATGATGTCTATCTTTGCTGATTATTTGGATGGAATCATGGAAGTATTTATGGACGATTTCTCAGTTTGTGGGTCAGATTTCAAAAATTGTCTTGTCAACCTTGAGAAAATCCTGGAGAGATGTGTGGAGGTAAACCTTGTGCTAAATTGGGAAAAATGTCATTTCATGGTCACCGAAGGGATTGTTTTAGGACATATAGTTTCCGAAAAAGGTATAGAGGTAGATAAAGCAAAAATAGAAGTCATAGAGAATCTAAAACCGCCGAAGACTATCAGGGAGATAAGAAGTTTTCTTGGACATGCCGGATTTTACCGACGTTTTATCAAGGATTTCTCCAAAATAACAAAGCCCTTAACTGGTCTTTTAATGAAAGATGCTGAGTTCATCTTCGATGAAAAATGTACTGAAGCATTTAATCTTCTGAAGCAAGCTCTGATTTCAGCACCTATAATGAAACCCCCTGATTGGTCGGAACCGTTTGAGATAATGTGTGACGCCAGTGATTATGCTGTTGGAGCCGTTCTAGGTCAGAGAAAAGATAAGAAGTTACATGTGATTTATTATGCCAGTAGAACCCTAGACGCTGCACAGCTCAACTACGCAACAACCGAAAAAGAGCTCCTAGCTGTAGTTTTTGCAATAGACAAATTTAGATCTTATCTAGTAGGAGCCAAGATTATAGTTTACACCGACCATGCTGCCATTCGTTACTTACTAAGCAAAAAGGATGCCAAGCCTAGGTTACTTCGATGGATTCTATTATTACAAGAGTTTGATTTGGATATCCGTGACAAGAAAGGCACTGATAATGTGGTAGCTGATCACCTATCTAGGCTAGAATACCTGAAACCTGATCCAGTACCCATAAATGACGATTTTGCCTACGATAGACTGATAGCCCAACTAGAAACCATTGAAGATGATAACCCAGACCCTCATGAGCAATTTCATAAATCCTTAGCTATAAGCAATGTACCTTGGTATGCAGATTTTGTTAATTACCTAGCCGCTGACATCATACCCCCTGATCTAAACTACCACCAGAAGAAGAAGTTCTATAGTGATGTGAGAAACTTCTATTGGGACGATCCATTTCTTTTCAAGAGAGGTAAAGATGGCATTTTCCGCCGTTGTGTTCCAGAAGAAGAGGTAAATAATATAATTGAGCATTGTCACTCTGCACCCTATGGTGGACATGCAAGCACATCTAAGACCTACGCCAAGATTCTTCAAGCTGGCCTATTCTGGCCTACTATGTGGCGTGATGTCCATGCTTTCATTGTCAAGTGTGACAGATGCCAACGCACAGGAAATATTTCAAGACGTAATGAAATGCCGTTAAGAAATATCCAAGAAGTAGAACTCTTCGATGTATGGGGTATAGACTTTATGGGACCGTTCCCACCATCTTTTGGAAATCAGTACATATTAGTAGCTGTTGACTACGTGTCTAAATGGATTGAAGCTATCGCCGCACCCACAAACGACACCAGAGTAGTCATCAAATTATTCAAGAATTATATATTTCCCAGGTTTGGAACACCCCGTTTAGTCATAAGTGATGGAGGATCACACTTCATATCGAGAATATTTGATAAACTTTTAAGCAAGTATGGAGTTAAGCATAGAGTAGCAACACCATACCACCCACAGACCAATGGACAAGTGGAAGTATCTAATAGGGAGATAAAACAAATCCTCGAGAAGACTGTCTCTATATCTAGAAAAGATTGGTCGCAGAAACTTCAAGAAGCATTATGGGCCTATAGAACCGCTTTCAAAACTCCTATAGGAACAACCCCTTATCAACTGGTCTATGGAAAATCATGTCACTTACCATTTGAGTTGGAGCATAAGGCCTATTGGGCCATCAAAACTTTGAATTTGGATTACTTGACAGCTGGTGAGAAACGTATCCTTGATATCTACAAATTAGAAGAGCTCAGACAATCTGCCTACGAAAATGCCATCATATACAAAGAAAGAACAAAAGCTTGGCATGACAAAAGAATCATAAGAAGAGACTTCAAAATAGGCGATCCTGTTCTCCTGTTCGATTCTAGGTTACGACTATTTCCAGGTAAACTCCGTTCGAGATGGACTGGCCCTTTCGAAGTATCTAAGATCCTGAGATCCGGTGCTATTGAAATCAAGAACCAAACATGTAAACCGTTCATAGTCAATGGACAGAGGTTGAAGCCCTACGAAGGAGGTGACATTCCAACAACATACACCTGCCATACTCTGAGTGATCCACCATATCCTTCCAATGATGTTTAAATATCGGTCGTCGAGCTAATGACGTTAAACAAGCGCTGCATGGGAGGCAACCCATGGTTTTTCTTATTTTTGTACTTTTTATTTTTACTTTATTTTAATTTGTTTATTTTATTATGTCAGGACTCACGGTTGAATGTTTTATGTGCTTTCAGGACTTGTTTGCTAACCTTGTACAGAATGCAGAACCCTGATGACATGCACGTGGCCTTTAGAGATGATGCACAGAGAGAGCGTTACTATGTTCACATGAGACGCCCTATGGCTCCTACCAGGTACCCTGACCATGACTGCATGGATGCCTTGGGGATAGAGCCAAGCGTCAGATTTTTATGCCATCAACTCCAGTGGGACCAGTTTGACGACAGGAACGACACTTATAGGAACTTGACTCTTGAGTTCCTCAGCTCGTTTCATCATGACCCTTGGGCTGGACCCGATGGACTCGCTGTTTTCAGGTTGTTCGGGATTGACTACTCATTCTCTCACAAAGGGTTTGGTGATTTACTAGGTTTCCAGACTACTCCTGATGCTATTCCAGAGACTCCAATGGGGTATTTTGTGAGCAGAGAAGTGGAAAAGTTTTGGACTAAAATATCAGGCGGAGGGAGCCAAGATCCTTCTACCCAGTTTTCTCAGGTAATCCACAACCCTGCATTGAGGTACTTCTAGATGATTCTAGCACATTCTTTCCTAGGTTTTCCAGATACAGAGACACTGCTAAGTGAAGAGGAGATTTTCCTACTGTTTTGTGCGACTCAGTCTCGCCCTGTTGCTTGTGGCAACTTTCTACTGAAGGGCCTTGCTAGTGTTGCCAGATCATCAGTAGGAATCATCCATGTCGGTGGGATTGTTACACAGATTGCTACTGCATTGGGTTTGTCTCGCAAGCTATTGCACCTCAGGACCTTCTGCTGCTACACCACCCTGGATATTGATTTTTGTCTTGATAGAGGACTGATGAGGAGGGCTTCTTTTGAGCCCAACATGTTTAGATTGCTGATCGACGGTGAAGCGATACACTACTTTACATTACCAGATCCGCTGATGACCAGTGTCCATGATCCTGCCAATTGGAGTTATGCTCTAGAGGGTTATGGAGAGACTGTCGAAGAGCCGAAATCGCCTCCCGCCGCTGAGTACACTCCTACACCTCTTACTCCCCGAATCACTGTTATGTCTAACAATATGTCTCTGCAGCCACCCGACCTACAAACACAGATTTATGAGCTCCGCAAGGAGACTGCCCTGCTCAAGCAGGAAGTGGCAGACTTAGAGTTACAGATGCAGGTTTCTGATCTCACTCATGCCTCAGAGACCGATGCTCTACATCAGGCGATCGACGAGCTTCGGAGGGAGATAGCTGAGATTCGTGGATCAAGCCAGGATAAGAAACCTACCACATGACTCATTCCACCCTGACAGCACTACCCTAGTATTTAACTTCGTTTTATTTATCGCATTTCCAGACATATTTTACTTTATTGCAGCTTTTATATTTTCATGCACTTTGAATTCCTTATATATACATATTATGCACTAACTTTTCTTTTTCTTTTTCTTTTTTGATTTTTAATCATTTTATTTTTATCGTGCAAAGAAAAAAATATATAAGACAAAAAAATGCAAGCCAATGCCTTGAAAAGAAGAAGAAAATGCTATTCAGACCCCCCGGAAGACAAAGGTGCAAGGAAGGCCCAAAGGAGGATCCAAAACCACAAGGCCCAGGAATTGGCCTTGTGGCGGGCGCCATAGGCCCTGTGGCGGGCGCCACACCGTATCATCATCAAATACGGGATTCAATCCCCATTTCCACCATTTTCATCCCTTTTTTCACCAAAAACCCATTTTTCCAACCTTCCAAATCCTCCTTGAACCCCATTAAAGCTCCCCCATTTCCAAAATACCCTCCATCCATAAAACATATCCAACATCCATTTCCATTTTCATCCATCAAAAACCAAAAAAATCAAAACTTTATCATTCCCCTCATAAACCACTTTTCTACTATTTTCACTACCTAAGGAGCTTTTCAACAATGGAGTTCAACGGATTTATTCTTCGTGATGGAAGACCGGGCGAAAGGCAACGGAAAATTATTCAGAGGCTTCAAAGTCGAGAAATCCTCTCGACTAGGTACGTCGACGATAACTGTCTGTATGCTTTGGGTATTTATCATAGTGTTTTTAATTTATTAGAATTTCTGGGCTTGCATAATATTTTCATTAATCAGGAACCTACCTATGAGAGGCTGACAACTGAGTTTTTGAGTTCTTTGATATACACTGTCAGTCCTGACACTGCTAGCACTGTCGGTACTGTTATTTTTAGACTGTTTGGAATTGAATATGAATTCAGTACCAATGAGCTAGCAGATTTGTTAGGAATCCCTCATAGGGAAGGTTCGATTTGTGAGGCACCTTTGGATGCTGAATGGTCGGCCGAGGTATTTACCTTCTGGCTAAGGCTTTCAAGTACTTCAATTAATTCTTTTGAAGGGATACTTGCGTCGACCATTCACAACCCGGCCATAAGAGTTTTTAGACTTCTTTTGGCATGTACTATTTTTGGCCGGGAAAGTCCGAACAAGGTTAATGCTCCTGAACTCCTATTTTTGCAAGGATGCCTCACTAGAACCCACATCAATCTGGTCCCGTTTATGCTTGCCCACATGACTTTATTTACTAATAAAACAGGACCGATTGTTTTTGGAGGGCTTGTTACGTCTATTGCTCGGGCTCTTGGCCTGAATGATGAGATAGCTACACTTGAACCACTACCTCCTCGCACAATTAATTTAAAATTTCTGAAAGACATGAAATTGTGCCGAACAAGGAGAGAAGGTGGTTATGAGTTGATGGTTCATGGGGTAGCTATCCCATCTGTTGCTTTACCATGCAGTAGACGTACTGATGTACGTGATGAAAGGAACTGGACCTATGATCTTAATGCTCCGCGTGTTTTGGGTCCACTTCCTCCTAATATTCCCGATGGGGAGGCACATGACACTGATGATGAGTATGATCGGAGAGAGCAGTCTCCCATCCCTCACATGTCCCCCCATCGTCCTTCACAGTCACACACTGCACCATCTTCCTCTAACCCTGTTGCAGGTACTGCTCCTGGATTCTTTGTCACCGAGGAGATGTGGCGTGATATGACAGCTAGAGAGGAAAGGCGTGATGGCCTTCTCTCTACTATTTCACAATAGCTGACGGACAATATGAGCTTCATGCAACAATCGCGATTGGTTTCGGATCGTTCCTATAGCAACGTTTGCCGTACCTTGAACGCTATTTCATTAGAGCAGAACCGTCAGAGAGAGTTCAACAGCCGACACTACCAGCTTGTAGAGGCTACTCAGGGTTCCATCTTGGGTAACCTTCGAGAGGTCCGGAGTGCTCGGGCTGCTTTATCAGCACGACTCGACCGGAGGGACCAGCATCGTAGTAGATCCCGTCGTTCCAGACCATCACATCAGGACGGCGAAGGCACCAGTGCCCCTCCTCAGTAGTCTTTTTCCAGGTTACCCCCCTTATCTTATTTCGAAACATTGGGGACAATGTTCGATTTAAGTGTGGGAGGGGATTTTATTGCTTTCTGTTATTTCCCTTTTTAGTTAATTTCCTTTCAGTTATTTCCCTTTTCAGTAATTTATTTTTCTTAGATAATGCATGAGTCTGACGAGTCACCAGTATAGTGTCTTTTTAGTTCATCTTCATTTTTTTCCCATTTCCTTAGCCTTACCAGAAAATTTTTAAAAAGAAAACAATGTTGTTTCACATGTTTTTTGGGCTTTGAGACAGGTTTAGATTAGGATGTGG
Source organism: Lathyrus sativus (assembly GCA_963859935.3). Classification (NCBI taxonomy): domain Eukaryota; kingdom Viridiplantae; phylum Streptophyta; class Magnoliopsida; order Fabales; family Fabaceae; genus Lathyrus; species Lathyrus sativus. Next base: position 356,962,737 of record OZ012737.1, read on the forward strand.
TGACTTAGGTCAACTTTTTGAAACATCAGAACCATTTTAGCACCATAGACCTCTTGAATATAGGAATCACTCCTAAACCCCACCACCATGGCCTTTACTATCATTCAAAAAATTGTCCTAAGTAGTTTATTTTAGCAGTCAGCTCCGGCCTAAGCATACTCTACGTAGGGGGCCGATGAATATAAGTGAATGATCCAGTGCTAATAAAAAAAGAAAAAAAGGCAAACTCTGGTATAGGTGACCCTCACAAAGTCATTTAAACCGAAAAAAAGAGAAGAAAAAATTTTTTGCCACAAAAAGAAAAAAAAATTGCAAGTCACCTATTGTTAGTTGGTTCAGAGGTATCTGGCACTGAACTTGGTAGGGCGGATTACGATCCGATCCCCCGCAGCTACATTTAGGCGAAATAAAAACAGGTTTACACATGCTTATGTGCCAGAAACCTTATGTTATGGATCAGAATCACTAACCGGTCACTCTACTATGAGGCATGTACGGATAACGGGCTTAATGTGATTGCGCCTGAATGAAAAGGACACAAAAAGATGAGAAGATAGGCCTAGGTATCGTGGGATGACACGGAGTGGTTAATATAGGATTGAAGTTTGTGTTTGCGTTACTATGGTACCCTTGGTTCACTTAGTTAGTATCTGTCACTGCATCCTGACTTGAACTTAGAATCCCTTTAGCCCAAAGACAAGTGTTGACACCATATTTTCTTAAGCTTTAATGTTTGCTTGAGGACAAGCAAAGGTTTAAGTGTGGGAGAATTTGATCACACTAAAATTCACCGTATTTCTGACTCCGATTTCGCATGCATTCTTAGCTTTTATTGTTGTTTTGCTTTGTTATTGCTTTGTTTTCTTATGTTTTCAGGTTTTTATAATAATCGGAGCTTGAATCGGGAAAAGGAGCGAAAAAGGAGTGAAAACGGACGAAAACCTAGAAATTCAGCATTTTGCACTTACGGCACCCACCGTGGCGGGCGCCATGGGGTTAGCCATGACGTGGCCACGTCTCAAGACCACTCCTCAACCTCCAAGACCCACGATCCCCACTCCATCATCCCCTGTAGGGACCGTGGCGGGCGCCATAGGCCTGTGGCGGGCGCCACAAGGCAAAAATCCACAACCTCCACTTTTTAGTGGAGGGGCGTCCCGGTCATTTCGCGCTTTCAGTTTCTCCTATAAATAGGACCTTAGATTTTCGTTTTTCTTCATCCAGAATTAGAATTCTCTAGGCATATATCAGTTATAAAGCAGTTGCCATTCCACATCGGGGTGCCTCTGCAATCGAGTGATCGAGTCTGTAATCTGTCTGTGGTTCGAGTTTTGGAGCACTCTGGAGGAAGTTAATCCTGCCGCCATTTTAATTTCAGTTAGTATTTTATTTTTCCGCATTGCTTTACTTTTATTTATTTTCTCGCACTTTACTTTGTTTATTTCCCGCACTCGCACATTTACGTTGTTTATTTCCCGCACTCGCACATCTACTTTGTTTATTTCCCGCACTCGCACATTTACTTTGTTTATTTCCCGCACTCGCACATTTACTTTGTTTACTTCCCGCACTCGCTTTAAATTACTCATATGAAAAACTATAAAAAGAATATTTACTTTATCATGTCTAACTAATCCCATAAAGGTTAGAATGTAAGGATCGTAATTAAACCAGTAATCAGTATAATTGTTCGTGGAAACACCTAAGGGCTATTTTATCTTTCAATTCAAGTAATTGTTTTTAACTATTTCAAAAACAGCCAAAAGCGCTTTGTATAGTTCATTAGGAGTTTTTAGATTAAAAAGAAAAGAGATTTTAAAACGATTTTCGGACGCGTTATGAGATTTAGAGTCTGGTTCATAAGAACCTCTTTTTGCTAAGAAGTCCAGGTTAAAATACTTTTCAACTTTGTTAAGAAACTATATTTCTTAAAAATAGGTTTACTACTCTAACGCAGTACGCACCTTTTTATCCGTGACAATAGGAGGGGTTGATTAGAGAGTACAACTCGGTTCTGAATACGCGAAAGCGACAGTTCCTGTTAAATTAGTTCTTTTCAAAGGAGAAAACATTGCCCATAAGTAGTTCCATTAACAAGTACTGGATTATCATTGATTACGTGAATTACATTCGAGCCTGTCTTTTATTTATTATTTAAAATTATAATTTTATTTACCATTGCACCCTTACTAAAACCCTTAAAAATAGTTGCCTTAGATAAACACCATAACAACAGGTACGATAGATTGACACTTGGTCTCTGTGGATTCGATAATCTTTTATATTACTTTGACGTGATTCGTACACTTGCGAAAAACACGCATCAAACCTCTGAATTGACTGTTGATATTCTGGGTTCCCTGAGGCCTTGAAACTTCTTGGGTAGACTTCCTAGGATTATATGAGCCTCATGGACCATAATTCAAGCTTTGGAACACCCTTTAGATCAAAAGTCAAACTACAATTGACTTTTTCAATCAAAAACCTTAATTAGGGTTCTTGTACTGCACTGTTCTTCTTTCTTGGGTGACAACCTCAAGTTGGATTCATTCTTGATCCAATATGATATCATTGATGACATGAAGATTTGATATATGGAGGCTCAATTCAAAATTTTGACTGATTAATCCCTTGAAACCCTGATTTCTGACTGTGAAACCCTAATTCATTTATATCTTGACAAAGATCAAACATGAAATAGGTTATGGTTAGATAATCAATGTTGATGCTCCTAGAATTATGATGTGACCTAGGGGTAAAAATTTTGGGTATAACAATAGGATAAATATTAGAAATAAGAAAGTAGCACTAAATACGATAGTTGTCACGTCACAAAAACCAGAACTACAAGTATCCAGTATGCTTGAGAGATTTTATAAGGTTATTCCCATGAACCTTATTACACAAGGAAATGGTTTTTTAGGATAATTTCTAACCAAACAAATAATAACGCTTGAAGTTGTTAATCTTTCCACCATCTAGAGATTTTGCACGGGATGATCTTAAATCAAAAAGAAGTTTTGAGTTGGCTATACTTCAAATTGAACTAGAGTTTTATACATGTTAAGCACATCAACTTGAGATTTTTACTGGGATTATCTCAAACCTATCGAGTTTTTACATTAGGTTGAACGTAGAAAATAAGAGATATTTTACACCAGACTGTCTCGAACCAATAAAGCTTTTAACTGAGCTGAGCTCAAGAATAATTGTGGATATTTTTACTAGATGGTATTCACAAACCAAAATATATCTTTTTTAATGGCTGAGCTCTCGAACCAAATAAAGACTTAGACAAATCCCCCAAATATAAACAAGATATTTTCAATTATTAACTCCTAAGAAAAAAACCTACTCTTGGGAAATTTACAATTTTTCCCTCACCCAGAACAAAATTCCTCATTAAACTCAAGAGCCCTCTCGAAGAACTATGGCTAAGATATACGAGAAAATATGAAAAATTTATAGAGGAGAAGATAGAAATTAAAAGTGACGTTTTTCATGTTTTCTAGATGTGAAAAGGGGATATAGAAGCTCTCTGTTTATAGGCCAAGTCATGGTATAAATATGGAAATAATCCATGGGAAAATAAGATCACATAATTGATTAGACTCAAAATGAAAGTTTTTGGTGTCATGATTGATTATAGGCTCGATTAGGCATCATTTAATCGATTAAGAAAATGAACTAATTGATTACACATTTTGAAAATGTTTCTTAATCAAGTAGACAATCCTCTAATCAATTGGATACATCCTAAAAACATTTCTTTGGTGATTTTGGTTAAAAAATTGTGAGGCTTCTATAAATAATTTAGTGTGTGTGATTTAGCCATAATGTTTCTAGAAATTTCCTTGGTCTTTATGAGACACTGATCACTCAAATAGACACGATCATACAAGCTTTCACACTTCCTTTCTTTTATACTCTGAAGCTTCAAGTATTCGCATCATTATATTTGATTTTAGAATTAAAAAAGACCCTTGAGTCTTCTTGATAAGGCTTGATATATTTTCATGTTTATTACTATCATCTAAAAGTTTACAGGTCAAACAATCAGTTATCCCTAGAACCTAAGTCTTCACTTGAGATTCGTTGGACTATAATGTTGACTTTAAATATATGTTTATCTTGATTCCAAAGGATAGCTTGATCAACCATCTTATACATCTTTAACCGCTTGAGCTATCTTCAGCAATTGCTTAACTTCAAGTGTTATCATCATTAAAACTAATCAGCTACTAGTTGACTTGCATCCTTGCTACCCGAAAACTTTACCATCTTGGATTACTTCTTGACTATACCTACAAGCACATATATCAAAGTATGTGTCCCAAAAGAAGACATTTAAATCTTCCTAGACCACAAAATAGCAATCAACATAGGGTATATGAATGGTTTAGAAATGACATCATTGTGTTTTTTTGAAGAGAAAGATGCAGAGGGAGCTGAGCATTGACCTGTTGCCACATGTGGCATGTATTCCCGCGTGTCACACAGGTGGCCTAGTTCGATCCCCGACAACGGCGCCAATTTAATTCACTGTCACGAACGGGTGAAAAACGAGAATTAAAAAAGCAGTAAAACTGAAGCGAAACTCGAGTCGTATCGCAAGGACTCTTGAGTATTTTAAACAATTGAATTAAACAAGGAGGTTTACGATTTCAGAAATATGAATCTCAAGTAAATAAGTTGAAAACAAGTTTAATGAACAAGTTAATCTTTTTGTTCGGTTTCCGACCGATTATTGATTAATATATTTCTAATTCTCTAAGTAGATTCGATCCTATTTAATTACAATATTGATTAAATAAGCGTAATTGATACTATATGATTTACAGTCCTATTTTTCGAATTGAGTAAACAATTAAAGATCACGTGAATTAACGAAAAAGCTACATAAAACACAGTTATAGATAAGGATCACGACGTAAATCGAATTTAATCAATTTTATCCTATAAGCAGCAATTGAATTAAACAAACAAAAGCAATTGAATTAAGAAATCAAATTCATGGGCAGAATTGAAAAGAAATCGAAATCGAATTGAAAATAATAAAAACCTCAAAGTTGTGGAATCCAAATATAGCAGATCAACCGTAGGTGATTAGTTCACCATATAATGCATATGTTTTATTCTCTATTTCATGAAAACTGAATAATGACTCCTAAAATTACTAATTGTTTAAATATAGCATGGGAATTCGTGCCTAATAGGAACCAACCTGAAAAAATACAAAACCGACCCAAAAACTAAGTATTTTCTTAAGTCTGAATTAAAAACAAATTATCTGACTCTTCTGCACTACGAATTTTCTTCTGAATTTACAACAAAACTTGTAGCTTATCCTCTCATATTTTCAAAACATATTAGAACGCATCAATCTGATTCTCTTAACTCAAGTTATGACCTGTATAGGGAAAAGGTTTAAATAACTGTTTATTAAGAAAATAATCACTTACTCATAAAATAAGTAGAACTCAAATTAACTTTCAAAAAGTTATTAAAAGCAATTAAAATAATGTGAGAAGTCATATAAAAGTCATAGCAGAGAGTAAAAGATAGTGTATTAAAATACCCTGATCAAATTCTCTCATACTTAAACTTTTGCCCTTCGACCAAAACTCTCAATTCAAAATTCAAAACAAAATAAATAAAACAAGAACAAAACAAAACATGTAATTTCAATGTTTTTCAGGATCGCAAGGGTGTTAGTAAAATTATCATTCTAAGCTTCAAAAAATATGGCGTTTGTGAGTAACTTCTTGTTACAATATAAAAAAATAGAACTACATCTTACCAAATAATGCATCATATGCAACAAGATCCTCTTTAAAAAAATTCTCTTAACTCTCAAGTGTTTAGTTTGATTATTTACACTCAAAGCACATCATAAAAGAAAGAACTACCATAAGTTTGAAAAAACTCTAACATCCACACTTGAAATACATGCACACAATAATCAAAAGGACTTTATTTAGATTGTAACTTGGTTAAGGTAAGGGTGAGATAGATCCTAAAGGATAATAGGATAAAATTAAAAGGGTCAAAAGAAAATTGATAAAAAACGCAGCAGTTGAACTAAATAAAACTTCATTCACTTTCAAACAACAACCGTGCAACTATTTCTCTTATGTTTTCTGTTTTCTCTATTTATTCTTCTTTTTATTGGGGAGGAATATGATAAGAACATGAATATTCTTCCTTCTTTATTTTATTTTCTTTTTCTATTTTTTTCTTTTCTGCCACCTTTTGAAATATCATAGCTATGTTAATTCAACCCCATACAACTTCAAACAAGAGTCCTTCGTCCCCTTAAATAAAGTGATATCATTGTTTTTCACTTAAGGCTTGTAATGCATCATTAAAAAATGGGATAAATAGGCACAAAGGAGTTTCAAACAAGGGGTGATACATTTAAGGTTGGATTTTTGGCTATGTGGTTAAAAAAATAAAACAGAAACAACTTTCCTTTATCATATCAGTGTGCACAAGCAAATAAACATTTTCAAAAAGAGTCAGGTCGAGTTCTAGAGACTAACAAACATGGGTAAAATCACACAAGAAAGAAAAAGATGGATTTTTAAATTTTATCCATTATTATGCTCAATGTCTCACAAAGATTAATGATCTACCACAAATGATGCATACTTCAGCATTTAGTTCTACCTATCATACTAAGAATGCATAACAAATAAATCACGCCATACCACTAGTCTTTAGTCAACAGAACAAAGAAAATACTCACACTTGCAACCCAAAAAACAAATGAAAAATCATGCAATATTACTTTAGAAAAAGTAAATGAAGAAAACAAAACAACAAAAGTAAATGACATCTCTTCCCCACACTTAAAATGCACATTGTCCTCAATAAAAAAACAAGCATAAAATAAGAGAAATAAGAGAAAGAAAAGAACACACTAGAGGAGTCAAGGCGGATAGTGTAACACCCTTTTTTACCCCACAATTATTAACTCAATAAAATGACAAAGATATCAGAGTAAATTATTTAACTCAATAAAAATCACCTCAAACGGTGTACATTTCTCAATAACTCAAAATAAGTTAATGCTCCGTGTACAACGAGTCTTCTCAAAATACATCAAATTGCACAAAGCAGCGGAACTCAAAAGGTATAAATCAAGGTTTTCCTAATACGGGAAGATAAGCAAAATAACTCAACAGTATATAGTTTAACTCAAAAGAACCCAACTCGATGTTACATATCAGAGTAAGGCCCTCTAAGTTAACCAAAAGGCTAACAACTCAAAGACTTCAAAAATCCTCAACGACGTCCCCGACTAAACCTGATCATCTGCATGTTACCCACATGGAGGTAAAATTCAAACAGGCAGGGTGAGTAAAACAATTCATAATAATCAATGTATAAAAATTAATATATAAATGGCATCATAATCATATTCAACACATTCATATCCTTCAATATGCCTCAAAGGCCACAACGTCATAATTCATACAAAAGGACCCATAAATGCAAATGCAACAAGACTCAATGCATGTGGTACCAATCATCAAAGCACGATGGACACTGGGCCATCAACCCTCCATAGATCCCCATCTATAGGATCGGTTCTACTTGAGAACCGGAGCACATCAAAACACTTCACATCAACACAATGGGATTGAAGCCAAAGTAATCGAGGTTCTGAACCGAAGTCCAGATGCACATGAATGCATGATGCACACGTCACAAATCATCCTGATAACAACGTCATAGGTGCATCATCATTCATCATATTCAACATCATCAAACGTCACGTTATCATAGTTCATCATAATAATCATCATTGTTGCACCCCAAAATTTGACCAACATCTCTTTACCTAGCTTGTGTTTCATTTCATTCACATTAGCATTATCATTTGCATGTCATTGATATGTATGCAGGAGATCAAGAGGTATGATTATCAATCAAGGGCTACACAAGACTTTGAAGCTAGCCAAGAAGGTTATTCAAGTGTTCAAGGGTTGATATCTTTGTCAGAGAAGTTGAAAGAGCCTCAGAAAGAGTGGTTGAAACCAAGTGTGTAGGTCTCCTAACTTGAGAGTTGTGGAAGCTCCTCAGATGACTATGAAGCCATGAGGATGGGCTTGAAGCCTTGAGAGAGCCTATGAGATGTCTTGAAAGCCATCATGAAGCCTAGATAGGTCATTGTGCAAGGATAAGAAGCCTTAGCCATGATTGGTGTAATTAGGGTATGACTGGGTCAACCCTAGGTCAACTGATGATTTAAGCAAGGTTGTGACCTAATCCAAGACCCATGTGATCATGGATTGGTGCATTGATATGCTATTAGGATGATTCCAAGGTCAACTCACCATGATTGAAGAGTTTGAGAAGTTTTAAGCTAGGGTTTCTAAGGCTTGACAGTGTAAAATCCCCTAGTTTGACCCCTAACTTCAAGGCAGTTTAGCTCAAGATGTGATTGTCATCTAATCTTAACCCCAACATGATTGTTGTAGAGCTTGTTCTTAGCTTTAATTTGAGTACTAGAAGTCCTTGATAGGATTTGTAGAGCTCAAGTTATGACTTTGACAAGTTACAGGTCATCTGAGGTATGTGAATCTAGGGCCTTGAAAGTCACCCAACTTGCATCCAACTTTTGCCCAAGAAGGATGATTACTATGAACTTTTAGTCAACATGAATGTTTTTCCTTATCTTCTTAGCTTTCTAGAGAGTACCAGAAGTCCTTGATAGGATTTGTGGAACTCAAGTTATGGCTTTGACAAGTCAAGGGCATTTTGGTCATTTGGAGATTATAGGTCATCTCAAGCATAAGGCCATAACTCCTATTTCCAAGCTTCAAATGGAAAAATCTTCAACATAAAACTTGCTTAAAATGATGTTTTAAGTCTATTAAGGAGGTCATGAGATGTTAAAAAGGCTTGTAGCTCAAAGTGGTAAAAATGACCTAAAATGAAGGCATAAGTTAAATAAGTCAAAGTTGGAAATTGAAATTTTCAACCTACACATCCAAACCATGGCATGTAATATATCATTTTGACTCTAGAAAACATTTTAAAGACAATGGTTTAGCCACATTTTTGATTTGAGGTCTAAATCATGGACTTGCTTTGGAAAATGGTTACTTGCATATTAAGCAACATTTGCAAAACTTAAAATTGAGGCATGGGCAAGGAACTTGGCAAGCTAAACCCTTCCAAATTGTCACTAGGGGATAAATTGAAGGAGATTGAGATGAATTTAAAGCTGCAAAGAGAAGTGAGCATGGCATGGTAAGTGATTCAAAATCTCATGATATGAGATATGTAAAATCTCATTGGAAGGATCTAGAGGGTTCTAGATCATCCAAACTCCATCTATATATTGAGTAGAATGCATCCATGGCAAGGGTTGGTGATCATTGAAGGTTTGAGCATAGTTTGGAATTGAGTTTTCATAGATTGCAATTGAAATCGGTTTCATCAATTTCCTCCATTTCCTTCCATTTTCTTGATTGGTTCTTCTTCCCTGAGTATCAAGGATAAATTCCAGATCATTTCCAAGAAGGATTGGTGGCTAGATCGTGTGGGAGCAGTTGATTTACAGCACCTGCAACTCTTCATCGTGTTTCAAGATTGAAGCACTCTCCATTGAATCTTTTGCATACAGAAGCAAGGAGGAGGTTCAGTGATCGTGTCCAGAGGATTTGAGAGCTTGAAGTGGAGGATTCGTGCATCTGTTATTCAAGAATTTCCAGGTTTGTAACCTTCTTCCTATAGCTTGATTTAGGTAGAATTAGGTTGAATTAGGGTGTTAGATTAGTTGTAGAATGGCCTAGGATGGTTTTCAGATGATTAATTGTTGAATTAGAGACAAAATAGGAAGATCACCATTTTCGGTTGAGATTGGGAGATGTTGATTCTTGGGGTTTCAGAAGAAACTGATGGCATGATTGAGTTCGTGGCAAGATTTGGAGCGTGTTTCATGTTTTGACCAGTTGCATTGGAGGCTCCTAGAGTGAACTAGGGTTGGGGAAGACGACCGGAGCTCCACCGGTGGTGGCCGGAGCTGGGCGCGAAGCTCAGAGGTTTGAAAGGTTGAAGATGAAGTTTAGACCATTGGATCTTGGTCTGACCATTCACTAGAAGCTAATCCAAGGGCTGTGTTTTATTTCTGAGTTGTGAAGGATTTCAAATGAAACGCTGCGTTTCATTTATTCAAGCGTTTGGGCTTAGTAACCTGAGTGTTATCCACACCCCCCAGCAAGCCCAACCCAGAATTTTAACTGAGAATGATTTCTATTTGCACTGTGTCCTTATTCTTTTATGTGGATTTTCATTATTTTTTCATTTAATTCATGAGTTTTGTAAAATTCATAATAAACTGAATATTAACCCAATTAAATCCATTCTTTTTGCATATTACTCATGATTGAGTCTACTATTTTTTAGACAAATAATATTTTCATTTCCTATAACTTCTGATTTAATTGGGATTTTGTATTTTAATTGATATTAAAATGTTTATGTTTGATGCATGTTTTTGTAGAATTTTGTGTGATCTCATAGTGATGATTCTTGGCCTAATTTTTTGTGTGTGATTAGGTTAGATGTGTATGACCCCATAGAAATGTTCTCACATTTTTGTGATGAAAATAGGCATGCTTTCTAGATTGATGTTTAGATGCTTCCTTTTTAGGGTTTTAGGTTGATACCTTAGAATGTAGATTTTAGTTCTAAGTCCAATTTGATGATTTGATCTTTGAAACTAATGTGGTAGAGTCATGATTGACCTAGGTTCCCATAGTAATTTTTGTAAGATTTTACAATTGATTTTAGTACTTTAGTTAGGACTAACTTTAGTGCTAGGTTTTAGGTGACCCTAATTGACTAATTCAACTAGTTTAACTCATTTAGTTCCCTTAGATTAGGGTTTGTGCTTGGTTTGCCTTTGATTGAGATTGAAGACAAGTTGAAGACAAGAGGAAAATGCTTGAGGTGGCTTGAAGTTGCTTGGAGCTCTGGATTTGCTTGTGCCTGAAGGTGTCTGATGAAGATTAGGAGATAGGACATAGGGAGAGCTTTGTAGTTAGAATGATTTCTTTCACAAACATGGAAAGCATCTTGTGCTTCCATTCCTCCCAATGATTAAAAGTCCTTCCATGGTATTCACCTCCCTCCTTTGGAGGGATAAGTGATGGTACCTAGGAAGTAGAACTTTTGAGGGAACCATTCTTCTGATGTTAAACCCTTATAGGCCTCCTTTGGTGGTCAATGAGCAGTTTAATATCCTAGCTTATCCAGTTAAGTGATTTCTTCTGGTTTGAGTACCTTGGGAAGATGTTGAGCTTGAGTTTGGAGATGAAGACTTCATTGAAGAGTGTGGTAGAGGATGATCTCTTGAGCATTGCCTTTATAGCTGAAGCTTGAAGAGCAAGAAGAACAGGTTGATACTTGAAGATCTAGTAAAGACTGAATAAAGAGTTGAGGCTTGAGAAAGAATTGAAGGATGAAGTTGACACTTCTAAGTGATTAAAGATTACCCTGAGCAGCTGAAGCTTGTAGGAGAATAAGACCAAGTTGTTACTGATGAAGCAAAGAGAGCTGAAGCTTGAAGACTAAGTGGATACTTAGGAAGATAATTCAATGGAGAATGAGTGTAAAGCTGAAGCTGAGGAATAAAAGATAAGTTGATACTTACATTGATGATTGAGAATCTGAAGGAGTCAATTTGATACTTGTAGTTAAGAGTGAAGCCTGAAGGTGGAGTTGACTGAAGAGCTGAAGCTTGGAGAAGTGAAGATAAGTTGAAACTTATGTTGAAGGGTTGAAACTTGTGAAGAGCAAATTGATACTTGTTAGTGAAACTGATAGCCTTGAAAGGTGGTTGAAGTCTGAAGACTGGATTGCTGTTAGAAGAGCTGAAGCTTGGAATTGAGATAGGAAGCTGTTGATCTGTTTCTTTCTTGTCTGTTTTCTTTTCTGTATTGCTGATGTGCCTTGTTTGACTTGCTTGATGCATTAGAATAAGTCCATGATTAGACTGACTTTAATCTAGGAGCATGATTGCACTAGAGGTTGAGTTGCTCCCTCTGCTTGTATTATTACTGTATGGCTTTGATTGCGGGTATTCGGTAGAGCCCAGCTCCATTGCCCATGTGTTCTATTCTGCTTGACAGCATCTTATTTCTTCTGTATGATTACAGTCTCTTATATTCTGCTTGATAGCATGTTGTTACTTATCTATATGATTGCAGTTTACTGTATTTTGCTTGATAGCATGTTTTATTTCCTCAGTATGATTACTGTTATTCATTCTGGCTTGAGGTTGAGATGAGCTTGTGGAGGCTGCTGCCCCACACACATTTCCTCCCTCACTTGCATTGCATGCATTTTACAGTCATTTGCTGTTTACTGTTTAAGCTGATGCTTTATCTGTTTCTGTTTACCATTGATATGATCCCTTAGGAATCTCACTTCCTTTGACAAGGAAGTGATGATTAGAACTTTAGGTTGAAACCTATGCATGATAACTTCTAGGAGTTCCCTGTTCAAACTTCAACTATAGGATGAATCCTTGGCATGACAATAGTAGGACTTGATAGTCTCCCCTTAGTTGAGCCTGTTCTCTTCTCATCTCAAAACAGCTTAAGATACAGTAATCATGAATGATTTCTTTCATACGTTACGAGCCTTAAGCTATCTGAGAAAGGATTGTTGAAGAGCTTCTTTTCAACAGTCTGGATGTTTAGTATGGCACCCTTTGGGTGACATGCGACGCATTCACTCTCGGGTCATAGTCTTTAGTGCGATTGAAATTGCAAACACAATAAAAAACACTTCTTTCGTAAAAGACAGAAAACAAACTTCAAACCTTTTTGCCCCGTGGGCCCATAAGTCAAAGGAAAGCTTTTCTAAAGAAAAGAGTGTCGTTAAACTTCAGCGCCAATGCAAACAGGCTTTGTCCCTAACTGTTGGAACTGTTGTTTAACCCTAGTCGATAAAACAGATGAATCTGAACACCCGTAATCCGTAGTAGGCCTAACTACGTAAGCTCTGATCTCTCATACCTGTTGAGAGTACGTAGGCACAATACTGACGTATTCGCGAGCCACCTTCCCCATAACCCGTAGTAGGTCGAACTACGTTGACTCTGATTTCTTGTTCTCTAATGAGAATACGTAGGCATAAAGCGCGACGCTTTGCCGAGTCATTTTTCTTTTCTGTTTAAGCCAGCCTTGATAGGTAGATAGATAAAACCAACCCATCCAGTAAACACAACAAGCGTGGATCCCGTCGAGTACGACGGACGTGAGGGGTGCTAATACCTTCCCCTTACGTAACCGACTCCCGAACCCAGACAACGGTTGCGATGACCTTGTCTTATACCTTTTCGTCATGTTTTTCCGATCGTTTCCTTTCCCGCTCCGAGGGATAAATAACGAAAGGTGGCGACTCTTCTGTTTTGCCGACACCTTATTTTTCGCGTAAGCGACAGCTGGAGACTCTGCTGGGGACTCTATAGTTTCCTGGGATCCAACGTCCCGTGTGCGAGTCAGTTTGGGGATCCAACGTCCCCTGAGAGAGTCAGTCCTAGCGCTTGTATGATTACTTGTCGGGTTGTGTTCATTTATCGCATTTTTATTTCACGCACTTTATTTTTCAGTATGATATGATTATCTGTGCTGTTGTGGGAGGGGCATTCTGATGAGTGAGAAGCCAGACCCAGGCTTGAGTGAACATAGCATTAGTTGTGGAAATTAGTGGGCGTGTGCTTGCTTGGCAGGCACTAGTGTCTCATGAAATCCATGCTCAGACGAGGTTCTCCCGGTTGGCTTCTCTTTCAACCCTTTGGGTTGAGACAGTTGTTGGTTTGGAGGATTGTCGACTCTGGGGACCGATCATTTGTGATTCAGCCGAGTGAGGCCGCTTCATGAGCTGGTGATGCCACACCTTCTGGGTATCGTATCACCCTTCTTGAATGTCTGTGACGCTGATGAACGCATAGGATGCTGAACTTGAGTCAGTTTGGGTCCATACCTGTGAGCAGGGCTGGGTTTGTTGAAGGAAACTTTAACCTTCAGACTACCTGATTTTCTTGATAATGAATCAATTTTGTTGGTACCAGAGGTTCTCATCATCAGATATGTGATTGTTCTTGACAGAGCAGAGTTTTGGTCCTGTATCAGAGGACCTTATATTCAGAGATGTGTATTTGTTCTTGACAGAGCAGGTTTTTGATTGGGATCAGAGGATCTTATCATCAGATGTGTAGTTGTTCTTGACAGAGCAGGTTTATGATTGGGATCTGAGGATCTCATATGCAGATGTATGTTTGTTCTTGACAGAGCAGAGTTTTGGTCTTGTATCAGAGGTCCTTTGTCAGATGTGTGTTCTTGACAGATTAGAGTTTTGGTCCTGTAGCAGAGGTCCTTATTATCAGATGTTTGTTCTTGACAGAGCGGATTTATGGTTTGTTCTTGACAGAGCAGAGTTAGGGTCCTGTGTCAGAGATCCTTATTATCAGATGGTTGTTCTTGACAGAGCAGATTTATGGTCCTATGTGTGTGTGTTCTTGACAGAGCAGATTTGTGGTCCTATACCAGGGTCTTCTTATTATCAGAGATAGTGGTTGTTCTTGATAGAGCAGGATTATGGTTTTGTTGATACAGAATCCCCACAGCACAGTTGCCTTGATCTCCTGCTGCATGATTGCATTTTTCATTGCTTTGCATACTCATTTGCATTTCATTAACGTGTGTCTGTGTTGCAAGTACCATTTTCCCCGATCCAGGATTTCTTGCCTCCTATTGTATTGTTATGGGTTCTCTGAGGAAGACCATGGCTTACAATCTCCCTGCCCCTGATGTGGTTCAGCTGACTGGTTTGATTGCTTTAGCAGATGATTCTGTGAGTGATGAGTTCAGAAAATCTTACGGCAAATTGCTCAGTTTGGTTCGTAAACCTTCTGCGTTCGAGTTGAATGGGTTGCACGCTCTGCTGCAGTTCTACGATCCTCCGTTGAGGTGCTTTACTTTCCAGGATTTTGTTCTCGCACCCACACTAGAAGAATATGCTGATTTGTTAGGTGTGCCTATCAAGAGGCAGATGCCTTTTGTTCGTATGGATGCTGAGCCTGATCTGGCTAGTCTAGCCCCTTCACTTCATCTGGATGCCTCCGAGTTAGTATTGTCTAGTTGGAACAAGGTTCCTGGTTTCTCCTTGCAATTCTTAGTGGGTAAAGCTCAGCAGTGCGCCAAAGATGGATGTTGGGTCGTGTTCAACGCCATCCTCGCTATGTGCATTTATGGCATTATTCTGTTCCCCAATATGCCCGACTTTGTAGACTTCGATGCATTTCATATCTTTGCATCAGGGAACCCAGTCCCTACCTTGATAGGATATGTCTACCATTCCGTCCACTACAAAAACGAGAACAGAAGGGGCAAGAATGTCTCGTGTTGTGTGCCCTTGCTTTATAAATGGCTTGATAGTCATCTGCCCAAGAGGGGTCCCTTTGTTTCGTCTGCAGCCACAGCTGAGTGGTCCGAGCATCTGATGAGTTTATCTGCAGAGGATATTGACTGGTTTGATAGAGATAGGATGGGTACCGAGATTATCTTCAGCTGCAGCGGGTTTCCAAACGTGCCTTTGATAGGCAGGAAGGGCTGTATAAACTACAATCCGTCCTTGCTGGTCTGACAGTTCGCGTACGCTTTGAGAGCTCCGCCGAAGGATGAAGAGGTGCAGGAATATATGTACCTCACTGGTCTTCTAGAGGGGGATCTGTTATCTAGGCTTCAGCGTGCATGGAATGGTATCGGTAAGAGGGGAAAACCATTGCTGGGGAGAAGCAATAATCAAGCCTACCCTCCGTATGTGACTTGGATCAGAGCCAGAGAAGATGCTATAGGGATGCCGTTTCCTCATGCCAAGCCGGAAAGCCCTCCAATGATTGAAGAGCCTACTACTGTGCCCATTCAGCAGCATAATCACGTGTTAGCTGAGCGAGATGAATTGAAGCGGGCAAATGAAGAACTGGAAAAAGAATTGGCTCAACTCAGAAGCGAGAGAAACGAAGCCGTCCATTCCTTCAAAAGGCAAACAGAGCTGGTGAACCGGCTAGGTACAGACCTGACTAAGCAGATAGCTAAGCGTGAGCGCATGGGTCAGGACTTCAAAGTTGTCAACGACGTACTGGCTACGAAGAAGCAGCACTTGGACGAAGCGCATCGGAGGATATCCAAGTTCAACCAGCACTGAAAGGCTTCCCTAGCCACCAGGAAGGAGCAGGAGGATAAGCTGATGCTGCAGATCTCCAAGCTGGAGGCCCAGGTGAAGGCCAGTGAGAAGAGGTTTGATGAAGAAACCGCTTGCAGATATGCCGCTGAAGGCCAGCTCAACAGGGCTCTCACTAACCTGAAGGAGCGCAAACTGATGTTTGAGTCCAAGAAACGGTAGCTAGAAGATTGTTTTGGAAAAGGAGCATGGGAAGATTCGGTCGAAGGTCTTCAATACACCATTGTGCAGAGGGAATTACTCGTCGAAGGGTTACTCACTCTGCCTGATCATCCAGAAACGAAGGAGTTGTTAGAAGAGTATCGCGCCCGTGGCCGTGCTTGACTGTTTGTATTCCTTTTGTTTTGATCATTGCTGTATGCTGACCATCACCAGGCTTGTTGGCTGAGGTCACGCTATTGATTCATCTTGTACACGTTGATGTTGTGTACTGCCTTGATGGGCTTTCTTTATATATGAGATTGTTATTTCCATGATTGGACTCGGACTTCTTCTTATTATCAGCACTGGCACTCAGGCACTAGGATCGGGGGAGATCTCCCTAACGCACAGACACACGTTTGCATTTGCATGAAGCATTTGCATAACGAGCACTTTGTCGTTTTTTTCCTAACCCTTTTGTGTTTCCAGGTTGTTTCAGGTGGTTCCAGGATTGATCAGAGACCTATTCACCGCTATCCGACTAGAGATAATCAAACCAGGATCATGGAGCAAGTGCAAACTGATGTTCAGGAACTCCGCGAAAGAATGGATCGCTTCATGGAGCTCATGCAAGCGGTCGCCAATGGCCAGGATCAGCTCAGAACCTTGGTTCAGCCCCTGATTTCAAGGGTTGATAGCAATGGCGTGCTCCATGGGGGGACTGTGCCTACTCCTCCACCAGTTGAAACTCCGCAGAATGGCATCCCCATGACCGGGGGAAATGGCAGTGCCAATGGCAATGTGATAGCTAACATGGGACTCAATGGCAATACGACGAGCGTCGGTAACGGGAGTCTGGAAGCTAATGTTGGGCTGGGCAACGACAATGCAGGTGTTGGGAATCTGTTTGGGCCTCAGTCGTGGTTAGAAGACCGTCAGGACGATGTGTTCTCTCAAAGAGGTGCAGAAGGTGAGCTGAATGCTGAAGCACGTCTAAGGTTCAAAGCACTCGAAGATAAGATGAGAAATATCGAGAATCAGAACACCCTGGGCGTTGATATGTCCAAGTTAGGACTGATTGCTGATTTCAAGGCGCCTCCCAAGTTCAAGGTGCCTGACTTTGAAAAGTATAAGGGCACCACTTGCCCTCGCGTCCACCTGAGATCGTATTACAGAAAAATGTCCGCTCATTCCGAGGACGAGAAGTTGCTGATGCACTTCTTTCAGGACAGTCTGTCCGGACCCTCCCTCGAATGGTACTTGAGTCTGGAACCTACCAGTGTGCGTACGTGGAAGGACCTTGCTGAAGCATTTGTGCACCACTACCAATACAATAGCGACTTGGCCCCGAACCGAGTCCAGCTGCAGAATTTGTCGCAAAGGAACAATGAAGGGTTTAAGGAATACGCCCAGCGGTGGCGTGCGTTGGCTCCCAGGGGTTTACTATGAGAAGTTGGTCAGCGGCATGTCTGGAACGTTCTCAGATCTCATTATCACGGGTGAGCACATCGAAAATGGGATCAAACTCGGAAACATTCAAGGTGAGGCATCCTCAGCTGGAGGAGGCGGAAAGAAACCTTATAGTGGCAAAAGACAAGAAGGAGAAACGAGCGTTGTGTCCAACGCTCGAAGGAAGGGTATAGGCCCTCACCAACAGGTGGCCAGCATAACTATCCCGGCAGTTCAATAGCCACAGCAGCAGCAGCAACCGAATCAACAGGGGTACAAAAAGTATCAGAATCGGGCACCTTTGTCGAGCCGTCACCTCGAGACACCGCCCATGTCGTACGCGCAACTATTGCAGACTTTGCTTCAGCTATAGTTGATCTAGAAGAGGACCTTGGCTCCCTTGACAGGGGCACCTCCGCCAGGGTACGACGCGAATGCAACTTGTGAATTTCACTCGGGGGCACCAGGCCACACAATAGAGAACTGCAAAGCCTTCAAGCATAAGGTGCAGGACATGGTGGATGCCAAGATCATCAACTTCTCGGACAATGTGCCAAATGTCACGAAGAATCCTATGCCGAATCATAGGGGAGGTGGAGTAAACGCCATTATCGAAGACGAGAGTTTGGATTTGTTGACTGACGTCAGAGATCTGAAAACACCGCTCAGCTTCGTTAAGGCTAAGTTAATGAAAAGGGGTTTCTTTCCAGGTTGCGGAGAGCTGTGTATGGATTGTGCCACACGTTCTGATGGATGTGAACAGTTGGTAGAGGGAATTCAAAGTCTGATGACTGAAGGGATTTTACAGTTTAGCCGGAGAGCCGAATGTGGATCAGGAGAGATAGTGCTGAAGCAAGATGATGAGGTCGCCACCATCACCATCCCTCTCCAGACGATAACTATTTCTGCGCCCAGGCCGCCCAAAATTACCATCACCAGAGCTGGGCCGATACCCTTCGAAAGCACTAATGTTGTCCCATGGCATTACGGGGCTGAAGTCTACTGCAACGGACAGAAGTTGGAGCTAGAACCGTTTGGGTCGTTTATGGAGAACCTTGCGGGAATCAGTGGTATTACTCGCAGCGGAAGAGTGTTTGCACCACCAGAGGTCGTGGCGGATAAAGCGGTTAGAGCTGATGCGGCCGATAAAGGTAAAAGTAAAGTCGTTGAAGAGATCCCACGTGGGGCAGAAAAAGACTTACTCGTTAAAGACGCCGAGGAGTTTATGCGGTTGATTAAAAAGAGTGACTACAAGATTGTGGATCATCTCTATCAGACACCTTCGAAGATTTCCATCCTGAACTTGTTGCTGTGTTCTGAAGCACACCGCAACGCACTGCTGAAGGTGTTGAACGCCGCCTATGTACCGCAGGAAATATCGGTAAATCATCTAGAAGAGGTCGTAGCCCACGTGAATGCCGGAAATGGGTTAGGGTTCACGGACCTAGAGCTGACGCCAAAAGGGAGGAACCACAATAGCGCCCTGCACATCTCGATAGAGTGTAGGGGCACGATTATGTCACACGTGCTGGTGGACACGGGTTCGGCACTTAATGTTCTTCCGAAGAAGGCATTAATGAAGTTGGACACTCGCGGAGTGATTTGCACACCCAGTGATCTGGTTGTGAAGGCGTTCGATGGGACTAAACGTCATGTGTTCGGGGAGGTGACCCTGCCAATCCAAGTAGGGCCGGAAACGTTCAACGCAGTCTTTTATATTATGGACATCATGTCTGCCTACAGTTGTCTCTTGGGCCGGCCGTGGATCCATGTTGCTGGTGCCGTGACCTCCACGTTGCACCAGAAACTCAAATATGTTGTCGGAGGCAGCATCGTGACCGTGTGTGGCGAGGAAGACATAATGGTGAGCCATTTGTCATCCTTCAAGTATGTTGAGATGGATGGGGAAATTCATGAAACTCTATGCCAAGCGTTCGAAGCTGTCAAAGTGAAGGACGTAGCTCCTGTAGTCACTGAAAAGCCAGAGATGACTCTCTCCTCATTCAAGGAAGCTCGGGCCGTTGTCCAGGTTGGGGGCGAATTTTAGAGATACCTAATAAGCAAGACAAGTTTGGGTTGGGATATTCTCCTGGAGCTGAAGCTTCTTCTTCTAGCAGTGCGTCTCAAGGTAAAGGGCCGATCCAGTTTACTAGTGGCGGGGTGATTTTTGAAAGCATCAACGCGGTGTCTGAAGACAGCGGAGATAGCGACTGTGACCTCGACTCTTGGATCCAGCCAAGCAAGCCAGGCGAGGGCCTTACGAACTGGTCCGTCAAGGATATCATCCAGTTGACAAGCGAAGAGTAAAGATTTACTTTTTCCAATCATTGTACAACCCTATGTCCTACCCGGGGCATAGTGGTTTTATTGTCAGGGCCTTGTTGGATTATGTACATGCATTTTGTTAATAAATCAAAGGCGTTTTCTTCGTGTTCAAATATTATGATCTCTGTTATTCCTGTTTTATATTTGTTTTGAAAAACAATAAAATGGCAATGGGGTTTGTGCTAACCTGCACATCTTTGTTTTAAACTTAACCCTTGTTATTGCAGGATCCACATAACAGATGACATCGACTCTGGACCTTCTACGACTCACTTCGACTTCGATTGCCTGATCTATCAAGCCGAAGAAGAGATTGATGAAGACGAAGACCTTCCTGAAGAGTTGGCCCGCTTGTTGAAACAAGAGGAGAAAATTATTCTACCTCATGAAGAGGAGATCGAGATTGTGAATCTGGGTTCTGAAGAACTCGTCAGGAACGTCAGGATAGGGGCTGCACTGCAGAGTGATGTCAAGCAGAGATTGGTCGAGATGCTAAGAGAGTATAGTGACGTCTTTGCTTGGTCATACGAAGATATTCCCGGACTTGATACTGACATCGTGGTCCACCACTTGCCGCTGCGAGAAGATTGTCCTCCCGTTAAGCAGAAGCTTAGGAGGACACGACCAGATATGGCCGTTAAGATCAAAGAAGAAGTGCAGAAAAAGCTTGATGCTGGCTTCTTAGCGGTCACTACTTACCGTCCATGGGTCGCCAACATAGTGCCTATACCGAAGAAGGACGGTAAGGTACGAATGTGCGTCGATTATCGGGATTTGAATAGGGCAAGCCCTAAAGATGATTTCCCGCTGCCTCATATCGATGTGTTGGTCGACAACACCGCCCAGTTCTCCGTGTTTTCGTTCATGGATGGCTTCTCCAGTTACACCCAGATCAAGATGGAGCCGGAGGACATGGAGAAAACGACGTTTATCACTCCTTGGGGAACATTTTTCTATAAGGTAACACCTTTCGGTCTGAAGAACGCAGGGGCCACTTACCAACGAGCAATGGTAACTTTGTTTCATGACATGATTCATCATGAGATTGAAGTCTATGTTGATGACATGATTGCGAAGTCCTAAACGGAGGAGGGACATCTGGTCAATTTGCTGAAGCTTTTTGAGAGGCTTAGGAAGTTCAGGTTGAGGCTGAATCCTAACAAGTGTACTTTCGGAGTACGGTCCGGAAAGTTACTGGGGTTTATCGTGAGCGAAAGAGGCATCGAGGTTGATCCTGTGAAGATTAAAGCGATACAAGAAATGCCAATGCCAAAAACAGAAAAAGAAGTTCGTGGTTTCCTGGGCCGAATAAACTACATTGCAAGGTTTATTTCTCAGCTCACGGCCACGTGTGAACCGATGTTCAAGCTATTAAAGAAAGATCAGGCGATTATCTGGAACGAGGATTGCCATAAGGCATTCGACAAGATAAAACAGTATCTACAGGAACCTCCGATCTTGATACCCCCAGTGGTTGGACGGCCATTAATCATGTACTTGACAGTTCTTGAGAATAGTATGGGGTGTGTTCTCGGTCAGCACAACGAGACGGGCAGAAAGGAGCATACCATTTACTACTTGAGTAAAAAGTTCACTGATTGTGAATCTCGTTACTCGATGCTGGAGAAAACTTGTTGTGCACTAGCCTGGGCTGCCAAACGTTTACGAAAGTACATGCTCAATCACACCACCATGCTAATTTCGAAGATGGATCCGATCAAGTACGTCTTCGAGAAGCAAGCGCTTTCGGGCAGGATTGCCAGATGGCAAATGGTGTTGATGGAATATGACATTCAGTACGTTTCCCAGAAGGCCATCAAGGGTAGCGTATTATCTGATTACCTTGCCGAACAGCCGATCGAAGATTACCAGCCAATGAAATTTGAATTCCCTGATGATGATATTATGTTTCTCAAAGCGAAGGATTGCGATGAGCCGTTGCCCGACGAGGGGCCATATAGGAAATCCCAGTGGAAATTGATATTTGACGGGGCGGTTAATTCTTATGGAAGTGGCATTGGGGCAATCATCACGACTCCCCACGGATCCCACATCCCGTTTACTGCGAGACTGACGTTTCCAGTCACCAACAATGAAGCAGAGTACGAAGCATGCATCATGGGTCTAGAAGAGGCAATTGATTTGAGAATCAAGAACCTAGACGTATATGGTGACTCGGCGCTTGTGATTAACCAGATTAAAGGGGAGTGGGAGACTCGTCAATCGAATTTGGTGCCGTACATGAATTATGCCAGAAGGATACTTCCGTTCTTTGATCGAGTGGAACTCCATCATGTGCCCAGGGCCGAAAATCAGATGGCTGATGCCTTAGCCACGTTGGCTTCGATGTATAAAGTCAATTTTTGGAATGAAGCTCCAAGAATTGTCCTTTCTCATCTTGATAGACCTGCATTCGTCTTTGCAATCAAGGAAGCCTCCGACGGCAAGCCATGGTTCCATCACATCCAGACTTTCCTTATGACTAAGGAGTTTCCTGCAGGTGCGTCAACCCAGGATAAGAAGACTCTGAGGAGGCTGTCTGGGAATTTTTATCTCAATCCTGATGGAGTTTTGTATAAAAGAAACCACGATCTCGTGCTACTCAGATGTGTAGATGAGAAAGAGGCGAGTATGTTCATGGAAGAAGTCCATGAAGGCACATTTGGTACGCACGCCGGCAGGCATGCTATGACAAGAAAGATCCTGAGAGCAGGATATTACTGGCTGACGATGGAATCGGATTGCTTTAAATTCGCGAAGAGATGTCATAAATGCCAGATTTATGCTGATAAAGTTCATGTGCCGCCGTGCCCGTTAAATGTCATGTCCTCCCATTGGCCGTTCTCCATGTGGGGCATCGACATGATAGGCAAGATCGAGCCCACTGCATCCAACGGTCACCGCTTCATTCTAGTAGCTATCGACTACTTCACCAAGTGGGTGGAGGCAGCCTCATATGCTAATGTGACCAAGCAGGTGGTGGCTAAATTCATAAAGAGGGACATCATCTGTCGTTACGGAATTCCTGAGCGGATCATTACTGATAATGGTTCGAATCTGAATAACAAGATGATGCAGGAGCTGTGCCAGAGTTTCAAGATTGAACACCACAACTCATCTCCTTACCGGCTGAAGATGAATGGCGCCTGTTGCACCCCAAAATTTGACCAACATTTCTTTACCTAGCTTGTGGTTCATCTCATTCACATTAGCATTATCATTTGGACAAATTGACATGTATGCAGGAGATCAAGAGGTCTGATTACCAATCAAGAGCACCACAAGACTTTGAAGCTAGCCAAGAAGGTTATTCAAGTGTTCAAGGGTTGATATCTTTGTCAGAGAAGTTAAGAGATCCTCAGAGAGATTGGTTGAAACCAAGGTTGTGTGCCTCCTAACCTGAGAGTTGTGGGAGCTCCTCAGATGATTCTGAAGCTATGAGGATGGACTTGAAGCCTTGAGAGAGCTTATGAGATGTCTTGAAAGCCATCATGAAGCCTAGAGAGGTCATTGTGCAAGTTTAAGAAGACTCAGCCATGAGTGGTGTAATTAGGGTTTGACTGGGTCAACCCTAGGTCAACTGATGATTTGGAGAGGGTTGAGACCTAATCCAAGAGCCATGTGATCATGGATTAATGCATTGAGATGTTATAAGGATGATTCCAAGGTCAACTCATCATGATTGAGGAGTTTGAGAAGTTTCAAGCTAGGGTTTCCAAGGCTTGACAGTGTAAAATCCCCTAGTTTGACCCCTATCTTCAAGGCAGTTTAGCTCAATATGTGATTGTCATATCATCTTACCCCCAACATCAATGTTGTAGAGTTTGTTCTTAGCTTTAATTTGAGTACTAGAAGTCCTTGATAGGATTTGTAGAGCTCAAGTTATGACTTTGACAAGTTACATGTCATTTGAGGTATGTGAATCTGGGGCCTTGAAAGTCACCCAACTTGCATCCAACTTTTGCCCAAGAAGGATGATTCGTATGAACTTTTGGTTAACATGAATGTTGTTCCTTATTCTCTTAGCTTTCTAGAGAGTACTATAAGTCCTTGATAGGATTTGTAGAACTCAACTTATGGCTTTGACAAGTCAAGGGCATTTTGGTTATTTGGAGATTACAGGTCATTTCAAGCATAAGGCCATAACTCCTTTTTCCAAGCTTCAAATGGAACAATCTTCAACATCAAACTTGCTTAAAATTATGTTTTAAGGCTATTAAGGAGGTCATGAGATGTTGAAAAGGCTTGTAGATCAAAATGGTAAAAATGACCTAAAATGAAGGCATAAGTTAAATAAGTCAAAGTTGGAAATTGAAATTTTCAAGCTACACATCCAAACCATGGCATGTAATAGGTCATTTTGACTCTAGAAAACATTTTAGAAACAATGGTTCAGCCACATTTTTGATTTGAGGCCTAAATCAGGGACTTGCTTTGGAAAATGGTTACTTGCATATTAAGGTACATATGCAAAACATAAGGAAGACCAATGCACAAGCTAGCAAAGTATCCTAACATATCATGCATCTCATATAAGGAGATTTTCAAGTCAGATACAAGTGCTGCAATGAGCCAAACACAAGATGGTACATGAGATGGATTGAAATCAAAAACTCATGACATGAGAATCTCAAATTCTCATTGGATGATTCCAGAAAGTTCTGGATGGTTTAGAACCATCCTATATATTGATTAGAACTTGCTCAGATGCAAGGTTGGTGAGAGATTAGAGAGGAGAGTGAGATTGCCATTTCATTTTCTTCCATTGCAAGTTGAAATCAATTTCTATATTCCAAACCATTTCCATTGATTCTTTCAATCCTAACATCTTCCATTGATCATACTGAATGTGTGCATACCAAATTGAGAGCAAGATCATGAAGAATTGAGAAGATAGCATTTGGATTTTGGGAGCTGCAAGTCACTATCGGATTTGGAGATTCAAGCTTCTTGGATCGAATCTTTTTGCAAACAGAAGCAGTAACATCAATCAAGGAGTGATTTGAAGAGTTTGAGGTGTTGAATTGAAGATTTGATCTACCTGTTACTCAGAAATTTCCAGGTTTGCAACTTTTACTCTACACCCTAATTTAGGCATTGTTAGTTAGATTGGTTAGATTAGAATGGTTAGAGACAAGTAGGAGATGGATTCTGGAGATTTTGAAGGCATTTGGTGAGGTTCAAGATAGTGACCCCATTTCTGTTTGGACCAAGAACGTGTTTGATTTGGTGAATTGATGAGAGTTCTATAGCAAGAATTAACCAGTGTAACATGAGGAAGAGATTGATCACTTTAATTTCAAGAATGGTTAGAGTTGAGATTTGAGCATAGTTTTGATTCATTATCGGGTTTAGAGATTGAGGATGATTCTTTGAATTCTAAGTGGATGGTCATGATCAGCATGAAATTTAGAGTGGTCTAGGGTTTTAAATCTTGGATTTCGGGAAAGAATTGAGGTGATACGATTGTGATGAATAGCCACTATGAAGCTCTGTTTCCATGGCTTCTTCATTCCAAACCCTGGCTGAAAGAAGAAGACAACTCCATGGTCGTTGGATGGAGAGTAGACTCATTGACTGGGATCAGATCTAAAGGCTGGGATTTAATTTCACGTTTGAAGAGGGAAGTCTGAAACAACCAAACGTTGCGTTTCATTTATTCTTTCGTTTGGGCTTAAGTTGATTTTGATAATCACACCCCCATCCGTGGCCCATTGTGGATTTGAACTAGTTTTCTTTACTTTCTGCACCGTGTTTTTTTCCTTTTTCTTTATAATTTTTTTATTTGTTTTCTGAGTTAAAATTGGGCCTAGCGCATTTACTATACCCACCCCCATTTTAATCCCACTCATGATTTGAACTGCATATCATTGCTATCTGCACCAAACATTTCACATTTTATTTTCTTTTTCTCCATTCTTCTTTAATCTTTGAAAAATCATATTAAATAGAAAAATGATGATTTTGGCATGGGAATTTTTTCTCCTATTTCACATTGATGTCTAGAAAATTATAAAATCAAAACATTTGCATTTCATGCATTTTTAATATTTTTTGTATATTTTCTCTTTTAATAGCATTTTAACTCATTCTATGTTGATGCATAGTTTTGTAGAATTTTGTTTAGCTAGTTCCCTTCATATTTTTAGGCCATTCTTTTTAGGATAGTTAGATTAGGACTTTAGCTCCCCTCTGGATTTATTCCATAATTTTTTGATTAGTTTTTGATTAGTTTTGATTAGATGACTTTAGGTTGTATAGATTTAGGTCAATCCTTAACATAGGTCCACAATAACACTAGAATTTCGGGTTTCTAGGTCAAGTTAGACATTGGGACATATAGGGTATTAAGGGTAGTCATATAGGATCCCCTAGAAATTATATTAAATTTTAATATAATAGTATACTATTTTTAATGGATTTTTGTAGTTGATTGTTGTTTGTGTTGCCCTTGTGGGCTTGTATTTTGCTTTGCTTTGCTTTGTGGGCTTTTGCTTGGCCTGGTGGGCTTGGTCTTGCTTTGTGGAGCATGGAGGAGCATAGTGGAAGACTTGAAGATTGAAGAAGGATCATGGAGGAGCATAGTGGAAGACTTGAAGATTGAAGAAGGAGCTTGAGAGCTTGAAGACTTGTTTGTTTTGTTGTTGTTTTAGGGTTAGGAATTAAGTAGAGCTTAGACTTAGTTAACTTCTTTCTTAAACATGGATGGTATCTTTAACCTCCATTCTTCCCCATGATTCAAGGTCCTTCCATGGTATTCACCTCCCTCCTTAGGAGGGATAAGTGATGGTACCTAGGAAGTAGAACTTTTGAGGGAACCATTCTTTTGATGTTGAACCCTTATAGGTCACCTTTGGTGGTCAATAAGCAGTTTAATATCCCAGCTTATCCTGTTAAATCAATTATCTTCTGGTTTGAGAATCTTGAAGATGTTGGGCTTGAGTGTGAAGATGAAGACTTCATTGAAGAGTATGGAAGAGGATGATTCCCTGAGCATTGCCATTGCAGCTGAAGCTTGAAGAGCTGAGGCTTAAAAATTGAAGGATAAAGTGGACATTTCCAGATGATTGAAGACTACTCTGAGAAGCTGAAGCTTGTAGGAAAAGAAGACCAAGTTGAGACTGGTAAAGCAAGGAGAGCTAAAGCTTGAAGACTAAGTTGATACTTATGAAGAGGATTCAATTGAGATTGAGTGTAGAGCTGAGGCTTGAAGAACGGGGAATAAGTTGAAACTTATGTTGAATGGTTGAAACCTGGAGAAGCAAATTGATATTTGTCATGAGAGATGATAGCCTTGAAAGGTGGTTGAAGTCTGAAGACTGAGTTGTTGTCAGAAGAGCTAAGGCTTGGAGTTAGAAGAGGGAGGGGCTGATCTGCTTTCTTGTCTGTTGTCTTTTCTGTATTGTTGATGTGCCTTGTTTGATTTGATTGATGCATTAGAATAAGTCCATATCTAGACTAGCTTTAATCTAGGAGCATGATTGCACTAGAGGTTGAGTTGCTCCCTCTGCTTGTATTGTTACTGTATGGCTTTGCTTGCGGGTATTCGGTAGAGCCCAACTCCCTTGCCCATGTGGTTTGTTTTGCTTGATAGTGTTGTACCCCAAAAATTGACCAACTACTCATCGCAATTTGGCTCATGTTTCGACTCATTTAGTTTCGCATTTGCATACCACGTACATTGCATTTCTTCCAGTCAGGTTGACTTTATCGGGATTACAGCCCTCTGATCGCGCGTCAGGCACTTCAGGCCAATACGAGGGCGTATTTTGAGAGCTGATGCTCGTCCCGGTGTTTTCAGCTCTCGCTGTTGTTTTTGAGGACATCTCGGTGTCCGGGATTTTTACCGTTTATTGCGATATAGTTCGCTAATCGATTTAATCGGCTTCCTCGCTATTTTTAGGTTTTTTCCTTATTTTCTAGAATTTTTTATAAAGTTAATTGATTTTTCTAGATATTAAATAGCTTTAATAGATTTTAGTTTTAATTTCTTTTTTAGAATAAATCATTTTTTTAGATATTAAGTAGATTTTTAAATTGAGTTTTAATAGGATATTCTTTTATTAGGATTTTTAAATGGAAATTAATAGGATTTTTCTATTTTTATTTGTTTAGAGATAAATAGAATTTATTAAGCATTTTTCTAGATTTTATAATAGAAATTCATAGGTTTTATAGATTTTTAAATAGATTTTAATTAGTGTTTTAGAATATATTGTTTTTAAAGTATAATAGGTTTGTTAGAAGTTTAATAGATATTAAAGGTTTTTAGACTATCATTGGTAGAGTTAATTAGGATCTTAATTAGATTTTAATTGAGGTTATCAGAATTAATTAGGATTAGATTTGTTTTAATTTTCATTTAGGTTAATTACTGTTTTAATTTCTGGATTAGTCTTAATTGTAGTTTTAAGTCTTAGTTAGCATTTTAATCAGTATTAATTAGGCAGTTTTTAATGTTCATTAGCGGTTAATTCAGTCCCAATTTCGTGGGCCTGATGTCCATTTCTGGGCCCAGTCCAAATCGCCACATGTCACCTATATAAAGGCCCCACTTCATTTGCCACGTTTTTCTCCTCACCACACGCCACGTTTCATTTCAGACTCTCTCTCCCTCTGCGTGACACGCTACCCCACACCTGTCCTCACCTCACACTCACCTCACGCCACTTGGCTTCACCGTCTCTCTCCCATACTGCATGTGTAACACGTGTCCCACCACTCACCCCTCATCGGAGACCCCGCCGCCGGCCACCTGCTAACTGCCTCCGATCACTGTAACAGTCACCGGAGCTCGCAACGGTCACCGGAGAACTACGAAGTCGCCGGAAAATTCATCCCTCATTCATCTTCCCCAGAATTCCTCCGCCAATCTCCAGTAATCGTCCAAAATCCTCACCGTTTCTTCAGCCAAAGCCACCGGAAACATCATCAGATCTTCAAACGTTCAACTCTCATCCACAGTTTTCCAGAAGGCGCCAAGATCTTCATCGTTCTTCAGGAACATGCAATTCTTCATCCACATTCATCTTCATCATCGTTCATCAGAATTCCCAGAAACGATAATGGATCTTCATCTGTGTTTATCTATCCATCAAGAACCTCATTTTTCCATAAAATCTGCATCCTCCGTTTTTGTCCAAGAACGTCTAAGAACTTCATCGTCTCCATATGATTCTACCCGGAAAGCTTCATATCGTCATCATTATCATCATGATTTCGCCAACAACCTTCAACCTCAAGAACATTCGATCGCCTTCACCCGGAGTCATCCTGAAACTGATGAAGATCCTTCCATCGTCATCCGCGTTCTTCATACTTTCTCCAGGAGATCCAAGAACACCTTCGTCCCAAACGTTCATCAGATCTGCAATTACCAGTTGTTCGTCAAAGTCTTCTTCAAGATCTTCAGAGATCTTCGAAGATCTTCATCGATCCATCAGGTTCCTCCAGAAATTCTCTGTAAGAACGCTTTCATCATCTCCTTCAGCTTGCGTTCCCCAGAAACACTTCAGATTCGTCAAGAACAACTTCAAATCATAAAGATGGGATGAGTATATTCGTGAGTGTTTGAAGAAGAAACTTGTTTGAGAGGTTGAATCTGAGGAGGAAGGTTGGCGAGGAGGTCGAAGAGTGGAACGAGAGAACGGCGCAAGAGGATTCTTTTTTTTTTTGTGAACAGTGTTTGGCGAAAGAGTGATTAGGGTTTTTGCCTGAGGAGATACGTGGCAATGGATTGGGCCTTAGGGCCTGTTGTTGGTCCGTCCGTACACCCCTCCGTTTTTCTTCATTCACCCTCCGTTTTTTGTTTTTTGTTGTGGTTTGGTTGATTGGGCTGGGCCCTGTATGCATTTCTGGCTACACCCCCGTTTCATTGGCTTCACCCCTCCCCGTCTGTCCATTTTTGATGGCTGGGCCCAGTTTCTTTTATTTTCTGCTGGCTGTATGCCCCTCCTGCTGCAGTTTGCACCCCCTTTTGTTTTTCTTGTTTTTTTATTATTATTTTCTTTTATCTTCTTAGCTTAGATTTTTTTAAGAAAAAGAATATAAGAAAAGAATATGTAATAGAAAAATAGAAGATGGAAAATATAGTGATATAAAAATGATAGTATTTTA
Source organism: Lathyrus sativus (assembly GCA_963859935.3). NCBI lineage: Eukaryota > Viridiplantae > Streptophyta > Magnoliopsida > Fabales > Fabaceae > Lathyrus > Lathyrus sativus. The sequence goes on from OZ012737.1 coordinate 356,993,034, forward strand.
CTATTTTCTTTTTAGGATATATTTTCTATTAGGAGTTTATTTTTACACTTTTAGAGGTAGATTTAAATGTCCACTTGTTAGGGGACTATTTTCCATTAGATTTTCCATGATAGATGGATAGGATTTTTTAGGAGTTTATTTTCCTATACTCAATCATTGTAACTTTCCGAATATTAATAAAATGAGATTTTTGTTGTGGTATCCGTTCTACCCGTAGTTAAGCTGAACTACAGTTGCTCTGATTTTCTCTGATGAGAATATGTAGGCATAGGATGCGATATCCTAGCGAGCACACTAACAACTAACCCTTTTGTTCTCTCACTGCCGTGCGATCGAGACTTTCCCGCTGACGACTGATGTTATCCTTTTCTCTTGCCCGCGTACATTTGAGACCAGACCGTAGTTCTAGTTCCCGTAGGTTCCCATACCTCGAAACCCGACATACTACGTCCGTTCTACCGCAAACAGGTACGCCTAAGTCTCCAATGGTCGAGCAGCGTCCACCTAACTGCTAGAATGCGTACGCTAGTATCGTCAACTTAATCTCTCACCCCCGTGTGACCGAGAACACCCTTGTCTAGCCGTAGTTAGCCTGAACTACGTCATGCTCTGATTTCTCTGATGAGAATACGTAGGCCCAAGACGCGACGTCTTGCCGAGCAACTTCCCCCGTAGTTTCCCGAACTACGTTGACTCTGATTTCTCGTTCTCTAATGAGAATACGTAGGCATAGAGTGCGACGCTTTATCGAGTCAATTTCTTTCCGTTTAGATTTAGCAGCCGTAGATAGATTATTTTTCACTCGTAGACTACCCAAGCAAGCGTGGATCCCGTCGAGTACGACGGACGTGAGGGGTGCTAATACCTTCCCCTTGCGTAACCGACTCCTGAACCTAGACAATGGTTGCGACGACCTTGTCTTACCCTTCTTCGTTAGGTTTTTCCGATCATTTCCTTTCCTGCTCCGAGGGATAAATAACGAAAGGTGGCGACTCTTCTGTTTTGTCGGCACCTTATTTTCGCGCAAGCGACAGATAGCATGATTTTATTTCCTCTGTATGATTGCAGTTTACTGTTATGCTTGATAGCATGTTGTTATTTCCTCAGTATGATTACTATTATTCATTCTGGCTTGAGGTTGAGATGAGCTTGTGGAGGCAGCTGCCCCACACACATTTCCTCCCTCACTTGCATTACATGCATTTTACTGTATTACTATTTACTGTTTAAGCTGATGCTTTATCTGTTTCTGTGTATCATTGACATGATCCCTTAGGACTCTCATTTCCTTTGATAAGGAAGTGATGATAGAACTTTAGGTTGAAACCTATGCATGATAACTTCTAGGAGTTCCCTGTTTCAAACCTCAACTATAGGATGAATCCTTGGCATGACAACAGTAGGACTTGATAGCCTCCCCCGTAGTTGAGCCTTTCTCTTCTCATCTCAAAATAACTTAAGATACAGTAATCATGAATGATTTCTTTCGTACGTTACGAGCCTTAAGCTATCTGAGAAAGGATTGTTGGAGAGTTTCTTTTCAACAGTCTGGATGTTTAGTATGGCACCCTTTGGGTGACATGCGACGCATTCACTCTCAGGTCATAGTCTCTAGTGCGATTGAAATTGCAAACACAATAAAAAACACTTCTTTCGTAAAAGATAGAAAACAAACGTCAAACCTTTTTGCCCCGTGGGCCCATAATTCAAAGGAAAGCTTTTCTGAAGAAAAGAGTGTCGTTAAACTTCAGCGCCAATGCAAACAGGCTTTGTCCCTAACTGCTGGAACTGCTGTTTAACCCTACTCGATAAAACAGATGAATCTGAATCCCCGTAATCCGTAGTATCCCGAACTACGTAAGCTCTGATCTCTCATACCTATTGAGAGTACGTAGGCACAATACTGACGTATTGGCGAGCCACCTTCCCCGTAACCCGTAGTAGGTCGAACTACGTTGACTCTGATTTCTCATTCTCTGATGAGAATACGTAGGCATAAAGCGCGACGCTTTGCTGAGTCATTTCTTTTCCTTTTTTAAGCCAGCCTTGATAGGTAGATAGATAAATCAACTCGTCCAGTAAACACAACAAGCGTGGATCCCGTCGAGTACGACGGATGTTAGGGGTGCTAATACCTTCCCCTTGCGTAACCGACTCCTGAACCCAGACAACGGTTGCAACGACCTTGTCTTACCCTTTTTCGTCTGGTTTTTCCGATCGTTTCCTTTCCCGCTCCGAGGGATAAATAACGAAAGGTGGCGACTCTTCTGTTTTGCCGGCAGCTTATTTTCGCGGTAGCGACAGCGCCGTTGAAGCGGCCAATAGGAACATTAAGAAGATTGTTCAGAAGATGGTTGTGACCTACAAATATTGGCATGAGATGTTGCCATTTGCACTGCACGGTTATCGTACGACGGTACGTACATCAACCGGGGCAACTCCTTTCTCCTTAGTGTACGGCATGGAAGTTGTCCTACCGTTAGAAGTGGAGATCCCTTCTTTACGAGTTTTGGTTGACGTGAAACTCGACGAGGCAGAATGGATTAAGAACCGACTGAACCAACTCAGCCTGATGGACGAGAAAAGGTTAGCATCGATTGCATATGGCCGTCTGTACCAAAGCCGAATGAAGAAAGCTTATGATAAGAAGGTGCGTCCTAGAAGCTTTCAGACGGGTGATCTCGTCCTGAAGAAGATTCTTCCTCCACACTCCGATCACCGGGGCAAGTGGACTCCCAATTACGAAGGTCCGTACGTCGTCAGTAAGGTCTTCTCGGGAGGAGCTTTGTTGTTATCCACGATGGATGGTGAAGATTTTGCATCCCCGGTGAACGCGGACGCAGTTAAAAAATACTTTGCTTAAAGAACGACCCGCTGGAAAGAAAAAGAATATCCAGGCAAAAATGGGGCATCCTGGCGAACCATAAAAAAGGAAAAAGGTTCGGGCAAAAATTAGGGATATAAATTGAAAAAATGTACACCCGCGAAGTCGAAAACCCGGATGGGCGACTTTGGCAAAAAGGGGTATCCCGGTGAACTGAAAACCCGCAAAGGGCGGTTCACGCAAAAGTTAGGGATTTGAAAAAGCAAATGACTGCGTTCCGCGTGAGGACTTTCATTGTTTAGTGGTTTGGAAGACCTGAGGGCCGTTTATCTGAATCAATCTCTTCTGAAGTTGAAGCGTCGGAGAAGTATCGAAGTCGAGTGGGTCATAGAGGGATCAACTCATGGTGTTCGTCTACGCCTTGTTGCCGACATTTGTATATACTGATGTATATTTATGTTTTATTTTTGCGCGGCTTCCTCATTCCAGGAGCTTGCATCTGTTGTAAAACATTTTTACCCATTCAGGGGTTCGTTATCAATAAAATGTATATTATTCAGCAATTCTGTTTGTCTGTTTAGCATTTGTCTGTTTTGTTTGCGAAAAAGAACGCCGATGTTTTTGACAAAATGCGCATACATAAACTTACTGGCCTAGGCCACTGATTTTTGAAACAATGAATTACTTAAACATTGTCACAAGATGATAACCTTGATAGGTCCCTTTGAGAAGGGTGTCTTGTCTGTTTGTTTGTGTTGTTGCAGGTGTAGCATGTACCAGACAGTACGCCTTATGTGTCCCTAAGCAGGATGATTCCTTCTTCTCCAGTAAAGTTCAGCATCCTCTCCCCATGGAGTCGGAACCTGAGATCGTAAGCATTGATATGTTTCCCCCAAGCAGAGAAGATTCTCTCCCCAATCAGATGTATCCTGAAGGATCGTCATCTCCCCCGCTGAGTCATACTAAAGTATGCCGCAATTGATAGTTCCAGAATGAAGTCTCTATCGGAATTGAGATTCCCCACAGAGTCGTACTCTCCCTAGCAAGCAGGACGATTCCTTCTTCCCTAGCCGAGTTTGCAGATCCCCAAGAGAGCCGAGTCCTGGGAAGCAGTTGGGACCATGATTGGTTTTCCCCAGTAGAATGTTGAATAGCTGATGCCGTATTTCCCCGCCGGAGTCGTTATCTCCAAGAAGGGTAGCCGCGAAGGCCGTGCAGTTTATTTCTGTGATTTACATCGCTTTCCCTCAGCAGGTCCAGGTTCTGGTAGAGCTTCGTTCCCCTGCAGCAGTCAACTGAAGTTCACTTCCCCACAGAGCCCGATTGAGATTGGCGTGACCTTTTTCTCCTCAGCAGGACAATTCCTTCCCTTATCAGAGTGGTTCTTTCTCCTTGACAGGAGGATTCTCCCTTCAGCATTTAGTTTGCCGACGGGATCACATCATAAACGCATAGCATTTATCATAAACGCGTAGCATTTCCAACGTGTGGAGCATTGCGCCATTGCCGAAGCATATGCATAATAAGCATGATCTAGGTTGTTACCGTTCTTGTTTTGCAGGTGTTCCGCCGCAGAACTGATTGTTCAGGATGAGTCTTGAAGTCCCCAACGGAGTCGCTTGCTCAAGATGATTCTTGAATTCTCCAGCAAAGTCTTTGGCCCAAGATGATTCTTGAATTCCCCAGCGAAGGCGTTCGTTAAGATGATTCTTAAAAGCCCCAGTGAAGTCGCAAGAGTTGGTTGCTCAAGTCGACGCTTAGAGTCCCAGACAGAGAATTTGATCAGGGTGGTTCCTGAAATCTCCAGCAGAGTTATGGGTTCAGGATGAGTCTTGAAGTCCCCAAAATTTGACCAACATCTCTTTACCTAGCTTGTGTTTCATTTCATTCACATTAGCATTATCATTTGCATGTCATTGATATGTATGCAGGAGATCAAGAGGTATGATTATCAATCAAGGGCTACACAAGACTTTGAAGCTAGCCAAGAAGGTTATTCAAGTGTTCAAGGGTTGATATCTTTGTCAGAGAAGTTGAAAGAGCCTCAGAAAGAGTGGTTGAAACCAAGTATGTAGGTCTCCTAACTTAAGAGTTGTGGAAGCTCCTCAGATGACTCTGAAGCCATGAGGATGGGCTTGAAGCCTTGAGAGAGCCTATGAGATGTCTTGAAAGCCATCATGAGGCCTAGATAGGTCATTGTGCAAGGATAAGAAGCCTTAGCCATGATTGGTGTAATTAGGGTTTGACTGGCTCAACCCTAGGTCAACTGATGATTTGAGCAAGGTTGAGACCTAATCCAAGAGCCATGTGATCATGGATTGGTGCATTGAGATGCTATAAGGATGATTCCAAGGTCAAGGGCATTTTGGTCATTTGGAGATTATAGGTCATCTCAAGCATAAGGCCATAACTCCTATTTTCAAGCTTCAAATGGAAAAATCTTCAACATCAAACTTGCTTAAAATGATGTTTTAAGGCTAGTAAGGAGGTCATGAGATGTTAAAAAGGCTTGTAGCTCAAAGTGGTAAAAATGACCTAAAATGAAGGCATAAGTTAAATAAGTCAAAGTTGGAAATTGAAATTTTCAACCTACACATCCAAACCATGGCATGTAATATATCATTTTGACTATAGAAAACATTTTAAAGACAATGGTTTAGCCACATTTTTGATTTGAGGTCTAAATCATGGACTTGCTTTGGAAAATGGTTACTTGCATATTAAGCAACATTTGCAAAACTTAGAATTTAGGCATGGGCAAGGAACTTGGCAAGCTAAACCCTTCCAAATTGTCACTAGGGGAGAAATTGAAGGAGATTGAGATGAATTTCAAGCTGCAAACAGAAGTGAGCATGGCATGGTAAGTGATTCAAAATCTCATGACATGAGATATGTAAAATCTCATTGGAAGGATCTAGAGGGTTCTAGATCATCCAAACTCCATCTATATATTGAGTAGAATGCATCCATGGCAAGGGTTGGTGATCATTGAAGGTTTGAGCATAGTTTGGAATTGAGTTTTCATAGATTGCAATTGAAATCGGTTTCATCAATTTCCTCCATTTCCTTCCATTTACTTGATTGGTTCTTCTTCCCTGAGTATCAAGGATCAATTCCAGATCATTTCCAAGAAGGACTGGTGGCTAGATCGTGTGGGAGCAGTTGATTTTCAGCACCTGCAACTCTTCATCGTGTTTCAAGATTGAAGCACTCTCCATTGAATCGTTTGCATACAGAAGCAAGGAGGAGGTTCAGTGATCGTGTCCAGAGGATTTGAGAGCTTGAAGTGGAGGATTCGTGCATCTGTTATTCAAGAATTTCCAGGTTTGTAACCTTCTTCCTATAGCTTGATTTAGGTAGAATTAGGTTGAATTAGGGTGTTAGATTAGTTGTAGAATGGCCTAGGATGGTTTTCAGATGATTAATTGTTGAATTAGAGACAAAATAGGAAGATCACCATTTTCGGTTGAGATTGGGAGATGTTGATTCTTGGGGTTTCAGAAGAAACTGATGGCATGATTGAGTTCGTGGCAAGATTTGGAGCGTGTTTCATGTTTTGACCAGTTGCATTGGAGGCTCCTAGAGTGAACTAGGGTTGGGGAAGACGACCGGAGCTCCACCGGTGGTGACCGGAGCTGGGCGCGAAGCTCAGAGGTTTGAAAGGTTGAAGATGAAGTTTAGACCATTGGATCTTGGTCTGACCATTGACTAGAAGCTAATCCAAGGGCTGTGTTTTATTTTTGAGTTGTGAAGGATTTCAAATGAAATGCTGCGTTTCATTTATTCAAGCGTTTGGGCTTAGTAACCTGAGTGTTATCCACACCCCCCAGCCAGCCTAACCCAGAATTTTAACTGAGAATGATTTCTATTTGCACCGTGTCCTTATTCTTTTATGTGGATTTTCATTATTTTTTCATTTAATTCATGAGTTTTGTAAAATTCATAATAAACTGAATATTAACCCAATTAAATCCATTCTTTTTGCATATTACTCATGATTGAGTCTACTATTTTTTAGAGAAAAAATATTTTCATTTCCTATAATTTCTTATTTAATTGGAATTTTGTATTTTAATTGATATTAAAATGTTTATGTTTGATGCATGTTTTTGTAGAATTTTGTATGATCTCATAGTGATGATTCTTGGCCTAATTTTTTGTGTGTGATTAGGTTAGATGTGTATAATCCCATAGAAATTTTCTCACATTTTTGTGATGAAAATAGGCATGCTTTCTAGATTGATGTTTAGATGCTTCCTTTTTAGGGTTTTAGGTTGATACCTTAGAATGTAGATTTTAGTTCTAGGTCCAATTTGATGATTTGATCTTTGAAACTAATGTGGTAGAGTCATGATTGACCTAGGTTCCCATAGTAATTTTTGTAAGATTTTACAATTGATTTTAGTACTTTAGTTAGGACTAACTTTAGTGCTAGGTTTTAGGTGACCCTAATTGACTAATTCAACTAGTTTAACTCATTTAGTTCCCTTAGATTAGGGTTTGTGCTTGGTTTGCCTTTGATTGAGATTGAAGACAAGTTGATGACAAGAGGAAAATGCTTGAGGTGGCTTGAAGTTGCTTGGAGCTCTGGATTTGCTTGTGCCTGAAGGTGTCTGATGAAGATTAGGAGATAGGACATAGGGAGAGCTTTGTAGTTAGAATGATTTCTTTCACAAACATGGAAAGCATCTTGTGCTTCCATTCCTCCCAATGATTAAAAGTACTTCCATGGTATTCACCTCCCTCCTTTGGAGGGATAAGTGATGGTACCTAGGAAGTAGAACTTTTGAGGGAACCATTCTTCTGATGTTAAACCCTTATAGGCCTCCTTTGGTGGTCAATGAGCAGTTTAATATCCTAGCTTATCCAGTTAAGTGATTTCTTCTGGTTTGAGTACCTTGGGAAGATGTTGAGCTTGAGTTTGGAGATGAAGACTTCATTGAAGAGTGTGGTAGAGGATGATCCCTTGAGCATTGCCTTTATAGCTGCAGCTTGAAGAGCAAGAAGAACAGGTTGATACTTGAAGATCCAGTAAAGACTGAATAAAGAGTTGAGGCTTGAGAAAGAATTGAAGGATGAAGTTGACACTTCTAAGTGATTAAAGATTACCCTGAGCAGCTGAAGCTTGTAGGAGAATAAGACCAAGTTGTTACTGATGAAGCAAAGAGAGCTGAAGCTTGAAGACTAAGTGGATACTTAGGAAGATAATTCAATGGAGAATGAGTGTAAAGCTGAAGCTGAGGAATAAAAGATAAGTTGATACTTACATTGATGATTGAGAATCTGAAGGAGTCAAGTTGATACTTGCAGTTAAGAGTGAAGCCTGAAGGTGGAGTTGACTGAAGAGCTGAAGCTTGGAGAAGTGAAGATAAGTTGAAACTTATGTTGAAGGGTTGAAACTTGTGAAGAGCAAGTTGATACTTGTTAGTGAAACTGATAGCCTTGAAAGGTGGTTGAAGTCTGAAGACTGGATTGCTGTTAGAAGAGCTGAAGCTTGGAATTGAGATAGGAAGCTGTTGATCTGTTTCTTTCTTGTCTGTTTTCTTTTCTGTATTGCTGATGTGCCTTGTTTGACTTGCTTGGTGCATTAGAATAAGTCCATGATTAAACTGACTTTAATCTAGGAGCATGATTGCACTAGAGGTTGAGTTGCTCCCTCTGCTTGTATTGTTACTGTATGGCTTTGCTTGCAGGTATTCGGTAGAGCCCAGCTCCATTGCCCATGTGTTCTATTCTACTTGACAGCATCTTATTTCTTCTGTATGATTACAGTCTCTTATATTCTGCTTGATAGCATGTTGTTACTTATCTGTATGATTCCAGTTTACTGTATTTTGCTTGATAGCATGTTTTATTTCCTCAGTATGATTATTGTTATTCATTCTGGCTTGAGGTTGAGATGAGCTTGTGGAGGCTGCTGCCCCACACACATTTCCTCCCTCACTTGCATTGCATGCATTTTACAGTCATTTGCTGTTTACTGTTTAAGCTGATGCTTTATCTGTTTCTGTTTACCATTGATATGATCCCTTAGGAATCTCACTTCCTTTGACAAGGAAGTGATGATTAGAACTTTAGGTTGAAACCTATGCATGATAACTTCTATGAGTTCCCTGTTCAAACTTCAACTATAGGATGAATCCTTGGCATGACAACAGTAGGACTTGATAGTCTCCCTTTAGTTGAGCCTGTTCTCTTCTCATCTCAAAACAGCTTAAGCTACAGTAATCATGAATGATTTCTTTCATACGTTACGAGCCTTAAGCTATCTGAGAAAGGATTGTTGAAGAGCTTCTTTTCAACAGTCTGGATGTTTAGTATGGCACCCTTTGGGTGACATGCGACGCATTCACTCTCGGGTCATAGTCTTTAGTGCGATTGAAATTGCAAACACAATAAAAAACACTTCTTTCGTAAAAGACAGAAAACAAACTTCAAACCTTTTTGCCCCGTGGGCCCATAAGTCAAAGGAAAGCTTTTCTAAAGAAAAGAGTGTCGTTAAACTTCAGCGCCAACGCAAACAGGCTTTGTCCCTAACTGCCGGAACTGTTGTTTAACCATACTCGATAAAACAGATGAATCTGAACACCCGTAATCCGTAGTAGCCCGAACTACGTAAGCTCTGATCTCTCATACCTGTTGAGAGTACGTAGGCACAATACTGACGTATTGGCGAGCCACCTTCCTCATAACCCGTAGTAGGTCGAACTACGTTGACTCTGATTTCTCGTTCTCTGATGAGAATACGTAGGCACAAAGTGAGACGCTTTGCCGAGTCATTTTTCTTTTCTGTTTAAGCCAGCCTTGATAGGTAGATAGATAAAACCAACCCGCCCAGTAAACACAACAAGCGTGGATCCCGTCGAGTACGACGGACGTGAGGGGTGCTAATACCTTCCCCTTGCATAACCGACTCCCAAACCCAGACAACGGTTGCGATGACCTTGTCTTATACCTTTTCTTCAGGTTTTTCCGATCGTTTCCTTTCCTGCTCCAAGGGATAAATAACGAAAGGTGGCGACTCTTCTGTTTTGCCGGCACCTTATTTTTCGCGGAAGCAACAATCATCATACATCATGTCATCTTATAATCATAATAATCATCATCATATAATCATATACAAATCACATAGCGCTACAGTCATACTCATATTAATTCATCATATTATCACATATTATCACATATTATCACATATTAATTCATAATTATACTCGCGGTAATTGTCATACTATCGCCTACTAATCACATAAACTTCACAATCCTACTCATGTTAATTCATAATATTATCACAGTTACCCTCATGGTAATTCATCAGGAAAATTGCAGCATCAAAACATCAAGACATCACTGAACCAGAACATGATTCATTAATAGAACATATACACACTTGACTTCTCAAACATAATTAGATATAAAAATATTGGGAAATAAATTCCCTTATCTATACTATGTTATAGCCATGTTCATTAGCTTTCCAACGCTTCGAACGAGGGTCAAAACAGACTTACGGATCAAAAGTTACGTCCAAAATGGTTTTGACCAAAAACATGAACAGTCGTGTCGACAGCAAAACGCTGTTACGCTCCAGAACCTAAATCAACCCAAACGTCCATACGATTCACTTTCCCAATGCCCCCAAAACATCTCTAAATCATCCGTAAGGTATTACGACGATAAAGGCACAAAACCTACGGTTTACTAGGCCAATCCCGTAACATATTCACGCCCTAAATAACAATTTTTCCTTCAATTACACCCTAAGGCATCAGAGTTACTCACTATCAAATATTCCTATCCCATTAGGGTTAGACATATAATAATTCAAGGTATTGGCCATGAAGGTCTACCTTTCCCTTTTCCCCAACGGAATCCAGGTTAGATTCACACTAATAGGTTTAGGCCACGAAGGCCAAAGATCACTATTTCTCATATCTATACTCTAACAGTCAGGAATACTTACCACTACACCACAACCATCAGGGTCCTCACTATCAAATTTCCCTACAGGGTTAGAGTCAAATCATAGTTTTTTGCCACGAGGCCTACTTTCCCTTTTTTCCCAAATAAATCCCTACGGTTAAAATTCTCAATAATCGATTTTAGGCCACGAAGGCCAAAAATCCCTTTTTCTCATTATTCGCCTCAAAACTCTTAAACCCTTAAATCAACCTTAAATACACTGAAAGTCACACATGGAAAATTATGAAAGGATATACTCCCCATACCTTAGTTTTCGACAAAGACTTCTCAATCTTTCAGGGAATCTCTCTAAGCTTCTGCCTCAAATCTTATCTTCAGAGCTCTGGCCTCAATACTTTTCACGGTTAACAAAATGAATCCTAATTTCCTTCAGAGTTCCTTTTTGTCAAACCTAGTCTTGGGCCACACAATTGGGCTTTTCCCATAACACCCTTACTAACTCCTCTTAATGCCCAAATTACCCTTATTTCACTTATATTTTTTTAAACTTATAATAATACTAATATTTCCATATTATATACTATTAATTAAATAAATTATCCAAAAATGCATAATTCCCAATAATCCACAAAACCACCGAAAACCACCAAAATACGAATATTTTCAATTAAATAAATTAATTAAAATATTCCAATTAAATTTGGGGTGTTACAACTCTCCCCCACTTAAAAGAATTTTCGCCCTCGAAAATCACCTCAAGGAAACAGAGTCGGATACAACTCCCTCATCTGATCCTCACGCCTCAAGTCCAACTTTCTCTAGATGGTCCTCCCAAAACTACCTTTACCAAGGCAATCTCTTTACCTAGAAGTTGCTTCTCGTTCATCAATCCGAACTAGCAATGCCTCAACAGTCAAATCATTTCTCACTTTTACATCATCCATCTGAATCACATGCGACGGAGTTGGAATCTACTTCCTCAACGGAGACACATGAAACACATCATGCAAATTCACAAGCGACAGGGGTGGGACAGTCTAACATGCTACTTCTCCCACGCTTCCGCTGCGCCACTCTGATACAGACCAACAAAACACGATGTGAGCTTCAGAGACTTCAAAGCTCGACCAACACCAGTTACCGACGTAACTCTCAAAACACACGATCTCCCCCTTAAAATTCAAGTGCTTTCCTCCTCTTATCATGGTAACTCTTCTGACGACCCTACGAAACATCCATCTTTTCTTGGATCCTCTTGATCTTCTCAGTCGTCTCTTGTACAATCTCAGGTCCGAGCACAACACTCTCACCTAACTCATACCAACATAAAGAAGTCCTACACTTCCTACCATACAAAGCCTCATACGGTGCCATTCTGATACTAGAATGGTAACTGTTATTGTAGGTAAACTCAACCAATGACAAATAATTATCCCCCGATCCACCTTGATCCTACACACAAGCTCTCAACAAATCCTCTAAAGATTGGATAGTTCTCTCTATCTGTCCATCCGTCCGCAGATGATAAGCAGAGTTCAACTTCAACATGGTACCCAAAGCGTCTGCAAACTCTCCCAAAATCCTGATGTAAATCTCAAATTTCCATCTGACACAATATTCGACGATATCTCATACAACTTCACAACTTCCTCAATATATATCTCAGCTAGCTTCAACATAGAATGATTAATCCTCATTGGTATAAAATGAGCTAATCTAGTAAATCTATCCAAAATCACCCAAATTGAATCATATCACTCTCACAGTTTTCGGTAAACCCAACACAAAGTTCATGGAAATACTATCCGATTTCCACTCTGGAATATTCAACGGTTGCATCAGACCCAACGGTCTCTAATGTTCAATCTTCGACCTTTGGCAATTCTAACCAGCATATACAAACTCAACCACTTCTTTCTTTATCCCTGGCCACCAAAACAATTTCCTCAAATCTGGGTACCTCTTCATAGCACCGAGATGGATACTCAATCCTGTTAGAACACATATTGGTTCTTAATAATATCTCAATGTTTTGATGATAACTATTATGAAATTTTGTATTAAAGAATTATATACTCTAAAAATTATTTAAGATTGTTTGTTGCAGATATTAGAAGTGAATATTCTTCTGGAAGTAAACTAGATCTAAACATGAAATTATGCAAGGCTCTGAAGCATCAGAAGCATCTCTTAGAAGATTCTGAGTGCTGTCTACAGAAGATTCTGAGCGCTGTCTACAGAAGGATCTGAAGCAAAAGCAACAGAAGAATCTGAAGCAGAAGCCAGAAGCATCTGAAGCATTGAAGAATTCTGTATGAAGAGTTTCAAGCACAGTTATTTCAGAAGACTCTAATAGTACTAATGCTGCCAGTACTGAGGATCTGATTCCAAACTCTGCTCTGAACAATTACACGCTGAAAGCACACCTGCTGCAAAGACTCTGATTCAGCAAACTCTCATGAACATCAGAAGGCTCTGATCAATCTAGACTCTGATGATTCTTGCTGAAACTTGTTGAAGAAGAATTCAAAGTTATGTTTGTTGGAATGACCAAACGACTCTTTCCTCATTTATGCTAGACACAAGAACACAGACAAAAAGGATTTCTCTGTGCATTCTACTTCTAGGAAAGGTCATGTGATGTGAAGACAAAAAGGCTCAGACCTTTTTGGTACACAACCTTCAACGTGAAAAGCTCTTGGACCTCTGTGCCTATAAAAGCAAGACTCCATTCATCTTCTTCAGTTGACGAAATACTTGAAAGAATTCATTACAAGCTCTCATACAACTTATACTCTCTTGCTGAATTTATTTCATTGTTCTTAATCTTAAGTGAAAAATCACAGTTGTGATAAAGCTTTATTAGAAGAAAATCAAACACTTGTATTATTATTACATTTGATTGTAAGAGAACCTTAAGAAGATCCAGTTAGGATCAATAGTTCTTGAGAAGACTTTGAACAGTTGTTCTTAGTGCTTACTATTGTAATCAGTTGATTTAATAGTGGATTAAGTCCTTGTTTGAGAAAGGCAAATCACTCTTAATAGGGTGGACTGGAGTAGTTGAGTTCAACGAACCAGGATAAAAATCCTTGAGTTTTTATTTCGATGTTTTTCTACATACTTATTCAACCCCCCTTCTAAGTATTTTCTCACCTTCAGTTGGCATCAGAGCTCCGATTCTGTGTGTGCTACCACTTCACAGTGAAAGAAAAGATCCAGTGAAAAAAACTTTGATATATATTTGGTTGTTATTATGGCTGAAACTTCAACATCTAACAGTAACAACAAATATGAAGAAAGGAACAGAATCAACATTAAACCCCCTATGTTTGATGGGGAGAAATTTGATTATTGGAAGGACATGATAGAAAGTTTCTTCCTTGGTTATGATGCTGATTTATGGGACTTGGTCATAGATGGGTATGTTCATCCCACTGATGGGAATGGCAAGAAAGTAGATAGAAAATCTATGACTGAAGCCCAAAAGAAGGAGTTTAGAAATCACCACAAGGCTAGAACAATCTTGTTAAATGCAATATCTCACACTGAGTATGAAAAGATCATAAATAGAGAAACTGCATTTGACATGTTTGAGTCATTGAAGATGACTCATGAAGGAAACCTTCAAGTGAAAGAGACCAAGGCTCTGGCGTTAATATAGAAGTATGAAGCGTTCAAGATGGAAGAATCTGAGTCTATAGAAACTATGTTCTCTAGATTCCAGATCCTTACAGCTGGTCTAAAAGTTCTGGACAAAGGCTACTCAACTGCTGATCATGTGAAGAAGATCATCAGAAGCTTGCCTATCAGATGGAGACCTATGGTCACTGCTCTGAAGTTTGCCAAGGATCTGAACAAGATCACTTTGGAGGAGCTAATCAGCTCTCTAAGGAGCCATGAAATTAAACTTGAGGAAGATGAGCCTCAAAAGAAAGGTAAGTCTATTGCCTTAAAATCTAACAAATCAGTGAAAGCTTTGCAGGTGTTAGAAGAAAGCTCTGAAGAATCTTCTTCTTCTGAAGAAGAAGAAGATGAACTATCCTTGTTGTCTAGAAGAATCAACAAACTCTGGAAGCACAGGCAGAGGAAGTTCAAGAGCTTCAAAAAGCCAGATCAGTGCAAGGAGTCCTCTGGACCAAAAAGATCTAGAAAGAAGGAAGTTGTTTGTTTTGAATGAAAACAACCTGGTCATTACAAAAATGAATGTCCAAAGCTTTAGAAAGAAAAGTCCAGAAGAAAGCATGAGCACAAGAAGAAAGTTCTAATGGCTACATGGGATGACTCTGATGAATCTGGATCCTCATCAGAATCTGAAGATGAATGCACCAATATGGCTCTGATGGCAGGCATTGAAGATCAGAATGAAGAATCATCTGCATCTGAGTCTGATTCTGAATCTGACTCAGAAGAGGTACTTTCTGATCTCACTAGGGAAGAGCTTATTAAAGTCTTATCTGAAGTCCTGAGAAATTATAATCAGATTAAGCTCAAATGCAAGAAGCTTAAGTGCAATCTTGGCTCTGAGAATAATCTCTTAAGATCAGAAATTGCTGAGCTAAAAGAAAATAATTTAAAAATGAAAGCTAATTTTGAAATAGCTCAACAAAACTCTGAATCTGAAAGTAAGTCTAAATGCAAAAACATTTTAAAAGAATATGACTTTAGCTTTCAGAAATTTCTTGCTAAAAGCATAGACAGAAGTAAGATGGCTTCTATGATCTATGGGGTTAGCAGAAATAACAGGAAAGGAATTGGATATGAATCTTCCTCTGGAAAGGATTTAAATCCAATGCCTGTTGATAAACTTGTTATTAAGAAAACTCCCTTGTACTCTCATTTCAAGTTTGGTCATCTGAATGACATTAAACACACACGTTCTGATCAGAACGTTCTTGTGTTTAAGCCAAAAGTAATTCAGAACAAAACTGTTGTAAAAAGATAGAAGTTCAGACCAACTTTCAAGGCAGCTAACCAAAAAGGACCCAAAAAGATCTGGGTACCTAAGGATAAGATTATCCCTGTTGCAGATGTTTTTAGCAGAAAAGTCAAGACGCCAGTCATGGTACCTGGACTCTGGCTGCTCACGTCACATGACGAGAGAAAGGTTTATGTTCCAAAGCCTGGAGCTTAAATCTGGAGGAGAAGTGAAGTTTGGAGGGAATCAGAAGGGCAAGATCATTGGATCTGGTACTATTGGTAATGGTAACCTTCCCTCTATATCTAATGTTCTTCTTATAGATGGATTAAAGCATAAGCTATTGTCCATAAGTCAATTAAGTGACAATGGTTATGATATAATCTTTAATCAACAATGTTGTAAAGTTGTTAGTTAGAAGGATGGCTCAATCCTATTTAATGGGAAGAGGAAGAACAACATTTACAAAATAAATCTTTCAAAACATAAAGTTCAAAATGTTAAATGCCTCTTGTCTGTTAATGATAAGCTATGGATCTGGCACAGAAGATTGGGGCATATTAATATGAGACGTATATCTCAGATTAATAAACTCAATCTGGTCGGAGGACTTCCTAAGCTGAAGTTCAACTCAGATGCTCTTTGTGAAGCATGTCAAAAAGGAAAGTTTTCAAAATCTTCTTTTAAATCTAAAAATGTTGTTTCAACCTCAAGACCATTAGAATTACTTCACATTGATCTGTTTGGACCAGTGAAAATTGCATCCATCAGAGGTAAGAAGTATGGATTAGTCATTGTTGATGACTACAGCAGATGGACATGGGTAAAGTTCTTAAAACACAAGGATGAGTCATATTCTGTGTTCTTTGACTTCTTCAAACAAGTCCAGAATGAAAAAGATATCAAAATTATTAAAGTCAGAAGTGATCATGGTGGTGAATTTGAAAACAAATATTTTGAAAAATATTTTAATGAAAATGGCAATGCTCATGATTTTTCCTGTCCTAGAACTCCACAACAGAATGGGGTTGTAGAGAGGAAAAATAGAACTCTGCAAGAAATGGCCAGAACCATGATCAACGAGACTAATCTGGCAAAGCACTTTTGGGCAGAAGCAATAAACACAGCATGTTACATTCAGAACAGAGTGTCTGTAAGACTTCTTCTGGAAAAGACTCCCTATGAATTGTGGAGGAATAAAAAGCCCAACATTTCATATTTCCATCCTTTTGGATGTATTTGCTATATGTTGAATACTAAAGAGAATCTTAACAAGTTTGATTCTAAAGCACAAAAGTGTTTCATGCTTGGGTATTCTGAACGCTCTAAAGGCTACAGAGTATACAATACTGAAACACAGATTGTGGAGGAATCTATACATGTTAGATTTGATGATAAGCTTGGCATTGAAAAGCCAAAGCAGTTTGAAAGTTCTGCAGATAAAGAAGTAATTCCCACAGACTCTGAAGGCTCAGAGGCAGACAAAGCTCAAGTGAAGGAACCTGAAACAACGCCAGATGCAATTCCTTTAGCTTCTCAGATGAACAACTTTAACATTTCTGAAGAATCAACTGTTAGAGGATCATCTTCCAGAATCAAAGCCTCTCACCCAGAGGATGTGATCATTAGAAAGAAGAATGACCCCATTAGAACAAGATCCTTCCTTAGATCTTCTGAAGCATCATTATTTGGGTTGGTGTCAGTTATTGAACCAACTTCTGTGGATGAAGCTCTGCAAGACAATGACTGGATTATTGTCATGCAAGAAGAGCTCAATCAGTTCACAAGAAATGATGTGTGGGATTTGGTTCCAAAACCAAAAGGATTCAACATAATTGGAACTAAATGGGTCTTCAGAAACAAGCTTAATGAGAAAGGAGAAGTTGAAAGAAATAAGGCAAGGCTTGTTGCTCAAGGTTATAGTCAGCAAGAAGGAATTGATTATACAGAGACTTATGCTCTTGTAGCAAGGTTAGAGTCTATTCGTTTACTCATTTCTTTTGCTGCACAGAATAACATCACTCTATATCAGATGGATGTTAAGAGTGCCTTTCTAAATGGTATTATAGAAGAAGAAGTTTATGTTCACCAACCTCCTGGTTTTGAAAGTGAAAAATTTCCAGAACATGTTTTCAAACTAAAGAAATCTCTTTATGGTTTAAAACAAGCTCCCAGAGCTTAGTATGAGAGATTAAGAAATTTTCTTCTGGAGAAAAATTTCATCAGAGGCAAAGTGGACACAACACTCTTTTGTAAAACATTTAAGAAAGATCTTTTAATTTGCCAAATTTATGTGGATGATATTATATGTGGATCTACCAATGTTATGCTGGGAAAGGAGTTTGCTCAATGTATGCAGGCAGAATTTGAGATGAGCATGATAGGAGAATTGAGATTCTTTCTAGGAATTCAAGTCAACCAAACTCTAGAGTGCACTTACATTCATCAGACCAAATATGTTAAAGAGCTTCTGAAGAAGTTTAACATGACGGATAGTAAGATGGCAAAGACTCCCATGCATCCAACTAGTACACTTGGTAAGAAAGAGGAAAGTAAGAAAGTAGATTAGAAACTCTACAGAGGTATGATAGGATCTCTTCTCTACTTAACTGCTTCTAGACCTGACATTTTGTTCAGTGTATGCTTGTGTGCAAGATTCCAATCAGATTCTAGAGAATCACACTTAACAGCTGTTAAGAGGATTCTAAGATATTTGAAAGGTACTTCTAATGTGGGTTTGTGTTACAGAAAATCTGATGATTTCAAATTAGTTGGATTCTGTGATGCTGATTACGCTGGAGACAGAGTGGAAAGAAAAAGTACGTCTGGAAGTTGTCAATTTCTAGGAAGAAATCTAATCTCTTGGTACAGCAAGAAGCAACCCACAATTGCACTATCAACTACAGAGGCAGAATATATTGTTGCTGCTGGATATAGCACGCAAATGCTCTGGATGAAAAGTCAGCTAGAAGACTATCAGATTTTTGAAAGTAATATTTCCATATTCTGTAATAATACTTATGCTATATGTTTGTCTAAAAACCCTATTTTACACTCTAAGGCAAAACATATAGAAGTTAAACATTATTTCATCAGAGACTATGTTCAGAAGGGTATTATAAACTTAGCCTTTGTTGATACAGATCATCAATGGGCAGATATTTTCACAAAACCCCTTGCTAAAGATAGGTTCAAATTTATTCTGAAAAATATTGGTATGGATTTTTGTCCAGAATGATATTTATCAGAAGCAAATTTCTCAGATGCAAAATGTTTAAAACTCTGAAGTATTTCATCTGTTATTTATTTGATTTAATTTGTTACTATTATTTGTGTGTATCTGAACTAACCAATCTTAGAGGATCTGAACGTTGGCTAACGTTTCATTTCTCAAGAGAATTCAGAAGCACATGCAAGCAAACACATGTCACTCTGAATCTGAAAAGATGGCGTGTACACTACTGAAGAGACATTTGAGGTATGGTTTGAATAGTGAAAATCTTGATTTTACCCCCAATTTTTTAGAATCAATAAATGTTTTGAAATGATTTTTATCCTTTTTCATTAATTGTCATTTATTGCTATGTGAAAACGTGCTTTTGTGTCTGTTTGATTTCCCTAATTGCTTTCTCTATATATATCACATTTCACACCAAATTCACACTTTTCACTTCACAAACCATTTTATACATTTCTGCCTTCTCTTTGCTCTCCACAAAAACCCTAAACCTTCGTCCAAATCATCTTCATCTTCTTCAATGGCAACCTCATCCTCTACAACAACTCAATTTCAATCAACTATGGCTGCAGTTACGTCAACAAATATGGGAGTGACTCCATTCAAGGTACCTAAGAGGACTCTGTTAACCCTTGTGGACAAACTTGAAGTTCTCTATGAATCCATGGTGGAATTTGACTCTTTAGCTGAAAATGGGTTTGAGTTTCGTTCTATAATTGATGCACAAGGATGGGTTAAGTATTTTGACAGGCTGTTTGGACCAGTATACCCACATCTGGTAAAGGAATTTTGGATCCATGCTTCTGTTTATCCAAAATTTATCCTTTCTTCTGTTCTGGGAAAGGAGATCATCATCACTGAAGATCTCATCAGGAAACTCATAGGGTATAAGGAGACTGATGGTGTATGTCATCTGCCAGCTGAGCGTGTGGATATGGAAGAAGTCTATGAGGAAGTCATTACATTTGGACAAGCCTCTAACAAATTTAAGGATCTGAAGCCTGACTATAATATATGGGCAAAGATTTTTCTGGGATGCATCCATCACAGAAAATCCACAAATTCTCCAGATTACGTGAACAATGAACAACTCTACTTTATTTACTGTTTGAGTCAGATTACAAAGGTAGATCTTCCATACATTCTCTTCATGCATCTGTGGAATCATATCAATGCATCAAGAGAATCTGTAAAGGATAAGGGACATAAGATCAGGACATGGATTCCCTTTGGAAGGTTGATTTCAGATATTCTAACAGAGAATGGTCTGGTAACTTCTCTGTATGAAGCTGGAGTTAAAGATGAGCTTGAATCTATTATTGGAAAACCAATTAATGCAAAAAGTCTTTAGAGGCTAAAGATTGTGGATGAACTCACAGCTGCACCTAAGAAGCTAAGTATTTCTGAAGTTAGTCAGAAGAGGATTCCAGTTGAAGATTTTCCACTTTTTGGTGCTGAAGAACCAAGGGATATCATTGTTAGGTATATTGATGCATGCAAAGCAGATGGAACGCCTATTCCTGCAGATATTCTGATTCGTACCAGAGAACCAATTCCAGATGTATATAATGAGAACATGAGGAAGTGAAATCAATCAGAGGCAGAAGAAGCTGCTGCTTAGAAGAAGCCAAAAGTTCCTGACAAGCCACAGAAGCAGATCAAGAGAAAAGCTTCTGGAGAAGCTCCCTCTGTTCCCACCAAGCGTATAAAGACTAAAGGTACTAAATCATGTGTATCTTCTTTCTCTAAAATTGTTATAAATGAATCAACATTTAGTTCTATTCCTAAACCTGCTCCCACTCAAAAACAATTTATTCCTGCTCCATCTCAAATATCTGAACCATCAAAAATTCCTTCCCCACCAAAATCATCTGATCCCATTTCCACTACACCACTTAAATCATCTGAAACTCCTCCATCAGAACCACAAACAAAATCAACAGAACAACCTACAACACAACAACCACCGGAAATACAACAACCAACTGCATCTGAACCTATACAATCTGACCTAGTTGCATCTGAGCAAGTTGCATCTAAAACTGTTGCATCTGATCATGTTGCATCTGACCCAGTTGTGTCTGAACCACCTTCATCCAAACCTTCTGAGATTCAACCAGAACCATCCAATCCTCCTGAATCAGATATTCATGACTCTGAGATTCTGAATGTCCAACCTCTCAAGACTGTATTTGAAATATCATCTACATCTTGTACCCCAACAACCTCATCTGATTCATCTGAATCTCATATCCATCCAGATTTCATCTCACCCCCTTCTCTCAGAACTTTTGAATCTAACCAACCAGATCTACCCACTTCTTCTGAAACTACCAATCCTGAACCCATTCCTGAACCAAGAACATCTGAATTTGTTTCAGTTGTTTATGCTAAACCTTTTCCATCTGATCCCCTTCCATATGGACTTGAAATTGAAAACTTTTTTGATCAACCACCTCAATCAACTTTTGTACCTTTTCTTGTTAAGGAAAAACAATCTGCATTTGTTCCCTATTTTGACAATCCAAAAGCTATCATACCTTCCATTCGCAGAATCAAACCATTCTTTCGTATCATGCCAGCTCAGAAGAAACCAGCATATCCTAGCCCTCTAATTATTATTCCAGAATTCACCATTCCACCACCACCTCAACCTAAGCCTTTCACTTTGGAAACCCTTCTGAAACCAAAATCTAGGCTGAATGTTGATAATTAATTTACAAATTTTCTGAAAGAGATAAAGATGCATTTAGGCTCTGTTCAGAAGAGATGTTTGTCAACAATGGATGCAAATGAATCTGATGCTATCTGGAATAGCTTCATCAACAGATTCAATAATGTAGCCTCAAATCTGAAGAATGTATGTTCTGATGATGCGAAGCTCAGATTTGCTGAGATTGCTAGAAGCATGCTATGGACTGTAAAAAGATCTGAACCATTGCTTCTTGAAGATGTTCCTTCATCTTCTGAAGTATTTGATACAGAAGTAACTGCTGAATCTGCTTCTGAAGAAAATCCTCTGGCTATGACTATTGTGGAACATCCCTCTGGATCTGTTGCTCATGACTCTGCATCTCCTATGGAAATTGACTCTGTTCCTGCTTCAGACTCTGCCCCACCTTCTTCATCTGAGATCAAGAAAGAGAATCCAGATCTTGAAGATAAGATTGCAGCTCTGGAAGCTGGACAATCTGAGATTAAGTCATGGATGGCCAAGCAAGAGCAGAAGACTAAAGACATGGCACAATGGAATTCCAAGCAAGATCAGAAAAATGACAACATGGCTAAGTGGATGACAAAGCAAGAAGAGTCTTCATCTGAGATCACTAACCCGTTGAAGATGATTTTGTCCAAACAAACCTAGTTTATGTTTTTTTTCTCTGTATCTGATGTTTGTGCACATGTACTTGTTTTTATCTGATGATTTGTATCTTTTGCTCTGAATGAATGAATGACTCATTATTTTCTCTACATGATTTATATTTTTTGTATTTCCTTTTATTTGTTTTTTAAAAGTTTTACTTTTTGATTATGACAAAAAAGGGGGAGAAAATGGATCTGGCTGTTCAAATAAACTCTACCTAAATGAAAATTCAGACATATAAATTTATATAATTTTTAACTAACGTGAACTCTTAGTATTTCAGAACATTTGAAAACTCTGACAAGTTCTTTAAGAGTAACTCTGAGATCCCCAGATTTAGTTTTAACCTATTAGACTCTAACTCTGAAACATACATCCAAAGTCAAGATCTAATTTTTGGAACAATCAGGCTCTGATTCTGAAAAGAATACTCATGCAAAAAGGGAAGTTTCTATTCCTTCTAAGTATTCAATTCAGGGGGAGATTCATCATCTCAGGGGGAGTTATAATTATATTGTTTATTGAACAAAATTTCTTATGTTTTTGTCATCATCAAAAAAGGGGAGATTGTTAGAACACAGATTGGTTCTTAATAATATCTCTATGTTTTGATGATAACTATTATGAAATTTTGTATTAAAGAATTATATACTCTAGAAATTATTTAAGATTGTTTGCTGCAGATATTAGAAGTGAATATTCTTCTGGAAGCAAACTAGATCTGAACATGAAATTATGCAAGGCTCTGAAGCATCAGAAGCATCTCTTAGAAGATTCTGAGTGCTGTCTACAGAAGATTCTGAGCGCTGTCTACAGAAGGATCTGAAGCAGAAGCAACAGAAGAATCTGAAGCAGAAGCCAGAAGCATCTGAAGCATTGAAGAATTCTGTATGAAGAGTTTCAAGCACAGTTATTTCAGAAGACTCTGATAGTACTAATGCTGCCAGTACTGAGGATCTGATTCCAAACTCTGCTCTGAATAATTACACGCTGAAAGCACACCTGCTGCAAAGACTCTGATTCAGCAAACTCTCATGAACATCAGAAGGCTCTGATCAATCTAGACTCTGATGATTCTTGCTGAAACTTGTTGAAGAAGAATTCAAAGTTATGTCCGTTGGAATGACCAAACGACTCTTTCCTCATTTATGCTAGACACAAGAACACAAACAAAAAGGATTTCTCTGTGCATTCTACTTCTAGGAAAGGTCATGTGATGTGAAGACAAAAAGGCTCAGACCTTTTTGGTACACAGCCTTCAACGTGAAAAGCTCTTGGACCTCTGCGCCTATAAAAGCAAGACTCCATTCATCTTCTTCAGTTGACGAAATACTTGAAAGAATTCATTACAAGCTCTCATACAACTTATACTCTCTTGCTGAATTTAATTCATTGTTCTTAATCTTAAGTGAAAAATCACAGTTGTGATAAAGCTTTATTAGAAGCAAATCAAACACTTGTATTATTATTACATTTGATTGTAAGAGAACCTTAAGAAGACCCAGTTAGGATCAGTAGTTCTTGAGAAGACTTTGAACAGTTGTTCTTAGTGCTTACTATTGTAATCAGTTGATTTAATAGTGGATTAAGTCCTTGTTTGAGAAAGGCAAATCACTCTTAATAGGGTGGACTGGAGTAGTTGAGTTCAACGAACCAGGATAAAAATTCTTGAGTTTTTATTTCGAAGTTTTTCTACATACTTATTCAACCCCCCCTTCTAAGTATTTTCTCACCTTCAAATCCACTTAAATGTCCTTCCTCAAGAATACTCTTCTTCAACTCAACAATATATGGAACACAACTCTATCACGACATTTCATGATACCATTTCCATTAATCCGAAAATCACTCCTTCGACTTTGATTCATCAAATTCAACCGATCTACCAACCCAAATTAGATTTCTGACCTCATCGAATCTCATCAAGAATACCACTAGTAAGGTCCAACATACTAAGCTTAACTCCATGAGAAGTCTCTTCACAAACCAAGCTCATATCACGAAATTGCTCAATCAGTTCTAACTCTTTTACCATCATCATTGGTATATGCAAGATTTCCAAATCAATGCATCAGCGACCACGTCTGTTTTACCCGAATGGTAATTCAACCCAAAACCATCATCCTTCATAAGTTCCAATCATCTCTTCTTCCTCACAGTCAACTCATTCTGATCAAAGAAGTACTTCGAACTCTAATGATTACTACACATCTCAATTCTTGAACCAAACAAATAAAGCTTCCAAAGCTTCGACACACCCACAACAACAACCAACTCTAAGTCATGTGTCAGCTAATTCCTCTTATGCCTTTTAAGTTACTTTAAAGCATAAGCTAAACTTTATAATGTTGTATTAACACACCTCTCAATCCTATCAACGAAGCATCACAATGTACCACAATGGTTCTGTCGGATTTGGAAAAATCAAACCTGAGCTGTTGTCAGTCTCTTCAAAAGCTCTTGCAACTTTTCTTTATACTTTGCATCCCAAAACAAAAGCTTGAACCTTCCTAGTCCACTGTGTCAATGGCAAAGATAACTTGGAAAAATCCTTCAATAAACTCCAATAACAATCTGCCAACCCAAGAAAAATTCTAATCTTAAATACAGGTTTTTGGAGTTTCCCATTGCTATACAGCTCCAACCTTCGTCATATCAACCACAAACTTGCCCAACTAAGTATGGAAAATCCTGTTCATACTCTACAAACCCACATGGTGCATTAGTCACACCAAATGGTATCACGAAATACTCATGATGTCCATACCTTGTTTTAAAAGCAGTCTCCTGAATATCTTCAGCCTTCACACGAAAATGATGATACCCAGTTCTCAAATCTATCTTACTGAACGCACTTGCAACAACCAACTGATCCACCAAATCATCAATCCTTGGAAGTGAACACTTATTCTTGATAGTCACCTTGTTCACTTATCTATAATCCACCCAAAGCCTCACAGAACCTTCTCAAGCAAATCTTCAAGTTGCCTCTTCAACTCTTTCAATCCCAATGCAGGCATACGATATGGAGCCATCAATAACAGACTAGTTCAAGGAACTAAGTCGATCGCAACTCCACTTCGCATTCCGACGATAAATCACTTATCTCATCAGGAAAAACCTTCAGACAATAACCATTAATTGGTAAACCACCAACTTCCCCACTTTCCTTAAAACTCAAAGTTTCCATCAAAATAAACATCTCAACACCATCCTGCACCGACTTATCAAAACAGTCTGTAAGCACTTAGCTTAACTCAAAGCAATTCACTGCTCACGCCATCTAAGCTTAGAAGACATGTTTATCCCATCCAACATGACTCCGTCCACCAACAACAAGAGATTAAGGGTGATCAGTCCCTCAAGTTGTCAATAGACAGTTGAAAATCATGATGAGGTATAAACCATCTTTAGCAAACTATAAAAGCGTTCATCAACACAATGAGCCACCACTCCACACTTGCAGCATCCTGCAGAAGCACAAGTTTATCCCCCATCTGATTCATTACCACTTCAGCAGACAAAGGTTAGAAAACAAACATGTACCAACAGTGTTTATACGCATATGTCGCATACCAGGGCACAATTAACATTAGACAACTTGGCCGGATGGACCGACCTCTTCTGATACCACTAATGTAACACCCTTTTTTACCCCACAATTATTAAGGCAAAATGACACAGATATCAGAGTAAATTATTTAACTCAATAAAAATCACCTCAAAGGGTTTACATTTCTCAATAGCTCAAAATAAGTCAATGCTCCTTGTACAACGGGTTTTCTCAAAATACATCAAATTGCACAAAGCAGCGGAACTCAAAAGGTATAAATCAAGGTTCTCCTCATATGGGAAGATAAGCAAAATAACTCAACAGTATATAGTTTAACTCAAAAGAACCCAACCCGGTGTTACATATTAGAGCAAGACCCTCTAAGTTAACCAGAAGGATAAAACCTCAAAGACTTCAAAAATCCTCAACGGCGTCCACGGCTAAACCTGATCATCTGCACGTTACCCACGTGGAGGTAACATTCAAACAAACAAGGTGAGTAAAACAATTCATAATAATCAATGTATAAAAATCAATATATAAATGGCATCATAATCATATTCAACACATTCATATCCTTCAATATGCCTCAAAGGCCACAACATCATAATTCATACAAAAGGACCGACAAATGCAAATGCAACAAGACTCAATGCATGTGGTACCAATCATCACAGCACGATGCACACTGGGCCATCAACCCTCCATAGATCCCAATAAATAGAATAGATTCTACTTGAGAACCAGAGCACATCAAAACACTTCATATCCACACAATGGGATTGAAGCCAAAGTAATAAAGCTCCTGAATCGAAGTCCAGATGCACATGAATTTATGATGCACAAGTTACAAATCATCCTCATAACAACATCATAGGTGCATCATCATTCATCATCATCAAACGTCATGTCATCATAGTTCATCATAATAATAATCATCATACATCATGTCATCATATAATCAGAATAATCATCATCATACATCATAGAAATCCTCATATAATCATATACAAATCACATAGCGCTCACAGTCATACTCATATTAATTCATCATATTATCACATATTATCACATATTAATTCATAATTATACTCGCGGTAATTCTCATACTATCGCCTATTAATCACATAAACTTCACAGTTCTACTCATGTTAATTCATCATATTATCACATATTATCACAGTTACCCTCATGGTAATTCATCGGGAAAATTGCAGCATCAAAACATCAAGACATCACTGAACCAAAACATGATTCATTAATAGAACATATACACAATTGACTTCTCAAACTTAATTAGATATAAAAGTATTGGGCAAACAATTCCCTTATCTATACTATGTTATATCCCTGTTCATTAGCTTTCCAACACATCGAACGGGGGCCAAAGCGGACTTACGGATCAAAAGTTACGTCCAAAACGATTTTGACCGAAAACATGAACAGACGTGACGGACAGCAAAACGCTGTTATGCTCCAGAACTTAAATCAACCCAAAATTCCATATGATTCACTTCCCCAATGCCCCCAAAACATCTCTAAATCATCCCTAAGGTCTTACGGAGATAAAGGCACAAAACCTTCGGATTACTAAGGCATCAAAGTTACTCACTACAAATATTCCTATCCCTTTAGGGTTAGACATATAATAATTCAAGGTTTTGGCCACGAAGGCCTACCTTTCCCTATTCCTCAACAGATTCCAGGTTAGATTCACACTAATAGGTTTAGGCCACGAAGGCCAAATATCATTATTTCTCATATTTATACTCTAACAGTCATAAATACTTACCACTACACCACAACCATCAGGGTCCTCACTATCAAATTTCCCTACAGGGTTAGAGTCAAATCATAGTTTTTGGCCACAAAGGCCTAGTTTCTCTTTTTCCCAAATAAATCTCTACGGTTAAAATTTTCAATAATAGATTTTAGGCCACAAAGGCCAAAAATTCCTTTTTCTCATTATTCGCCTCAAAACTCTTAAACCCTTAAATCAACCTTAAATACACTGAAAGTCACACATGGAAAATTATGAAAGGCTATACTCCTCATACCTTAGTTGTCGATCAAAGCCTTCTCAAACTTTCAGGGAATCTCTCTAAGCTTCTGCCTCCAATCTTCTCCTCAGAGCTCTGCCCTCAATACTTTTCACGGTTAACAAAATGAATCCTAATTTCCTTCAGAATTCCTTTTTGTCAAACCTAGTCTTGGGCCACACAATTGGGCTTTTCCCATAACACCCTTACTAACTCCTCTTAATGCCCAAATTACCCTTATTTCACTTATATTTATTTTAACGTATAATAATACTAATATTTCCATATTGTATACTATTAATTAAATGAATAATCCAAAAATGCATAATTCCAAATAATCCACAAAACCACCGAAAACAACCAAAAAACGAATATTCTCAATTAAATAAATTATTTAAAATATTCCAATTAAATTTGGGATGTAATGGATAGATGGCTGCATAAGTTGTCTTTCCGAATGAGAGCTCTTCTATAATTTCCTCTTCCATTGTGGGACTCTCATGGAATAGTTTAAGGTGGTGTGTGTTGACTTTAAAACTTTTATCAGTACCTTCACTTTTTATACCTAGATCAAAGAGCATTTTTCTATAGGTAAAATTGTTAAATGGAAAAGTGAAAGTGGTTTTCTCTTTATCCTCTGGTTCAATATAGATCTCAATTTTCACAACATCTAAAGCCAAGAGGTTAAGCCACCTTTGGGGGTTCCTAGATGATTTTTCTCCATTCTCAAGTAAGATTCTATGCATACCCATGGACTGACTAGTACAAGGAATATCAACCAAGTTCCACCCAATTACCTTATTATGTTTCTTTAATACCCACAACACTTTTTGTTAATGTTCACATTCAAGTTTAGATAAAAAATTTACAGACAAATTTTCTTCAAATTTTAAAAATGTATATTTAAATTTGAAGGGAGTGACTTAAGCTCTAAAGCAGATGTTTGCTTAATGGATGGCAAAATTTTGGCAGTAACAATTACATTTACATCTGTAATATTAACTTTGTCAATGGAGATATCGTAAGAAATATTAACTTATAAGACAACTTCAACTTCAGTACAAACTGAACATAAGTGAGTATCAATACAAACATCACAAGTATAAGTGTCATCAAAATTAGACAAAGAAAGGAAATTAGCAAAAAGTGAATCAGATGCAGCAAGTTCTCTTAAGGTTCTTTGTTCAGCCATGTTATAATAACTAAACTCAAAATCAAAATCAGACAAATTACGAGAGAACACAAAATAAGAATCACTCGCTAATGGGTGCAGTAGTAGTCATGCATCATGATTTAGCAATGCAATAAATATGTAAATACCAACAATGTCCCTAATGAGAAAAACAATTGAAAAAATGAAAAAAAATTAAAATAAAATATAAAAAATGTAAATATCATTAAAAATCAAATAAAATCAAAATAAGACTATAATTTTTTTTTGAATTTTTTTGAAAACACAAAAACATAAAATAAATCAAATAAAATAGAAAAGTAAGTCATTTGCAATAAATAATACACTTAAAAGTAAATTTTAAGTGAGTACTATTTGTTGAATTATTTCCGACTTTATGAAGAGAAAAATTGGAGCAATTTGAAACAGTAGCTTTTGTAACGCCCCGATTCTGAATTTCCCATTATTTTGTTGAGTCTTTTAATTTATTTGGTTAATTGTTATTTTATTGTGGAATTATATGATAATATGTTATGTGTGTATGTTGTGGTATTTTATTATTTGGAGAGTTTTGGGAATTAATTAGAGGGTGTTTTAGATAATCCTTGATTAGTAGTTATTTTGAGAGAAATAGAGTAGAAAGAGTATAAGTTGAAAAGAGAAAGAATAGGGAGAATAGAAACCAAAAGGAAAGAAAAAGAAGAGAAAGAAAGGAAGAGAAGAGAAAAGAGGAGGAAGAGGAGAAAAACCTAGAATCATCAAGAATCAACTTCTAAGCTTTCGATTGATCGAGTAAGGGTGTGAAACTTTATTATTCTTATAATGTGTATGATTATGTGTGTTCTTGTTGGTTTTGTTTTGGATTGGGGAGAGTTTTACTCATTTTTCATTCTAGGGCATAATACGGATTTAATCGATAGAACCCGAGTTTTCGTTGGTGAAAGTGAGATTAAGTAGTAGCAATTATGTCGGGTGATGTTAGGCTAAGTGCTGGAATGAGTTGGGACTTAATCGGGTGAATCCAAGAGTTTTGGAGTGGAAGAACAGTGGAGAAATTCTGAGTTCGCAGACACTCGCTAGCACGTTCGCTAGGCGAGCTGGTCGCGAACGTTCCCTAAGCGAGCAGTAGCGAATAGGTAGCGAACGGTCCCAGACTTGGACAGAATGCATCTTGTGGTGTTCCCTGGTAGAGAATGGGGGTAGCGAATGTTCGCTAGGGGGGTTCACTGAGCGAGCGAGGTAGCGAACGAAGTCATAGGCTTATGTTTGCCTTCGCGAGCTTGTTCGCTAGGCGAACAAGTAGCGAATACTCGCTAGGAGCTCGCTAAGCGAGTAGGGCAGCGAACGTGACAAGTTGTGTTTTCTTTAATGTTTCCATCCGTGGTCGGATTTCCGACTTAACTTTGATTATTTCTTGGCTCGAGGCATCGATCATGCCGAGTTATATTGTGCTGTGGGTAGCCGTATGGCGTGAATCCTAGATTGTGTGATGTGGCCGTTTGGCAATTTCATGTGTTTGTTTGGATTAAATGGGAATGCATGATGATATTAATGTGAATGCGTATATTTGTATATACATGTATAATATGAAGAATTCATGAATATGTTTGTAAGCATATATGGATTCTATGAGTGTATTGAGTCGTGTTGCATGTGTAGCATCATGATTGCATTCTTGTGTGTCTGATCCCGCGTAGGATCTGCAGAAACCTCGTGTGCCCTTGTGGGGTGTGAGCGATGGTTTAGTTACTTTGATCCCTTGGAGGATCTGCAGAAACGATTGTGTGCCCTTGTGGGGTGTGAGCGATGGTTTATTTTTGATTCCGTGGAGAATCTGCAGAACAGTTGTGTGCCCTTGTGGGGTGTGAGCAACTGGATTGTGTGCCCGTGTGGGGTTTGAGCAATCCTGAAACATCGTGTGCCCGTGTGGGGTGTGAGCGATGGGTGAACATCGTAGGCCCGACGGGGAGTTACTTCGGTAACGAGCGATGGTTCTATTTTGGTTCTTCAATTGAACCTGCTGAACGAGTCGCTACCGCATTTGCATCTGCATAGAGTCGTGAGTCGGTCTCTATGAGTTGCATTATCATCTTTATATGATGTTTTGGTGAAATGAACATAATTGTAAATGTTTAAGTGAAATGCTATGAATTGTGAAGCATGGATTGGTGAATGTGATTGATTATGTGCGTGCACATTGTGATGTATTGTAACAAGTTGTGGTGAGAAATGTGAATTGCGAGTATGTTATAATTGTGTTTTATGATATATATAATTTTATGCATTGTTTGTTATGATAATGTTTCTCGCCCTTCTGCTGTTTTATAATGCTCTATGAGGCATTGCAGAGTAGGATGCTGGAGGTCTTTTGTGAAGTGAGTCTTCATTTCTTTTAGTCAAATGGCTCTGATATGTAACACTGGGTAGTTAGGAATTGTTTTGATTCTTTTGTGATACATCTGTGTATGTATCTGCTGCTGAATGTTTTGTAAACTCAACTGATGAATTGAATTAATCTAAATGATGTATATGATTCTTATGTTAATGAAATGATTTCAATGTTTAGATGTTTCCGCTTTATTCTAAATATTGAAATGTGGGTTTTAAGCGCTATGCTTTGTTTTTAGTTGAGATTTACCCCTTTTGTTACATATCTTTATGAGCATGTATTATTTATGTTTCGTTTCGATGATAATGTGATGCGCCTCTTTTATACCATGTTTTAATTTATACTCTGATGAAACTTTTATTAATTGCTTATATGATTTTAATTGATTAATTGGGGGTATAGAAAGGGGGTGTTACATAAAGTGGTATCAGAGCCAGTGTTGAGTCAGTTGTGTCTGTCTTCTTGTTGTGTTGGTTCAACGGTTGTTTGACCTTGTTGTTATTTTTAGGAATCCTCAGAATATGGCTGGTTGTAATGACACTGCTATGGTTGCGACATTGGAGGCTATGGCAAGGGCGGTGCAAGGTGCGCCGAATGTGAATGCGAATGATGAGTTTAGAAAGAATCAGCCGTCTGTATTCAAAGGAAGGTTTGATCCTGACGGTGCTCAGATCTGGTTGAAGGAGGTTGAGACAATCTTTAGAGTTATGAACTGTGCTGAAGGAAACAAAGTGAGACTTGGGACTCATATGTTGAGGGAAGAGGCTGATGACTGGTGGGTCAGTATGAGGCAAGTTCTTGAGGTGGATGACGAAGAAATAACTTGGGATTTGTTCCGCGCTGAATTTTTGAGGAAGTACTATTCTGAGAGTGTGAAGGGTAAAAAGGAAATGGAATTCCTTGAATTGAAGCAAGGAAACATGTTTGTGGTAGATTACACGGCTAAGTTTGTGGAATTAGTGCAGTTCCATCCTCATTATGTCACTGTTACGGCAGAGTTCTCTAAGTGCATTAAGTATGAGAATGGCTTGTGTCCGGAGATAAAGCAAGCGGTGGGTTACCAGAGGATACAAAGATTTTCGGACTTGACCGAATGTTGTAGGATTTTTGAAGAGGATATTAGATCTCGTTCTACTCACTACAAGAGTTTGAGTGAGAAGAAAGGAAAGCAACAATTAAGGAGTGGACCTTATGTAACGACTGTTGATAAGGGCAAGTATAAGGGAAACTTCGATAGGAAATCTGGAGGTGGAAGTTTGGGTGCAGTCACGTGTTACAAGTGTGGCGTGATGGGCCACAAATCTGTTGAGTGTGGGAAGTCTACGGAGAAGTGTGCTAATTGTGGAAGTTTTGGACATACCACTTCTGAGTGTAGGAGGAAGGTGGTAAAGTGTTTTAACTGTGGAGAAGTTGGTCATATTAGCACCAAGTGTACCAAACCAAAGCAAGCTCAGTCGGGTGGAAAAGTATTTGCATTAGCCGGTTCAAACACTACTAATGCGGATCGCTTGATTAAAGGTACGTGCTTTATTAATAATATGCCTTTAGTTGCTATTATTGATACTGGAGCGACTCATTCGTTCATTTCTCTTGAATGTGCTAAGCGTTTGGGTTTGCGCATGGTTTCTTTGAGTGGTGGCATGGTTATTGAGACTCCTGCTTCAGGGTTGGTAACTACTTCTTTGGTGTGCGTAAGTTGTCCCTTGACCATGTATGGTAAAGACTTTCTTATGGATTTGGTGTGTTTGCTGTTGGAAGGCTTGGATTTGATTTTGGGTATGAATTGGTTGCAATTTAATAGAGTTCATTTAGATTGATATCATAAGTTGGTGAGGTTTCCTTGTTTGGAAGATGATGAAAGTGAGAGTTTTCTATCCACTAAAGAGTTGAAGAAACTTTTGGCGGACGAAGTTCAGTTATTTGGTTTATTTGCATCATTGTCGATAGAGGACAAGGTTGAACTTGACGTGTTTCCAGTGGTGTGTGAATTTCCAGAAGTGTTTCCCGAGGATATTACGGATGTACCGCCAGAAAGGGAAGTTAAATTTTCTATTGATCTAATTCCGGGTACTAGACCAATATCGATGGCACCGTATCGTATGTCAGCATCAGAATTGGTAGAGTTGAAGAAGCAGTTGAGTGATTTGTTAGAAAAGAGGTTTGTGAGACCAAATGTTTCTCCTTGGGGTGCACTGGTGTTGTTAGTAAAGAAAAAGGATGGAAGTATGCGGTTATGTATTGATTATCGACAGTTGAACAAAGTGACAATTAAGAATAAGTATCCGCTTCCTAGAATTGATGATTTGATGGACCAATTGGTTGGAGCATGAGTTTTTAGCAAGATTGATTTAAGATCAGGTTATCACCAGATTCGTGTGAAGGAAGGAGATATTCAAAAGACGGCTTTTAGGACACGGTATGGACATTACGAATATTTTGTGATTCCATTCGGAGTTTCTAATGCGCCAGGTGTGTTTATGGAGTACATGAATCGTATTTTTCATGAGCAGTTGGATCATTTTGTGGTTGTGTTTATTGACGACATTCTGATTTATTCTATGTCTCAAGAGGAGCATGAGGAACATTTAAGAATTGTGTTACACATTTTGAGGGAGAAGCAATTGTATGCCAAGTTGTCGAAGTGTGAGTTTTGGTTGTCAGAAGTAAGTTTTCTTGGGCATGTTATTTCAGGTAATCGTATTAGTGTTGATCCGTCTAAGATTGATGCGGTAATGCAATGGGAGACTCCTAGAACAGTTACGGAGATTCGAAGCTTCTTGGGCTTGGCAGGTTATCACCGGAGGTTTATTGAAGGGTTTTCGAAGTTGGCACTTCCGTTAACGCAGTTAACTTGTAAGGGGAAGGCTTTTATTTGGGATGTTGATTGTGAGGAGAGTTTTATGGAGTTAAGGAGAAGATTGACGACAGCACCGATCTTGATTTTGCCGAATCCTACAGAACCTTTTGTGGTATATTATGATGCTTCTTTGACTGGTTTGGGTGGTGTTTTGATGCAAGATGGGAAGGTTGTGGCTTATGCTTCTAGGAAGTTAAGAGTGCACGAAAAGAATTACCCTACTCATGATTTGGAATTAGAATCTGTGGTATTTGTGTTAAAATTTTGGAGGCATTATCTTTATGTTGCAAGGTTTGAAGTTTTTAGTGACCACAAGAGTTTGAAGTGTTTATTTGATCAGAAGGAATTGAATATGAGGCAAAGAAGATGGCTAGAGCTTTTGAAGGACTATGATTTTGGATTAAATTATCATCCGGGTAAGGCAAATGTGGTGGCCGATGCCTTAAGTCAGAAGTCTTTGCATGTGTCCGCAATGATGGTAAAGGAATGGGAATTATTGGAGAATTTCAGAGATTTGAGTTTGGTTTGTGATATGACGCCGAGAAGCGTGAGACTTGGTATGCTTCATATCACGAATGATTTTCTTGCAACCGTTTGCGAAAGGAAAAAGTTGGATTTGAAGTTTGTTGACTTGATGACAAAAGAGAATAAAGATTTCAAAGTTGATGATTTTGGAGTTTTGAGGTTTCGTGGTCGTATTTGTATTCCTGATGATGTGTATTTTAAAGGAATGATATTGGAGGAAGGACACTGTAGTAATTTGAGTATTCATCCGGGAGCAAATAAGATGTACCAAGACTTGAAGAAGATCTTTTGGTGGTCTGGGTTGAAGAGAGATGTGGCTCAGTTTGTGTATGCATGTTTAACTTGTCAAAAGTCTAAAGTGGAACATCAGAAACCTATTGGATTAATGCAACCGTTGGATATCCCAGAGTGGATTAATGCTTAAGGTGTTGTTTTTCTTGTCTTGGGTCATTTACATGTGTAACTTGTATTGCAAGTCATTTTTGAATCATGCTTCTCCACTTGTCTTAAGGTTGAGATTGTGTTAGAACTTGGTTTCTTTCACTTGCCATGATCTTACTTGTGCCTTGCCTCTTGTTTTAAGTTTGATTTGAACCTCTCCTCTTGATGATTCACTTTGCGTTTTTCATGAACATTGTTGATTGTTTTGCTTTGCTTGTTTGCATTTGTTTTACTTGTGTTTCAAGAATTGTATGGTTGAGATGTGCTTGTAGTGGTTGCTGCCCCACACTTTTCCTTCCTTTTTTTCTTTGTATGTGCATCTTAGGATAGCACTTTTTGTTTGGATGATTGATGGTTGATGGTTGTAGGAGCTTGCTTCTCCCATTTCATCTAATCTCTTGTTGACTTGTTTAAGTCACTTGCTTGTGTTTGAGTCTTTTGTTGTTGAGTCTTTGTTGCATCTTTTCATACTTACATTTATGTTTGCATTTCATGTTTGCATCTCTTATTGCATTGACTTGTTTAAGTCACTTTCATCCTTCATCTCTTCTCATCTGTGATTGAATTGCTAAGTGTTTACTTAGTCTTTTGTCATGATCCCTTAGGATTCCTAGTCCCTCTGTTTGCGATGGGAGTAGGAGAGACATTAGGCTTTCAATCCTTTGCATGATAATATTAGGATAGATTTTCCCCTTTCAATCCCAACTTTAGGATCACATTGCATGATAACATTAGGGTTGATCAAACCCTTTAGAGTGTTGTGTCTTCTCTTCTCTTCTCATAACTTCCTAAGACACTTAATAAAGGTTAACAATTGTTGTATGCTACGAGCCTTAAGTACTTGATGAATGATAGGTGGGGGTCCTCCTCTCACACTGTCTATAGTGTTTAGCGTATGCTCTTTAGGCGATATGTGAAGCATTTGCTCTCAAGTCATAGTCTTTAGTGCAACATGAGTTTCAAATATAACTCAATTCACTTCTTGTTTAAAAAACACAACAAAACATCAAACCTTTTTATCCTTCGGGATTGTTCAAACTCATTTTCAGAAAGAGTGTTTTAAGTCTTGGTTCCACCGCAAACAGGCATCGTCCCTAACTGCTAGAACGAAGATTTAACCCTACTCATTAAAACACTTGAACTAACCAGTGGTCGTGTCATCCCGAACTACGTTTGCTCTTATTTTTCATACTAGATAAGGATACGTAGGCACAAGATGGTGATGTCTTGGCGAGCAACCTTCCCTCCATCACCCGTAGTTTTCTGAACTACGTTGACTCTGACTTTCCCATTGCACGAAGGAATACGTAGGCATAGGGCGGTGGTGTCCTATCGAGTCTGTTCTTTCCGTTCACCCCAGTTTAGCAATAGACTTTAGGTAGTTTTCACCCGTAGATTAGATAAAAAACATGGATCCCGTTGAGTACAACGGACGTGAGGGGTGCTCATACCTTCCCCTTGCGTAACCGACTTCCGAACCCAAGATTTGGTTGCGATGACCTTGTCTGTTCCCTTTTCGTCAGGTTTTCTTCGATCGTTTCCTTTCCCTCTCTTTGGGATAAATAACGTTCGATGGCGACTCTCCTTTCTGTCTATCGGCCTTTTTTCACAGCGATGCGACTATGAGCATGAGTCAGAAGGAAAATGAATCATTCAGGGAGTACGCACAACGGTGGAAGGAATTGGCAGCCCACGTTTATCCACCACTCCAAGAGAAAGAACTGGCCAAGATGTTTCTAAAAATGTTGTCATAATTTTATCATGTCAGTAGGCGTTGTGCCTTTAGAGTTCTCTAAACTTGTGGAAGTCGGGTTAAACATCGAGGTCGCATTCAAAAGTGAAAGAATCTAAGATGACTCGACAGCCAAGATAGTGAAGAGAAATCTGTTAGTGATTCACAAGAGGAGGGAAATGTTGATGTTGATGCAATTTGGGATTCTCCTCAGATCCTGCAAGGTCCAGTTCCAGTGCCTTGTCACTAATATCAAAACCAGGGCCAGAATCAGCAGAGACCTCTGAATAGTCCATAAGGAGAGACTCTCTAGTTTGATCTAATCCCAATGACTTATGGCCAATTATGGTCTTATTTTTCCTGAAACTCAGTGATGACACCTAGAAAGACCAGAGCCATGAAATATCGCCCTCATTAGTATAATCTAAGTGCTAGTGTTGAGTTTCATGATGGAGTAGTGGGGCATCCGATTGAGGAGTGCAAGGTTTTGCAGAAAAAGGTTCAAGAGATAATCGATGATGAGGTGTTGATATTCAAGGAAGGAAGACCATTTGAAAATGGAACGCCTTTATTCTATTAAAGAGAGTCCTTTCCAAGCTGGTGAGATCAGAAGGAGAGCTCATTCCCAAGATCATCAGGTTGTTTGTTTGTTTGCTTGCATTTGTTGTATTCCTTTGATTGTTAAAAGTATTGATTTGTATGTAAGAACTTGTTTATTTTGAATGATTAATGCAACGAGTATGTTTGTCTTGAAGTAATCCATTCGTGTTCACTCATTAAATTTTTTTCTCTTTGCTTTATAATGCCAATGCTACCCAATCTCTCGCCTTGGCATAGAATTAGAGGGAGGATGATGAAGTAAAAACGCAAAATTTCAAGTTGTATTCTTTTGAATAAAACCATGTTGGTAATGTAAGGCATTGTTTCAAATTATCAAACACTGGAGATATAAGGAAGATAAACCTTCTTTAACCCTTTGAGCCTTGAAGTAGGAATTTCCTTTCATACAAAAAACCTCAATTTAACCTGGGGCAGGGTAGTTTTCAGTTAAGCTGATCGAGCGCACAAACTTTCAAATAAAAAGAGGAGTGAACATCCGAGGATCCACTCTACCATACCCTCAAATATTAGGAGGCTAGGAGTCAAACTCATAATGATTATACCTCAACTAGCTAAGGAATGAGGCAGTCACAATCCTTTCGACAAGTCAAAGCGGCTTAAGAATCACACGACTTGTTTATAAATCAAAAATGAAACAAAAGAAAAAGCTCGCTAAATCAAAACCTATGAAGGAGACAGGAAAATTAGGGAATCCCGATGGACTTCAAAGTCAAAATCTAAAGACTCAGTCCAGGAAAAAGTTAGGGAAATAAAAAAGAATAAAAAACACGAAAAGAAATAACAAAGGATTACAAAGAAAAATCCTCAAATAATAAAGGTCGTCTGATGAAACACCAAAAGAAAAAAGTATGTGACTGCCATGTCCAAAGCCTCAGTGGTTTCTCAACAATATCAAAACTCCTTTTGAGAGACGAGTGCTCACGTCAAATTAGTTGAGCATAGGATTGGAGGACATCACGAAGAAGAGGTGAGTACAAATAAAGTTTGAGCCTTATATCCTTTGTTTTACAGACTGTGAACCAAGCCACGTTACAACCCTCAAAAGATCTAGTTGAAGCAGAGTCTATTCTGAAAGCTTACTCGATAAGATAACGTTTCCTAACTCCCATGATCTATGCTCAAAATTTTGTGTTGGCTTTGAAAAAGAAAATAAATGTCATATCCTAACTAGTGATTCGATCACAGGTTATTGCGATATCTTTTCAATAAAAAAAACTTCAAGACTAACATGTGTGTTCCATTAGCAGTAAGTTTTAGATATACACACCCTTCGAGTAGAACAACAAGAGTGGATTACGTTGATTACAACAGACCCGAGGGGTGCTAATACCTTCCTCTTGGGTAATCGAATCCTGAACACCAAATTTGGTTGTGAGACCATGTTCTTTCCCTTTTGAGGTTTTCTCAATGTTTTCCTTTCCTCATGGGATAAATAAAGTTTGATGGCGACTCTGTGTCTTCGCCGGATTATTTTTACGATAGCGACAACTGGTGACTTTGTTGGGGACTCTGGTTCCCTGTGTGAGTCAGTCATAGGTCTTTGTTGTTTCTCTTATTTGGGTGTTTATCTATATGCTTCCTTGCTTATTTATTTGCATGCATTGCATTTTGTTTTGTTCACCATTATTCTAGATGTTGTTGTGTTGTTGGGAGGGATTATTGCTGAGAGATAAGCCCATTACCCAAGCTTGAGCATACACACATGATTAGAGTGGACTTGTGTTGACATGCATAGAATTTGATACGTATAGTCGACATGAGATCCATATTCATACTAGGTTTTCTTGGAGATGCTCTGTCCTGCATGTTTATATAGTAGCCAAGGTGCTTTCCTTGAGAACTTACAACTCTAAAGACTGTTCATTGGAAATCATTAAAGGCCTCCTTGAGGGATAATAATGCCAAACGAGAAACTATGAATGTATTATTGTTTCCCAATCTAAGAGCCCGTGAAACTTAGAACTGTTAGGAGCCTTTGTCCAAGAATAGAACCCACATGTAAGAGGGGATGGGTTTTTTCAAGAAACCTTAACCTTTAGTCTACCCAGTTTTCTGGTTTTCTTATGGAGGAAACTTTTGAACCTGTGATGTTCAACTTGTTCCATATCAGTGCAACAGATATCCAAAAGATGGGGAGCTGCGATCTCATGTCTTTGAATTCATGCCATCATATCATAATTGCATTTTAACACATGTTTCTTCATTTCTAGGGGTTTATCTTATCTGTGATTCTGGTTTCCAAAGCTTCTTTTTCAAATGGATACTGGTAGAAAACACAATATCAACTACAAGTTTTAGTTGCCCAATTTGAGTTCTCTTCATCAGTTGGTTGCTAGTACTACTTCTGACAACTTGTAGGACTTCAAAAAGAGTTATGGGAAAATTATCAGTGTGCTTCATACCGTCACAACTTATGAGAAGGGGATAATCATACATTTCTTCAATCCTATGATCTTCCGCTGAGATGCTTCATATTTCGAGATTATAAGTTAGCTCCGACCTTGGAGGATTTTTCTCTTATTTTGAGAATTCTGGTGGAAGATTAGGTGCCATTCCACAGCTGTATGCAGATTCCTGAATCTCAGGATATTGTCGACGCCCTTTATTTGAGCACATCTGGGTTAAGGCCAACCTTAAGACTAAGGGAGGTTTGTCTGGTTTTCATTTGGTTTTATTGGTGAGGGGGGCTAAGGTGTATGCTGATGATGGTAGTTGGAGTACTTTTAACGCCATACTGCCTCTCTACATATATGGTGTTGTTCTTTTTCCAAACATGGTAGACTTTGTTGACATGAATTCCATTCGGTGTTTTATAATGAGGAACTCGGTGCCTACTCTTTTGGATGACGTTTACCACTCAGTGTATATGAGGAACAAGAAGAAGAAAGAGGGACTTGTCTTTTTGTGTGCCCCGCTTCTCTATAAGTGGTTTGGAAGTCATCTCCCTCGTATTGGTGCGTTCGTAGAAACCAAGGATTGTTTGACGTGGTCATAAAGATTAATGGGTCTGGTTACTAAAGACATTGTTTTGTTCAACCAAAGACTTTTGGGGCTAAGATGATTTACAACTGTGGAGAATTTCCCAATGTACCTCTTATAAGGGTAAGAGGTGGTATCGACTACAACACTTCTCTCACCAAAAGAAAATTAGGGTATGCTCTGAGGGATCCACCAAGGGATGAATATGTAGAGGAGTCTTTGTTCTTCAATATGGTCGATAATCCTGAATTATTAGAGAATGTTGTGAGGGCTTGGCACCAAATTCATCGGAGGGGAAAGCCATTTCTATGGAAGAATGAATGTGTAGCCTATTGTTGTACCCCAAA
The DNA here is from genome assembly GCA_963859935.3 of Lathyrus sativus. NCBI lineage: Eukaryota > Viridiplantae > Streptophyta > Magnoliopsida > Fabales > Fabaceae > Lathyrus > Lathyrus sativus. Next base: position 357,033,952 of record OZ012737.1, read on the forward strand.
TTTTGACCCTTAGATCTCCATCATCATTCTAGGAGCATCATCATTTTGTTATCTAACCTTAACATATTTCAAGTTTGTCTTTGTCAAGATACAGGTGATTTAGAGTTCCATACAGTCGGGAATCGAGGTTTCGATGATTTAATCAGTCATTGTCTTGGATTGATTCTTCATAAAACAAGTATCCACATCATCAAGAATACTATATTGGATCAAGTATGAATCCAATTTGAGGTTGTCACCTAAAGATCAAGAGCAGTGCAGTCCAGGACTCCCGATTAGGCTAGTGACCATTGGAAGCATACTTGATCAGACACACTTTGATATGCCAAGATCTTCCCTCCAAAATGCCAACTTGCAATGCCAAATTCCAAGTCTGCCCTCATCCTTGTTCTTGCCTATAAATAGAGGTCTCCTCTATGCTAAACACACATCAGAGAACACTCTAAATCCCAAGAGAAACCAAGCTCTCACCTTTCATTGATCTTACTTGAAAGTGAAGTAAAGTTTCCAAAACCCTCAAAAAGCTGTCTTGGTCAAAATCAACACCAGCATCCTCTCCAACCATTTTAACACTCTAAAAATCATACACACAAGCTCTAAATCATATTTAGGTGTTACAATCATTAACTTTGCCAAAAACCCACAAACACAAAAAGTCAAACTCTCACACCATGGATGTTGACTTTTCTGCATAAGTTGATGAAACACACTGCCTAGACCAGTTTTAAACTCTTTGACACTTTGAACACCACATATTTATGTTGTACCAACTATCCAAGTCATTGAAAAACAGCTGGAACACCATTTACTAAAATTGTCATCACTTATCACTCATTACTTCAAAAAGAAGTAACTTCAAAGCTTGCAAAGAATCAACTTGAAGAGGGGCTGCTCTGAAGCTTGCATCAAAGGGTGGATATCTTGCTCAAAGTGTTCTCAATTAAAGCAGCTAGCTCATCTTGGAGGTCTACAAAAGGTAGGTGATCTTTAGCTTTGCCTTTTCTTATACATATGTACTAGTTAGAAATGTCTTGGAATCATTTAATCATGTGTTAAGATTTGGTTTGTGCTTGCTGTCATGAAGTTGTAACTATCATATGAAGCATATAATGAATTGATGTTTAACATTGTCATGTTAAAGCTTGCAACTATTTCTATTTGAATTGGTTTTGTATTAGAATTTTGTTATAGGCTTTAAAAAAGGTTCTGGGATGATGTGTCATCACTGCTATTTGCATTGGTTTAAAAACTGTTAATCATTTTAGGCCTACAAGTTTGTATGTTGCTTGGTTTAATATCAAGTTGATTGAGAGGTGAAAACTCTGTATGTGTGTGTATTGCTTTTATGAGAGCATTGCCGATGTAGGAATTCATTTTGTATGCTGTTGAAACATGATTTGGTGAAAACATTAACTTTTTGGCTATGTCTGTTGTATGGTTTGTCAACCTACTGTGCTATCAAAAATTCAGTTGAAACTTTAAAATCCATATGTGTATGAGTTCATGCTATGATGCAGTTTGAAACTGATGGATATGTGGTGATGTTATGAATCATGTTTGAGCATTTGTATGTTACAAATAAAACTGTTTTCTTTGTGAAAATGCCATTTCAACATTTGCAACATATTGATCACATTTTGATTCAGTGTGAGTTTGAGCCATACCTTCAGATAAACTTCATGTACTACATATGTGGAGTATGTGCATACTTTCAATTGGCCTTAAATATGTCTGATTTGAACCACAACTTTGAAAATGCATTCAAAACCCTTGGCCTGCATTTACCATCGTGTTTTATTTTCTTTGTATCATTTGTGAAAACTATTGGCACCTTTATAATCCTCATTGAATTTCAAGCAAGTTAGAGTCAAATTTTGTTAAATTTGATGGAGATTTGCCCAAGTTTGAAACTGAACCATTTTCACTTATTGCTTGCTTGACTTTGCCTTGGATTTGCCCAGGTATTTGACATTGTGAGGTTATATATTATTGGGGTGGCTTGATACACTGGATGTATCGCCACCCCAGTGGTTATGCTTGTGTATCATGTGCTTTCTACCTTTGCCATCCTGAGTTCGATCCCTGCGGGACAACTCTTTTGCATTTATTTTGATTTTCATCATGTTTTTGTATTTTAACTCTCTCTTCAATAATGTTTCACCTGTGCACCTTAGATTGATTGGTAGAGGTTTTAACCTATGAATTACTGGTCACGGGTTCAATCCTTGGTGAGGCATTCCCTTCTTTTTTTAAACACTAGTTTTCATTATTTTCTTCCAAAAAACTTCAAATTTCAAATTGGCATACCTTTGTCATTTTTTCTCATTTTGGAGTGACTCTTTTTTTCATTTTGTTCTTCATCTTGCCTATTTTCATATGGTGATTAAAGAATTCAAGGATTTCTATCCTAGAAACACTTTATGGCATTTGAAAATCTCACACTTTTTAGGGTTTTTTACCCTACTTTCTTTCAATCATTTTCAAGTATCTTTGGACTCAATGTGATGAAATTGATTTGCACTTGATGTCTACATGTTTGATAACTCATTTGTGTGTTTGAATTTTGCTTGAATCAAATCTTGTCATGTTCAAAACCTTGCTTGTGATGCATCTAAATGATTACCATTGTGAATTGTTTTGAGAATCATGCTACCTCTAGATGTTGTAACCTCTTGAGTATACTCTTCATGTGTCTCCTACCTATCTAGATGTCTTGTTAGAACTTATCTATGTTAGAATTTACCTCAAAGATATTAAATTTACATTTAGCTTGTGTGAATTGTATACTCTTTGGTTTGTCTTGTTGGTGGTTACCTCTTTGCTCCTCATCTTTGTTCAAATGTCTAAAATTGATTTTATCTTATGTGATTTGGTCTTGTAAGAACCTCTACCATGTTCCCCTTCTAGATATTGTAATATCTTTGTGCATTATTGGTTTTAACCATTTGACTTGATTGTGACCTTTGCTTGATGTTGTCACATGCTTGCATTTCTTCTTGGTTGTCACCATACTCTCTTATATGTTCATCAAGTTTGAATGAATGCTTATGTATGCTTTTAGCTTTGTTAAATTATTCCCCAAGTGATGGAACTTGTTAGTTCTCATCCAGTTTCCTCTTTTCCCTTATTCCAAAGGAAAGTCTCTCTACTGACCCTTGGGTCATAGATAGCTCATTACTCTCCCTTAGAGTTTGTTAAGTCACCTTGAACCCTAACTTAGTTAAGCTAGAACCTATACCCATTTAGACTTTGCCTTAAGTCTAAAAGACCTACCCCTTGTTAGAAGTATCTTTCAACTAGAACTTTAAGATAGAATTCGTTAACTCTATGTAAGAATTATGGTGATAATTACTTACTCCCCTCTTGACTTTTGTAAAAGTCAATTCCTTTGAGTGTACAACCTAGAATAGAGAGTTTTGTTAAACTCTATACAAGCACTTCTATGTTTGTTCCCCTTTGAACCTTGATCATAATCAAGTTTTCATCTATCCTCAGTGAGGTGAACTACGGTTGCTCTGGTTCTATCCTGGTTAGGATATGTAAGTAGAGGATGCGATATCTTTGCGAGCAAACTTAGAAACTATCCCTAGGTATTTACCTACACCCTTAACCTTATACCCAATCCCGAACCATAGCAAACGTTTAGCAAGTATAGCATACAAACATACAAAAGGTTCCCGTAGAGTACTACAGATGTTTAGGATGTGAAATACCTACCCTAAGCATAACCAATCCCCGATCCCCGATCTCTTAGCATTGTTGTTACACCGCACAAAAGGGTTTTTCTTTCTTTTACCTTTCCTTTGGATAAATCAAAGTGCAGTTGTAAATTCAAAGAATTAAGATTCAAGTTAATCAATAGCTTGGTATAACGATTCTCACCGCAATACCTATCTTTCGTATGTGGAATGGATAGAAAAAAAGGGTTGAAACTTGTTTCTTACTTTTTCCCATTAGGCCTCTTCTGTATCCGTTGATTATTGAGCGACCTACTTTTGTATCCTTGGAGGAGTACAACAAGCTCAAGGCTGCTAATGAAAATCTCTGTAAGGATAATGAAGAGTTAAAGGGACAAGTCTACGCAGTTATTCATTCCAAGGGAGAGATAGAATATGAGCTTAAGCTGAAGACAGAGCTGCTAGCTGAGAAGGACAAGCTGATTACAATAGAGAGCCAGAAGAGAGAAAGAATCGACGCAGACTTGAAGAGTGCTAACAACACCGTCAAGCAAAAGAAAGAAGATTTAAACAAGGCTTAATCAAAGATTTCCAAATTGAACAAGCAATGGGACAATATTTTGACTTCTTGCAAGAAGATGGAGGATCATTATAAAGCACAAGTCAAATGCCTGAAGCAGGTTCGGGCTAGTTTATTGGATGTTAGCTCTCGCATGGGGCAGTTCATGGATTTAATGCAAGCCATAGATCAAGGCCAAGAGGAGTTGAGGGCATTGGTCCAAAGGCCCACGGTTTTTATTCCTAAACCAGATGTTAATGGTGGTAATCCTCCTGGCGAAGGTAATGCAGGGTGATATTCCTGCTCTTATATGTGGTGCCATTCCTACAGGTGGTGATATTCCCATAGGTGGTCGTGTGAATCCTCTAGGGGTAATGCTGGTCAAATTCGTCTCCCTACTGTGATACCTACTCCACATCTTAAGGTGGACAACTAGGTTGACGTGTTTTTTGTGCATTGTAATACCCAAAATTTTGCCCCGAGATTCTTAGGTTCATTTCGCACGTCATCTCATTCTGCATGGCATTTTAACTAACCGCTAACTGGTTTGTTCGGTCTGTTGGTTTTGCAAGAAAAATCACATTGTGCACCCGTCTCCGAGTCATGGGAGTTACTTGATAATGAGCGGAATTTTATGGCAGTTTCAATGTTAAATCAGTTTCAATGTGTGTTTTCCTGCTTTCTGCTGGTCGACAGTCGATTTTAAAGAGACAGTGGAGTTTCGAATAAATCTCATTGAAGGAATTTAATCGGTTTGATTTGCTTGGATAAATTTAATCGGAAGAAATTAGTCACTCGAACTTAATTGAACAAGCTGGATTTATCAATTTGAATTTATTTGAATGAGCTTGAATCGGAAGAGTTTGGTCATTTGCTTTTAATCGAACAAGTTGGATTTATTCTGATGAGGTTATTCGTTTAAGTACCGGATGAGTTATTCGGAGATTTTATCGGAGATGGGATTTAATCAGATAAATTGGATTGAGAAATTCAAACTAATAGAAAAATAGAATTTTTATTTTATTATTTTGTTACAATACCCAAATAATGAAATAGAATTTTTATTTATGCTATTATTTTATTACAATATCCAAAAAGAATAAAATGTACAAATTAAGTTACATTTTTTTCTAAAGTCCTAAAATTCCTAAAACTGTCCTAAAAATGTCTTCCGCTTCCGATTCTTCGAGTCTCCGATCTTTTCCTTCGAACCTGCAAGTCAACAACAAACATACAATTTTAAACGGTTAGAATTAAAAGTGGTTTTATTGGTTCCGTTATCCTCAGCTTGATATCATCATTGGGTACGTCGGGAGGGCAACGACGAAGTCGAAGCCAGCTCCCAACTTATTTTCCGACCTCGGAAAATCAGGAAACATCTGTTCTAAGAGAGAGAGAGAGAGAGAGAGAGAGAGAGAGAGAGAGAGAGAGAGAGAGAGAGAGAGAGAGAGAGAGAGAGATAGATAGAGAGAGAGAGAGAGAGAAAAGTCGATTTTTGGAAAAGTGATTATGAAAATAAGTGCTTTTGGAAAAAGAACTTATTTCTAAAAAACGGTTTTGCCAAACAGGGCCTTAACACATTTCCCAAAAATTTTCCAAAGCCCACGGATCAAATAAGTCCATCCAACGTTCAGCCTCACTAACAAGCCAAACAAGATTCACGCAAGCTACATACAAAGAATCCGGAAAAAGTTCAACACATAAAACATGAATTTCGCAAAATTGAAGCCAACCAATTCCTGAGAAAAAGCGCAATAAACTAGCCAGAGGACCAAATCACCACCAAAATTGCAAACAACCAAAACATAAGCACCAGAGTAATTAGCAAATAAAACTTCCTGAAAATCAGTACAAATAAAGCGTCACTTTCGCAACCTAAACGGTGAATCAAAGCCCATAAAAGAAAACAGAAATAATATAAGGGGGAAAAAAGAACATCACCAAAAGGAGAATTCAGCAACTGCATGCGGACGAAAAAGCAAAAACCCAGAAATTCACCGAAGATTCGAAGAAACCCAACGACTGCATAAAACCACCCCGAGGCTCAGTTGGTCAAACATCATTGCCATTATCCTCGCCACTACGGAACAACCCAGACCCATCCGTCATAAAGCAAACGGACTCAGAGAAAACCGAGCTCCTCATCATTTTTCACCATCAACACAGATCACTTCAAACTCATAAGAGAGGATGAGTAATCTAGCTAAGGGAGGTTTTTTATTTTGTTTCTCTTGCAGAAATCACCAAGATCATCAGAAATGGAGAAAGTGGCTGAGACACGCGAAGGAAGAGGAAGAAGAAATTTCGTTGAAGCTCCATGGAGGACATCAATGGAAGCCACGCCACAGCGGGGGAGAACAGGAAATGGTTCCTCAAACCCTAGCAACTATCAACCCAAGATTACCCCTTCCCTTTTATTTATGTTTTTCTTTTCTTTTTTCTTTTTTTTTTCATTTTATTAATTGCTTATAGTTAGTTGTAGAAGCCAGTAATTTTTTTAAGTGTCATGATCTAGCTAATTAAGCTAATTAACACCATAGTAACTTTAAACTCAAAAACCATTTTTTTCTATTTTCAGATTTAAAAACACGATTTAGACTAGAACTTCAATTTTTAACATAGTTTAGAACGAAAACCATCTTTATGTTTACTTAAAATTAAATTTATTTTAAAAATAAAAAAAACATAAGTCTAAGATTAAAACCTTTCCCTCTTTCTTTTTTATTCAAATCAAAACCTTTTTTTTAATAATCAAATTCTTTTTAAAGTTTAAACCTCTAAAACTAAAACTTATTTTTCAATATTAAAAAATCATTTCTATTTAAATTGTCAAAACACTTTTATAATTAATGTTTTTGTTTTCACAGTAATCTATCCCGTTAATTTTTTAACTAGAAAGTTTCGTTAAAATTTAAAACCTTTTTCTAAATAGGACTTTGTTATTAAATTAAAATTTAATTTTAAAGTTTAATCTTTCAACATAAACCTTCTGTGTAGATTCTTCAGATAATCTCGAATAAATTCTTGCCCAGAAGGGTTGCATAACGCTTCTTTCGTTTCTGTTGTTTCTCATTTGTACCATTATTGACTTCCCTGTTACTTTTCGCATTTTCAGTTTTCGGTTGTAATTATGCGAGGTTATCGTCACTTTGCATTGCCTTTATTTTTCGCATTTTTATTTTTGGGTTGTAATTTATGCGAGGTTATTGTCGCTTTGCACCCTTTACCGTTTTCTTACTTTTTCATATTTTTATACGGCCGCTCAACCATTTTCATTATGCTATTTACCAATAAATCTTCTGAAGGAATAGGTCTAGCCGTTTGACTGCCGAGTCAATAACCTAACCTTTGACCATTTCAAAACCCTAATTGCCTAGGTGTTCAGCCGTGGACTAAATACCCTTTACCCTAGCGTTATGTCAAGGAGTCGCCGCACTACGTTATAGGGTTTCCCGCCGTGGAACACCTAGTTAACCCTAATTTCAATTCAACTATTTCAACATAGAAATAGGAGTCGCCGCACTCAACGTAAGTGCTTCCATATGAACGCTTATTCCCCATTGAAACCTTGACCACAGTCAAGAAGTTTCTAACCTCCCTTTTAAGGGGAACTACGATTACTCTGATTCCATCCCCTACCTCGAATACGTAGGCACAATAAGCGAGTCTTGGCGAGTAAAGTTAGGACTAACCCTTATGTCTCTATGTCACTTTCTACCCTTAGCTTAGTATATACCCTAAAGCAAATAGTAAACTTTAAACAAAAGGTTCTTGTAGAGCACTACAGAAGTTTAGGGTGCTAGTACCTTCCCTAAGCTTAACCAACCCATTACCTAGATCTCTCCCCGCATTGTTTACGATGCAAAAATTAGGTTTTCCTTCGTTTGACCTTTTCCTTCGGATAAACCAAAGACCGGTTGTGAATTAAAGATTTGCAATTCAAATTAATTAATAATTTGATATCCTATTCTCACCGCAATAGAAAATGGCGACTTCATTGGGGAAAGTCCTAACATTTAAGGGTTACCCCTACTTTGTTTATTTTTGTTATTTGCTTTATTATTCATTTTTTTGTATATAATATATCATTGTACCTGACTTGGGGTATCTATTTTTGTTGTGAGATAAGTCCTACACCCGGACTTGAGTGACATTATTATAGGAAGGTGATATATTCGACGAGGCTTGTAGGGAGTGATTCCCGACCAAGCTGACTTGAGAATCATCGCTCAGTTGAGACCCTTTCGAAAGTGGTTCGGTTTGAACGAGTAGTCGTGAAAATTTTTACTATTGTCGATTGGAGTCTGTGATACTGGGGACCGTAGTACCTTAACACCACTTTGGCCTTATCTAGGATGTAGTGAGAGGACTATGAGGGAGTAGTCCCAAAATAGTTGCTACGCGATACTACACTCCAAAGAGGTTTTCTTGAGAATATTATTAACCACCGAGTCAGTCGGGAAATTGATAATATCTGAAAGATGGACTAATGACTTTGGACACTTCTTTAGAACCCTTGTTCTGCAGGTACAACTAACCTATAGTACATACCTTTTTGGGAAGGGTATACCTTAACTCAATTCATTGTTCCTCTAACCTAGGACCTTTGTTTGCTTGTGTGTGATTTTGCATTGCATCCATAAAGCATCATATCATTCCTAGTTTCAAGGAATTCAACTGTCCTTTGCAAATTCAAAAGTCTCACATTTTAAAGTCTAAAACATTTTCCAGCTTTCTTAGAAAAAATTTGCAATTGACCGTTGAAGTTCTTGAAACTATTGTATCGCATTAACATCATGTCTTGCATTGCATTTTTTCTACGGTTTCTTATGTCCAGTTGTCTTTATCTTCCAGTGTTTCTTTGAGTCATCAAGTTGATTCCTCGACACAAATATCAGACTAGAGCTAACTATAGACGCCAGATGTCATAACAAGAGGAACATAATGCGGAAGTCCGAATGGAGATCGATGAGTTGAAATCAGACATGACCAGGCTTACCGAGATGCTTCAAGTACTGATTTCCAGAGGAGAGCCACCTCAGAGGATCGTCATTCAGGAATTTCAAGTGCTGATCCACCTCCTGTTTCACTGCCATCCTCTACTTGGCTAGAGTTTGGTTTACCTCATAACTACTCTCCTCCTTTTGTATCTACTGCTACAATTGGTCAGACTATCAGACCGGTTTTTCAAGCTCCTGTCCATATCGAGGCCAGACCTGTGGTCCACACTGTTAATCAGACTGTCCAAGCTCCCTTTGAGAATCCTCCCTATGAGTACAATGCTGCTGGTGTTCAAAGGGAAGACCAAGAAGATTTTGTTGAGTCTGAGATCACCCGTGAACAGTTTTAGATCATAAACAAGAGACTCCAAGCTGTCGAGGGTGTCATACCCTAAATTTGTCCTACCCTTTTGTAAATATTTTTGCATTTATCGTGTCTGCTCGCAATTGGTTGATTTTTCAGAACTTTATCTTTTTGACCAATTAAAAGGTGACACGTGGCTTAAACTTAATTTTGTGAATATTACTTTCTTAAACTTTGTTTTCTTTTAAGTGTTACTAATAACATTTTAATAATTATATTTTTGTTTTTTATAAATTTTAGTTTATTTTATATACTTGGATATTTATTTAATAGTTATTGTTAATATTTAGTAAATTGTTTTTAATATTAATTTAGATTTAATTATAATATTTTTGTTAATATTTATTAAATTGTTTTTAATATTAATTTAGATTTAATTATAATATTTTTGTTAATATTTATTAATCATATATTTGTTAATATTCACATTTTAGATAGATGTTAATAAATTATGTGAAAAGAAAATATTGGATGCATAAGCCCACTCCATGCGGCCCATTAGGGTTCTGGGCATCGACCGTTTATTTAAGAAAGAGGAAATTCAGACTAAAATGAGAGAGGAGCACTGTTCATTCCTCTTCATCATCAAGAACGGTGTCGGCATCATCCATCACCCCTCACAAACCCTAGTCGCCGCCGCCGAAAACCTAAAACCCCATTCCTTCTCCTTTCTCCGTCGGCAACCCACCATCATCGTCCTCTCTCATCTTTAACCTCTGCCGTTACTTAATCCTCGCCCGATATGTTCATCTCTCTGCTCAACCGCACATATTTTCCGTTCACAAATAACCCACCATCTCCGATCTCCTTCAACCGCGAGAAGAAAGAACGAACTTCGAACCGCAAACACCACGATTGCGATAGCTCAATCCGGACGAATTTAAGCGACCCAACGTCGTGGCTTCTGGTCAAAGACAATATCAACACAGTTCAGCAATACGCAAACGTCCACGACAACTCTGCCGCGCGAGTCCGACAATTTTGTTCTGAACAACCTAACCCAATCAGAGCGAGGGAGCATCCACGAGGCTCTTGACAACTGCGTGACAACTTATTCAGACTGGTTTTGTTTGTTTTATATTTCCATTTGATCGTTAATTTGATATCTATTGTTATATTAGGGTTTGAAACCAGTATTCAACACTGTTTGGTGTTCCAACTATCGCATTGCCGAATTGTGGTTCTGTTTTATGTTATCTTTTGGTTTTTGATGCAGGGTTGACCACAGCAAATTCCCTCAATGTTGAATCACAATGGCCCTTGACGATTCAAGTAGAACTTTTGACAGTTCTGAACTTGCAGGGGTTTTTCTTTATTTTTTTATTTTATTTTTGCTGGCTGTTGACTTTGTGCAGGTCGCGGCATCACTGAATCATCGACTATGCAGCCAAAGCTCGAAGTTGATGTTACTTGTGTACACCATGAATAAGATGTTTTAGGCTGGTGCTTTGGTATACATATTATGCAGGTTTCGAGTTCTGATGGGCGGAAGCAGAAAGTTGATGTTGGCTTCGTAGGGATGAGTGAAAAAGGGCTTGTTTCTGGGGTTGAACCTATACGTGAAGAATGCTCACAGAGTCTTGACACCAACATACGCTGCAACACCGGCTTAATAAGTGTCCGTGTTTCACAACGATGCAAAACCCCTTCAATTTTACCAAAGACTGAGAGTAACAACAGCTTTTGCATGCTACCTGCTTCCGTTATCGGTGGTATCGACTATTTCAGATGGTCAGCTGAGCCTTCATTTTTGTGATCTTTGTTCACGCCTTTGGTTAATGTATGACTGGTATGACTGCTGTGCATAATAGGTAGCTGGTTAAAGTTTGGTTTCGAGTCCCTTATTTGGTATTGTTACCTTGTTTGCATCGATTTCAATCCAATTATTTTTTGTATGTGCTGAGTTTAAATGTGATAAACATGGAAGTTGTTGAAAATGTTCTACTGTGGTAATGTTTTGAAGTTAATGATTTGGTATGAGGTTTATGTTCATTAACTGTTTGCAAGCATTTTCAAAGGATGATGAGCAAGTAGCAGTAGCAAGTTGGCGATATCCTTCATGTGTTCAATTTGATCCTTCGTTTGTTATTATTTCTACAAGAGCCTGTTACTCTGTTTGGGGTTATGATTTTTTTTGCGCAGGTCCTGAACTATGGCAGTAGTCTCGGCATGAGGTTTCAGCTATGTCGTTTGTTTGAATTGTTATTTGCCTTGGTATTTAGCTTGATAATAGGTCCTAAGTTATTCCGTTTTTACAAATTATGTGGTTGTTGGTGACTGGTTTGTATGCAGGTTACAGTATTACCGAGTTTTCAAGTTGTGCGATAATAATGTTGAATGGCATAGCGGCGGTTGATGCCAGTAGTGCTTGAAATCTATCATAACAATCTGTTCATCACGTAAACCAATGAGGCAACACTACAATAGCAATGCAATGATGATTCAGTTTTGATCAAACATTAAGTTTGCCACTTGCATTTCGAAGACAACGATGAAAGCTTCGACAAGATGTTTGTGTAGCTCAGGAACCTAAATGTGAATGCAACTCACGAGTGTCGTTCAAACTATGTTTCATTTCGCCTTTGCGGTAACTTCAAAATCAATGGTTCTATTTTGTCTGGTGTTGCTGTTTTGTTTTTTGCATAACTTGTATACTTAAGGATCATTTTGGTTTTATTGCTTTCAATTTTGGAAAAAATATCTCATTCAGTTTGCTTTTAAACTCATAGGTTGTTATATTGGTACCATTACTGATCTAGATTTGAAGCTTCTAATGTTTATTGATTATTGACCATAGCTTCACCTGTATAATGCTTGTAGCGTTCTTGATTCTGTCATAAAGAGTTAGATTTCTCTTTAAACTATGGTTTCGGTAATTCATACCATTATGCCGCTGAATTTTGATGAAGTTTTCGTTAAATGTCAATAACTATTGTTCAAATTCCAAATATATTGTGTTAGGCTGTTTATTTGTATGGGGAAAGATTAATAGCATAAGTGTTTATCAGTTTGGAAAAGTGACCTCTTTTTCTTTGGTTTCAAAACATAGTTTGAAATTAGGCTACTTGCACTGATCGATACAGGATTTGGTTGAAGTTATAACTTTAGTGCAGTTCATAATGGATATGGCTCATGCTTTCTAATACAACTGTTTTTTTTTTCTTTTTTTAAAAAACGAAACAAAAATCTTAATAATAATAAATATTATTTTTTTAAGTAACATGTGATTCATGGATTATTTTCAAAAGTATTTTCAAAATATATTTGATTATTCTTTTAAAACTATTAATTCAATTTATAGTTATTTAAATTATTTTTTCGAGGTCAATTACGAAATTTAAACTCTTGAAGTCTAGCACTTCTGGAGTTTTCAAATAGATGTTATTAAGGTGTACATCTTAAATAATATATTTAGACTTTTCTTTTTAAAATATACCTTTTAATTATTTAGACAAAGAATGTCATTAAAGTCTAGTAATCCACATGATACTTTCACTGTTTATTTTAAACAATATTTCATAAATTAAATCAATGGGTGAAAATTAAACCCTTGAAGTCTAGCACTTCTCGAGTTTTCGAATGAACATTATTAAGGTGTATACCTTAAATAGTGTATTGTTCATTTTTTTTTATGGATAATTAATTTATTAGGCAATTCAACTTTTGTATTTGTATATGCTTGAGTAAGTAGCATGTTTTAGACAATTCAATAAATTACACTTTAGATTTTTTCAAATTTACTTTTAATTTTTGATTAATTTATTTTTTTCTAAATTCAAATCAATTTATTTTAACTTACAATTTATTTTTTAGCTTATTTCTAAAATATGTTGGATTTTCTTTAAATCCTGTTTCAATATATTTTTCAACACTAAATTATTTCTCAATCAAGTCATGAAAAAATTAAATTCTTGAAGTCTAGCACTTCTTGAATTTTTGGACGAACATTATGGAGGTGTACACCACAAATAATATGTCGTTCGACTTTTCATTTTAGTACGCTATTTGGAAAAGAAATATCATAGGAATCAAGCATTCCGTGTGATATGTTCGTTGTTCATCCAAACTTTTTTCGAATGAAAAGGTGTTGTCAAGATCTAGCATCTCGATAATACCCTGATTAATTGATTGTGAGGCCGACGTCTCATTTATTAAATAATCGTCATTTTCAAATCCAATCTCGTATTCTCACCTCTTGTACTGCAAACTCTTTCCGTACTCTCAATTCAATTCAATTCTTCAAAAATATCTTGTTTCGATTAACACTTCGAAAGAAAAGTTCTTGGAATCTAGCATCCCTTGAATTTCTGAGTAAATAATTCTCGAGGCACGCTCTTGAGTTTGTTATTCACTCAACCTTTCGATCTTGCCAAACTCAACCATTTTCCAACATTCTCCTAAGTCGAACGCTCGTCCGCATACGCAACCCACATTTCATTCACAACCCCTTGTGGTTTCGATATTAGGGGCACCCTCAGGGACTGATATCGTTTCTCACAATCTTAACCCTTGACACATCGTCAAGTCGGTTCAATCTTCAATCAAATCCTCGACACGTCGTCGAGCCATCTTCAAAACAACTTCTTTTGGGCCTCGCATGTCATTCTTCGATTCGATCCTTTCGCAAACATTACCAAAACTTATGAAAGAGGGATATTCTTAAAATCTAGCATTCTTTGAATATTCGAATGAGTAATTATCGAGGCGCGCCCCTCGAGTTGTCATTAATTCATTCTTTCGATTTCAAAACATCCAACTCTTTTTTTTCAACTTACTCAGTCGATTCCCGAAAGAACGGAGTTCTTGGAATCTCGCATTCCTTGAATTCTTGAGTGACAAGCTCTTAAAGCGCGCTCTTGGGTTGCTTGTCAGTCACTCTTTCGCCTCTTTCTCAAACTTCAACCCTTTTCAAACCTCATATTTTCGTGGTCGTTGCCACGAACTACGACTGCTTTGATTCTTCATTCATTTTCGAATGTAAGATACGTAGGCACAAGATTGCGATGATCTTGGCGAGCACACTTCTATCTTCCTCCATTATTCCTTCCACATTCCCAATCTTTCCCGTAATCGAACTACGACGCTCTGATTTCTCATTCTCGTCCGAATGAGCATACGTAGGCACAAGGGCCTCAATCCTTGGCGAGCACCCTATCCTCTAACCACCCATCTCTCCTTAGCGTCTTTAACCTTTTAACCTACCAATTCACCTTTATAATCGAGAAGAAAACAAGTAAACCTTAAACATCACTCCCCACAATTACCTTAAGAGGTTCCCGTCGAGTACGACGGACGTGAGGGGTGCTAATACCTTCCCCTCACGTAACCGACTCTCGAACCCGGAACATGGTTGCGACAGCCCTGTTCCTATCCTTTCGTTTTAAGAGGTTTTCTCGATATTTTCCTCTCCCGTTTATTCGGGAAAAATAAAGTTCGGTGGCGACTCTGTCGAACTGCATTTCTGCGCCTTTCGCGCGAGGGTCGTTTTCTCCGAAATGTCTCCGTGATTTTTTCGAGGTGCGACAGCTGGCGACTCTGCTGGGGACATTTTGCTCCATGCAAAGAGAGAGTCGAGCCTATCTTTTGGTTTGTGAGGATTGTTTGTTTTTTATTTTGTTTTCTTTTTGCACTTGTTCTCTTGTAGATTTTATTTGCACTTGTTATCTCGGGGCCTGTTGGTTTTTTGGGATGACATCATGAGTAAGGCTCTACGCCCGAGCTTTGGTAAAAGCCGAGAGAACACATAGTTTAGAATTGGTAGTCGAGTAGTGTTAGTCTCCGAGGACTTGCTCCTTGTGGGCCTAGCATGAAAGCTCCTCCAGAGGAGACCTATTCGTAGATCTCGTTGTAACGCAGCTAGCCTGTTGCACGACTTGATTAATAAAGGGTCTGTGATTCTGGGAACCTTTTTGTTAGCACCAGTTCCGATATTGGTGGTCGTGTAGTGTTAGTTTCCAAGGACTCGCTCCTTGTGCGCCTAGCACGAGGACCCCGCTCAGGAGAGACCTTATCGTCATTATCGTCGTAATACAGCCAGCCTGTTGCGTGACGCTAATACGACTAGTGTCCGTGATCCTGGGAACCAAACATAGAAACCATCCCGTAAGTGGGTTTATGGGTAGAATGTTTAGATCTTTCCGTATAGGTTATACCTGTCATTTTTCTTTGAGCAGGAATTATGGTTACTTATCTATCACAGTTACTAGCTTCAGGAGCTGTTCGAACTATGATCTTGTGATCCTGTGATCCTGGATCTTGTATCTTGCATTGCATCGTGCATATCATTTGCATTGCATTTCATATGTTGTGCATTTTGCATTTCCAGTCCTTCAACGGAATCTTATGTCTTCGTTCCTTCCTCTCTAGTAAATCAAGTTGATTCCCGACACCAGTACGCAACTAGAGCCAATACCAGACGATCAATGGAGCAGATTCGGCAAGAACAAGTTGCTATCAGGAAGGAGCTGGAATCCCTCAACAGAAAGATGGATCAGATCTTCGAAGCCCTCTCCATAACTGGAAAGGAATCAGAACAGCAGACCGTTCAACGACCGCGTCAGCAAAATCAACACAGGACATGGAAGCCAGAAAGAGTATTTGATAGTCTTCCAATGACATATGCAGATATCTTTGCTAAATTAATGGAACAAAGGGCTATCGTCCCGAGAGATCTAGCTCCCCCAACTGTCCTTCCTGCTGATTATGACGCGAATGCTCATTGTGAGTTCCATAAGGGCGCTCCAGGTCACAACATTGAGAACTGCAGGTTTCTCAAGCACAAAATTCTAGACCTGATTGACAAGGAAGCTCTCACCTTTGATGGGAAGTATCTCAGTGCCATCAACGACCCGATGCCACCAGCCAACTAGTGCCAACGTCAAATCCAATCAAGTCAAGTCCATTCTCTGAAGAAGGCCGTCATGCTGCCATTTAATCTTTCGCATTTCTTGTATTTTGTCTTTGTGTGTTTAAGTACTGTATGCTTTGAACAATTGCCATTTCGTATTTGGTTTTCATTAATGTATCGTTTATGCATGTTTTGAATTAGTTATGTCGTATTCACTCATTTTTCACTTATCACCGACACACTTATTCACCCCACTCTATTCACTGTTGTTTAGCATGATTTGAGGGAGGATGATGAAAACAAGATACCCATAATTGCAAACCGTATGCTTTCAGACAGAATCTCGTCAATGATGTACAGGCATTGCTTCAATTCCCCAAACACCGGAGATATAAAGAGTTAATCCCTAGTAAACCGCTTTGAGCCTAGAAGTAGCAGTTTCCTTCGGATATTCAAACCTTTTACACTCAACTTGGGGCAGGGTAGTGTTCAGTTAATCTAATCCCGCACTCGAATTAACAAAGCAAAATCTCGAAGACGGTTGTTCATCAAAAACCCATGCTATGGCAGTCACAATCCTCCAACAAAGCCAAAAAAAATCAGTCAAAAGCCTGCTAAGTCAAACACCTCAGAGGAGGCTTAGGCAAAATCAAGGCAATCCCGATGGATCTGACACACAAAGTCAATCCATGCAAAAATTAGGGATCAAAAACAAAAGCAAAAGAGGACCCCGAAACCCTCAACAAAAAAACAAAATAATATTTAGTGGCCACCCAAATCAAAAGAGGCACTGACATTCATCAAAATAGGGTGACTGCCACAACGAGCAAACCTTGAACCATCAAGTCTACACCGCCCAGACAAGTGTTGAATTAACTGAGTGTAGGACTGGAGATCATTAAGAAGAAGGGGTGGGTACAAATCATACTTTGAGCCTAGAATCCTTTGTTTCATAACCGTGAACCAGACCACGTTACAACCCTCAAAAGACCTAATTGAGG
Source organism: Lathyrus sativus (assembly GCA_963859935.3). Lineage (NCBI taxonomy): Eukaryota > Viridiplantae > Streptophyta > Magnoliopsida > Fabales > Fabaceae > Lathyrus > Lathyrus sativus. The sequence continues at coordinate 357,051,400 of OZ012737.1, forward strand.
CGAGGTTTATTCTGAAAGCATACTATTGCAAGGTTGTGTAACCTGACTCCTCACATGATTGTTAATCATTAACATTGGTGTCATTATTCTTGCAAACATCTTTTCGCACCAATCAAACAGCACAATGTTTGGGCTAGTGGTCCATTCATCTCATTATCACGACACTTCGATAAAACGATACTTTTTCAAATCTTGCATCGAACTACGCATTAATATTACCATTTATGAATGTACAATTTTAATTGCAAATCAGTGCTAGGTATTCAAGGACATCTCAACAAGGTCCAATCGAGGAGAAACTTGACTTTCAGTGGCGTACACGAAGCAAGATTATTCCAAAGCCTACAGGCTGGGGCAAATCATTCAACAGCTCGAGCAGGGGCATATCATTACCATGTTCAGACTGGGGCAAGACCAAGTTACCCTAATCATCAGGCAGAGTTGCAACCTCCTCTGAAGCAAATTCACAGTATACCACAAAGTACCTAGACTCGGGGCATATAAGAGTATCTTCGCCTGTGTCAATCGTGACGTCTTCAATGAACTGCGTGTCGGGGAAGTCAATCCCTCCCACCACCCGAAGTCCAATCCGCATTGGCAACTACCAAAATCTACCATGCTGGCTTCACACGCATTTTCGATTACCCGTCTGCAATCATATGCGTCACGCGCATTACATCCGCTATCATAAGCATCTTGCATCATATGCATACATAACCATATCATGCTTCCCCAATTCTTGCATCTCTGCGCGTCAGCATTTGCATTTGCACGTCCACTCATATGGAATATCATTTATCATCCAGCATTCATATATGCAAGTCAAGGTCCAGGATCAACCTCGACGAAACTTCAAGACAATCATCAGCCCAATCAGGGGCATTTTTGCAAGATTGTGGGTTTGTCCTACGGTTTTCAAGAGCTTCAAAGCAGTCATCAGCCCAGTCAGGGGCAATCTTCTGCAATTGTGGGTTTTCTCCCACAAAATTTGAAGTTATTCAAAGCAAGATTCAGCCCAACCAGGGGCATCTTTTTCAAGACCATGGGCGTCTCCCGTGACGAATTTCAACCTCGTGGTTAATCAAAGATGCGAATCAACATTCAGCCCAGTCAGGGGCATACCGTTCAAGACCGTGGGCGTTCCCCACGAAGTTGTTCAACCTTTTGTTGGGCAAATCCAAGAAGTTCAGTGCAAGATCCAACCCGAGCAGGGGCATCTTCAGCAAAACCGTGAGCGTACCTCATGAAGTTGTTCAGCCTTTTGTTGAGCAAGACAAGGCATCAAGACAAATTCAGCCCAATCAGGGGCATCCTCTTCAGAATTCATGGGCGTAACCATGAATCCATCTCAGCAAAACGATGATCTCCAAGCAAGTCAGTGGTCGTCCCCGCTGATTCATTTCAACCCAATATTCCTCTAAGGGGTTCCCTAGTGAGTTGTACCCAGCAAGCGTGACCGTTGTCAATTGTCTTACTATCATCCTTTTGGTGATAGCCGAACTTCGTCGGTTCAACTTAGCCTGCATCCTTTCGATGTTGGTAACCTTTTATTTGTGTTTGTCCTATCATCCTTTTGGTGGTAGTGACTGGTGTGTGTTTTCGCTCCATCATCCTTTTGGTGGTGGGTCTGGCATTTCGTCGATGTCAGATTGCGCGATGTTTTGTTTATGTTTTCGCTCCATCATCCTTTTGGTGGTGGGTCTGGCATTTCGTCGATGTCATATTGTGCGATATTTTGTTTGTGTTTTCGCTCCGTCATCCTTTTGGTGGTGGGTCTGGCATTTCGTCGATGTCAGATTGTGCGATATTTTGTTTGTGTTTTCGCTCCGTCATCCTTTTGGTGGTGGGTCTGGCATTTCTTCGATGTCAGATTGCGCGATGTTTTATTTGTGTTTTCGCTCCATCATCCTTTTGGTGGTGGGTCTGGCATTTCGTCGATGTCAGATTGTGCGATATTTTGTTTGTGTTTTCGCTCTGTCATCCTTTTGGTGGTGGGTCTGGCATTTCGTCGATGTCAGATTGTGCGATATTTTGTTTGTGTTTTCGCTCCGTCATCCTTTTGGTGGTGGGTCTGGCATTTCGTCGATGTCAGATTGCGCGATGTTTTATTTATGTTTTCGCTCCATCATCCTTTTGGTGGTGGGTCTGGCATTTCGTCGATGTCAGATTGTGCGATATTTTGTTTGTGTTTTCGCTCCATCATCCTTTTGGTGGTGGGTCTGGCATTTCGTCGATGTCAGATTGCGCGATGTTTTGTTTGTGTTTTTGCTCCATCATCCTTTTGGTGGTGGGTCTGACATTTCGTCGATGTCAGATTGTGCGATATTTTGTTTGTGTTTTCGCTACGTCATTCTTTTGGTGGTGGGTCTGGCATTTCGTTGATGTCAGATTGCGCGATGTTTTGTTTATGTTTTCGCTCCATCATCCTTTTGGTGGTGGGTCTGGCATTTCGTCGATGTCAGATTGTGCGATATTTTGTTTGTGTTTTCGCTCCATCATCCTTTTGGTGGTGGGTATGGCATTTCGTCGATGTCAGATTGCGCAATGTTTTGTTTGTGTTTTCGCTCCATCATCCTTTTGGTGGTCGGTCTGGCATTTCGTCGATGTCAGATTGTGCGATATTTTGTTTGTGTTTTCGCTCCATCATCCTTTTGGTGGTCGGTCTGGCATTTCGTCGATGTCAGATTGCGCGATGTTTTGTTTGTGTTTTCGCTCCATCATCCTTTTGGTGGTGGGTCTGGCATTTCGTCGATGTCAGATTACGCGATGTTTTTGTTTGTGTTTCGCTCCATCATCCTTTTGGTGGTGGGTCTGGCATTTCGTCGATGTCAGATTGTGGGATATTTTGTTTGTGTTTTCGCTCCGTCATCCTTTTGGTGGTGGGTCTGGCATTTCGTCGATGTCAGATTGTGCGATATTTTGTTTGTGTTTTCGCTCCGTCATCCTTTTGGTGGTCGGTCTGGCATTTCGTCGATGTCAGATTGTGCGATATTTTGTTTGTGTTTTCGCTCCATCATCCTTTTGGTGGTGGGTCTGGCATTTCGTCGATGTCAGATTGTGCGATATTTTGTTTGTGTTTTCGCTCCGTCATCCTTTTGGTGGTGGGTCTGGCATTTCGTCGATGTCAGATTGCGCGATGTTTTGTTTGTGTTTTCGCTCCATCATCCTTTTGGTGGTGGGTCTGGCATTTCGTCGATGTCAGATTGCGCGATGTTTTGTTTATGTTTTCGCTCCATCATCCTTTTGGTGGTGGGTCTGGCATTTCGTCGATGTCAGATTGTGCGATATTTTGTTTGTGTTTTCGCTCCATCATCCTTTTGGTGGTGGGTCTGGCATTTCGTCGATGTCAGATTACGCGATGTTTTTGTTTGTGTTTCGCTCCATCATCCTTTTGGTGGTGGGTCTGGCATTTCGTCGATGTCAGATCGTGTGATATTTTGTTTGTGTTTTCGCTCTGTCATCCTTTTGGTGGTGGGTCTGGCATTTCGTCGATGTCAGATTGCGCGATGTTTTGTTTATGTTTTCGCTCCATCATCCTTTTGGTGGTGGGTCTGGCATTTCGTCGATATCAGATTACGCGATGTTTTTTGTTTGTGTTTCGCTCCATCATCCTTTTGGTGGTGGGTCTGGCATTTCATTGATATCAGATTACGCGATGTTTTTGTTTGTGTTTTCGCTCCATCATCCTTTTGGTGGTGGGTCTGGCATTTCGTCGATGTCAGATTACGCGATATTTTTGTTTGTGTTTTCGCTCCATCATCCTTTTGGTGGTGGGTCTGGCATTTCGTCGATGTCAGATTACGCGATGTTTTTTGTTTGTGTTTCGCTCCATCATCCTTTTGGTGGTGGATCTGGCATTTCGTCGATATCAGATTACGCGATGTTTTTGTTTGTGTTTTCGCTCCATCATCCTTTTGGTGGTGGGTCTGGCGTTTCGTCGATGTCAGATTGCGCGATGTTTTGTTTGTGTTTTCGCTCCATCATCCTTTTGGTGGTGGGTCTGGCATTTCGTCGATGTCAGATTGCGCGATGTTTTGTTTGTGTTTTCGCTCCATCATCCTTTTGGTGGTGGGTCTGGCATTTCGTCAATGTCAGATTGCGCGATGTTTTGTTTGTGTTTTCGCCCCAATCATCCTTTTGGTGGTGGGTCTGGCATTTCGTCGATGTCAGATTGCGCGATGTTTTGTTTGTGTTTTGCTCCATCATCCTTTTGGTGTTGAGTCTGGCATTTCGTCGATGTCAGATTGTGTGATATTTTGTTTGTGTTTCGCTCTGTAACCCTTTTGGTGGTGGGTCTGACATTTCGTCGATGTCAGATGGTGCGATTGTGTTTACCCTATCATCCTTTTGATGGTAGTGGTTGGTGTGTGCCCTATCATCCTTTTGGTGGTGGTGGTCGTGTGTGTTTTATTCCATCATCCTTTTGGTGATGACGGCCTTTTTGGCCTATTATTCACAGTGTACTCATAGTTTTACCTCATCCAGCTTTTTTTTAACTCTCAGACATCTCTTTTTCTTTCGGACAAATTCAGGGTCTTCTTCATATCTAATTGACTTCTACCTCAGGAATATGAGTGCTAATGCAGTTCATTCTCCTAGGTTTAAGCCTATTAGATAGGGGCATCTGTCATACCCTAAATTTGTCCTACCCTTTTGTAAATATTTTCGCATTTATCGTTTCATGCCTTTTAGACACGTGTCTGCTCGCAATTGGTTGATTTTTCAGAACTTTATCTTTTTGACCAATTAAAAGGTGACACGTGGCTTAAAATTAATTTTGTGAATATTACTTTCTTAAACTTTGTTTTCTTTTAAGTGTTACTAATAACATTTTAATAATTATATTTTTGTTTTTTATAAATTTTAGTTTATTTTATATACTTGGATATTTATTTAATAGTTATTGTTAATATTTAGTAAATTGTTTTTAATATTAATTTAGATTTAATTATAATATTTTTGTTAATATTTATTAAATTGTTTTTAATATTAATTTAGATTTAATTATAATATTTTTGTTAATATTTATTAATCATATATTTGTTAATATTCACATTTTAGATAGATGTTAATAAATTAAGTGAAAAGAAAATATTGGATGCATAAGCCCACTCCATGCGGCCCATTAGGGTTCTGGGCATCGACCGCTTATTTAAGAAAGAGGAAATTCAGACTAAAATGAGAGAGGAGCACTGTTCATTCCTCTTCATCATCAAGAACGGTGTCGGCATCATCCATCACCCCTCACAAACCCTAGTCGCCGCCGCCGAAAACCTAAAACCCCATTCCTTCTCCTTTCTCCGTCGGCAACCCACCATCATCGTCCTCTCTCATCTTTAACCTCTGCCGTTACTTAATCCTCGCCCGATATGTTCATCTCTCTGCTCAACCGCACATATTTTCCGTTCACAAATAACCCACCATCTCCGATCTCCTTCAACCGCGAGAAGAAAGAACGAACTTCGAACCGCAAACACCACGATTGCGATAGCTCAATTCGGACGAATTTAAGCGACCCAACGTCGTGGCTTCTGGTCAAAGACAATATCAACACAGTTCAGCAATACGCAAACGTCCACGACAACTCTGCCGCGCGAGTCCGACAATTTTGTTCTGAACAACCTAATCCCAATCAGAGCGAGGGAGCATCCACGAGGCTCTTGACAACTGCGTGACAACTTATTCAGACTGGTTTTGTTTGTTTTATATTTCCATTTGATCGTTAATTTGATATCTATTGTTATATTAGGGTTTGAAACCAGTATTCAACACTGTTTGCGTAACATTCGTAGTTTGTTAAAATAACTTTCTTTAAGAGTTGAACTGAGCTGTTATAACATGTTTGGTGTTCCAGCTATCGCATTGCCGAATTGTGGTTCTGTTTTATGTTATCTTTTGGTTTTTGATGCAGGGTTGACCACAACAAATTCCCTCAATGTTGAATCACAATGGCCCTTGACGATTCAAGTAGAACTTTTGACAGTTCTGAACTTGCAGGGGTTTTTCTTTATTTTTTTATTTTATTTTTGCTGGCTGTTGACTTTTTGCAGGTCGCGGCATCACTGAATCATCGACTATGCAGCCAAAGCTTGAAGTTGATGTTACTTGTGTACACCATGAATAAGATGTTTTGGGCTGGTGCTTTGGTATACATATTATGCACGTTTCGAGTTCTGATGGGCGGAAGCAGAAAGTTGATGTTGGCTTCGTAGGGATGAGTGAAAAAGGGTTTGTTTCTGGGGTTGAACCTACACGTGAAGAATGCTCACAGAGTCTTGACACCAACATACGCTGCAACACCGGCTTAATAAGTGTCCGTGTTTCACGACGATGCAAAACCCCTTCAATTTTACCAAAGACTAAGAGTAACAACAGCTTTTGCATGCTACCTGCTTCCGTTATCGGCGGTATCGACGATTTCAGATGGTCAGCTGAGCCTTCATTTTTGTGATCTTTGTTCACGCCTTTGGTTAATGTATGACTGGTATGACTGCTGTGCATAATAGGTAGCTGGTTAAAGTTTGGTTTCGAGTCCCGTATTTGGTATTGTTACCTTGATTGCATCGATTTCAATCCAATTATTTTTTGTATGTGCTGAGTTTAAATGTGATAAACATGGAAGTTGTTGAAAATGTTCTACTGTGGTAATGTTTTGAAGTTAATGATTTGGTATGAGGTTTATGTTCATTAACTGTTTGCAAGCATTTTCAAAGGCTGATGAGCAATTTGATCCTTCGTCTGTTATTATTTCTACAAGAGCCTGTTACTCTGTTTGGGGTTATGATTTTTTTTGCGCAGGTCCTGAACTATGGCAGTAGTCTCGGCATGAGGTTTCGGCTATGTCGTTTGTTTGAATTGTTATCTGCCTTGGTATTTAGCTTGATAATAGGTCCTAAGTTATTCCGTTTTTACAAATTATGTGGTTGTTGGTGACTGGTTTGTATGCAGGTTACAGTATTACCGAGTTTTCAAGTTGTGCGATAATAATGTTGAATGGCATAGCGGCGGTTGATGCCAGTAGTGCTTGAAATCTATCATAACAATCTGTTCATCACGTAAACCAACGAGGCAACACTACAATAGCAATGCAATGATGATTCAGTTTTGATCAAACGTTAAGTTTGCCGCTTGCATTTCGAAGACAACGATGAAAGCTTCGACAAGATGTTTGTGTAGCTCAGGAACCTAAATGTGAATGCAACTCACGAGTGTCGTTCAAACTATGTTTCATTTCGCCTTTGCGGTAACTTCAAAATCAATGGTTCTATTTTGTCTGGTGTTGCTGTTTTTTTTTTTGCATAACTTGTATACTTAAGGATCATTTTGGTTTTATTGCTTTCAATTTTGGAAAAAATATCTCATTCAGTTTGCTTTTAAACTCATAGGTTGTTATATTGGTACCATTACTGATCTAGATTTGAAGCTTCTAATGTTTATTGATTATTGACCATAGCTTCACGTGTATAATGCTTGTAGCGTTCTTGATTCTGTCATAAAGAGTTAGATTTCTCTTTAAACTATGGTTTCGGTAATTCATACCATTATGCCGCGGAATTTTGATGAAGTTTTCGTTAAATGTCAATAACTATTGTTCAAATTCCAAATATATTGTGTTAGGCTGTATATTTGTATGGGGAAAGATTAATAGCATAAGTGTTTATCAATTTGGAAAAGTGACCTCTTTTTCTTTGGTTTCAAAACATAGTTTGAAATTAGGCTACTTGCACTGATCGATACAGGATTTGGTTGAAGTTATAACTTTAGTGCAGTTCATAATGGATATGGCTCATGCTTTCTAATACAACTGTTTTTTTTCTTTTTTTAAAAAACGAAACAAAAATCTTAATAATAATAAATATTATTTTTTTAAGTAGCATGTGATTCATGGATTATTTTCAAAAGTATTTTCAAAATATATTTGATTATTCTTTTAAAACTATTAATTCAATTTATAAATATTCAAATTATTTTTTCGAGGTCAATTACGAAATTTAAACTCTTGAAGTCTAGCACTTCTCGAGTTTTCAAATAGATGTTATTAAGGTGTACACCTTAAATAATATATTTAGACTTTTCTTTTTAAAATATACCTTTTAATTATTTAGATAAAGAATGTCATTAAAGTCTAGTAATCCACATGATACTTTTACTGTTTATTTTAAACAATATTTCATAAATTAAATCAATGGGTGAAAATTAAACTCTTGAAGTCTAGCACTTCTCGAGTTTTCGAATGAATATTATTAAGGTGTACACCTTAAATAGTGTATTGTTCATTTTTTTTTATGGATAATTAATTTATTAGGCAATTCAACTTTTGTATTTGTATATGCTTGAGTAAGTAGCATGTTTTAGACAATTCAATAAATTATACTTTAGATTTTTTCAAATTTACTTTTAATTTTTGATTAATTTATTTTTTGCTAAATTCAAATCAATTTATTTTAACTTACAATTTATTTTTTAGCTTATTTCTAAAATATGTTGGATTTTCTTTAAATCCTATTTCAATATATTTTTCAACACTAAATTATTTCTCAATCAAGTCATGAAAAAATTAAATTCTTGAAGTCTAGCACTTCTTGAATTTTTGGACGAACATTATGGAGGTGTACACCTCAAATAATATGTCGTTCGACTTTTCATTTTAGTACGCTATTTGGAAAAGAAATATCATAGGAATCAAGCATTCCGTGTGATATGTCTGTTGTTCATCCAAACTTTTTTCGAATGAAAAGGTGTTGTCAAGATCTAGCATCTCGATAATACCTCGATTAATTGATTGTGAGGCCGACGTCTCATTTATTAAATAATCGTCATTTTCAAATCCAATCTCGTATTCTCACCTCTTGTACTGCAAACTCTTTCCGTACTCTCAATTCAATTCAATTCTTCAAAAATATCTTGTTTCGATTAACACTTCGAAAGAAAAGTTCTTGGAATCTAGCATCCCTTGAATTTCTGAGTAAATAATTCTCGAGGCACGCTCTTGAGTTTGTTATTCACTCAACCTTTCGATCTTGCCAAACTCAACCATTTTCCAACATTCTCCTAAGTCGAACGCTCGTCCGCATTCGCAACCCACATTTCATTCACAACTCCTTATGGTTTCGATATTAGGGGCACCCTCAGGGACTGATATCGTTTCTCACAATCTTAACCCTTGACACGTCGTCAAGTCGGTTCAATCTTCAATCAAATCCTCGACACGTCGTCGAGCCATATTCAAAACAACTTCTTTTGGGCCTCGCATGCCATTCTTCGATTTGATCCTTTCGCAAACATTACCAAAACTTATGAAAGAGGGATATTCTTAAAATCTAGCATTCTTTGAATATTCGAATGAGTAATTCTCGAGGCGCGCCCCTCGAGTTGTCATTAATTCATTCTTTCGATTTCAAAACATCCAACTCTTTTTCTTCAACTTACTCAGTCGATTCCCGAAAGAACTGAGTTCTTGGAATCTCGCATTCCTTGAATTCTTGAGTGACAAGCTCTTGAAGCGCGCTCTTGGGTTGCTTGTCAGTCACTCTTTCGCCTCTTTCTCAAACTTCAACCCTTTTCAAACCTCATATTTTTGTGGTCGTTGCCACGAACTACGACTGCTCTGATTCTTCATTCATTTTCGAATGTAAGATACGTAGGCACAAGATTGCGATGATCTTGGCGAGCACACTTCTATCTTCCTCCATTATTCCTTCCACATTCCCAATCTTTCCCGTAGTCGAACTACGACGCTCTGATTTCTCATTCTCGTCCGAATGAGCATACGTAGGCACAAGGGCCCCAATCCTTGGCGAGCACCCTATCCTCTTTAACCTTTTAACCTACCAATTCGCCTTTATAATCGAGAAGAAAATAAGTAAACCTTAAACAACACTCCCCACAATTACCTTAAGAGGTTCCCGTCGAGTACGACGGACGTGAGGGGTGCTAATACCTTCCCCTCACGTAACCGACTCCCGAACCCGGAACATGGTTGCGACAGCCCTGTTCCTATCCTTTCGTTTTAAGAGGTTTTCTCGATATTTTCCTCTCCCATTTATTCGGGAAAAATAAAGTTCGGTGGCGACTCTGTCGAACTGCATTTCCGCGCCTTTCGCGCGAGGGTCGTTTTCTCCGAAATGTCTCCGTGATTTTTCGAGGTGCGACAGAGGGTACTGATTTCTTCAACGTTGATGCCGATAATATGTGCCTAGTTTCTGCTCTTGTTTTTCCTACCAAGTTCAAGACTCCTGAATTTGTGAAGTATCAAGGTCACTCATGTCCAAGAGCCCAACTAGTTATGTACTTCCGAAAGATGGCAGCCTACACCAACAATCAGAAGCTGCTCATCCATTGCTTTCAGGACAGTTTGAATGGTGATTCTCTCAAGTGGTATATGAACTTGGAGCATAACAGCGTCCACTGCTTCCAGGATCTCGCCAACGCTTTTATGAAGCAATATAGATATAATTTGGACATGGCTTCCGATCGTCGTCAACCTCAAAGTATGTCTCAGAAGGAAAAATAGTCGTTCAAGGAATACGCTCAGCCTTGGAGAGAGTTAGCTTCCCAAGTTGAACCCCCTATAGCAGAGAAGGAACTAACAGGAATGTTCATGGATACTTTGTCTCCTTTCTATTGGGAAAAGATGATTGGAAGTGTCTCTTCAAGCTTCACAAATTTGGTGACTATTGGCCAAAGGTTAGAAGAAGGTTTGAAAAATGGGAAGGTTACCAAAGCTGCCAAATCTTCTAGTGGGGCAAAGAAATCATATGGGAATTTCCAGAAGAAGAAAGAGGAACAGAACAATGCTGTCATGATTGAATCAAGAAGGTCTCGCCATGGACTTCAACCTGTTGATCATCATGTTGTTGCTCCACAACCAGCTCAGACTCCTCAATGTCCCGTTGTTAGACAAGACCAGTACTGAAATAGGAATCAATTTGATCCTATTCCTATAACTTACACGGAACTTTATCCTTACCTGGTTCAAAAAGGGCTTATCACTACAAGGGCTTTACCACCTCCTCCTAATCCTCCTCCAGCTGGATTTAGGGCTGATCTCCAGTGCGCTTTTCATGAGGGTGCCCTGGGCCACGACTTGGAGCATTGTTTCACACTAAAAGCTAGAGTGTGTGAGTTGGTTAGAACTGGAATCCTTGATTTTAAGGATAATCCTTCGAATGTCCAGAAAAATCCTTTGCCAGTGCATCAAAGGTGAAGCTTCAGACAGGACGGCTCATCTTTGTACTGATTTAGTCATTAGGCCTTTTGTTTCTCGTTGTTTGTACTTTATTTATTTTATTAGTTGTTTGCCTTCAAATTATGTTTGTGCTTTTACTTCAATGAAATGAGCATTGCAACTTTCGATTTCAATTCATTTTTTTCCATTTATTTGCATCTTTATGCTTTATCTTTCAAATATCTACTTCTTGTCCAAAATTTTGATTATGCAAAGATTGGAGGGAGGATGACGAAAATGTTATACCCATAACTGTTGTTAGTGTGCTTTCAATCAAACTTTGCTGACGATGTAAGGCATTGTTTCAACTCCGAAACACTGGAGAAATAAGGAAGTTATTCCCTTGTGACCCTCTTCAAACCCAGAAGTTGGAGTTTCTTTCTTTACAAAAAAACCCGCAATCTTAACCTAGGGCATGGGTAGGTTCTCAGTTAACTCGGTTGTGCTCTCCTTCAATATACCTTTCATATAAAGGTCACACCCTCAATTTTCCTTCACACACAACAAGTAAGTGTCGAAGATGTTTTCCAAGTCAAAACGCCGACGATGGTTCACTGTGATCATTAAGCCAAGCAGTCACTTTCTTTCTTCCAAAAAAATCCATCAAAAGAAAAATCCTGCTAAGTGAAAACCTATGGAGGAGACTTAAGCAAAACTGGGGCATCCCGCTGACTGTAATCTTCACAAGAAACAATTCAGGAAAAAGTTAGGGATAATAAAAAGAGGTGACCTTTAATCTCTTCACGATGTAAATCCTTAATGCCAAAACAACCAAATGTTATAGGGAAGTAGTGGCTGCCTTTTCAAAGGGTCTATTAAAGTTCTGAACTATCATTGCTACCATCAGTACAATTTCTAATTTATAGGAACCTGAATGCATAATATGAGTTAACTGAGCGTAGGGCTGAAGATTATCACGTAGATTGGGTGGGTACAAATAAATTTTGAGCCTTTATCCTTGTTTCTTAAACCATGAACCAGACCACGTTACAACCCTCAAAAGACCAAATTGAAGCAAGGTCATTTTGAAAGCATACTACAGCAAGGTTGCGTAAGCTGACTCCAAAAGATCTTTGCAAATCATTCATTTTGGGCAGCACACCTTTGTTTTAAATTTTGAGCGTCTTGAACCACCGTGTTCTGACCAACGACTCATTTATTTTTCACCTTTAAAAAATAAATATGATTTCAAAAGTTGCATGAACTTTGCATTACCATGTTTGTATGAATATTTTTGCTCGCAAACTGGCTTACCTCTAAGGAATTTTCAAACAATCGAGAAACTTGGTCAAGTGATCCTATCAAGGGCAAGTTCCTTTTACATCCTGTTGAAATCAGTTCAAGATTTGTTCAGGGCGAAGCCATTCTCAGATTTGGTTTATCCATATGTTTTTTCAAGACTCAAACTGGGGCAAGCCTCTTAGGGCCCAATAAAACAATCATTTTCCCAAATCAGACAAGCTGAAGCAATTATCAGTTCATCTACAACAGACAACAAATTTGGGGCTGTTTACTTGAAGGATCCCCAAGTAGCTATGCATCTTTCCTACAAGGACCATCAACTTGATACAGTTTACCAGTATGGTAGAGATGTGCTCAGCAGTAACATCTTTGGTCCCCAAGCAAGTGGCAGTGATCTCCGTGTTGAGGAATCGATTTTCCAGTCTTGTCATCTCACCACAAGAGTCGAGCCTTGTCGTTGACATCTGCATTTGCATTTGATCATATATCATAGCATTATCCTTATACATATTCATATCATGAGTGTTTCATCCTCATTTGCATTTCTCCCGAGGTCGTGTTTTATCCATGTCTTACCTTGTGGTCAAAGTCCAACTTACTTGGCACCTACCAGACAGTTTTGTGTTGTGTCTATCTGATGTTCTTCCAGATATAACATTTTTCTTATCCGGTTTTTCTTCCAGATATGTCTGTTCCTTTCACGTCCAATACTATTCTCATATATTGCGTTTATACCTTTCATTCAAAGCCATTATTGGATGTTTGGTAACCTTATTTTTACCTCTCTTTCTGATGGTTTTCCAGATCGAGTATTTTTGTTCTGATGTTCTTCCAGAACTTATCTGATGGTTTTCTAGATATTTTCATTCGATTCTGACGGTTTTCCAGGATCTTATCTGATGGTTTTCTGGATACATTTCTCTTTTTGATGGTTTTCCAATTGAGTCTTTTGTTCTGATGTTCTTCCAGAACTTATCTGATGGTTTTCCAGATATTTCCTTTAGATTCTGATGGTTTTCCATAATCTTATCCGATGTTTTTCCGGATTCATTTCTCTTTCTGATGGTTTTCCAGACTGATTCTTTGTTCTGATGTTCTTCCACAACTTATCTGACGGTTTTCCAGATATTTCCTTCGATTCTGATGGTTTTCCAGAATCTACCCGATGTTTCTTCAGACTTGTTCGTCCTTCTAATGTTTTTCCAAATTGAGTTTGGTTCTGATGTTTCTTCCAGAACCCCTTTGTTGCTTATCTGATATTCTTCCAGATATGTCTTCAAACTTGTCCTGTACATTTATTGCTTTCCTAAATGTTTCGGATGTACCTTCAGAGGCCTTGTCGTCGTCTCGGGCTCTTCTAGATGTCCGTAAAAAAAATTTCTTTTTCCCAGAGCTTATTCGACGTTTTTCCGAGTATCTCTAGTGTGTTTCAGAGTTCATTCGATGTTCTTCCAAATGTTTCTGATGTTTATTTCTCTCTGTATATTTTTTGAGGATTCTTGAAGATCCAGCTCGATCTCTTCGTTTAAAGGAATGTCCCGAAAACTCCCGCACTTGTCATTTACCTGATCCTACCGCCGTGTGGATCCTATATTACCGTTTCATCCTAAAGTGACAGCTGGTATCGCTTGCATAAGTTGGCCATCCCTTTAGAATTCCCCAGTTTCGTGTTGTTCACCAGTGCGTCATTGTCCCCCGTCTGGTTTGGTCGTCGCGTCTATCTCGTGTGTCATCGTGTCGTTTGCATCCTTGCATTTATCATTTTCATCATATGCCTCATATTATATTCATGGCATTGTTAACATTATAGTTCGTCTCTCTTTGTCCATAGCATTGCATATCACTGCGTCTAAGGGAAATATTTTCGGTCACCTGTATTTAAATCCCTTTCACCGTGGCTTCTCGAGTCTCCGCTGCTCCAAGCATCTGGTGAAGTTATTTAAATAGGGGAAAATGTAATACCCCAAATTTTGCCCCGAGATTATTAGGTTCATTTCGCACGTCATCTCATTTTGCATGGTATTTTAACTAACCGCTAACCGGTTTGTTCAGTCTGTTGGTTTTGCAGGAAAAATCACACTGTGCGCTCAATCCGTGCGCAGATTTGATTTGAAGAATTTATTTGATTATGAGTGGAATTTTACGACAGTTTCAACGTTAAATCAGTGTGAAGATTTGATTTGAAGAATTTATTGTGACAAATGTGTGTTTTCCTGCTTTCTGCTGGTCGACAGTCGATTTTAAAGGAACAGTGGAGTTTTAGAAAAATATCATTGAAGGAATTTAATCGATTTGATTTACTTGGATAAAGTTAATCGGAAGAAATTAGTCACTCGAACTTAATTGAACAAGCTGGATTTATCAATTTGAATTTATTTGAATGGGCTTGAATTAGAAGAGTTTGGTCATATGCGTTTAATCGAACAAGTTGGATTTATTCTGATGAGGTTATTCGTTTAAGTACCAGATGAGTTATTCAGAGATTTTATCGGAGACGGGATTTAATCGGATAAATTGGATTGAGAAATTCAAATTAATAGAAAAATATAATTTTTATTTTATTATTTTGTTACAATACCCAAATAATGAAATAGAACTTTTATTTATGCTATTATTTTATTACAATATCCAAAAAGAATAAAATGTACAAATTAAGTTACATTTTTTTCTAAAGTCCTAAAATTCCTAAAACTGTCCTAAAAATGTCTTCCGTTTCCGATTCTTCGAGTCTCTGATCTTTTCCTTCGAACCTGCAATTCAACAAAAAACAGATAATTTTTAATGGTTAGAATTAAAAGTGGTTTTATTGGTTCCGATACCCTCAGCTTGATATCATCATTGGGTACGTCGGGAGGGCAACGACGAAGTCGAAGCCAGCTCCCGACTTATTTTTCGACCTCGGCAAATCAGGAAACATTTGTTCTGAGAGAGAGAGAGAGAGAGAGAGAGAGAGAGAGAGAGAGAGAGAGAGAGAGAGAGAGAGAGAGAGAGAGAGAGAGAGAGAGAGAGAGAGAGAGAGAGAGAGAGAGAGAGAGAGAGAGAGAGAGAAGTCAATTTTTGGAAAAGTGATTCTGAAAATAAGTGCTTTTGGAAAAAGCACTTATTTCTAAAAAATGGTTTTGCCAAACAGGGCCTTAACACATTTCCCAGAAATTTTCCAAAGCCCACGGATCAAATAAGTCCATCCAACGTTCAGCCTCACTAACAAACCAAACAAGATTCACGCATGCCACATACAAAGAATCCGGAAAAAGTCCAACCCACAAAACATGAATTTCGCAAAATCGAAGCCAACCAATTCCTGAGAAAAAGAGCAACAAACTAGCCACAGGACCAAATCACCGCCAAAATTGCAAACAACCAAAACATAAGCACCAGAGTAATTAGCAAATAAAACTTCCTGAAAATCAGTACAAATAAAGCGTCACTTTCGCAACCTAAATGCTGAATCGAAGCCCATAAAAGAAAAGAGAAATAATATAAGGGGGAAAAATAACATCACCAAAAGGAGAATTCAGCAACTGCATGCAGACGAAAAAGCAAAAACCAGAAATTCTCCGAAGATTCGAAGAAACCCAACGGCTGCTGTCATACCCCAAATTTGTCGTACCTGTTTATACTTTCATCTGTATTTCTGTCAATTAAACATCATTCAAAACTCCAGAATGGGGGGGGGGGGGGAATCGTCATTGCTTTCTTTTGAGCTCAGCTTTGCAGAATTGAGTTGAGTTTAATTTGAAGTTTGCTAAGATAGGTGCGTGTGTGTGATGTTGTTTTTGATTCAAATGGTTATAGCCTAATCTTGGTCAGGCAAGGGTTCAATTGCAATAATCAGGGCCAGGGCACATTGATTTAGTGAGTATGTGGATAAGGATTCAATTAGGGTTTGTGTCCAGGTAATCAGGATTCATGGTGACATTCATCAGGATTGAGATTGATTTGTGGGCAGTCTATTTCACATCCATTATCCATAATATTTGATCCAGTTATCGATGTTCATTTCCACTTCCCATTCACCCATTTCAATCCATATTCCGTATCCATAGACCATCTTTAAATCCACTTTTCATACCCTTATCCATTTTCAGGCATTCAATTAGATAAGCTCATTTTTTTTTTAATCCTTTAACCGTTTCAAATATCCATTCCTATTTTCATCATTTTTATTCAATCCATTCATAATTCCTTTTCTAGATTCTAATTATCTTATTTATTCATTTATTCCAAGTAACCATATTTATTTTATCCATCGAGTCTATAATTTCAACAAAAAAATTTGTAAACTATAAGCCCATTACTCTTTCTTGACAACAATTGCCAACAAAAGGAAAATCTATTAAACAATATAGCCCCATCACCATTTTTTAAGCCCACATCACTTTATTCGATTACAAAAAGAGAGAAATTAAGTATACAATTCTCGGCAGAGGCATTATGCACCCTTATCCCAAAAAGGATATGTACAGTCTGTGAAAATGAACCACACAATGTTTTACGGTATTCTCCCGGCAATAACCTGCAAACCGTATAGCCCGCGAAAGCCACTACCCAAGGCGCACCATGTACCTGCAGCATCATTTGGTGAGTTAAGTCCACATCCCCTTACTGTTGCCGATACAGCATATAGGCTCATGATAAATGATGGAATCAACTAGTCAATATTGGTGAGTGGTGAAAGTGGTGCTGGTAAAACAGAAAGTACTAAGTTACTCATGCGATATCTTGCTTACATGGGAGGGAGAGCGTCTGTTGCTGAAGGTAGAACCGTCGAGCAAAAAGTCCTCGAGTCAAATCCTGTCCTAGAAGTTTTTGGCAATGCAAAGACTGTGAGGAACAATAATTCAAGTCGGTTTGGTAAGTTCGTGGAGATTCAGTTTGATAAAAAAGGAAGAATATCAGGCGCTGCTATCAGAACTTATCTTCTGGAAAAATCACGTGTTTTCCAAGTGTCAGATCCTGAGTCAAAATCCTTAATTGGTGTGCTGGATATCTATGGTTTTGAGAGTTTCAAGACTAACAGTTTTGAGCAATTTGGTATTAATTTGACCAATGAAAAGCTTCAGCAGCATTTTAATCAGCATGTTTTCAAAATGGAGCAAGAAGAATACAAAAAAAAAGAAATTGATTGGAGTTACATTGAATTTGTGGATAATCAAGATATTCTGGATCTGATTGAAAAGAAACCTGGTGGCATTATTCCACTTTTGGATGAAGCTTGTATGTTTCCTAGATCAACACATGAAACTTTTTCCCAAAAGCTGTATCAGACCTTCAAAGGCCATAAAAGAACACCAGGCACTTCTTAATGCTTCCAAATGCTCCTTTGTATCGGGCTTGTTCCCCCCTTCCCCTGTGGAAACTTCTAAGCAATCAAAGTTCTCTTCCATAGGTTCCGGATTTAAGCTACGATTACAATCTTTACTTGAAACTCTAAGTTCCAGTGAGCCACACTACATTCGATGTGTGAAACCTAATAATCTTCTTAAGCCGACAATTTTTGAGAATAAAAATGTTTTGCAGCAACTGCGCTGTGGGGGAGTTATGGAAGCAATTAGGATTAGTTGTGCTGGATATCCCACTAGAAAAACATTCGATGAATTTGTCGATCGATTTGGACTTCTTACTTCAGAAGCATTAGACGGAAGTTCTGACGAGGCCACTGCTTGCAAGAGGATTCTCAAGAATGTTGGACTTGAGGGTTATCAGATTGGTAAAACAAAGGTGTTTCTTCGAGCTGGTCAAATGGCAGAACTAGATACCCGTAGAAGTGAGATCTTAGGAAGGTCAGCCAGTGTTATTCAGTGGAAAGTCCGCTCCTATTTGTCACATCAAAGTTTCATTTCGCTTCGTTTGTCAGCTGTGCAGATTCAAGCTGCATGCAGAGAACAACTTGCGAGGCAAGTTTTCAAGGGAATGCGGCGGGAGGCTTCTAGTCTGCTCATTCAAAGGTGTTTCCGGATGCATATTGATAGGAAGGCGTACAAAGAATTGTATGCCTCTGTTGTCTCTATCCAGACTGGTATGCGGGCAATGGCAGCTCGATGCGACCTACACTTTAGAAGAAGAACTGACGCAACAATTGTCATTCAGAGCCGCTACAGGAAATACTCGGCACAACTTCGTTTCACGAAATTAAAGCAAGCAGCAATTGCAACACAATGTGCATGGAGAGGAAAAGTTGCCCGACGAAAATTGATGAAACAGAAAAAAGGCTTGAAGAGAAATTCGCAGACATGGAACTTGCAAAACATATTCTTCAAAATCAACCTCTGCTAAACCTGTCTGTGAAAACAACAGTGGAGAACCTCTCTACTCCTGTATCTGAGAAGTTGGAAAATGGTCACCATGCAGCAGAAGAACAGAATGGCGTTGATGCATTTGTTACACCTGTGAAAGTGAAACAATCTGGTACTAAATCTGACTCAAAATTGAAGCGATCATGCAGTGAACGACGTCATGGGAGTTTCGACTCACTTGTCAACTGTGTTAGTAAAAATATTGGGTTCAACCATGGAAAGCCTATTGCTGCATTTACCATTTACAAATGTCTTCTCCACTGGAAATCATTTGAAGATGAAAGATCTAGTGTATTTGATCGCCCTGTCCAGATGATTGGTTCCGCAATTGAGGATCAAGATGACAATGACCTTATGGCCTATTGGATGTCAAATTTATCAGCATTATTGTTTTTACTTGAACAAAGCCTGAATACAGGGAATTCAACAAATTCAACACCGGTTGGAAAACCACCTAATCCAACATCCCTCTTTGGAAGAATGACTAAGAGTTTTCTTTCATCCCCTTCTTCTGTCAACTTTGTTTCCCCTTCATCAGTGGTTGTACGCAAGGTAGAGGCTAAATACCCAGCTTTACTTTTCAAGCAGCACCACACCAAACCTTCCCTACAAAAAAAAAAACATATAGAAAGATACAGTCAGCATAAACAAACAAAAATTAAGAGGCTAAAAAAAAACAGGACAGGAGGCTCAGCAAATGATAGCAGGGGCACATTCACAAAAATGGCAAAAACACCAATGACAGCAGTTTCACAACAGGTTTAAACATCAAAAAAGGAATAAAGCAAACCATGGCAAAAAAATACAACCATAATAGAGCAGAGATCTCAGAAGTTGTGGCAGAGATTGTCTTCTAAACCTAATTGGATTGGATATATATAGCAGCATTATTCATTCAGAAGAAAAAAAAAAAGAGAAGAAAAAACCCTAACAGAGGCAGCAGCCACCCTCTCTCACAGCTCATCTTCATCCCTCGACAAAAAAAAAGGCACACAAAAACAAAACGAAAAAAGAGATTGAAGAAGGAGCTTATCTGTTTTCTGTATCAACAATCTGGTGGTATTGCTCCTACTCTGTAAGTATTCTGTTACTCTTTCTGTCTTCATAGTCTTGATCTGAGTTGTTTTGTTTGTTTTATTTCCTGGCATTGAGTCCACAAACCCTCACCATTTACAACTTTCGTTCAAACTTCACGAACCACCCACCTTACATAATCTCCACCGTGAAAACTCAATCAAAAAAAACGTAAATCACCAACCCATTTCCACCGCAGATTTGTTGTTCTCGAAGCCTACCTTCAATCTAACATCCAAAACAACCCGTAATCATAAACCCCTTTCGAAACCGTCAACCCGCCGTAAACCATAAACCCACACACAAGCAAAAACGAGATGTAGGAGAAAATGTGATTCATAAACGAGAGAGAGTGAGAGTGTTAGTAAGAAATAGAAAGATTTGTTTCGAAGAACAATGAAAGTGAGAGTGAGAGCGAGAACGCAGTGAGATACAGAAACATTACGAAGAAGAAGCTTGTCTCTTTTATTTATTTTTTATTCAAATTTTATATTATATATTTTATTTATTGTAAATTATTAATAAGCACATATTATTCATAATATTATTATATTATTATTGTCACATAATTTTGTTTCATTTTTGTAAATACTTTTATACTATCATTATTATTTTGAATATATTATATTATTTATGTTATATATTTTATTTGTGGTTTTTCTATTAGTTTTTTTTTTTTTTTATATTTCTCTTAGAGCTTTAATTTATTTTAAGTTATATATTTCATTTTCTTTTAGAGATTCTAAGACTTATTTTATTTTTGAAGTTGTATTCTTTCTTCTTTTGTTATTGGGCATTTTTTGCTGTCTTGGTCGATGACGAGACCTCTATTGCTTTTCTGTCAAATTATTGATGAGAAACGATAGATCCGAGACCACCTCTTTTCCCTCTTCATTTCTTGTCCCGACTCGATTCAAAAACATTGTCAAACAATCTTCAAAATCATCTTTGTATTAAACTAAACGAGGGGATTAAGTGTAGACTTTCTCCCTCTCCGAGTGCCGAGATGCCCACTGTAGTGAGGGTGGTTTTAACACTCGTCTTTCAATACGAAGACTTTTCCACCCCTTTTCCTCCTAAAACCTCGGCTCCGCACCGAGTGCATTTTCGAAAACCTCGGTCTCGTACCGAGTCCATTTTGAAACCATCTTTAAAATAAATTTCTCTTTGTATTGAACTAAAAAGAGAGGATTGGGTGTAGACCTCTTCTTCTCCGAGCGTAGGGATACCCACTGTAGTGAGGGTGGTTTCGACGCTCGTCTTTCAATATGAAGACGACATTCTCTCTCCTCCTAAAAACCTCGGTCCCGCACCGAGTGACTTTTCAAACCTTCCCTCCTAAAACCTCGGTCTCGTACCGAGCGCATTCTCAAACACTTTCAATAATAAATTGATTTCTCTTTGTATTGAATTAAAAAGAGAGGATTAGGTGTAGACCTCTTCCTCTCCAAATGTTGGGATGCCCACTGTAGTGAGGGTGGTCTTGATATTCGTCTTTCAATACGAAGACGCGACTTTATCCACCATCTCGCTTTCACAACTTCCTTCCACAATTTTCATACCTAAAACCTCGGTCTCGTACCGAGTGCACTTTCAAATTTCCTTTTCATAACAAAAACTTGAATGGTCGTGGAGTGGTTAGGCGTAGGCCTTCTCCTATCCCGAGTGCTGACGTTTACCGTAGGGTTCTCTGTCGCAAAGCACTTACCATTCAGAACCAAAAACATCTTTAATAAGAGAACAAAGCTCCCTTTATGTTGAATTAAAGAAAGAGGATTAGGTGTAGACCTATTCTTCTCCGAGCGTTGGGATGCCCACTGTAGTGAGGGTGGTTTCGACGCTCGTCTTTCAATATGAAGACGCCTCGTTCGCCACACTTTTTCATAACAAAAACTTTGAGATAAAGAATTGGGTACTACCCGTAGGGGTTACTATCCGAGGACCTATCTCGTCCCCTAAAAACAATCCAATCAATCAAACATGACACCTTGCCTCGTATGGCGAAAACCAATCTCCCAAAGGATATGTTACGTCCGTTCTACCGCAAACAGGTACGCATAAGTCTCCTCACATGCGAGCAGCAAAACACCTAAACTGCTAGAACGCGCACGATAACATCATCCCCAAACACACCGGTTATCCGCACCGTAGGCCGAACTACGGCTGCTCTGATTTCTCATACCAGATGAGAATACGTAGGCACAAGACGGCGATGTCTTGGCGAGCACAATCCCCCCTATCACCCGTAGTTTCCCGAACTACGTCGACTCTGATTTTCTCATATCTGTTGAGAATACGTAGGCCTAGGACCGCGAAGTCCTACCGAGTCCTTTCTTTCTATCTTCTTCCTTGTTGCCTCCTAACTTCCCTGTTTCTAAACCTTTCTTTTTTTTTACCCCGTGGAACACTTCTTATAGCATAATGTTTTAGCAAATATAATCACACATCGACAAACAAAAGGTTCCCATCGAGTACGATGGATGCGAGGGGTGCTAATACCTTCCCCTCGCATAACCGGCTTTCGAACCCGTTCTTGGTTGCGAGACCATCTTATCCTTTATTTTCCTAAGGTTTTCTCGATATTTTCCTTTCTCCCCGTGGGATAAATAAAGTTCGGTGGCGACTCTTCTGTCTATCTTTTTCGCCTCCCCGTCGTTGCACGATGCATTTTTCGAGTAGCGACAGCTGGCGACTCTGCTGGGGACCCCTAGCGAGCCAAGCCTATTTTTCTTGTCGCATTTGTGATTTATTTACTGTTATTATTTATTGTTGTGTTCCTTTCTAACCTGTTGGGTTTATTTGGGTTGGTTTGTAAGAACAAAAGCTTTCTACCCGAGCTTTTCGAGTATATACTAAGTTTAGGAGGTGGTTTCTTTCTGATTTGCGAGACTTAGGACTCGTTGAGTTGGATTGAATTCCACCGCTCAGATGAGACCCTTTTGGGATGACTATGTCTTACGTGTAGTCGTAATGGCGTTCTCATTTCCAACTTGGGAGTCCGTGACTCTGAGGACCTTTGTAGAACCTTATTCCAAAGGTTACTAAGACATAACTCTGTGTTCATCCTTTGAAATGATTACCGTCTTACGAGTAGTCGTTATGATGGAAAAATTTTTAGGGTTAGTGCATGGGACTTTGTTAAAAAGCCTTTGGGGTGCCCTCTTACAAACCAATAGATAACCCACCCGATGGGAGAGATATTTTTTTTGTGTTGTTTTGCAGGACCAGTGATCTTGATCTCGCTTTGTGTCCTTTATCATGTGCATTCATAAAACATTGCATTACATATCATTTTTCGCATATCAAGGGGCTTAAGAGACTGTGATTATCTCAGGTATTGGTGAATACAATGACTGACCAGAGAAAGAGAAGCACAAATTCCATCAAGTTTAGAGAACCAAAGCTGGAACTAATTCAAGACATTCTGATTGACGTACCAAAGGCTATCAAGATCAACTTTCAGGGGAAGTATGGGAAATTGCTTGATCTCCTCCATTCTAGGGTCGATACTTGGGCTTTATTCGCTATGGCTCAGTTCTATGATGCACCTCTCAGATGTTTCACTTTTCAAAACTATCAGTTGGCCCCTACTCTTGAGGAGTATTCTCACATTTTGAACATCAAGATTAAGGATCAACCTATATACACAGGCTTGGAAGAAGAACCAAAACCCCCTGCCATTGCTCTTGCTCTACGTATGACCAAAGAGGAAGTCAAAGAGGGTCTAACCAGTAAAGGGGGTGTTCAGGGTTTTCCATTGAAATTTCTGCTAGAAAAGGCTGCTCAATACAAGGTGGATGAAGATTGGGAAAAGTTCGGAATAAGTGTCGCTCTAATGATTTATGGGATTGTCCTCTTTCCAAATGTGGACAATTTCATAGACATCACTGCCATTGTTCTCTTCATGCAGAAGAATCCCATCCCTACGCTCCTTGCCGATGTTTATCACTCTATTCATTGGAGGAGTGAAAAGAAGGCGGGAATGATCCAATGCTGCTCTCACTTACTATACAAGTGGTATGCTTCTCATTTGCCCAAGAAAGGGCCGTTCATGGAAAACAAGAAGAAATTAAAATGGTCTCAACGCATCATGTCTCTGGAAGCTAGTGATATTGCTTGGTACTCTCCTGAGTACTATGATGTGGAAATCATTTTTAGTTGTGGAGAATTCAGTAATGTACCTTTGATCGGTAGGGCCGGTTGTATTAACTATAACCCAGTCATGGCATTACGTTAGTTGGGCTATGCTATGGAGGGCGAGCCCGAAGCAGAGAAGGTTCAGAGTTTCTTTTTGCTAGCCACATCAAAGGACCCTGCGTTTGTCAGGAAGATCGCTAAGGCTTGGGGCAAGATTCATACAAAGGGGAGGAAGGAGTTAAAAGCGAAGAATTGCGTGGCAAAGGAGCCATACAACCGGTGGTTACTAGCTAGAGTAGCTGAAAGGTCGTTACCATTTCCCTTAGAGCCCTCTATGTGAGAAACACCTCTTGCTCCCACTCATGTGTCCATAGAAGAATATGAAAAACTGAAGCTAATAGTGGAGAGATTGACTAAGGAGAACCAGGACCTTCAGAATGAAGTCCACCAAGCAAAGGTGGAGAGCGGCCAGTACAAAAGAAAGGTGGAGTTTGAACAGGATCAAGCAGCTGAGAGTAGCAAGAAGCTAAAATTAGAAACGGATCTGAGAGTCAGGTACCAGCAGGGTTACGAAGGGGCTGATGCATCATTAATAACTCTCCCACAACGCTTAAAGGACACCAAAGCTTCTTGTGATAGGGCGTGGCACTTCTTTGAGATAGCCTCTGCCGAAAAGAAGGAAATACGAGAGAATCTTGAGGCTGATATTGGGGATCTTGAAGAACGACTGAGAAATGCCTTGACCCTAGTGGAAAATGAACGAAGACTCAAAGAGGAGGCATTGAAAGATTCATATGTCATATCTGACATGTGGAATAACAAATGTCAAGAATTGGAAACTGCCCAAGAAACAGCCCTTCTGTGGAGGAATCGTTTCGAGGCTTTGCAAAGAGATAGTGCGCAGTGGCTCGAGAAGGAGGCTCAGCTCAATGAGTTGTTGGACACCCATGTGGATTCTATTTGTTATTACCAGTCGACTCTAGATATGTGTCGTGCTAGGTACAACAATTTGGTGGAGCATTGCAACCTCATGATCCGAGATATCCCATGGAGGTTGGAAAGCGCCATTCAAGACTTGGAAGGGAATGATATCCCCCCTTCTGTTCACCACTTTATCCAGCTCTGCGACCAAATGGATAGGAGGTTCATGTTTGAGACGAAGAAGCTTGAAGAACGTCTCCAAAAGAGAGAATTTTAGTTATTCAGTTATTTTTTGTAGCACGACTTGTAGTTTCGGCTTATTCAGCATTTGTCTGTATGAATTTTTTCTAAAATTAATGAAAGATTGCTTTTTGGTCTAAATTGTGCACTTCTTTATTATTCAGTCATGATTCTATGATAACAATGATAATCACAAGCCTCGAAAGTCTCTCGAGCATTTTGCATACGTTTGCGCATTTTTCTTTTTGCATTTCCTACAACCCGATCTTACACACCGCTTACCCCTTTCAGAAAGAGTAAAGCAAGCTGACTTCACGACATCGGTATAACACAAGGAATATCCAGAAGAGAATCATAGATCAGATAGAGCAAGACCAGGCTACTATGAGGAGCGAGATGCTAGGCATGAAAACGCAGATGAATCAACTCATGGAGGTGATTCAGAATATGGCCAAGAGTCAAGAGGAGATGAGGCAAGCAGCGGAGAGGAGCGCTAATCAGACTTTGGCTGGTGCAATTCCCAATGCAAGTGGTGCAATTCCAATTCCTGTTGAGGCCACCCCAACCCCTGTTGGGGCAATTCCTACTGTTGTCGGTGCCGTACCTATCAACACCGTCCCTCCGCCAGTCGGTACTACTCAACCTCATGGCACTGCGATCCCAATACCAGTCCAGTACGTTGAACATGAGGGCTTCTATGAGAATTCAGCTGAAGCATGTGCACCCCAAACCGCTGAGTTGGAGAAAAAGTTCAAGGCCTTACAAGAGGTGGTAAGGGCATTGCAATGCCCCGATGTTTTGGGACTGGATGCTGCTGAAATATGTCTTGTACCCGGAGTTAAGATACCTCCAAAGTTTGTAATTCCAACCTTTGAGAAGTACAAGGGTAACAGTTGTCCTAAGACCCACATAAGGTCTTACTGTAAGAAGATGGCCGCCTATTCTGATGACGAGAAGCTACTAATCCATTTCTTTCAAGATAGCTTAACAGAGGCATCCCTAGAATGGTATATGCACCTTGAACGATCCAACGTAAGAAGCTGGAAAGAGTTAGCAGACGCTTTCGTGAAGCATTATCAGTATAATACTGACATGGCTCCGAATCGTATGCAGCTTCAGAATTTGACTCAGAAGCCGAATGAGTGTTTTAAAGACTTCGCGCAGAGATGGAGGGGAGTAGCTGCAAGGGTACAACCTCCGCTGATGGAGAAAGAACTGACAGACCTATTCATGGGCACGTTACAAGGACCTATCTTTGAGCGGTTAGCATCCTCAACCTCCACGGTGTTTTCTGAACTTGTCATGGCTGGAGAGAGATTAGAGAGTTTCATGAAGGCGGGAAAAATTCAGAATGCAGGCGGATCTGCAAGCAGGGTCAAGAAGCCTTATCAGGGTTTCGTTAAGAAAAGGGAAGGCGAAGCTAGTGCAGTGTTCACCAATGGAGGGAGAACTCACCAAGGTTATCACCACATTGCTGCCATTGCTCCACAGCAACCACTTTCTATTCCGGCAAATCAGCCTGCGCCTCAGCAAAATCGACAACAACAACCCTATCAACCAAGACAAAATCAGTATCAAGGGCAGAGAAAGCCAGAAAGGAGGCTTGATCCAATTCCGTCCACTTACGCCAAATTGCTTCCGTTCTTGTTGAAAGCAGGTCTCGTTCAACTTAGGGAAATGAAAGATCCTCCGGCTGTTCTCCCCTACGGCTACGATGTAAATGCGAGATGTGAATTCCACTCTGGCGCCCCAGGCCATAGCATTGAGAATTGTAAGGCTTTAAAATACATTGTGCAAAATCTTATCGATTCAAAAGCGATAAACTTTACCCAAAATACTCCGAACATCAAATATAATCCAATGCCACCTCACCACTCAACAAACATGATTGAAGGCTCTAAGGGTATCCGATTAATTTTGGATATTGAGAAATTGAGGACCCCACTTTCCACTATTAAGGAGCAACTCTTGTTGAAAAACATTTACCCAGGATGTCCAACTAATTGCCATGTTTGCATGGACGGATCTCAAGGATGCGCTGAGCTGAAGAAGGGCATACAAGGCCTGATTGAGCAGGGTGTATTAGTAGCAGAACAACTATCAAAGATTGAGGAAGTTGCTACTCTTGAAATTCCGTTCGAAACATTGGAGATACCATATGATGATGGATATGAGCTTTGGATCCCAATTGACAATTCGAACCGCACACCATTGACCATACCGTGCGATGAGGAAGAATGGGACAACATGTATGGACATACTTCTATCCCACTGCAGATCCCGTATGATCCAGTTAAGATACCTATGTCTCCACCATCAATGAACCAGCTTGTCATTTCGACCCCATCTCCGTTTCCGTACAAGAGCACCAAAGTTGTACCTTGGTTATACGATGAAACTGTTTTTCTCAACGGACAGAAGGTGGCAGAAGAAGATGTATTGGAAGAAAAGAAGACTGTAGAGAACATTGTGGGAACCGGAGGCGTCACTAGAAGTGGTCGAATCTTCGCTCCGACGGTATCTCCTGTCAACGGCAGTGACAATACAAGGAAAGATACTGCCATACCAAGCACCAATGAACAGGGGCAGTCATCTAAACAGAAAGGCATCCCAAATGATGAAGCGGAGGAGTTTCTAAGAATCATTCAGAAAAGCGATTACAAAGTGATTGATCAGCTCAATCAGACGCCCTCGAAGATATCCATGCTGTCATTGTTAATGTGTTCAAAGGCCCATCAAGAAGCACTGCTAAAATTCTTGAAGGCAGCTCATGTGCCAGAGGAGATATCGGTAGTACAGTTTGAAGAAGTGGTGGGAAATATTGCATCAGGTCATATTTTGAGCTTTAATGATAGTGAATTACCTCCCGAAGGTAAAAATCATAACAAGGCCTTGCACATTACTATCGAATGTGTGGATGTTGTTTTCTCTAGGGTGCTCGTCGACACTGGATCATCGTTGAATGTGTTACCAAAAAGCTCGTTGTGTAAGCTGTCAATTGAAGGACTTGTGATGAAGCCAAGTCAAACTATTGTAAAAGCTTTTGATGGAGCTAAGAGAACAGTGGTAGGCGAGGTTGATCTCCCGATCAAGATCGGACCTCATACTTTCATCATTACATTTTACGTAATGGATATATACCCTGCTTACAGTTGCCTTCTTGGTCGTCCGTGGATTCATTCCGCAGGCGCTGTAACTTCAACCTTGCATCAAAAGATCAAATTTATGATTAACAACCAGATGGTCATCATTGAGGGTGAGGAAGATGTTCTCGTGAGCCATCTTGCTTCTTTCCGCTATGTGGAAGTAGGAAATGAAGTGCATGAGACACCGTTTCAAGCTTTTGAAGTGATCAATGTTGAAATGATTTACGAAAAGCCGGCATCTTCAATAGTGACTTGGAAGGACGCGAGGACGGTGATAGAGGAAGGACATCCGCGAGGATGGGGCAGGGTGTTGGAATTGCCCGTCAACAAAAATGGAGCTGGTCTAGGCTACAAGCAGAAGAATGCAACTGATAAGGGCAAAGAGCTTGTAACTCCGTTGGTTTTTACTAGTGGAGGCCACCTTGTCGATGGTCAAGTCATGTTTTTGGAAACTGAAGCCGAAGATCATGAAGAGCTGTGTATGGTGTATCCTAGGGCGCCTAATCAAACTTTGAACAATTGGAGAGTCGTTGAAATCCCCGAAGTTACTCTAGTAGACGAGTAATTCCCTTTTATTTTATCTATAAAAAAATCATATGCTCTGCCCAAGGCATATGGATCATGTTGTAGGGCCTTTTGCTTTTAAAGCATAACTTATCATCAATAAATAAACTTTCGCATCCAATTACGCTCTCTTTCTTTCATTTTTACTTTTTGCACATAAAATGATCTTTGAAAGACAATGTTTTGTTTTATTTTCTTTTTTTCTGTCAACTTTTTCTAAAAATAATAAAAAATAATAAAGCATGAAGTCATCCATTCGTGCAGATCTTCCCTTGCTCCTGTCAATAACGACCCCGTTATGGTCCAATATGACTTTGATAACCCGATCTACCAAGCCGACGAAGACTGCGAGGAGGATTGTGATCTCCCAGAAGAGCTAGCTAGACTATTGAAGCAGGAGTCAAAGGTCATTCAGCCCTACCAAGAAGAGGTCGAAGTCATCAACATGGGAACTGAAGAGGATGCCAAAGAAATCAAGATAGGTGCAGCTTTAGAGTCAGAGATTAAGTCAAAACTGATAATATTGCTTTGAGAGTATGTTGACGTATTTGCTTGGTCTTACAAAGATATGCCCGGTCTAGATGAAGAGATTGTGATGCACAAACTAGCTCTCAAGGAGGGCTGCCCGCCGGTGAAGCAAAAGTTGAGGAGAACAAAGCCAGAGATGTCCTTCAAGATCAAAGAGGAAGTACAAAAGCAATTGGACGCTGGTTTTCTGGCAGTATCCAACTATCCACAATGGATAGCGAATATTGTCCTAGTACCTAAAAAGGATGGGAAGGTGCGAATGTGTGTAGATTATAGAGACCTTAATAGAGAGAGTCCGAAAGATGACTTCCCTTTGCCACACATTGATGTGCTAGTAGACAACACGGCCCAATTTTCTGTCTTCTCATTTATGGATGGCTTTTCTGGATATAACCAGATTAAGATGGCGCCCGAAGATATGGAAAAGATGACTTTCATCACTCCATGGGGAACTTTCTGTTACAAGGTCATGCCATTTGGACTTAAGAACGCAGGCGCAACATATCAGCGAGCAATGGTCACTCTTTTCCATGACATGATACATAAAGAGATTGAGTGTTATGTAGACGATATGATTGCGAAATCCCAGACTGAGGAAGAGAACCTCATCCACTTGGGAAAGCTATTCGCCCGGTTAAGGAAATTCCAGCTGAGACTAAATCCCAACAAATGCACTTTTGGTGTAAGATCTGGTAAATTGCTAGGTTTTATTGTGAGCCAGAAAGGGATTGAAGTCGATCCAGATAAGGTCAAAGCTATCCAGGAGATGCCGGCACCCAAAACTGAAAAAGAGGTCTGAGGGTTCCTTGGGAGGTTGAACTATATCGCCAGATTCATATCTCATCTAATGACCACTTGTGAGCCCATCTTCAAATTACTTCGAAAGGATCAAGCCGTGGTATGGAACGATAATTGTCAGAAAGCCTTTGAGAAGATAAAGGAATACCTACAAGAACCGCCGATCTTGATGCCTCCAGTGCCCAGACGACCCCTGATCATGTACCTGACTGTGTTAGAGGGATCCATGGGATGCGTGTTGGGACAACATGATGAAACCGGCAGGAAAGAGCATGCAATCTATTACCTCAGCAAGAAGTTTAATGACTGTGAAACGAGATATTCAATGCTCGAGAAGACATGTTGCGCATTGGCTTGGGCAGCAAAACGCTTGAGACAATATATGCTCACCCATACGACTTTGTTGATCTCCAAGATGGATCCTGTCAAATACATATTCGAGAAGCCCGCTCTCACCGGGCGAGTAGCTCGTTAGCAAATGGTGTTAACAGAGTATGACATCCAGTATGTTACGCAGAAAGCTATCAAAGGGAGTGTGCTCTCTGAATACCTTGCCCACCAACCTATGGACAACTACCAGTCCATGCGCTTCGATTTCCCCGACGAAGACGTCATGTTTGCCAGAGATTATGCTACGCCAGGCCCAGATGATGGACCCGAACCAGGATCGCGATGGATGCTCGTGTTCGATGGTGCCGCAAATGCCAAAGGTTGTGGAATCGGGGCAATCATCACTTCTCCAACTGGCTTTCACTTGCCATTCACCGCCAGATTATGCTTCAAATGTACTAACAACATGGCCGAATATGAAGCTTGTATTTTCGAAATTGAAGCTGCCATTGATAATAGAATCAAGATTCTAGAAGTCTATGGAGATTCCGCGCTTGTCATATGCCAGATTAAAGGGGAGTATGAAACACTGGACCTCAAGTTAATTCCTTACAAAGATCATGTCTTGAAGTTAATCCCGTACTTTGATGAGATCACTTTCCATCACATTCCCAGAGGAGAAAATCAGTTGGCTGACGCTCTAGCAACACTAGCATCTATGTTTCAAGTCAAGAGGGAGAATGAGGCGCCATCCATCCGTTTGGAATATTTGGACGAACCCGCTTATTGCCTAGCGCCCGATGGGGAAGAAGCTAAAACTGATAATCATCCTTGGTTCTATGATATCAAGCGATATCTAGAGACACAAGAATATCCAGAAGGCATAACTATCACTGACAAGAAGTATCTCAGAAAGCTCTCCTCAAAGTTCTTCCTCAGTGGTGACGTGTTATACAAGCGGAATTACGATTCGGTTCTACTCAGATGCGTGGATAAACACGAGGCAAAACGTATCATAAATGAAATGCATGAAGGATCTTTTGGGACACATGCTAGTGTTCATACTATGGTTAAAAAGATTTTGAGGGCGGGATACTATTGGATGACGATGGAAACGGATTGTTGTCTCCATGTCCAATCATGCCACAAGTGCCAAATTTACGCAGACAAGGTCCATACTTCACCACTCCCTCTGAATGTTTTGACTTCGCCTTGGCCCTTCGCTATGTGGGGTATAGATGTAATCGGACGCATCGAGCCAACCGCTTCAAATGGGCACCGTTTTATCTTAGTGGCCATCGATTACTTTACCAAATGGGTAGAAGCGGCGTCCTATGCCAACGTCACCAAGCAAGTGGTGACTCGCTTCATCAAAAAAGAGATTATTTGTCGATATGGAATCCCGAACAAGATCATTACAGACAATGGTTCAAACCTCAACAATAAGATGATGAAAGAGTTGTGTGAAAACTTCAAAATTGAACACCACAATTCAACACCTTATCGCCCTAAAATGAACGGAGCTATTGAGGCGGCAAATAAGAACATTAAGAAAATCGTCCAGAAGATGGTGAAGACTTACAAAGACTGGCACGAGATGTTGCCGTTCGCGTTGCATGGCTACCGCACCTCAGTGCGCACTTCCACAGGGGCAACCCCGTTTTCTCTCATATATGGCATGGAAGCAGTATTGCCCATTGAAGTAGAGATTCCCTCCTTAAGGATTTTAGCAGACGTCAAGCTAGATGAGACCGAATGGATACAAGCCAGACTCGACCAACTCAATCTCATCGACGAGAAACGCATGATGGCCATCTGTCATGGACAGTTATACCAAAAACGATTGAGGAGGCCCTTTGATAAGAAGGTTCGCCCACGACACATCCAAGCAGGAGATTTGGTACTAAGGAAAATTCAGCCAACTCACGTCGATCCAAGGGGAAAATGGGCACCTAACTATGAGGGTCCGTATATAGTAAAGAAAGTTTTCTCCGGAGGGGCCTTGATCCTGTCAACCATGGATGGTGACGATCTCTCATCCCCTGTGAATGCAGATGCAGTTAAAAAATATTATGCCTAAAAGATAGGCCCGGTGGACCCAAAAAGAAAATCCACGCAAAAATGGGCGTCCTGATGGACCATAAAAATGGTTCAGGCAAAATTAGGGACTAGAAGTAAAAAAAAAAGAGTATCCTGATAGGCTGAAAACCTGAAAAGGCGGCCTAGGCAAAAGTTAGGGATTCGAAAAGGCAGAACTGCATCTTGAAAAGACGTGTGAATTATTCTCCGTAACCATCAAGCTCTCGACTGAGAAAGATCAATTCGATTCTGGCCCTCAAAAGCAAGGCGTGAAGGGTCTTCAGAGACATATGGGCCATAGCAGATTTGAAACTTGGCAGGGACCATTTTCAACATTGTCTTAGTCTTTATATTCTCTTTCAAAAGCAGTTACCTCTTTTAGGAATTGCCTCCTTCTGTAATTTTCCCATTTATGGGTTTTCATTAATAAAATTACTTTCATCAAAGCTTTTTCTGTTTTTATTTACCCTTTGGTTGCAAATTTCATTTATTTGATGATGGATTTTGCATATAATGACATTATGGTAAATTAGATTAAGGGGTGACTTACCCTCTTAGGGTAACTAAAGGGTGACCATGACTCTAAGGAGTACACAGGAACATCATTCTAAATCTTGTAACGACTTGACTGTCAAGGCCGTCAAACCTGGTAAAGCAGGCCTCGAGTTGACGGTATCAGCACCTCCAGGTTTTATTACATCATGAAAAGATGATGTCGGGAAGTCAGGCTTATCTTTCACTTTCCCACCACCAAAATCCGCTGTGTCGGCGCCTACATTTTCAATCACCCATTTGTAATCATAGGCGTCATATGCATCACATTCGGCCTCATAAGCATCTTGTATCATATGCATACCCAGAATCACGTCACATCTTCCCCAGCTTTTTTTTTCCATCTCCGCACATTAGCATTTGCATTCGCATTTCCATTTATGGAACATCATCATCATCATCAAGCATTCACATATGCGAGATCAGATCCAGGAATCAAGTTCGAATATTTTCAAGATCATAATCAGCCTAATCAGGGGCATCTTCCACAAGACAGTGGGTGTTCCCCACGAAGTTGTGCAACCTTCATTGGGCAAACTCAAGATCTTCAAATCAAACATTTAGCCCAGACAGGGGCATCGCCAATAAATTCATGGGCGTTCCCCTGTGAGTTATCTCCAGCAGACTTCAACGATAAGTGGCAATCTCTTCGGAGAAGCTTATCCATCTTCAACGATAAGTGGCAATCTCTTGGGAGAAGCTTATCCTTCATCAGCGATAAGTGGCAATCTCTTCAGAGAAGCTTATCCATCTTCAGCGATAAGTGGCAATCTCTTCAGAGCAGCTTATCCATCTTCAGCGATAAGTGGCAATCTCTTCAGAGAAGCTTATCCATCTTCAGCGATAAGTGGCAATCTCTTCAGAGAAGCTTATCCATCTTCAGCGATAAGTGGCAATCTCTTCAGAGAAGCTTATCCATCTTCAGCGATAAGTGGCAATCTCTTCGGAGAAGCTTATCCATCTTCAACGATAAGTGGCAATCTCTTCGGAGAAGCTTATCCATCTTCAACGATAGGTGGCAATCTCTTGGGAGAAGCTTACCCTTCTTCAGCGATAAGTGGCAATCTCTTCAGAGAAGCTTATCCATCTTCAGCGATAAGTGGCAATCTCTTCAGAGAAGCTTATCCATCTTCAGCGATAAGTGGCAATCTCTTCGGAGAAGCTTATCCATCTTCAACGATAAGTGGCAATCTCTTCGGAGAAGCTTATCCATCTTCAACGATAAGTGGAAATCTCTTGGGAGAAGCTTACCCTTCATCAGCGATAAGTGGCAATCTCTTCAGAGAAGCTTATCCATCTTCAGCGATAAGTGGCAATCTCTTCAGAGCAGCTTATCCATCTTCAGCGATAAGTGGCAATCTCTTCAGAGAAGCTTATCCATCATCAGCGATAAGTGGCAATCTCTTCAGAGAAGCTTATCCATCTTCAGTGATAAGTGGCAATCTCTTGGGAGAAGCTTATCCTTCATCAGCGATAAGTGGCAATCTCTTCAGAGCAGCTTATCCATCTTCAGCGATAAGTGGAAATCTCTTCAGAGAAGCTTATCCATCTTCAGCGATAAGTGGCAATCTCTTCAGAGAAGCTTATCCATCTTCAGCGATAAGTGGCAATCTCTTCAGAGAAGCTTATCCATCTTCAGCGATAAGTGGCAATCTCTTCAGAGCAGCTTATCCATCTTCAGCGATAAGTGGCAATCTCTTCAGAGAAGCTTATCCATCTTCAGCGATAAGTGGCAATCTCTTCAGAGCAGCTTATCCATCTTCAGCGATAAGTGGCAATCTCTTCAGAGAAGCTTATCCATCTTCAGCGATAAGTGGCAATCTCTTCAGAGAAGCTTATCCATCTTCAGCGATAAGTGGCAATCTCTTCAGAGAAGCTTATCCATCTTCAGCGATAAGTGGCAATCTCTTCGGAGAAGCTTATCCATCTTCAACGATAAGTGGCAATCTCTTCGGAGAAGCTTATCCATCTTCAACGATAGGTGGCAATCTCTTGGGAGAAGCTTACCCTTCTTCAGCGATAAGTGGCAATCTCTTCAGAGAAGCTTATCCATCTTCAGCGATAAGTGGCAATCTCTTCAGAGAAGCTTATCCATCTTCAGCGATAAGTGGCAATCTCTTCGGAGAAGCTTATCCATCTTCAACGATAAGTGGCAATCTCTTCGGAGAAGCTTATCCATCTTCAACGATAAGTGGAAATCTCTTGGGAGAAGCTTACCCTTCATCAGCGATAAGTGGCAATCTCTTCAGAGAAGCTTATCCATCTTCAGCGATAAGTGGCAATCTCTTCAGAGCAGCTTATCCATCTTCAGCGATAAGTGGCAATCTCTTCAGAGAAGCTTATCCATCATCAGCGATAAGTGGCAATCTCTTCAGAGAAGCTTATCCATCTTCAGTGATAAGTGGCAATCTCTTGGGAGAAGCTTATCCTTCATCAGCGATAAGTGGCAATCTCTTCAGAGCAGCTTATCCATCTTCAGCGATAAGTGGAAATCTCTTCAGAGAAGCTTATCCATCTTCAGCGATAAGTGGCAATCTCTTCAGAGAAGCTTATCCATCTTCAGCGATAAGTGGCAATCTCTTCAGAGAAGCTTATCCATCTTCAGCGATAAGTGGCAATCTCTTCAGAGCAGCTTATCCATCTTCAGCGATAAGTGGCAATCTCTTCAGAGAAGCTTATCCATCTTCAGCGATAAGGGGCAATCTCTTGGGAGAAGCTTATCCTTCATCAGCGATAAGTGGCAATCTCTTCAGAGAAGCTTATTCGATCCCCCTTATCATTCTTTGTTAGTGTCAGGGTTTGGTTTTTTGTTTCGCTCCATCGTCCTCTGTAGAGATGGGTCTGACATCCTTTTTGTGTCATGACTAGCGTGTTTTCTCCATTATCCTTTTGGTAATGGATCCCCTAATTTCCTTTGATGTCAGAGCAGTGCGTGTGAGTGAACTGCCATCCTTTTGGTGTTAGCAACTTTTGCAAGATATCCCGTATTTCAATTCCCAAGTTTTTGTTTCTTTCTTTTCAGACAAATTCGGAGTCTTCTTCGTATCTAATTGTCTTCTACCTAAAAAAAAAGAATGCTATAGCAGTTCATCTTACTAGGTTTAAGCCAATTAGATAGGGGCATCTGTCATACCCCAAATTTGTCGTACATGTTTATACTTTCATCTGTATTTCTGTCAATTAAACATCATTCAAAACTCCAGAATGGGGGGGGGGGAATCGTCATTGCTTTCTTTTGAGCTCAGCTTTGCAGAATTGAGTTGAGTTTAATTTGAAGTTTGCTAAGATAGGTGCGTGTGCGTGATGTTGTTTTTGATTCAAATGGTTATAGCCTAATCTTGGTCAGGCAAGGGTTCAATTGCAATAATCAGGGTCAGGGCACATTGATTTAGTGAGTATGTGGCTAAGGATTCAATTAGGGTTTGTGTCCAGGTAATCAGGATTCATGGTGACATTCATCAGGATTGAGATTGATTTATGGGCAGTCTATTTCACATCCATTATCCATAATATTTGATCCAGTTATCGATGTTCATTTCCACTTCCCATTCACCCATTTCAATCCATATTCCGTATCCATAGACCATCTTTAAATCCACTTTTCATACCCTTATCCATTTTCAGGCATTCAATTAGATAAGCTCATTTTTTTTTAATCCTTTAACCGTTTCAAATATCCATTCCTATTTTCATCATTTTTATTCAATCCATTCATAATTCCTTTTCTAGATTCTAATTATCTTATTTATTCATTTATTCCAAGTAACCATATTTATTTTATCCATCGAGTCTATAATTTCAACAAAAAAATTTGTAAACTATAAGCCCATTACTCTTTCTTGACAACAATTGCCAACAAAAGGAAAATCTATTAAACAATATAGCCCCATCACCATTTTTTAAGCCCACATCACTTTATTCAATTACAAAAAGAGAGAAATTAAGTATACAATTCTCGGCAGAGGCATTATGCACCCTTATCCCAAAAAGGATATGTACAGTCTGTGAAAATGAACCACACAATGTTTTACGGTATTCTCCCGGCAATAACCTGCAAACCGTATAGCCCGCGAAAGCCACTACCCAAGGCGCACCATGTACCTGCAGCAGCATTTGGTGAGTTAAGTCCACATCCCCTTACTGTTGCCGATACAGCATATAGGCTCATGATAAATGATGGAATCAACCAGTCAATATTGGTGAGTGGTGAAAGTGGTGCTGGTAAAACAGAAAGTACTAAGTTACTCATGCGATATCTTGCTTACATGGGAGGGAGAGCGTCTGTTGCTGAAGGTAGAACCGTCGAGCAAAAAGTCCTCGAGTCAAATCCTGTCCTAGAAGTTTTTGGCAATGCAAAGACTGTGAGGAACAATAATTCAAGTCGGTTTGGTAAGTTCGTGGAGATTCAGTTTGATAAAAAAGGAAGAATATCAGGCGCTGCTATCAGAACTTATCTTCTGGAAAAATCACGTGTTTTCCAAGTGTCAGATCCTGAGTCAAAATCCTTAATTGGTGTGCTGGATATCTATGGTTTTGAGAGTTTCAAGACTAACAGTTTTGAGCAATTTGGTATTAATTTGACCAATGAAAAGCTTCAGCAGCATTTTAATCACATTTTTTCAAAATGGAGCAAGAAGAATACAAAAAAAAAAAGAAATTGATTGGAGTTACATTGAATTTGTGGATAATCAAGATATTCTGGATCTGATTGAAAAGAAACCTGGTGGCATTATTCCACTTTTGGATGAAGCTTGTATGTTTCCTAGATCAACACATGAAACTTTTTCCCAAAAGCTGTATCAGACCTTCAAAGGACATAAAAGAACACCAGGCACTTCTTAATGCTTCCAAATGCTCCTTTGTATCGGGCTTGTTCCCCCCTTCCCCTGTGGAAACTTCTAAGCAATCAAAGTTCTCTTCCATAGGTTCCAGATTTAAACTACGATTACAATCTTTACTTGAAACTCTAAGTTCCAGTGAGCCACACTACATTCGATGTGTGAAACCTAATAATCTTCTTAAGCCGGCAATTTTTGAGAATAAAAATGTTTTGCAGCAACTGCGCTGTGGGGGAGTTATGGAAGCAATTAGGATTAGCTGTGCTGGATATCCCACTAGAAAAACATTCGATGAATTTGTCGATCGATTTGGACTTCTTGCTTCAGAAGCATTAGACGGAAGTTCTGACGAGGCCACTGCTTGCAAGAGGATTCTCAAGAATGTTGGACTTGAGGGTTATCAGATTGGTAAAACAAAGGTGTTTCTTCGAGCTGGTCAAATGGCAGAACTAGATACCCGTAGAAGTGAGATCTTAGGAAAGTCAACCAGTGTTATTCAGTGGAAAGTCCGCTCCTATTTGGCACATCAAAGTTTCATTTCGCTTCGTTTGTCAGCTGTGCAGATTCAAGCTGCATGCAGAGAACAACTTGCGAGGCAAGTTTTCGAGGGAATGTGGCGGGAGGCTTCTAGTCTGCTCATTCAAAGGTGTTTCCGGATGCATATTGATAGGAAGGCGTACAAAGAATTGTATGCCTCTGTTGTCTCTATCCAGACTGGTATGCGGGCAATGGCAGCTCGATGCGACCTACACTTTAGAAGAAGAACTGACGCAACAATTGTCATTCAGAGCCGCTACAGGAAATACTCGGCACAACTTCGTTTCACGAAATTAAAGCAAGCAGCAATTGCAACACAATGTGCATGGAGAGGAAAAGTTGCCCGACGAAAATTGATGAAACAGAAAAAAGGCTTGAAGAGAAATTCGCAGACATGGAACTTGCAAAACATATTCTTCAAAATCAACCTCTGCTAAACCTGTCTGTGAAAACAACAGTGGAGAACCTCTCTACTCCTGTATCTGAGAAGTTGGAAAATGGTCACCATGCAGCAGAAGAACAGAATGGCGCTGATGCATTTGTTACACCTGTGAAAGTGAAACAATCTGGCACTAAATCTGACTCAAAATTGAAGCGATCATGTAGTGAACGACGTCATGGGAGTTTCGAATCACTTGTCAACTGTGTTAGTAAAAATATTGGGTTCAACCATGGAAAGCCTATTGCTGCATTTACCATTTACAAATGTCTTCTCCATTGGAAATCATTTGAAGATGAAAGATCTAGTGTATTTGATCGCCCTGTCCAGATGATTGGTTCCGCAATTGAGGATCAAGATGACAATGACCTTATGGCCTATTGGATGTCAAATTTATCAGCATTATTGTTTTTACTTGAACAAAGCCTGAATACAGGGAATTCAACAAATTCAACACCGGTTGGAAAACCACCTAATCCAACATCCCTCTTTGGAAGAATGACTAAGAGTTTTCTTTCATCCCCTTCTTCTGTCAACTTTGTTTCCCCTTCATCAGTGGTTGTACGCAAGGTAGAGGCTAAATACCCAGCTTTACTTTTCAAGCAGCACCACACCAAACCTTCCCTACAAAAAAAAACATATAGAAAGATACAGTCAGCATAAACAAACAAAAATTAAGAGGCTAAAAAAAACAGGACAGGAGGCTCAGCAAATGATAGCAGGGGCACATTCACAAAAATGGCAAAAACACCAATGACAGCAGTTTCACAACAGGTTTAAACATCAAAAAAGGAATAAAGCAAACCATGGCAAAAAAATACAACCATAATAGAGCAGAGATCTCAGAAGTTGTGGCAGAGATTGTCTGCTAAACCTAATTGGATTGGATATATATAGCAGCATTATTCATTCAGAAGAAAAAAAAAAGAGAAGAAAAAACCCTAACAGAGGCAGCAGCCACCCTCTCTCACAGCTCATCTTCATCCCTCGACAAAAAAAAAGGCACACAAAAACAAAACGAAAAAAGAGATTGAAGAAGGAGCTTATCTGTTTTCTGTATCGACAATCTGGTGGTATTGCTCCTACTCTGTAAGTATTCTGTAACTCTTTATGTCTTCATAGTCTTGATCTGAGTTGTTTTGTTTGTTTTGTTTCCTGGCATTGAGTCCACAAACCCTCACCATTTACAACTTTCGTTCAAACTTCACGAACCACACACCTTACATAATCTCCACCGTGAAAACTCAATAAAAAAAAAACGTAAATCACCAACCCATTTCCACCGCAGATTTGTTGTTCTCGAAGCCTACCTTCAATCTAACATCCAAAACAACCCGTAATCATAAACCCCTTTCGAAACCGTCAACCCGCTGTAAACCATAAACCCACACACAAGCAAAAACGAGATGTAGGAGAAAATGTGATTCATAAACGAGAGAGAGTGAGAGTGTTAGTAAGAAATAGAAAGATTTGTTTCGAAGAACAATGAAAGTGAGAGTGAGAGCGAGAACGCAGTGAGATACAGAAACATTACGAAGAAGAAGCTTGTCTCTTTTATTTATTTTTTATTCAAATTTTATATTATATATTTTATTTATTGTAAATTATTAATAAGCACATATTATTCATAATATTATTATATTATTATTGTCACATAATTTTGTTTCATTTTTGTAAATACTTTTATACTATCATTATTATTTTGAATATATTATATTATTTATGTTATATATTTTATTTGTGGTTTTTCTATTAGTTCTTTTTTTTTATATTTCTCTTAGAGCTTTAATTTATTTTAAGTTATATATTTCATTTTCTTTTAGAGATTCTAAGACTTATTTTATTTTTGAAGTTGTATTCTTTATTCTTTTGTTATTGGGCATTTTTTGCTGTCTTGGTCGATGACGAGACCTCTATTGCTTTTCTGTCAAATTATTGATGAGAAACGATAGATCCGAGACCACCTCTTTTCCCTCTTCATTTCTTGTCCCGACTCGATTCAAAAACATTGTCAAACAATCTTCAAAATCATCTTTGTATTGAACTAAACGAGGAGATTAAGTGTAGACTTTCTCCCTCTCTGAGTGTCGAGATGCCCACTGTAGTGAGGGTGGTTTTAACACTCGTCTTTCAATACGAAGACTTTTCCACCCCTTTTCCTCCTAAAACCTCGGCTCCGCACCGAGTGCATTTTCGAAAACCTCGGTCTCGTACCGAGTCCATTTTGAAACCATCTTTAAAATAAATTTCTCTTTGTATTGAACTAAAAAGAGAGGATTGGGTGTAGACCTCTTCTTCTCCGAGCGTAGGGATACCCACTGTAGTGAGGGTGGTTTCGACGCTCGTCTTTCAATACGAAGACGACATTCTCTCTCCTCCTAAAAACCTCGGTCCCGCACCGAGTGACTTTTCAAACCTTCCCTCCTAAAACCTCGGTCTCGTACCGAGCGCATTCTCAAACACTTTCAATAATAAATTGATTTCTCTTTGTATTGAATTAAAAAGAGAGGATTAGGTGTAGACCTCTTCCTCTCCGAATGTTGGGATGCCCACTGTAGTGAGGGTGGTCTTGATATTCGTCTTTCAATACGAAGACGCGACTTTATCCACCATCTCGCTTTCACAACTTCCTTCCACAATTTTCATACCTAAAACCTCGGTCTCGTACCGAGTGCACTTTCAAATTTCCTTTTCATAACAAAAACTTGAATGGTCGTGGAGTGGTTAGGCGTAGGCCTTCTCCTATCCCGAGTGCTGACGTTTACCGTAGGGTTCTCTGTCGCAAAGCACTTACCATTCAGAACCAAAAACATCTTTAATAAGAGAACAAAGCTCTCTTTATGTTGAATTAAAGAAAGAGGATTAGGTGTAGACCTATTCTTCTCCGAGCGTTGGGATGCCCACTGTAGTGAGGGTGGTTTCGACGCTCGTCTTTCAATATGAAGACGCCTCGTTCGCCACACCTTTTCATAACAAAAACTTTGAGATAAAGAATTGGGTACTACCCGTAGGGGTTACTATCCGAGGACCTGTCTCTCCCCCTAAAAACAATCCAATCAATCAAACATGACACCTTGCCTCGTATGGCGAAAACCAATCTCCCAAAGGATATGTTACGTCCGTTCTACCGCAAACAGGTACGCATAAGTCTCCTCACATGCGAGCAGCAAAACACCTAAACTGCTAGAACGCGCACGATAACATCATCCCCAAACACACCGGTTATCCGCACCGTAGGCCGAACTACGGCTGCTCTGATTTCTCATACCAGATGAGAATACGTAGGCACAAGACGGCGATGTCTTGGCGAGCACAATCCCCCCTATCACCCGTAGTTTCCCGAACTACGTCGACTCTGATTTTCTCATATCTGTTGAGAATACGTAGGCCTAGGACCGCGAAGTCCTACCGAGTCCTTTCTTTCTATCTTCTTCCTTGTTGCCTCCTAACTTCCCTGTTTCTAAACCTTTCTTTTTTTTACCCCGTGGAACACTTCTTATAGCATAATGTTTTAGCAAATATAATCACACATCGACAAACAAAAGGTTCCCATCGAGTACGATGGATGCGAGGGGTGCTAATACCTTCCCCTCGCATAACCGGCTTCCGAACCCGTTCTTGGTTGCGAGACCATCTTATCCTTTATTTTCCTAAGGTTTTCTCGATATTTTCCTTTCCCCCCGTGGGATAAATAAAGTTTGGTGGAGACTCTTCTGTCTATCTTTTTCGCCTCCCCGTCGTTGCACGATGCATTTTTCGAGTAGCGACAGCTGCGTAAAACTACCCCGAGGCTCAGTTGGTCAAACATCATTGCCATTATCCTCGCCACTACAGAACAACCCAGAGCCATCTATCACAAAGCAAACGGATTTAGAGAAAACCGAGCTCCTCATCATTGTTCACCATCAACTCAGATCACTTCAAACCCATAAAAGAGGGTGAGTAATCTGGCTAACGGAGGTTTTTTATTTTGTTTCTTTTGCAGAAATCACCAAGATCATCAGAAATGGAGAGAGTGGACGAGACAAGCGAAGGAAGAGGAATAAGACATTTCATTGAAGCTCCATGGAGGACATCAATGGCAGCCGCGCCGCAGCGGGGGAGAAGAGGAAAGGGTTCCTCAAACCCTAGCAACTATCAGCCCAAGATTACCCTTTCCCTTTTATTTATGTTTTTCTTTTGTTTTTTCTTTTTTTTTTTTCATTTTATTAATTGCTTATATTTAGTTGTAGAAGTCAATAATTTTTTTAATTGTCATGATCTAGCTAATTAAGCTAATTAACACCATAATAACTTTAAACTCAAACCATTTTTTTTCTTTATTCAGATTTAAAAACAGGATTTAGACTAGAACTTAAATTTTTAACATAGTTTAGAACCAAAACCATCTTTATGTTTACTTAAATAAAACATAAATCTAAGATTAAAACCTTTCCCTCTTTCTTTTTTATTCAAATCAAAACCTTTTTTTTAATAATCAAATTATTTTTAAAGTTTAAACCTCTAAAACTAAAACTTTTTTTTCAATATTAAAAAACCATTTCTATTTAAATTGTCAAAACACTTTTATAATTAATGTTTTTGTTTTCATAGTAATTTATCCCGTTAATTTTTTAACTAGAAAGTTTCGTTAAAATTTAAAACCTTTTTCTAAGTAGGACTTTGTTATTAAATTAAAATTTAATTTTAAAGTTTAATCTTTCAACATAAACCTTCTGTGTAGATTCTTCAGATAATCTCGAATAAATTCTTGCCCGAAAGGGTTGCATAACGCTTCTTTCATTTCTGTTGTTTCTCATTTGTACCATTATTGACTTCCCTGTTACTTTTCCCATTTTCAGTTTTCGGTTGTAATAATGCGAGGTTATCGTCGCTTTGCACTGCCTTTACTTTTCGCATTTTTATTTTTGGGTCGTAATTTACGCGAGGTTATCGTCGCTTTGCACCTTTTACCGTTTTCTTACTTTTTCATATTTTTATACCGCCGCTCAATCATTTTCATTACATTATTTACCATTAAACCTTCTGAAGGAATAGGTCTAGCCGTTTGACCGCTGAGTCAATAACCCTAACCTTTGACCATTTCAAAACCCTAATTGCCTAGGCGTCCCGCTTTGGACTAAATACCCTTTACCCTAGCGTTAGGTCAAGGAGTCGCCACACTCCATTTTAGGGCATCCCGTCGTGGAATACCTAGTTAAACCTAATTTCAATTCAACTATTTCAACATAGAAATAGGAGTCTCCGTACTCCACGTAAGTGCTTCCATATGAACGCTTATTCCCCATTGAAACCTTGACCACTGTCAA
Source organism: Lathyrus sativus (assembly GCA_963859935.3). Taxonomy (NCBI): domain Eukaryota; kingdom Viridiplantae; phylum Streptophyta; class Magnoliopsida; order Fabales; family Fabaceae; genus Lathyrus; species Lathyrus sativus. The sequence goes on from OZ012737.1 coordinate 357,095,657, forward strand.
GAAGTTTCTTACCTACCTTTCGAGGGGAACCACGATTACTCTGATTCCATCCCCTACCTCGAATACGTAGGCACAAGATGTGAGTCTTGGCGAGTAAACTTAGGACTAACCCTTAGGTCTCTATGTCACTTTCTAACCCTTAGCTCAGTATATACCCTAAAGCAAATAATTAAAGCCAATAGTAAACTTTAAACAAAAGGTTCCTGTAGAGTACTACAGAAGTTTAGGGTGCTAGTACCTTCCCTGAGCTTAACCAACCCATTACCTAGGTCTCTCCCCACATTGTTTACGATGCAAAAATTAGGTTTTCCTTCGGATAAATCAAAGATCGGTTGTGAATTAAAGATTTGCGATTCAAATTAATTAATAATTTGATATCCTATTCTCACCGCAACATGCACAATACTTAGATAGGATTTCCTAATGAGGCTGACAGGAAATATTGTTTGTTAGAAGAAAGAGTAAAGGTTGTTGAAGGTCAAAGTGCTCTTGGTATCGAGTTCGCTGATTTGGAATTATTGCTAGGCGTAAAAATCCCTCTGAAATTCAAAATACCAAATTTTGATAAATACAAAGGGACGACCTGCCCAAAAACTCAAATCAAGTATTATTATCAAAAAATGTCGGCCTACTCGGATGATGAGAAATTGTTGATGCATTTTTTCCAGGAAAGCCTAGTTAGGGCATCCTTGGAATAGTATATACAACTTGAGAGGACATACATCCAAAGCTGGAAGGATTTTGCAGAAGCTTTCGTCAAGCATTAGCAATACAACTCAGATATGGCACCGAATAGGATTCAGTTGCAGAGTCTTATGCAGAAGCCTAATGAGAGTTTTAAGGAATACACCTAAAGGTGGCGCGAATTGGCTGCCAGGGTTTAACCTCCAATGATGGAGAGAAAAATCTTAGAAGTGTTCATGGGTACTCTGCATGGGCCGTATTATGATTGATTGGTAGGGGTCACTTCAGTTGGTTTTCCAGACCTAGTGTTGGCAAGAGAAAGGGTGGAAAGTGATGTTAAAATGGGGAAGATCCAAGCTACTGCTAGTGCTTTTAACGGAGGGAAGAATTCGTATTTTGGATTCTTTAAAAAGAAAGAAGTAGAGGTTATTGTTGTATCTTCCTACAAGGAAAAAATAGAGTTCATCAGTCTTCATATCAACAAGTAGCTGTTGTAGCCATTTCGGTTGCACCACAACAGCAACCATATGCTCCCAGGCAATATCAGCAAAGGAAAAAGATGGTTGATCAGTGTTTTGACACCGTTCCTATGCCCTATTCTCAATTTTTGCAAAAATTTACTCCAGCTTCAGTTAATTCAGTTGAAGACTCTCTCAGCTCCCCCAGTGGTAAACTTCCTCCAGGCTATAACGGTAATGCCCATTGTAATTTCCATTCTGGTGTTCCTGGACATTATATTGAAAATTGTAAGGCTTTCAAACACAAGGTTCAGGATCTCATTAACTCAAAGGCTATCAATTTCGCTCCGAATAATGTTCCCAATGTTATTTAGAATCTGATGTCTTATCATGGCGGAGCAGTGATAAATGTTGCTGAAGAAGCGGAGGAGTTGAAGTTAATCAGTGATGTGAATATGTTGAAGACACTATTTTCTTTTGTTAAAAACTAGTTGATGATGAGTGATATGTTTCCCAGTTGTGCGGATAATTGTGAAAAGTGTGTTGTTTAGACTAATGGTTGTTGATCTACTGTCGCGCACGGATCAAAAACGAGTATTATGAAAAAGTATAGTTATGGCAACGACAACTCAAGTATCGTATCACAAGGATTCTTAAGTTTATTAACGAACACAATAATGATTATTGGGAGGGGGGAGGGGGTTGTTTCGGTGAAGGATTCAATTAGGAAAAAATAGAATAAATAAGTGATTAAGCAGGTTAATCTACCGGTTCCACTACCAACTTATCATTGGTCATTATAACTCCAATACCCTAAGCGGTTCCAATCCCTGTTTGATTGTAATATTGAATAAACAAGCATCGACAATAATACACGAGTTATGTTCCTAATCATCGAATTGAGCAAACGGTTCACCAAATTAAGCAGACGGTTAAAGATAGTGCGAATTAACGAAAAAGCTAAGTTAAACGCGATTAAAGTAAGGGACATATATCAACCAAATTAAATCCAATCTATTCTATAAGAAAAGAGTTAAGCAAACGGAAATTATAGAACAAATTGGAAAGGAACTGAAATTATATCGAAATTGATAATAACTGTTAAGAAATTGTGGTTGGGCCTAACTCAACCCTACAAAACCGGTTGGTAGAGTGAGGATTGCCCCCACTTATAAACACATGTTCATGTCATATATTGTCCGATGTGGGACTCTTAACACACCCCCTCACGCTCAGGACTGGACAACTGAAGCATGGAAATAAATGGTGGGAGGCCCGATAGCGGAAACCATAGAAGGTGGCCCACCAGATCTTAAATGAGACTCTGATACCATGTTAAGAAATTGTGGTTGGGCCTAACTCAACCCTACAAAACCGGTTGGTAGAGTTGAGTTAGGCCCAACCACAATTTCTTAACATGGTATCAGAGCCTGCTAAGAGGCAATTCTTTCTTCGTCGTGCTTTACCCGGTTGACCTCAGTTTTCAAAATTCTCCGGTGACCACCCTGCCGCCACTGCTGCCATTACTGTTCTGGAAAACTTTTGCCGTCGCTATTATTCTCGACGACCTTCCGACAAACTTCTTCATCGGCAGAAACCTCCGCATGCGTTAACACGCGCCACCTCCGTCTTCGCGCGTGGGCATCAAGCGCCGCCACCTGAATCGCACGTGACAGCACGTCCGGTGATCGATCGCGTGATATTTTTTCTCTTCAGATACTCATGGCTACTCCTTAGAACTTTACGCCAAACTAAAATGATTTTCTCAGGTGGTATCAGAATTATCAGAACTCAGATTCTACTACTACGGTAGCACACACTGGTAATTTATCTGTTTGCCTCTCTCAATCATCTCCTCTTCGACCTTGGGTCCTTGATTCTGGTGCTTCTGATCATGTTACTAGTAATAAAAACTTTTTCTCTTCCCTCTCTACCTCTGGTTTCTTACCTACTATAACTTCTTCCCTCTCTACCTCTGGTTTCATACACCCCAACAAAATGGGGTAGCCGAACGCAAAAATCGGCTCTTCGTAGAAACCACTCGGACCCTACTTCTCCATGGTAATGTTCCTCTCCGGTTTTGGGGAGATGCAGTGCTCACGGCATGTTACCTCATAAATCGCATGCCCTCATGTGTCCTTAATAATAAAATCCCTCATTCAATCTTGTTTCTAAACTCTCCACTCCATCCAATTCCTCCTCGAGTCTTCGGGTCTACGTGTTTTATACACAATCTCTCCCCTGGTCTTGATAAACTATCAGCTCGATCACTAAAGTGTGTCTTTCTTGGCTATCATCGATCTCAAAAGGGTTATCGTTGCTACTCACATACTCTACAACGATACCTCGTATCGGCCGATGTTACCTTCTTCAAGTCTGTTCCACATTTCGAGTCCAGCCAAGTAACTACAGAACCTCTACAGGAAAGTATTCCCACACCTCTTCCGGAAGTCTTATCTGTCATTATCCCCCATCATTCCAGGGAACCTGACCCACTCGATACCTCTACGGTTGACCCCCCCACTCCTCGCCCACTTCAAACATATCAGCGTCGTCACCCAACGTCTGTCGTACCTGTCCCTGAAGTTGTATCTGTCCCTGAAGTCGTACCTATCCCTGAGGTCATTACGGACACTCCTCCGACGCTCTCGCCATCACCGGATCCAATCCTGCAACCTGAGTCTGATCTTCCGATTGCCCTTCGAAAAGGTATACGTCAAACACGAAATCCTTTTCCACATTATATTGATTTATGTTATCATCGTCTTTCCCCTATGCAGTATACTTATTTGTCTTCTTTTTCTTCTGTTTCTATTCCTAAAACTCCAAGTGAAGCATTATCTCACCTTGAGTGGAGGCAAGCAATGATTGATGAAATGTGTGCTCTTCAAAGCAGTGGTACCTGGGAACTGGTTTCTCTACCTCATGGGAAAGCTTTAGTAGGTTGTCGTTGGCTTTATACAGTGAAGGTTGGTCCAGATGGTAAGATTGATCGATTTAAAGCTTTCTTGGTAGCCAAAGGATACACTCAGATTTTTGGGTTGGATTATAGTGATACATTTTCGCCTGTAGCAAAGATGTCATCTATTAGACTTCTTCTAGCCATTGCAGCCATTCGACATTGGTCTCTTCATCAATTTGACCTCAAAAATGCATTCTTACATGGTGATCTTGAAGAAAAAGTATATATGGAGCAACCACCTGGGTTTGTTGCTCAGGGGGAGTCATCGAATATGGTTTGTAGGCTACACATGTCTCTTTATGGTCTTAAGCAATCTCCGAGAGAATGGTTTGGCAGGTTCAACACTGTAGTACAACAATTTGGTATGATCCGTAGTGAAGCTGACCATTCTGTTTTTTATCGTCACTCACCCCAAGGGTGTATTTATCTTATTGTGTATGTAGATGACATTGTCATAACTGGTAGTGATCAGCAGGGAATACTCTAGTTGAAACAACATCTATCAAAACAATTTTACACAAAAGATCTTGGTAAACTCCGCTATTTTTTGGGTATTGAAGTAGCTCAATCTAAAGATGGTTTGGTGATTTCTCAGCGGAAATATGCTATGGATATTTTGGAAGAAACAGGTTTGTTAAATGCTAAACCAGCCGATACTCCTATGGATCCAAGTGTTAAACTACTACCCAATCAGGGGGAGCCTCTATCTGACTCAGGAAGGTATAAGAGATTGGTTAAAAAGGTGAATTATCTCATAGTCACTCGTCCGGACATTTCTTTTGCAGTCAGTGTGGTAAGCCAGTTCTTAAATTCCCCTTGTCAGGAACACATGGATGCTGTTATCCGGATTCTGAGATACATCAAATGTGCTCCAGGAAAAGGTCTTGTGTATGAGGATAAAGGACATAACCAGATAATTGGATACTCCAATGCTGATTGGGCAAGATCAAGCGTCGAGGCAGAGTATAGGGTCGTGGCAATGGAAACATGTGAACTTATTTGGTTAAAACAGTTGCTCAAGGAACTTCAAATTGAAGAAGCAAGACCAATGACACTTATTTGTGATAATCAAGCTGCATTGCACATTGCTTCAAATCCAGTCTTCCATGAGAGGACAAAACATATTGAGATAGACTGTCACTTTGTCAGAGAGAAGATCGAGTCAGGTGACATCGTCACAAGCTTCGTCAACTCTAATGATCAATTGGCAGATGTGTTTACAAAATCCCTACGAAGCCCCATAACTAATTATATATGTAACAAGCTTGGTGCATTTGACTTATATACTCAAGCTTGAGGGGGAGTGTTGATATTTGTAAATATATATAGTATTAAGAATATTTGTATATAGAATAGTCCCACATCGACTATATCATGTAATTAGTTATAATCTATCTATATATAATAATGTCTCCGTAGTGCTTTTCAAAACACACGGTTTATTCAAATGTCTCTTAGTCTCTTGTATTTCAACAATAACCTCAAAGTTTTGTGGTATTCGAATTCGGCAGATCGCCCCTTGAGATTAGTTCGCCATGATATTCATACAAAGCATAGTGAAATTCATAATAAGAAGGTAAAGTGACAGTAGCACATCTGTTAGGTATAAGAAAGCATCAATGCTTCTGGTTTTAACCCAACTGGGTCGAAAAACATTAAAAAAAACCCGGTCCAAAACTAAATATTTCAAACGGCAGATTTCAGGTTCTGACTTCAATGAATTATTTGGACCTGCTACACTCTGAATCATCTTCTGCCTCAAACATAAAAGTTGTAGCTCATTGTCTTATCTTTCCAACGCTTATTAGAATACGCAAATTTGATTCTTAAAGCTCTAGTTATGATTCAAATAGTGGACAACTATCAAATAACCGCTAAAGCTGAAAATAAGCTGCGAAAATAACATAAAGGTAAAAAAAAACTTAAATATGAAAACACATTAAAATATTAAAAATACTCAAATAAACTGTAGGAATGCCTAAGTATAAAAATGGAAGAATGTGTATGAAGATGGACTGATCAAATTCTCCCACACATAAACTTTTGCACTCCGAGCAAAATATTATCAAGACTCATGAATTTTCAACAAGCTTTATCTATTCACATGCATGGTAAATAAGCTTGTTAGTGACTATGATCCATATATTTTCAACAATTCAAAATTAAACACTTTTTTTTTAAGGTTTCACAATAGTTAGCCTAAGTGACCGGGTGAGGGTCACCTAACTTAAAAGGAGGATTCCTATTTAGACTTCTTATTAAGCACGAGATCATTCACTTATTTGCATCAACTTAATTAATTAGTGTGTGATTTCTAGATGGTGCTGACTGCTAGATAAACTACTTAAGATCTATTAAAGGATGAGAATTCAAGGCAATGTCATAACATGTACATAAATTGATTTCCATATTCGGGAGATTTAAGGTGTTAAAACGATAACGATCTTATGAATTTTTCCCAAGTCTCCACAATCTTAACTCAAATTAAACTATAGCCTAAACATTTCAAAAGATGCATTGTGTTTCTAAGTCTAATTTTTTTAATTAATTTTTTCACTTAAAGAAAAGAAAAGAAAACAAAGAAAACATTTTCACTTAAAGAAAACAAAACAAAACAAAGAAATCAGAAAGAAAATAAAAAAAAAAGAACGGTTCCCCCCTCCCCCCCCCCCACACACTTAAAACATGCATTGTCCTCAACGAAAGAACATAATGATGAATTACGAGTGAAAGAAAGGAAAAAGTGCTCCCCGGTTAAGTTGTAGAATAAATGGGCTTTTCCAAGGAAAGCTCTTCTATGGATGTACCCTTAGGCACCAAATTTTCATGGAATAGCTTTAGGCGCTGCCCATTGACTTTGAAAACCTTGTCAGTATCTGCACTCTTAATCTCTACTGCACCATGAGGAAAAACATTAGTAACAACAAAAGGGCCAATCCACTTGAATCGAAGTTTCCCAGCCATAAGCTTAAGGCGGGAGTTAAACAGTAAAACATGTTGGCTCACGGAGAATTCCTTCCTAGAAATCATTTTATCATGGAAGTGCTTAGTTTTTTCTTTATAAATCCTAGAGCTTTCACAAGCCTCTAGCCTAAGTTCTTCAAGTTGTTGTAATTGGAGTTTTCTTTCAATACCTGCTTGTTGCTTCTCCAAATTACAACTTTTTACTGCCCAATAAGAACGGTGTTCTATCTCTACAAGAAGATGGCATGCCTTACCAAAAACTAGCCGATAAGGAGACATCCATATAGGTGTCTTGAAAGCTGTTCTTTGGGCCTAAAGTGCATCTTCTAGATGGCGGCTCCAATCCTTCCTGTTTGGCTGCACCATTTTCTCTAAAATTTGTTTGATCTCCATGTTTGAAATCTCATCTTACCCATTAGCTTGGGGGTGGTATGCAGTGGAGACTCTATGCACTACTCCATATTATCGGAGCAAGGCTTCCATGCTACGGTTACAAAAGAGAGTGCCTTGGTCACTTATGATAGCTCGGGGTATTCCAAACCTGCAAAAAATATTGGACCTGACAAAATCTGCAACAACTCTAGAATCATTAGTCCTAGTGGGGATAGCTTCCACCCACTTTGAAACATAGTCAACAACAAGTAAAATATAGAGAAAGCCAAAAGATACAGGAAAGGGACCCATAAAATCAATTCCCCATACATCAAATACCTCACAGAAAAGCATAGGTTGATGAGGCATTTCACTCTTACGAGTGATGGTTGTACCTGCTTGTTTGACATTCTTTACAAGTGCGGTATATCTCATATGCATCTTTAAAGATGGTAGGCCAATAAAAACCTGAGTCTAGGACCTTTCTTGCTGTCCTTTGAGGTTCGAAGTGTTCCCTAACTTGAGAGGATGAGGAAAATGCAATATCGAATCAATGTCAAAGTCGGGGACACACCTCCTAATAACCTGATCACTACCAAACTTCCAAAGATATAGGTCGTCCCACACATAGTGTTTTGCATCACTCTTGAGTTTGTGAATTTGAGCCTTAGAAGCACTTGTAGGAAAAACACCTACTACAAGATAATTAACAATATCAGCAAACCAAGGAGTAACTCCATGTAAAAGTAGCAACTGCTCATCAGAAAAGTCATCCTGAATGGGAGAAGGATCTTCATCCCGCTCTATTCTGCTCAAGTGGTCAACTACTAGATTCTCAGCTCCACTTTTGTCTTTAATCTCTACTTTAAACTCTTGGAGCAACAACATCCACCGAGTTAATCTCGGTTTTGCTTCTGGTTTCTTTAGAAGATACTTCAACACTGCATGATCAGTAAAAATAACAACCTTGAAACCTAGCAAATATTATCTAAACTTGTCAAGAGCAAACACAATAGCTAAAAGTTCCTTTTCAGTGTTAGTGTAATTAGTTTGTGTTGAATCTAAAGTTCTAGAAGCATAGTAAATAATATGGGCAACCTTGTCCACCCTTTGTGCAAGGACCGCTCCAACTGCATAGATGGATGCATCACACATAATCTCAAAAGGAAGGTTCCATTCAGGAGGTGGTATGATGGGGGCGGATGTCAATATTTTCTTCAAGAAATCAAACGCCTGCTTGCATTTCTCATCAAAGCTGAAGGTCACATCATTCTTCAACAGGATTGAAAGTTGAAGAGCAATCTTGTTGAAGTCCTTTATGAAGAGCCTGTAAAATCCTGCATGACCAAGGAAAGAACGAATCTCACGAATGCAAGATGGATAAGGCAATGTAGAAATCACATCAATCTTAGTAGAGTCTACTGAAATTCCATTTTCAGAAACTATGTGACCCAAATCCATGCTCTGCTCAACCATAAAATGGAATTTTTCATAATTTAAAACAAGGACAGTTTCAATGCATCTCTATAAAATCATGTTCAAACTTTTCAAGCATGCATCAAATGAAGAACCATAAACAGTAAAATCATCCATAAACACTTCCATGCAATTTTCAATAAATTCAGCAAAAATGCTAATCATGCATCGCTGGAATGTTCCAGGAGCATTGCAAAGACCAAATAGCATTCTCCTGTAAACAATTTTATCGAAAGAGCACATGAAGGTTGTCTTTTCTTGATCCTCTGGTGCAATATGGATTTGAAAATGACCTGAAAAACCATCAAGGAAACAATAATGTGATTTCCCTGCTAGCCGTTCGAGCATTTGATCAATGAACGGAAAAGGAAAGTGATCCTTTCTAGTAGCCTGGTTCAACCTCCTATAATCAATACAAACTCTCCATCTATTCTGAACTCTAGTGGAAACAAGTTCATTCCTTTCATTTTTTATCATCGTGAGTCCAGATTTCTTAGGTTCAACCTGCACTGGACTTATCCAATTACTGTCAGAGATAGGATATATGATCCCTGCTTGCAACAACTTCGTTACCTCTTTCTTCACCACATCAAGAATTAAAGGATTAAGCCTCCTTTGGGGCTGTCTTACTACCTTAGCTCCTTCTTCAAGCAAAATCTGGTGCATGCACATGGAAGGGCTAATACCGAGAATGTCTGCCAAGGTCCAACCAATCGCCTTTTTATTCCTCTTTAAGACCTGCAAAAACTTACTTTCTTGATCTAAGTCAAGGTTAGAAGAAATAATGACAAGTAGCTTTTCATTTGTCTATAAGTGAGCGTATTTGAGATTTTTTGGGAGTGGTTTAAGATCTAAATAAGGGGGTTATCAATGGACGGAATGGTCGGGGCAGCAGGAATGTCAAGAGCCTCAGCGACATAACCGACTTCATTTATAGCCTCATCTACATAAGAAAGCTCAGCCTGCAAGGCAACATTTATTTCAGCACAAACAGAGCAAACATTAGTGTTAGTACATAATTCACAAGAGTAGGTATCATCATAGTCTAATAAGGATGGAAAATCCAATAAAAACTCAGGATATGTATCATCAACTAAGTCAGAAAGTAAATCAATGTGAAAAACATAATGGTCTTCCACGAGATGTTTCATTACATCAAATGTGTTAAATTTAGCGATGATATCGCCAAACTCCATAGGCATTGTGCCATCATCAACATCAATTTTTCTCTTTTCCATTTTCAGGAATGGTCTGCCTAGAATGATGGGCGCCTTGTTTAACTTTGTTTCTCCCTCCATGTCGAGAATATAAAAATCTGCAGGAAAAATCAAGTCATTAACTTGCACGAGGACATCTTCCACGACTCCGGCGGGGCGGGCGTTGCTTCTATTCGACAGCTGAATGATTAAACCTGTGTGCTGCAAAGGACCAAGATTAAGATTGTTATAAATAGAAGTAGGCATAATATTAATACCCGCTTCTAAATCAAGCATGCAATTCTTAAATTGACTATTCCCAATGGTACAAGGGATATCAAAAGTTCCTGGATCCTTGCACTTTTGTGGCATGGCCTGGAAGGGGGCTGAAACATTTTGCTCAACTGTATCGCTAGACTGAATGAAGGTAGAAATATTCCTTCCCATATTCACTCTCTTATTCCCTTTCAATCTCCTCTTGTGAGTACATAAATCCTTAAGAAACTTTGCATACTTTGGAATCTGCTTGATTACATTAAGAAGCGGAATATTTACCGCCACTTTTTTGAACACATCCAAAACCTCACTCTCTCTCTCTCTCTCTCTCTCTCTCTCTCTCTCTCTCTGTCTTCCACAAGAACATTCTTATTTTTCTGCACTCTGTGTGGAAAAGGTATCTTAGGTACATACTCTTTTTCTTTTTCCTCTACAACTACAAAAGGTTCAGGTTCAGGGTCAATAACTACAGAAGGCTCAACGATTTTCTCTTTTTTTTGGGGGAAAAATTGGTAACTTTTTCGGATCGCAAGGATATTTCACTCACATTAGGACCTTTAGGATTCACCACTATTTGAGATGGTAGTTGATTGGATCCTTGTGCTTGTTGAATGCTATTAATTGAAGAAGCAAGTTGCCCTATATGTGTATTCAAGGCTTGGATACTGGAATTCATCCCTGCTGAAATTGGAGGTTATTGACAGCAATTTTCTTAACAATATCCTCTAATAAGGGTTCGGAAGCTAGGGCAGAAGTGGTTGCAGCCTCTTGAGGGTTTTGGGGTGGTGGCAATGGTAGAATTAACTGTTGTTGGTTGGGATGCTGATTTCCATATCGAAGGTTTGGATGGTTTCTCGAATTTAGATGGTATTTATTAGTGGACAGGTCAGGAATGTTGTACCTATTTTGGTTGTTACCTTGATTATAAAGGGCTGCTGCATATGCTTGAGGTAATTTAGTAGTTTTTTCATCTTGTAGAATAGGACATGTATCAGTAGGATGATCAGGAGAAGTACAAATACCACATAATCTTGCTGTTTGGGCTGCTTGGGCTGTTGTTTGAGCTTTACCTACCACTACCAACTATTTCACTAATTCGGTTAGCTCGTCCATTCTATTTCTGAAGGCCTTGGTGGAAGAAGAAACATGAGAAGAAACACGAACCTCATTCACACCTTTTATTTGGACAGAATTATCTCTCGTGGTGAACTGTTGGGAGTTAAGCGACATGTTCTCAATCAGGGCTTTGGCAGCAGCTAGGGTCTTATCAACAAGTGCTCCACCACTAGCAGCATCTAAAATATTTCTATCCATTGGTTTTAATCCTTCATAGAAATACTGAATCAACAATTACTCGGTGATTTGGTGTTGTGGGCAACTTGAAACTAATTTTTTAAATCTCCCCCAATATTCAGCCAATGATTCACTATCTAGCTGTCTAATTCCACAAATATCTTTTTGTATCGAGGCATCTCTGGAGGCACGAAAATATCTCTCTAGGAATACCTTTTTCAGATCATTCCAAGTTGCAACAGAATTTGGCTCAAGATGATATAACCAATCTTTGGCTGCACCTTGTAGTGAAAACGGGAAGGCTCTTAGCTTGATGTGATCTTCCGTAATTGCTTCAGGCCTCAGTGGAGTAGAACAAATAATCTGGAATTCTTTGATATGCTTATGCAGATCTTCACCTGCAAGGCCATTAAATCTCAGCAACAAGTGTATTAATCCAGATTTTAATTTAAAAGGAACAACAAGGTCAGCATATTCAATACATAAGCCATTATAATTTACATCAGGGGCAACAAGTTGTCTTAATGTTCTTTGGTCAGCCATGTTATTATCAAAAGAGAAATTAGAATCACAATCGTTACGGGATGGTGAACTAGGGCTAGCCTGATTATCTCTAAGACGTGCGTGCAAGGTTCTCTCTATCTCAGGATTAAAATAAAAAAGGTCAGAACAAGATGACCAATTAGCCAGGACTAATGCAGCAACAAATGTGGTAATGCTAACAATGTCCCTATAAAGGAAGAATCAAAATCAAAGAAGAGAAACGATTAAAATAAATTCAGAAAAATCCAAAAACATGAAATTTAATCTAATTAGGTAAAATAGGAATTTTGAAAAAAAATTTAGAATTTTTTGAAACTATGAAAATAGTAAAAAAGTTCATTAAAATAGAAAAATGATGAATTTGGGATTTTTAGAAAAATGATCCCACGATTTTTCTGCTTCAAATGCACGAAACAGAATTCAAAAAGGAGACGATTTCCACCAAAACAGATTTTGTTTTGCCTAGGTCGGACGCAGGACGCGTAAACTGACGTCTGGACGGGAAAACGGTAAAATAGCAAAACAAAAATTCAAAAGATACTAATCGACACATATGACTCTACTAACGATTAAAAACGTCAAGAATCCCCGGCAACGGCGCCAATTTGAACCGCCTCCACGCACTGATAAAAAACGAGTATTATGAAAAAGTATAGTTGCGACAACGACAACTCGAGTATCATATCACAAGGATTCTTAATTTTATTAACCAACATAGTAACGATGATGGGGGGGAGGGTTGTTTCGGTGAAGGATTCAATTAATAAAAAATAGAATAAATAAGTTATTAAACAAGTTAATCTACCGGTTCGACTACCAACTTATCATTGGTCATTATAATTCCAATTTCCTAAGCGGTTCCAATCCCTATTCGATTGTAATATTGAATAAAAAAGCATCGACAATACTACACGAGTTATGTTCCTAATCACCGAATTAAGCAAACAGTTCACCGAATTAAGCAGACGGTTAAAGATAGCGCGAATTAACGAAAAAGCTAAGTTAAACACGATTAAAGTAAGGAACATATATCAATCGAATTAAATCCAATCTATTCAATAAGAAACAAATTAAGCAAACAAAAATTATAGAACAAATTGGAAAGGAACTGAATTAAATTGAAATTGATAATAACCTCAAAGTTTTGTGGTATTCGAATTCGACAGACCGCCCCTTGGGATTAGCTCGCCATGATATTCGTATAAAGCACAATGAAATTCGTAAAAAGAAGATAAGGTGGCAGTAGTACGGCTGTTAGGTATAAGAAAGTATCAACACTTCTAGTTTTAACCCGACTCGGTCGAAAACATAAAAAACCCGGCCCAAAACTAAATATTTCGAACGACAGAGTTCGGGTCCTGACTTCAATGAGTTATTTGGACCTGCTACACTCACAATCATCTTCTGCCTCAAATATAAAAGTTGTAGCTCACTGTCTTAGCTTTCCAACTCCTATTAGAACACGCAAATCTGATTGTCGCAGCTTCAGTTATGATTGAAACAGTAGACATATATCAAATAACCGCTAAAGCTTAAATATGAAAACACATTAAAATAGTAAAAATACTTAAATAAACTGTAGGAATGCCTAAGTATAATAATGGAAGAATGTGTATGAAGATGTACCGATCAGCTGTAGTGATCTAAGGAATGGTATTCAAAAATTGATTGATGATGGGCAGATTCAATTTTACAGAGTTTCAATAAACAAAAGTGTTAATTGGGAAAGTGTTGTTGTTATCACAATACCTTATACCACAGCCAGAATCCTTGTGCCTTTAAGGCAAGCTCCAGTTGTGATTATCATGCCTGGACTGATTAATACGAAAGTACCAAGGTTGTACCATGGCACTATAGTGTATATGTCTGTTATTAAGGTCGCATGCATGAGATCAAAGTCCCTATGAAATATGGTTCAAATGCTGGTAAGATCAAAAATATTGGTGATCCTAGAAGAATCACCAGAAATGGATGAGTTTTCTCCCCCTCCACATAACTCTTCAGATGTGAATGTTGATACTCTGGCTAAGGCCAAAGGTAAACAAGAAATGGTTGAAGAGACTGTACAAACTCCAACCCCTGAGATCTCATTTAACAAGGATGTATAGGAATTGATAAGGATCATAAAGAAAAGCGATTACAAGGTGGTAAACCAACCTAACCAGACGCCTTCGAAGATCTCAATCTTGTCATTGTTGTTATGTTCTTAGGCTCATCGGAATGCTCTATTGAAGATTTTGAGCTTTGCCTTTGTGCCACATGATATTACTGTTAATCAAATCGAAGGGGTTGTTTCAAATGTTAATGCTAGTCATGGGTTGGGATTTACTGACTTCGATCTGACTCCTGAAGGGAGAAACCACAACAGGGCTCTGCATATTTTTATGGAGTGTTCTTGCGCCATGTTGTCTCATGTTATGGTCGATACTGGTTCATCATTGAATGTGTTACCCAAAAAGTCTTTGATGAAATTGAATATAGAAGGGGTAGTGCTAAAACCCAGTGATCTAGTGGTCAGGGCCTTCGGTGGATCTAAGAGGTCAGTGTTTGGCGAGGTCGAGTTACCTATTCAAGTGGGTCCATAAATTTTCAACACAACTTTCTTCATTATAGATATACAACCCATCTATAGCTGTCTACTTTGATGCCCCTGGATTCACGCAGCAGATGTTGTGCCATCTACTTTTCATCAGAAAATCAAATTTGTATTTGATGACAAGGTCGTGATAGTATACGGTGAAAAAGATATCATAGTGAGTCATATGGCATCCTTCAAGTATGTAGAAGTTGAGGGGGAGATTCATGAAACTCTCTGTCAAGATTTTGAGGTCGTGCAAGTTAAGAAGACTCCTCTATTGGAGGATAAGAATCCAGAGATTTCAATGGCATCCTTGAAAGAAGCCAAGGTAGTGGTTGAAGATGGATCTTTAGAAGGTTGGGGTCAGTTGTCGATTTCCTGTGAAGAAAGATAGGTTTGGGCTCGGGTACAAGCCAACTCAACTATCTTTGTGAACCCAATGTTCTCTAACTCCCATTAGATTCCCGAGTGTTGGCATTGTGTATGATAATCAGATGCATGCAGTGGATGATAACACGGATAGTGACTATGATATGGACAACTGGATTCACCCGTGTGTTCCCAAATAAAATCTTGCAAACTGGTCGGCCAAAGAGATCATCTAAGTTACTTTCAATGAAGAGTAATTTCCTATGTTTAAACTCATGTGATAACTCATACATTCTGCCCAAAACGTAGTGATTCATTATAGGGAATCAATATTGCATATGAAATTTTTATCATGAATAAAGGACATTTTTTGCATTCAAATATTTTACTCCTTGTCTTTCATTTTTGTTTATATTTCATTAGAAAATGGCAATATTTTTTTTGTTTTTGTTTTAGCATTCTCATTCTAAAATAAAGCATGAATCATCAATCATGCAGACTCACCCCTCTGGTTTCCATTGATAACAGTACTGCTATGGCTCATTATGACTTTGACAACCCAATTTACCATGTCGAACAAGAAGGTGGTGAAGATTGGGAACTCCCTGAGGAGTTGGCTAGATTTTTGAGGCACAGAAAGGGTCATTCAGTCGCATCAAGAGACTATGGAAGTGATCAATCATGGCACCAAGGAAGCAAAAAGAGAGGTTAAGATCGGGGTTGCCTTGGAAGAAAATGTAATGAGAAGGTTGACAGAAATGTTGCAGGAGTATATTGATATTGTCACACCCTAATTTTTAACCCTGAGATTCCACCTCATTTGCATCATTTTGGCATAGCATCAATTATATCATGTGTGTGTTTTATGCATTGCTAACCCATTGAGATTACAAGAGTATGTACTTTGGTATACTTTGATTGCAAGCTAGGGTTTTGGAACCAAGAAGCTCGTGAGTTGACCAATCAAGGACTTGTGTGATCCTCAACTACCTAATATGATCAAGAGCCTACTTACATTAATAATCAAGTGCAAGGTTCCCTCAATACCATTTCATCAAGCCCTAGGTCATCAGATGCACCAAATTGAGATTTTTGACCTAACTCAATATGGGTTTGACTTTTAAGAAAGGCATGATTCAACACTTCAAGACATGTTCCAAAGGTCTCAAGGACATTATATTAGCCCATTCATATGATTGAATTGATTCAAGAAGGTTGATCCATTGACAATTGAAGAAATCAAATTCATCTGAAAAAAGTCAATTGTTCATCAAAGTCAAAGTTTGACTTTTAATATTTTTGGTCAAACATGGACTCCACAAGTCGAGGATCATGAAAATATGATGTATAATTGCATTTGATCATGATTAATCAAGAAAATCAAGAATAAATTAAAAGTTGGTGAAATTAGGATTTTGTAATTTTTCTAAGTTACAAAATTTCATGAATAAATGCCCTACTTTCCAAGGCCATAACTTCTTCCTCAAGCATCCAATGGAAGCACTTGAGGACACATTTTAAATATGGTATTACATACTTCAATTTGGTGAAAGAATGGACTCAAAACCCCTAAGATGGTATTCCATTTAAATTTCCAAAATATTTGCCATGGTGTAGTAATCAAAACCCTATGCTAATTGTCCTTAATCATTGATGTTTAGCATTTCATGTTGATTTGTAGTTTTAGAATTCATACTTATTTTTGATTGATTGTTTGAAATATGATGAAAATAAATGCAATTGAGTGATACCATTGAATCCATTTTTAAAATCTGAGCAACTTTGGTTTTTGCATTTTTGAAAATGGTTAAAAAATGAAGAAGTTAGGATTTCTGAAAATTCAAAAATGGTGGAAAACGTGGGAGGAGGAAGATGATCAGGTGGCGCGCATTTTTTATTTTTTAAATCATGTTTTATATTTATTTTAATGGTTGCAATATGTTTAATGAATTGGCATTGCGTTCCGGTGGTGACGCTAGTTTATGTGTTTGTGTGTGAGAAGTCTAGGGTTCAAATCCCCCTCGCCCCAAACTTTTTCCTTTTATTTTATTGAAATTCTGGTCTGCAGATCTCAGATGTCATAGACATTGTTCTCTGCTAAAAACACAACAAGGATAGAACACAAACAATTTGATTTATTTAAGAATTAACAGTGTCATGACAGATGTTGTACCATCTGCAGAATGACAGAACACTTTATCCAACCATTTAAATTGTGCAGAATTTTAAATGATGAAAGATAAATAACACAATGAATTGTTAACCCAGTTCGGTGCAACATAACCTACATCTAGGGGCACCAAGCCAGGAAGGAAATTCACTATCAGTAGTATCAATTCATAGTTAAACTCCCTCGTTTAAAACTCCTCACTTAAATCCTACCAGTGCAACTTCTACCTAGGACACTCTTAAATATGAGACACCTCTCACTCCCCCTTAATCATAGCAGTGATAACAACAAATGAATAAAACTTTAGAAGACACTCTTCAAAGACAATACTTGATCTTGCTTAACAACTTCAATCAAGAACAATACACTATTGCTTACAAGCTTTGAGTGAACAACTTACAACCTAAATATGTCTACCATGATGCATCAAAAGATACAAAGGGTGACTTACAAAGTCACACACAAGAGACTCTCAAAACCCTAAACCCTTATTTTGCACCCAAGATCTTCTTGTTATGAATTCTTGTCATCTTTAGGTCTAGCAAGTCCTTCTTTATATACTCTTCTAGTATGGGCTTGGACTTTAGCAAAAGCTTCCTTAGATATGATAAAATCAAATCAAATAATTCTTCAAATCTTTTCATAATTAACACCAATTTAGATTTGATCAAATCAAATCAAATCAAACTCCAAATCTTCTCATAATTAAAACCAACTCATATTTGATCAAATCAAATCAAATCAAATTCCAAATCTTCTCATTGTAGATCTTCTGCAGAATCTTCTCTATAAAAATAGGAACAAATATTTTATAGTTTCCTAAAAAGTCTCAAAGATCCTTTTTATAAAATCCAATTAAATCTGCACTTTGTTCCTAATAAATCTCCTTGACCTGTGCAATAATATGAGGTATATCCAAGAGGATCTCATCAAACCAAAACACCTCTATCAAGAGATATAAAATAGCAGTGCCTGCTGTACCAGACCAAGATGTCATGACATCTGTCTTCGACATCTGTCTGAAACACATGATAGTAGTACTGTCATAATAGTTGATGAAGATGTTACAATATCTTACTTAACATTAGTGTAGAATCATGTTTTACCAAAATTTAGCCAATCTTAGAACCATAAAACTAACAATCTCCCCCTTTGGCAAATTTTGGCTAAAACAACCAAACCATGATAAATCTTGAGATATAGACTTATCAGAGCAGCAACATCAGTAGTTTTCTCAAATACATCCAACCTCCTCACAAACTATCATGGTCCCCCAGAATAGTTGCATTCAGCAAGCAATAACAACACACTACTCTTTCCTTAGCAGTAACAACACACTACTCTTTAACACTACTCTTTACTCCCCCTTTTTAGCCAAAAATTGACAAAAATTGGAGTAAATGTACACACATATAAACTCAGATGTACGCATATAGAGTCATAACACATCAATCAGACCCAAACCCAAAAATTGAATCAGAATCATCATGCTTCAAAGCAAGACTCAGCTAACAAACTGCACATGGTGTCCGAATATCCAATCTGACATCTCACAACCTCCCAAGAGATACACAAACTGCTTGATCCCTAAGCAATCAATATAAAGACTGCACCACTGCAGCAAAAATCCATGGACAAGGACTTAAACCCCCTGTCATATATAGACAGTGCTCATTCGATCATCAGATGAAATCACTTGAATAACTACATGTTTACATAGAGAAAAGCAGCGGCTTTAAACTCATGGTTCAACATACCTGCTGAACTCACTCAAACATTGTAAAATCAATCCTAATTCGTACAAATCCAGATACCATAACTTCTTGAGAATACATCCTGACACCCTGAACTATTCACCCGCCCAGAACATATATGACAAATGGCCTTACGCATCCACACAAGTTATCATACCTCCTTGGATATGCAAGATGTCATGCATACTCGGCTTGACATAATACCAATATTCTCAATCTTTTCCAGATCACTTCCAGGAGAAGAAACCACCTCCTCACACGTGTTCTGATCCCAACATAAATCAGAGCACTAAGTTTTATATCCAACTTATGCATATGAACTAGCACACTGACTACTTTACACCATGATCTAGAGCAGTCTTAACCACTACCTCCACACCCTACTCCAACATGATTAGATAAAACACTTCTGAATCAAATTGTGAGTATCAAGTATCACAATCCTAATTCCAGGCCATCATGTATGACATCAACTCTTTTACCATTCACTTTGGTTCTTAAGACACCAACCACATGACTTATTATTTCCATAGTAGTCCATACATTTCATTAAGATACACATGAAGATCTCAGAAGGACACAACAACAGTAGCTTAACAGATTATCACAACCACCAAAATATAATAGAGAGAAATAAACTCTCATGTAGCTTCCTCAGAGACATAAGGTTCAGACGTCCTGTCTGACATTTCAAATACAATAATTATTCTTAAGCACCTTAAGAAATGATTCCTTCATCAATCATTCAGACTACAAGAACCAAGTCATGGACATAAACTACTTCTCCTTTTACTTTCTATCTACTACCCTTTTGCACATATCCATTAATAGCCGGGACAAAACGATTCTTCACCATGACCATTTTCATGACAAGCAATCATACACCATGCTTCATCATGATGAGAAACAACCTCCACAGTATAAACTCCACATAGCTTTATCCCATGAACATAGTCATTGAATCTTGAGTTCTTGCCCTGTCTGAAGCTGCACCTTCAGGAGTGACACTTTTGACATCGCCAATTAAAAGGATAATCAATTAAATACTTGCTAAGGCCACAAGTAACAATTGATTTTAAATCCCCAATTTGAGACACACATATATTCTGCAGAGAAAAATAAATTCTCCCAGACAATAACCAATGTTGTTTCCTAGGTCATTCATAATAAGTAAGCACAGTCCTAGTTCAAACCAACAGCCTCACAAAGCCAGACCCATAGTCACATTGTCAAGGTAAAAAGGTACACCAGACGGCACAATGTCAAGACATTACGACCTCACTAGTGGTCCAAGAACACAAGCTTTCATGAGAATCAGTAAACTTTTTACAAGCTACAACTACACATCACACAGGTACACAGCTTCCTCTGTCATGCATAATCAGCACTCCCCCTAAAAGAGAAAACCCAAACACATGAAGACTCACTTAAACATCTTCATATTCACACACTAGAAACACATGCAACTCTACACCCCTTGTTTCACAAACCATGCTAGAACCAAACCTAATAGCAGAGGTAGTCACAGGATAGACATAACTATCTGTAAGATCACTCAGATTCAGCTCTGTAAGATGTCAGGGTGAATATCCTAGACATGTTTTCTTGACTTCCATATGCACAAAATCAGATTCGATGGTGTCTTGATCTTCATCTTCACCGGTCATACAAATACAAGACAAAGCACTTGGATAGAGGCACAAAAACCTGCTGACCAAAAATCCCTTCAGTGGAAGTCAGATCATAATGCTCTCACCTTTATATTACTCCCAATAAGCTTGTACAGATCGGATTTGATTCGTTGACACCCAATACATTGTCAAGTTCACCATGAGCTAGAACAGTAACACAATTTCACAACATCTTGTTTGACAATCCACCCTCATAGAGATATACAATCACAAACTGCTTGAAACCACAAACAATCTTGATAAATAACTGTATTATTGCAGCAACAGATCCTAGATAGAAGTATAACTCCTCATATCAAGGATAACTGGTGCTCTTTTTTTTCCTGAAGAACACCTTAACGTGAAAGGAAAAAATAAGACTCATATTCATGTCTTCAAGAGCCCATTCCACACCTACTGAACACATTCACTCACTGCTTGAACCATAAGCCACCTGTGTACCACAATAGTACACCCATCAGACAGAAGCTCTCCTCCTATCTTTTATAAAAGATGCTCCTTTCAGCAAGAAACACGCAAGATCACCACATTATATCTCATGACCAACTTCATGCTCATACAGTGAGAAGGTACCAGGATTAGGATCCTTTTACTATAACTAACGAACTCTTGGATTGAGACCAAAATTATCATTGATCCCTCTCGTCCTGAACAATCTTATAGACATAGATATTCATGTTCCTTGAAAAAAATCCAATTGAACATGGGATGCTTCACATTCCTTAAAGAGACATGCAGAGCCTCTTAGTTTGTTAGTTATCCCAAATGTCATTCCCACTTAAAGGACATCAGATCCATGCTCCAGAAATCCTCAGCTTACTCGCTTCATAGGCACCAAACTGATCCACTTCATTCTAGAGTTACTTGCAGCAGAAGAAACCACTTCTCCACAAGTATTTTGACCTCAGCCTAAGTCAGAGAACAAGATAGACACCCAATAATCCAAGACAGTCTTTACCTCATCATTCTCCCATATGATACGTTAGAACACTTCTGATTCAACTAGTGAATATCAGCTTCCACAATCTGAACCCCAAGTTCAGCAAACAAAATGATGTTCTAACATTAGTTAGGACATCCTAATGACAGACACCATACATTATGGTTATTAATAAAATAACCACTTGGACTTACTATCTGAATAGTAATCCAATCTGAAGCACAGTTCCACCAACGAGAAATCCAAATAACATAGAGACAGTTAAACTTTCATACCTCTCCCAAAAGAAGGCACTCATCCTTAGTCAACTTAGGGCTTCTACCATAATCTCTAAGACATGAACAGAACCAGACCCTCCTTTGGTCTTCAAACAACTACTCTTCTGCACAAGAGTAATTTTCTCCAAGCACACTTCTTAAATAACCAAACGCCACTGTTTGGTTAACTCAACTTCTTTCAGAGCTCTAGAAAATCTTCTGATCCACCAAGCAAACTTGATCGTTAAGTTACATATCCTACTTGCTCCATAGCAAGGCATCTTAGATACACCAATACTTGGACCTGCAACATCTACTCCTTCTTACTGCTCCCGCAAACTGCATGAGATAGACCTTTTTGAAGCATTAATTCCATTCATACCCGAGAAGATCAACTTATCTTCAAATGATGTACCATTACATCAACTGAGACCCTGAAGTTCAACTTGATGTCAGAATCTATGATAAGACATCCCGCTGGCAAACTCAGTCCTTTATTATGCCACTTAGAAGAACCTCATCACTCTATCAGAACAAGAGTTCCATGTTCACATAGGCTTGATTAATGATATCAAGTTTGAGTAGACAACCTCTATTATGGTTTATTGTACCACAACAAATACCGTGAAATGCATTTGCTTTAGGAACTCCTCTTTAGAGAAACCAAACATGCCAAAGCTTGATTCTTTAGAGAAGATTAGTCACAAAAGATCTTTACAGAAGGAATCCCGCTTTCCTTAAGTAGAGACTTCTACAAAAAGTCCAAGATAACTGCCACTTATCCTTGGCACCTACTGCACTCCATTACACGTAGATCTGAAATAACCTGATCCAAGGTCAATTCATCAAGATGATGAAATCTTCAACTTTACTTCTTTAGTCAATTTTCTTGCCAGGAAACTTTCTAGATAAATTGCGTGCCTCTGTAGGTCCAAGCTGAGGAAGAATGCAAACACACATGTAAATGGTACCAAGATCATCAGCTACATCTCCTTTGCTTCAGAGAATCACTCTTTGAATCAACAAGATTTTGCATAATCTCTACTCACATTTGGCTGAACATCAGATCTTTGAAGTAGACCAAACAAAACAAGGGCCAGATACTTGAGCAACAACTGATGAGACACCTTGATCATTGACTAAGGATAATCCATTAAATATTTGTGAAAAACAAAAACAGCGATGAATCTTAAATCCTTATAAGGAATCCTTCTTCCAGAAGACTAACTTGATTCATCCACCTGATGAACCATCTGAACTTCGACAATGTTGAACATTATGGATAACCAATTAAATACTTGTGCATTCCACAAATAGAAATTGATCTTAAATCCACACAACTTGTATTCTTTAGCAATACCAAAAAGTATTCTTTAGTTAAAGGATCTTTAATGTTGAAACATCAAGGCTGACACCCTTGACTCAACCTGCATATGACTTCCTCTACTGATAGAAACCCTTGCAAGTCATCAGTGGTGAAAATAAATCACCTCCCACTATCTTTAAGTTGAATAACATTCATCAGCACCAGAGAACTTCAGAAATCGATCTTCAGTATGAGAACCAGATTATCTTTCTGAAGGAACTCTTAAACACGACCAGAGATGCCTTTATGAGGGGACTTGGGGGATATCTCAAGTATCTTTGGAAACTAAGTTGCAAAGTGTATTTACCAATTTCATAGACCGTGAATATGATAAGTATGATCTCAACTCACCTTCTTTGACTTCAAGATACATGATGGAACCAACATTCCTAGTACCAAGTCAACAACGACAGGCATCAACAAATAACTCTCTCCATTCCATTTCTCCCGACTTTGAAACAACTAGAGCTTTTAAAAAAATGTTGATATCTTCAAGAACATACGTCAATAAGCAAGATCTTCCACAATCTTTCTTCAATCACAACACTAGAATAACAGGACTACCAGAGTTATTCCATTAGAAAAATATGCAACGGAACCACCAAAGAACAACTTCAAAATTCCCTACATAAGATGTCAAAACATCTTATAGGACACCATATAGAAGAAGTAGCCACTCCTCCTGCAGTTGTTGTAGAAACTCCTCATAACCCTTGAACAACCATCTGTAGAAATTCCTCTTGATCCAAAACACTCATCTCAACCATCAATTCCCTTGAGTATATCATAATGAATGATATGATCTCTCCAACTCCTCCTTGTTTAAATCACCAGAAAGTATGTCCCAAGATCTCATCCAGAACAGGCAGGATGCCTGCTCTGATACCAAGTGAAATTCTGGTCTGCAGATCTCATATGTCCTAGACATTGATCTCTTCTAAAAACACAACAAGGATAGAACAAAAGAAATTTGATTTAATTTAAGAAATAACAGTGTCATAATAGATGTTGTACCATCTGCAGAATGACAGAACACTTTATCCAACCATTTAAATTATGCAGAATTTTAAATGCTGAAAGATAAATAGCACAAAGAATTGTTAACCCAGTTCGGTGCAACATAACCTACATCTGGGGGCTACCAAGCCAGGAAGGAAATCCATTATCAGTAGTATTAATTCAGAGCTAAACTCTCCCCTTTAGAACTCCTCACTTAATCACTACCAGTGCAACTTCTACCTAGGACACTCCTAGATATGAGACACGTTTCACTCCCCCTCAATCACAGTAGTGATAACAACAAATGAATAAAACTTTAGAAGACACTCTTCAAAGACAATACTTGATCTTGCTTTACAGCTTCAATCAAGAACAATACACTTTTGCTTACAAGCTTTGAGTGAACAACTTACAACCAAAATATGTCTACCACGATGCATCAAAAGATACAACGGTTGACTTACAAAGTCACACACAAGAGACTCTTAAAACCCTAAACCCTTATTTTGCGCCCATGATCTTCTTGTTATGAATGTTTGTCATCTTTAGGTCTATCAAGTCCTTATTTATACACTCTTCTAGTACGGGCTTGGACTTTAGCAAAAGCTTCCTTAGATTTGATTAAATCAAATCAAATAATTCTTCAAATCTTTTCATAATTAACACCAATTTAGATTTGATCAAATCAAATCAAATCAAACTCCAAATCTTCTCATAATTAAAACCAACTCATACTTAATCAAATCAAATCAAATTCCAAATCTTCTCATTGTAGATCTTCTGCAGAATCTTCTCCATAAAAATAGGAACAAATATTTTATAGTTTCCTAAAAAGTCTCAAAGATCCTTTTTATGAAATCCAATTAAATCTGCACTTTGTTCTTAATAAATCTCCTTGACCTACGCATAATGATGAATTATATCCAAGAGGATCTCATCAAAACAAAACACCTCTATCAAGAGATATAAAATAGCAGTGCCTGCTGTACTAGACAATGTCATGACATCTGTCTTCTACATCTGTCTGAAACACATGACAGTAGTACTGTCATAACAGTTGATGAAGATATTATAACATCTTACTTAACATCAGTGTAGAATCATGTTTTACCAAAATTTAGTCAATCTTAGAATCATGGAACTAACATTTTATTTTAGTTCATTTTCACCCGAAAGTTTTATATTTATTATATTTCACATGTTTTGTTATCACCATGTATCACATGGCCTGGTGGATAGTGTTTTAGGCTATTATTTCTAGGGCATGGGTTCAAACCTTGGTGACCTCATCCCTCTCTTTTGATCACTTTTTCTTGTTTCTTTTTCTTTTCTTTTCATTTGCTTTTATTTAAATCATATTATTTCTCTTTTAATCATTTCACGTTATTTCTCCTAATACACAAAGTATCAAGAAAATATTTTATTAATCTTATTTCATTTATTTATTTTATTCCCATTAATTATAATTTTTGTTTTATATATATATCATAAAATCTTTAAAAAACCACAAAAATATTTCCATGTCCTTTTCACTTTTATTTCTTCACCTAAAAAAAATTGCCTTGCATTTTAGTTGGTTAAATCCCATGGTCACATGCTATCTCTTTCATTTTTATTAATTGTTAAGATGTTTCTAAGTGATTTAAATATGAATGCTTATACTTTGTTAGGGTTTTGTTTAGTCCTTGATCCATACCTTTGATCTTTGCTCATGTATAATGATGTCTTGTGATATGCTTCTGCTTTAATGCCTGCTTTGTTTTGTCTTGAATACTTTGAAATGTTTGAAATTGTTCATATTTATTTCAAAGACATTCATCTGCTTAGAACTTGTTTCTTGCCCAAATTTCCATCCTAAAGTTAATGCATGTTCTTGTATATACATGTAGTGAATTGTTGAACCATGTTAACATTACTTGTACCTTGAACTTCATGCTTAATTCCTTTGTTGAATAATGGTGTATACTTGTTTATTATGTTTCCTAATTCCAAGGGAGGGACTTATTGGTGACATCTTTGTCATTTGCATATGCATGTTTACATTATTGTATATATTTCTTGTAATCTTTCAACTTGAACTCAAAATCACTTTCAATAAAAACCTGGACCTTAGGTCATTAACTTTTCAAACTCTTTTCTTAAAAAATGCTTCAAGACATTTAAAGCTTATTCAAAAATCTTTCACAAAGACTAAAAAATACAAACTTAAATTCAAATCTTTTGCCACTTTGGCTTTTCAGTTTAAAACTTTTTAAAAATAGATTAGACATTACTTATCCTTAGTTGAGTTATAAATCTCCTACCCCATGACATTGTGAGAAAGATGATTGATTCTTTTCCATTTTAGAGAGGTATGTGGCATACTTGTTGATTCTATATCAAAGTTGGAGCCCTTCTCTCAATATGAAGCAAAGATCCCTCTTCCACATGTTTGTGGTGGTTTAGATGAGTATTCTCCTTAAGATGACAACTTATCTCTTCTTCAATAAAAATCCACCGTAACAAACCCTTTTCAATTTATACCCCGAACTACGAGGTTTTGATCCTTTATTGGTACGTAGGCACAAGACTTTGTGTCTTGCCAAACACAAAAACAAAAAAAAACACTTCTCTTCTCATCTCATATATCAATCCCAATTAGAAAACAACTTAACAATAACACAAATCAACAAGAGGCATCGCATTGTCATTTCGACCAGCCATATTCTGATTATTCCCAAAAATAACAACAAGGTTAAACAACCGTTCAACCAACAAAACAACGAGACAGACACAACCGACTCAACACTGACAAAACCCGCTTTCTATACCCCAAAATAATACAAATAATCATTCAGGCATAATTCAAAATTTCATCAGAGTACATTTATATCATGGCATAAAAGGGGCATATCACATTATACCAAAAATTCAACACATACAACACCTGCTCAACACATATGCGACATCGGGCAACTCCCACAAGAAAATATTTAGAACAAAGGCGGAAACATCCAAATATTTCATAACTCCTAAAACATGTATTCACATATACAATTATCATTCACCATGTTTAAAAAACATATCATCAGCAGATACATACACAAGTGTATCACAAAAGAATAAAAATAATCCCTAACTACCCGGTGCCACATATCAGAGTTGACCGACCAAAAAGACTGAAGCCACGCTTCACAAAAGATCTCCAGCAATCTAATCTGCAATGCCTCATAGAGCATTATAAAACAACAGAAGGGTGAGAAACAATATCATAATACATAATGCACATAAACATATATATATATATATATATATATACACATAACATCCAAAAACGTCCTCCACATTCTCACCACAACTCATCTCACTATACCGTACATCGCAATGTATTCACAATTAACTATTTACAAATAGAGCACCAAGCATATACAATGTGCATCAACAATGTTTATATCAATTCATAAACATACACACATATACAGATATACTCACACATACATGTATCTTCAAACATTCCATTCATGCCAATTATCAACAACTTACATAAACATCTACAATCATGTTTATTCATCATACATCATGCAAAGATGATAAATGCAAATCATAGAGGCCAACTCGCTACTCTACGCAAATGTAATATGATACCGACTTAATCGTCCATTAGATTCTCCTAAGAATCAATTCACTTACGCCCCTCACGGGTACACTATAACTCATCAGATTCTCCTAGGAATCACATTGCTCATCAGATTCTCCGAGGAATCACATCGTTCATCAGATTCTCCGAGGAATCACATCGTTCATCAGATTCTCCGAGGAATCACATCGTTCATCAGATTCTCCGAGGAATCACATCGTTCATCAGATTCTCCGAGGAATCACATCGTTCGTCAGATTCTCCGAGGAATCACATCGTTCATCAGATTCTCCGAGGAATCACATCGTTCATCAGATTCTCCGAGGAATCACATCGTTCATCAGATTCTCCGAGGAATCACATCACTCATCGGACTCTCCTAGGAATCATATCACTCATCAGACTCTCCTAGGAATCAACAGCACAAGAATGTACTTCATGATGCTTCACATGCAAAATGAATCCTTACACTTCTTGAAATGCATACATGTTTAAAAACATACTCATGCATTCTTCACATTCATCGCATATATTCATTATGCATTCACAATATATATACATATCACAATACATATATACATATTCATCATTCAATCTCAACATGCATTTCTATTCCATTCAAGTAAATGCACCGAATTGCCAAACGACCACATTCCATACTTCACGAATCACAAACTAGGATTCACGCCATACGGCTACCCACAGCACACATAACAACCTATAATTAGTTATCTCAGACAAGGAATGATCGCAACTAAACCACACAACCAATCCACGAATGGAACATACAAGAAAAGAAAATATGCTGTTGTGTTCACTAACCTTCGCCTGGCGAAGCCCCTGGCGAACCTTCGCTACTCCGTTCGCCTGGCGAACTTGCCAGCGAAGACCACTGGGATTTATTCTGGAATTACTCGCTAGCACTCGCCAGCATACTCGCCTGGCGAACCTTCTCCACTCTCATTCGCTTGGCGAACTTTCCAGCAAAGACAGGGTGGATGCTTCTGACTTGGTTCGCTGTTGCTCGTTGGGCTTCGCCCGGCGAAGCTTCGCTGCCATTCGCCTGGCGAACCTACGAACTCAGAACTCCCATGGCTGTCCAAAAGCCCAAACCTCACAAACCGACCGATTTAATCCAAATCAGTTCCAGTAGTACAACCCACTCATCACCCGACTATATTACACCGACTATTCCAAATTCTAACCGATAAAACTCAGTTTCCACCGATTAAATCAACTTCCGACCTAGAAATGGAAATATAGAAAACAATCCAATACATCCAAACTAGCACATACATGATTACATACATTATCAAGATGATAAAACTCCTCACCCTTACCTGATTAACCGCAAGCTAGGGTTTGATCTTGATGTTTTCCAAAGTTTCCTCTTCTTTCTCTCCTCTTTCTCTTCTCCTTCTTTCTTTCTCTTTTCTTTCCTTCCTTTCCTACTATCTTTCTTTCTCTTCTATTTCCTCTTTAATATCTTCCTATTATTTTTCCCAAAACATCTACTAACTCAATATCTCATAAAATATTCAACTTATCACTTAAATAGGAAATGTCCAATATACCCTCCAACTATTTTCTCCGAAAACTCCCAAAATCGGGTAAAATAGAACAATATGTAAACATAACATATTTCCACGAAAATTCCACATCAAAATAATATTCGCCCAATTAAAATCAAAAAGGACTTAACGGAAAAGGGATAATCGAAATCGGGGCGTTACAACTTTCCCCCACTTTAGAAATTTTCGTCCTCGAAAATATTACCTGATCCAAAACAACTCTGGATGCGACTCACGCATCTTACTCCCCAATTCCCAAATCATACACGATCGCACACATGCACACTTCATACCGCAATCATAGTTATTCCATGTAGCTCCTATAAAACCTTCAATTCGCAACAATCTCCCTTGGAGATTATGGGTACACCGCCCGTACCCCACCAGGAATAACATCTCGGTCATTCTACCCCGGTTATCATCTCACTAGGAACGACACATAGTCATTCTACCCCAGTGATTACAACTATACCGCTTATACCTCATTAGGAACGACATACTAGTCATTCTACCCCAATGAAATCGAACCTTGGACATATACATATTCTAATATATCACCTTGAAGTCTCCCCTCTCATCACCATCAAATCCATGGACTTCAAATCCAATTTCTCTTTCCGGCGGTACATCCTTAACATCCTTCCAGAAACATCTCTGAAAAGTCACGCACCACTAGAAACACATCCAGTTCAGCCTTACTCTCTGCCGACAATGATGCAGACAACTGAACACTTGAGTTTCATCCCCCAAAAGTTTCTTCAACTCTTTCGGGAATAAGAAACTCTCATCCTTTCCATCCTTCATAGAAGAAATCCTCACCAACGGGAAATAACAATCTACACTAACTCTATCATACTGCAATCAGCTCATACCCAAGGAAATTATGCAACTCAGAAGTGAAAAGAATCAAGCTACGTATTCTTCCAATAAGCAAACAGAGTTTGTGAACAAGCTAGGTAGGGAGCTAACTGAAGAAATTCGCGATCGAGAGCGAGTGGGCCTAGACTTGAAGAGTGCTAGTGACATCCTCAAAGATAAGAAGAAGGAGTTAGAAAGAGCACAACTAGAGATATCCAAGTTCAATGCGCAATGGAACGCTATTCTGACTAACAACAAGGAATGGGAAGATGGACTGCGGCAACAAATTGTTAGGTTAAAGGCTCAGCTCCAGGTGAGAGATGAGAAAGATATAGTTGAATCCTCACGCCGACGCGAGAGTGACCTAAAACTGAATGAAGCTCTTGCAACGTTGGAAGAGTACAAGTTAAGAGAAGATTTGAAGAGGCCTAAGCTGGAAGAAGCATTTGGTGAAGGCGCTTGGGAGGATTACGCTCAAGACTTGCAGGATACTATTAGCAGAAGAAAGTTTCTCATTCAGGGGTTGATTGCTAGGCCAGATCATCCGGATACGAAGGAGCTATTGGAGGATTTCCAGGCTCGCTGTCGTACCTGATGTATTATTTCCTTGTATTTGTTATTATGTTGTATCTCGACCATCACCAGGATTGTTGGTTGGGGTCGTGTTTGTTTCCATTGTATTTCCTTGGTGATACGTTGTGTATTGACTTTGGCTCTCATTTTATTTATGAGAAGATTGTGTGACTTTATCTGTTGGTTCTCCATTGTCTTGTTGTTCTCAGGAAACTAGAATCAAGGGGAAAATTTCCCTGAAGCATACTTGCATGTCTGTATACTGCATCATTTCTCATTTTTTCATCGTAGGCCTTCCAGGTTCCATTAACCTTATCTCCTTTCTGTGGTTTGTTCAGCTTGTTTTAGGATTGAAAACCAAGCGATTCTTCGCTACTCTACCAGGGGAAATCAACGCAAGATTATGGATCAGATTCAAGCCGAGCTACAGGAGTTCTGGGACCGTACGGCCCAATTTATGGATATGATGCAAGGGGTCGCCAATGGCCAAGAGCAACTGAGAACACTGGTGCAACCGCTGATTGCAAGGGTTGATGGGAGTGGGGTTCTACATGGAGGAACTGCTGCTGTACCTCCTACTGCTGACAATGCCACCTCTCATGCTAACACTGCCATCCCAACAACTGTTATTCCTCCGGACGAAGGTAATCATACTGGAATCCCAATTCCTGCACCAACATGTGCTGTGCATGGAAACGCTGGCCCTCAGTGGGATAAGGATGACCAAGATGATGTCTTCTCTATGAGAGAGCTTGGTGTTGGTCTGCAGCCTGAGGCAGACAAAAGGTTTAAGCTGATAGAGGAAAAGATGAAGAATCTTGAAAACCGAAACTCGCTGGGTCTAGATATGAAAAATCTAGGGCTGATTCCAGACCTGAGGATTCCTCCGAAGTTTAAGGTTCCGGACTTCGATAAGTATAAAGGGACAACTTGTCCTAAGGTGCATCTCCGCTTTTATTACCGAAAGATGTCTGCATACTCCGATGATGAGAAGCTACCCATGCATTTCTTCCAGGATAGTCTTTCTGGTCCATCCCTGGAATGGTACATGGGGCAAGAGCCGGTTAACATCAGAAGTTGGACGGATTTGGTTGAAATGTTTGTCAGGAATTATCAGTATAACAGTGACTTGGCACCGAACAGGGTACAATTTCAGAACCTATCACAGAGAAGTAATGAAGGTTTCAAGGAATATGCCCAGAGATGGCGTGAGCTGGCAGCAAGAGTTCAAACTCCTATGGTGGAGAGAGCTGATTGACATGTTTGTCGCGACACTACCGGAAGTGTATTATGAGAAATTGATAGGCAATATGTCCAGAAGTTTTTTAGACTTGATCATTACAGGTGAGAGGGTTGAGAATGGAATCAAACTGGGGATGATACAGGCCAGAGAAGGATCCTCAGCTGGAGGAGGTAGAAAAGGTTTTGGCAGTAAGAAGAGAGAGAGGGGAAAACAAATTTGGTATCAGGTTATAAAAGCATAAATAAGAACAGAAACCAGCAATATCGTCAACAGCAACCTCAGGTCGCAAGCATTACAATTCTAACTGCACCACAACAACAACAACAACAACAACAACAACAGAGTCAACAACAATAAAATTATGCTCCGAGACGATTCCAAGATCGTGGAAGGGTAGTGAACAGACAATTTGATGCACCGCCGATGCCTTACTCACAGTTACTACAACATTTGATGCAATTACAATTGATCCAGAAAAGGAGTTTGTCTCCTTTAACTGGCGCATCACCCCCAGGGTACGATGCTAATGCTAGGTGTGACTTTCATTCTGGTGCTCCCGGCCATAATATTGATAATAGTAAAGCCTTCAAGCATAAGGTGCAAGACCTTATCGACAGTAAAGCTATCAATTTTTCACATGGCGCGCCTAACGTTGTGCAAAATCCCATGCCTAATCACGGAGCGGCTGGGGTAAACGCCATTGTTGAGGAGGAAGGTTTGAATCTGGTGACGGATGTTGAAGAACTAAAAACTCCGTTGAGTTTTGTGAAGGATAAGTTGTTGAGCAGAGGGGTATTTCCTGGTTGCGACATAGACTGCGCAACTTGTTTAATCCATCCTGAGGGGTGTGAGATATTGAAGAGTCATATTCAGAAGTTGATGGATGACGGTATTCTGTAGTTTGACAGAGGTTTGGAAGAGAAAGGAGAGAAAGTAATTGCTAAAGAGAAGGATGAAGTGGCTACAATATCCATTCCTTATAAGACAATCACTATTTCAGCGCCGCCAAGGCCACCCACTATCATAATCACTAAAGCAGGGCCGGTACCCTACGAAAGCACTAAGGTGATCCCATGGAATTATGGGGCTGAGGTATTTTGCAAAGGTCAGAAGAAAGAGCTGAAGAGGTCACCATTGGATTCTGTTGATAATCTGGTAGGGACCGGTGGGATAACTAGAAGCGGAAGAGTATTTTCATCTCCGGAGATGAGTGCTGAAAGGGCCAATAAGGGAAAAGGAAAAGTTGTGGTTGAAGAGAGTTCTCAGAGTGGTGATAAGGAAACTTTGTTGAAAGATGCGGAAGAGTTTATACGCTTGATCAGGAAAAGTGACTATAAGATTGTAGACCACTTGCAACAAACTCCGTCGAAGATTTCAATTTTATCTCTACTTCTGTGCTCTGAGGCACATCGGAATGCCTTGTTAAGGATTCTGAATACCGCGTACGTGCCACAAGAAATTTTTGTGAATCAGTTAGAATGAGTGGTGGCACACGTCAATGTCGAGAATGGGCTAGAGTTTACAGATCTTGATTTGACGCCCAAAGGAAAAGACCATAATCACGCGCTGCATATCTCCATTGAATGCAGAGGGGCTGTATTGCCGCATGTGCTGGTGGACACCAGGTCATCACTTAATGTTCTACCCAAGAAAACTTTGATGAAGCTGGACACCCGAGGAATAATATGCACCCCAAGTGATTTGGTTGTGCGGGCATTTGATGGGACAAGAAGGTCCGTTTTTGGAGAAGTGACTATTCCGATCCAGGTTGGACCAGAGGTTTTCAATGCGGTGTTTTACATTATGGATATTCAGCTAGCGTATAACTACTTGTTGGGACGACCTTGGATCCATTCGGCGGGCGTTGTGACATCAACTCTACACCAAAAGCTGAAATACATGGTGGCCGGTAACATTGTTACTATTTGTGGTGAAGAGGATATTATGATAAACCATTTGTCTTCATTCAAATATGTAGAGGTTGACGGTGAGATTCACGAAATGTTGTGTCAAGCTTTCAAAACCGTGTAGATTAAAGAGAAAGCGTCAGTTGTAGGCAGTGCGCTGGAGGTTGCTATGTTGTCTTTCAAAGAGGCGCAAGCAGTGGTGAAATCTGGAGTATCTTAGGGTTGGGGCCAAGTTTTGAGCATCCCTAAATAAACAAGACAAGTTTAGACTTGGGTACAGCCCGTCTTCTTCCTCTTCACAGAGCGCACCACGTTACAGGGGACCAGTCCAATTCACTAGTGGTTGGGTGATTTTTTATCAGATCAATGTCGTGTCCGACGAAGAAGGGGATAGTGATTGCGACATGGATGCATGGATCCGGCCGTGTATTCCTAGTCAGAGCTTGAATAATTAGACCATCAAGGAAGTCATCCAAGTGATTAACGAAGAGTAATGGTTTGTTTTCTTGATTATGTGTAGCCCTATGTTCTACCCGGAACATAGTGATCTTTGTCTGAAGGGCCTTATCTTTTATGTTTGAACATTTGTTTTATCAATTAATCAAAGGGCGTTTTTCTTGCATTCAAATATTGTGATATTTGTTTTTCTTGTTTTATTTTAACAATAAAATGGCAATGTGGTTTGTGCTTGTTTGCATATCATTTAAGCATTAAATCATCATCATTGCAGGTTTCACACTGTAGATGCCACTGACTCGGACTCGTCTATGACTCGCTTTGACTTTGATAATCTGATCTTTCAAGCTGAATAAGAGATTGAGGAAGACAAATACCTGCCTGAAGAGCTCGCCAGGCTACTGAAACAAGAAGAGAAAGTTATTCTGCCTCATTAGGAGGAAATTGAGGTCATCAACTTGGGCACCGAAGAAGCCAGAAAGGAAGTCAGGATAGGAGCTGCATTACAGAGTGATGTCAAACAAAGACTGGTTGAAATGCTTCGAGAGTATAAAGATGTCTTTGCTTGGTCATACAAAGATATGCCCGGTCTTGATACAGATATTGTGGTTCATCGCTTGCCTCTTTGCGAGGAGTGTCCACCTGTCAAACAGAAGCTAAGACGAACTAGACCAAACATGGCGGTAAAGATCAAAGAAGAGGTCCAGAAGCAGTTGGACGTAGGGTTTCTCGCCGTAACGAATTACCCTCCATGGGTTGCTAACATCGTACCTGTACCAAAGAAGGACGATAAAGTACAAATGTGTGTAGATTACCGTTATTTCAATAGAGCGAGCCTGAAAGATGATTTTCCGCTCCCCCACATTGACGTACTTGTTGATAATACTGCACAATATTCGGTGTTTTCCTTCATGGACGGTCTTTCTGGATATAATCAGATTAAGATGGCTCCGGAAGACATGGAGAAAATAACTTTTATAACGTCGTTGAGGAATTTTTGCTATAAGGTAATGCCCTTTGGATTGAAGAATGCAGGGGCAACCTATCAGCGGGCAATGGTGACTTTGTTTCATGATATGATTCATCATGAGATTGAGGTATATGTTGATGACATGATCTCAAAGTCCCAAATAGAGGACGAGCATCTGGTGAATCTTTTAAAGATGTCTGAGAGGCTAAGGAAGTTCAGGCTAAGGTTGAATCCGAACAAGTTCACTTTTGGTGTACGGTCAGGAAAGTTACTTGGGTTCATAGTCAGTGAAAAAGGAATCGAGGTTGATCCTGCAAAAATAAAAGCTATATAAGAAATGCCAGCACCGAAGACTGAGAAAGAGGGTCGTGGTTTCTTGGGTAGATTGAACTACATTGCAAGGTTCATATCTCACCTCACGACCACGTGTGAACCAATGTTCAAATTGTTAAAGAAAGATCAAGCGGTGGTCTGGAATGAAAATTGCCAAAGGGCATTTGAAAGAATAAAAGAGTATTTGCAGGAGCCTCCGATACTGATGCCTCCAGTGGCTGGAAGACCTTTGATAATATACTTTACGGTTCTGGATAACTCCATGGATTGTGTTCTCGGTCAACACGACGAGACGGGAAGAAAAGAGCATGCAATTTGTTACTTGAGTAAAAAGTTCACAGATTGTGAGTCCAGATACTCAATGTTGGAAAAGACGTGTTGTGCACTTGCTTGGGTTGCCAAACGCCTAAGGCAATACATGCTAAACCACATAACCATGCTTATTTTGAAGATTGATCCAATTAAGTATGTGTTCAAAAAGCAAGCACTTTCAGGAAGGATTGACAGGTGGCAGATGGTTTTGATAGAGTACGACATTCAATACGTCTCCCAAAAGGCTATTAAGGGGAGTGTTCTGTCTGAATATCTTGCAGAGCAACCGATTGACGACTATCAACCGATGAAGTTTGGATTTCCTAATAAGGATATAATATTCTTGAAAATGAAAGACTGCGATGAGCCGCTACCTGATGAAGGTCCTTTGAAAAGATCCTAGTGGCAAATGATCTATGACGGTGCTGTTAACTCCTATGGCAGCGGAATTGGGGAAATCATTACAACTCCCCATGGTTCGCACATACCATTTACTGCCAAGTTAACTTTTCCCTACACCAATAACGAAGCTGAATATGAGGCATGTATCATGGGTATTGAAGAAGCGATTGATTTGAGAATCAAAAACCTTGATATCTATGGTGATTCAGCTTTGGTGGTCAATCAGATCAAAGGAGAATGGGAGACTCGTCAACCTAACCTGATTCCCTACATGAACTATGCAAGGAGGTTGTTACCTTTCTTTGACAGGATAGAGTTTTATCATGTGCCTAGAGCAGAGAATCAGATGGCTGATGCCTTGGCTACACTATCCTCGATGTATAAGTTGAAATATTGGAATGATGCTTCGAGAATTGTCATCTCGCGCCTGGGCAAGCCGGCATTCGTATTTTCCATAGAGGAAGCTTCAAATGGCAAGCCATGGTATTATGATATCTAGAATTTTCTCAAGAACCAAGAATATCCGCCTGGGGCTTCGGTCCGGGATAAGAAGACTTTGAGGAGGTTATCTGGAAATTTCTATCTGAACTAAGACGGTGTACTCTAGCGGAGGAACTTTGACTTAGTGCTGCTAAGATGCATGGATGAAAAAGAAGCGGGTTTGCTTATGGAAGAGGTCCACAAAGGTGCCTTTGGTACACATGCAGGCGGACATGCCATGTCTCGAAATCTGTTAAGGGTAGGGTACTATTGGTTGACTATGGAGTCTGATTGCTTCAAGTATAGGAAGAAATGCCATAAATTCTAGATTTATGCCGATAAGATTCATGTGCCGCCAAGTCCTTTGAACGTCATGGCATCTCCTTGGCCCTTTTCCATGTGGGGAATTGATATGATTGGCAAGATTGAGCCAACCGCATCCAATGGACATCGCTTCATCTTGGTAGCAATTGACTATTTTACAAAGTGGTTCGAAGCAGCTTCCTATGTTAATGTCACCAAGCAAGTGGTAGCCCGGTTTATAAAGAAGGACATCATCTGTCGTTACGGAGTGCCCGAAAGAATCATTACTGATAATGGTTCAAATTTGAATAACAATATGATGAAGGAACCATGCCAGAATTTCAAGATTGAGCATCATAATTCTTCTCCCTATCGTCCGAAGATGAAGGGTGCTGTTGAAGCGGCCAATAAGAATATAAAGAAGATTGTGCGGAAGATGGTTGTGACCTACAAAGATTGGCACGAGATGTTGCCCTTTGCATGGCATGGATATCGTATTTTGGTACGTACTTCAACTGGGGAAAATCCTTTCTCGCTAGTGTATGGTATGGAAGTTGTCCTACCATTGGAAGTCGAGATTCCTTCTTTGAGAGTTCTGGTTGGTGTCAAGCTTGAAGAGGCATAATGGGTGAGAAACAGATTGAATCAGCTCAGCCTGATGGACCTGAAGAGATTAGCGTCCATTGCATACGGTCTATTGTACCAGAGTAGGATGAAGAAAGCTTTTGATAAGAAGGTGCGTCCTCGAAGCTTTCAGGCAAGCGAGTTGGTGTTGAAGAAGATTCTCCCTCCACAGATAGATCACAAGGGAAAATGGGCTCCCAACTACGAAGGTCCATATTGTAACACCCCCTTTCTATACCCCCAAATAACCAAACGAATCATTTAGGCACGAATTCAAAATTTCATCAGAGTATTATTTAAAATACGGTATAAAAGGAACATGTCACATTATGCTTGAATTAAAACACATATAACACCTGCTCATAATAGATATGCAAAAATGGGCAACAAACACATTAGAGGATCTTAGTCCTTATACTCACATCTCAAATATTTAGAATAAAAGCGGAAAATCTAAACATTTGAATCACAACCGACATGTATTCACATATATACATATTCACATCATTCAATGTAATTCATCAACAACATTCATGTTTACAAAACATGCAACACCAATAATACGTATACAAATTTATTCATCAAAAATAGCCCAAGGCTTCCTATGCTACCCGGTGTTACATATCAGAGCCATCTGACCAAAACTAATGAAGACGCGCTTCGCGAAAAGGGATCATCAGCACCTAATCTGCAATGCCTCATAGAGCATCATAAAACAGCAGAAGGGTGAGAAACAATATCATAATATTCAATGCATAAATCATATATATACATATCATTAATACGCATCTTCCGCATTCACACCACAACTCACCTCAATCATTCTATACATCGCAATGTATTCATATAAGTATCTATATAAAAATAGAACATCAAGCATATACAATATACAATCACCAATGTTTATATCAATTCATATAAACTTACATATATACATATATTCACACACACACACACACACATATATATATATATATATATATATATATATATATATATATATATATATATATATATATATATATATATATATATATATATATATATATATATATATATATATATATATATATATATATATATATATATATATATATATATATATATATATATATATATATATATATATATATATATATATATATATATATATATACACATATCTTCAAGCATATTCACTCATGCCATTATCACAATTCGCATTAATTCACATAACATACACAATATGTTTATATCATCGCCAATTCACATAAACATCCACATACATGCTTATTTCCCCAATTCATCATATAAAGATGATAATGCAACTCATAGAGACTGACTCACGTCTCTATGTAGATGCAAATGTGGTACCGACTCAATTCAGCAGGTTCAATTGAAGAACCAAAATGGAACCATCGCTCATTCCCGAAGTAACTCCCCGTCGAGCCTACGATGTTCACCCATCGCTCACACCCCACATGGGCACACGATGTTTCAGGATTTCTCACACCCCACATGGGCACACAATCCGATTGCTCACACCCTACATGGGCACACAATCGTTCTACAGATTCTACGCGGAATCAAATATAACCATCGCATCATACGAGGTTCTGCAAATCCTACGCAGGATCAAATGTAACCATCGCTTCACACGAGGTTCTGCAGATCCTACACGGGATCAATTAACACAAATGCGTATCATGATGCTTCACATGTTAACATGACTCAATCAACTATAAACCATCGCTCACACGAGGTTCTACAGGTCCTACGCGGGATCAATTAACACAAAATGCATCCATATTCGCAAATATATTATCATGCATCCTTCACATTCATCACAATTACCATGCATTTCTATTCATTTCAAACAATGCATATAATTTGCCCAACGACCACACTCACAATTGATCCATAACCTAGGATTCACGCCATACGGCTACCCACAGCATAACATATCACAACAGCACACAAATCGTCCATTCAGATAAGGATTAACGTAACCGAAACAAACAATTAACATTGGAAAAGAAAACACAGGAACTGGAAAAATGCTGTCACATTCGCTGACCTTCGCCTGGCGAAGCCTCTAGAGAATGCTCGCTACCTCCTTCGCCTGGCGAACTCGCTAGCGAAGGCAGTCAGAAGCTACTGGAAGTATTCGCTACCACTCGCTGGATTCATTCGCCTGGAGAACCCTCGCCACTAGCCTTCGCCCGGCGAACTTGCCAGGGAAGATTGAATTTGGCTACTGACTTGGTTCGCTGACCACTCGCTAGGCTTCGCCTGGCGAAGCTTCGCTGCCACTCGCCTGGCGAACCTGCGAACTCAGAAATCCCTAACTGTCTAAAAATTCCAAAACTCACTGAATCTAACCGATTCTATTCCAACTCGTCTCAACAGCACCACCCAACATCCCTTGACTTTAAAATTTACCACTTATTCTCATTTTCCACCATTAAAACTCGATTCTACCGATTAAATCAAATTTAACCTAGAAATGGGAAGTGTAGAAAACTACCAAACAATCCACACAACACATACATGATCATACATATCGATAGAATAATAAAGTTTCACACCCTTACCCAATTAATCGAAAGCTTGGATGTTGGTTCTTGATGATTCTAGGTTTTGCTCTTCTTCCTCCTTTTTCTCTTCTCTTATTCTTTCTTTCTCTCTAACTCTCTTTCTATTTTCCTCCCTATTTCCTCTTATACTTTTCCCCTCAATTCTCTCTAACTCTCTCTAACACATCAAATTCACAATTAAAACAATTATTACTCAATTCAAATAGCACACTCAATAAAATGAAATAATCGAAATCGGGGCGTTACACATATGTGGTGAGGAAAGTCTTCTCCGGAGGAGCCTTACTACTTTCAACCATGGATGGTGAAGATTTCACATCCCCTGTGAATGCAGACGCAATTAAAAAATACTTTGCTTAAAGAGACCCGCTGGAAAGAAAAAAGAATATCCAGGCAAAAATGGGGCATCCCAGCGAACCATAAAAAGAATGGGTTCGGGAAAAAGTTAGGGATAAAAATAAAAGATGTAAACCCGCAAAGTTGAAAACCTGAAAAGGAGACTTTGGAAAAAATGGGTATCCTGGTGAATCGAAAACCCACGAGGGCGATTCAGGCAAAAGTTAGGGATTTGAAAAGAAAATGATTGCGGTCTGCGTGTTGATATTTAAAGCATCGTGGATTATGGGAGGACCCGAGGGCCATCCATTTAAATCAGTCTTTTCAGAGGAAGAAGCATTGGAAAAGCATCAAAGTCATGTGAGTCATAGACGAATCGACACATGGTGGTTGTCTGTACCACATTGCCGACATTTTATATATCTTTGTGCATTTCTGTAAATTTTTGTGCAGCTTTCTCTTTTCAGGAGTTGCATCTGTTGTAAAATCTGCCTATTTACAGTCCATTAATCAATGAAGTATATATTATTCAGTAATTTGTCGCTTTTGTTTTGGCCTTTACTGTTTTGTCTATGAAAAAACGCCTGACGTTTTTGATAAAACTTTGCATACATAAACTTGTAGGCTTTGCCAATAATCAGTAAAACTTTGATTTATTTGAACAATGTCACGGATGACGACCGAGATAATTTCCATTGTGTAGGATATCTTGTTTTTTTGTTCACTTGTAGGGTTGTTACTCTTGGGGCAATGTTTTCAGAGGTGTATCCCAAGTAGCACCATATCCCCATAGAAGGAAGACGTGTAGTTGATACTCATTCATCCCCAACAGGTGGAGTTTGCGCATATAGTCTCAGCAGTCTAGAGGCACCCTATCCCCAGTAAGCTATGCATGTTGAGTGTGCAGGTTGAGCGTGTACACCTTGTCGCTTCCGCGAAAATAAGGTGCCGGCAAAACAGAAGAGTCGCCACCTTTCGTTATTTATCCCTCAGAATGGGAAAGGAAACGATCGGAAAAACCTGACGAAAAGGTATAAGACAAGGTC
Organism: Lathyrus sativus; assembly: GCA_963859935.3. Classification (NCBI taxonomy): domain Eukaryota; kingdom Viridiplantae; phylum Streptophyta; class Magnoliopsida; order Fabales; family Fabaceae; genus Lathyrus; species Lathyrus sativus. Next base: position 357,137,611 of record OZ012737.1, read on the forward strand.
ATCGCAACCATTGTCTGGGTTCGGGAGTCGGTTACGCAAGAGGAAGGTATTAGCACCCCTCACGTCCATCATACTCGATGGGATCCATGCTTGTTGTGTTTATCTGACGGGTTGGTTTTATCTATCTACCTATCAAGGCTGGCTTAAAAAGAAAACAAAATGACTCGGCAAAGCGTCGCACTTTATGCCTACGTATTCTCATCAAAAATGAGAAATCAGAGTCAACGTAGTTCGCCTAACTACGGGTTACGGGGAAGGTGGCTCGCCAATATGTCAGTATTGTGCCTACGTACTCTCAACAGGCTTGAGAGATCAGAGCTTACGTAGTTCGGGATAATACGGATTACGGGAATTCAGATTCATCTGTTTTATCGAGTAGGGTTAACAAACAGTTCCAGCAGTCGGATGTACGCAGCTCGACCCCTGGAGACTTATGCGTTACCGTTTGCGGTAGAACTGAAAGTTAACGACACTCTTTTCTTCAGAACAGCTTCCTTTGAATTACGGGCCCACGGGGCAAAAAGGTTTGAAGTTTGTTTTCTGTCTTTTACGGAAGAATTGTTTCTTATGGATGTTTGCAACCAATATCATACTAGAGACTATGACCTGAGAGTGAATGCGTCGTATGTCACCAAAAGGATGCCATACTAAACATCCAAGCTGTCGAAAAGAAACTCTCCAACAACCCTTTCTCAGATAGCTTAAGGCTCGTAACGTACGACGTCAGTTAAACATTATTACTGTATTTTGATTTGTTTTGAGATGAGAAGATAGAACATGCTCAACTAAGGGGAGACTATCAAGTCCTAATGTTGTCATGCCAAGGATTCACCCTATGGTTGAGGTTTGAAACAGGGAACTCCTAGAAGTTGTCATGCATAGGTTTCAACCTAAATTTCTAATCATCACGTCCTCATCAAAGGAAGTGAGATTCCTAGGGAATCATGTCAATGATAAACAGAAACAGATAAAGCATCAGCTTAAACAGTAAACAGTAAACGACTGTAAAATGCATGCAATGCAAGTGAGGGAGGAAATGTGTGTGGGGCATCAGCCTCCACAAGCTCATCTCAACCTCAAGCCAGATATGAATCACTGCAATCATACAGAAAATAACATGCTATCAAGCAAAATAATGAGTAACTGCAATCATACAGAAGAAGTGAAATGCTATCAAGCAACACAAACCACATAGGCAAGGGAGTTGGGCTCTACCGAATACCCGCAAGCAAAGCCATACAGTAAAAATACAAGCAGAGGGAGCAACTCGACCTCTAGTGCAATCATGCTCCTAGCTTAACTCAGTCTAGATATGAACTTATTCTAATGCATCAAGCAAATCAAACAAGTCACATCAATATAGTTACACAGAAAGAAAACAGACAAGAAAGGAAAGCAGATCAACAGCTTCTACAGCTAAGCTCCTCTGACAGCAGTTCAGTCATCAGACTTCAACTATCCTTCAAGACTATCATCTTCAATAGCAAGCATCTACTTGCTTCTTCAAGCTTCTAACACATCAAACATAAGTGTCAACTCATCCCTTATTCCTCAAGCCTCAGCTCTTCAGTCAATTCCACCTTCAGGCTTCACTCCTAACTACAAGTATCAACTTGGCTTCCTCAGACTCTCAGTGCATCAACATAAGTATCAACTCATCCTTTATTCCTCAAGCCTCAGCTCTTCACTCAATCTCAATTTGATCTCCTCCACAAGTGTCAACTTGTTCTTCTGGACCCTCAAGCTTTAGCTCTTTCCTCCTTACAAGTATCAACTTGCTCTTCCTGGTCTACAAGCTTCAGCTCCTAAGGGTAGTCCTCAAACACACAGAAGTATCAACTTCATCCTTCAATCTTCTTCAAGCAAGGAACTTCATCCTCTAACAAGGGAGAAAGATTCATCTATCAAGAGCAAAGTTTGGATAATTGGGAGCAGAGTGAAGACCAAAGGTCACCACTAAGCATCCTATCATCAGAGAAAGGGGCCCTCAAAGGTTCTACCAATTTGCAAAGAGCCACACATTCTACCAAAGGAGGGATGAGGCCTTTACAAAGGGACCTTACATCATAGGGAAGAATGGAAGTGATCAACATTATCCATGTTTATGAAGGAAGAGAATCTATCTAGAAGCTCTGCCTACAAAACCCTAATCTTAACACCTAAACAAAACTACCAAAAAGAAGGGAAGATCTTCAAATCCAAGCCTCTTCAAGCAATCCAATGCACCTTCAACTTGTCTTCATCATCACCCAAGAACAAGCAAAGCAAAACCCTAATCTAAGGGAACTAAAGATGTTAATTTAGTTGAATTAGTGCCTTAGAATCATCTAAAACTAGCACCTAAACTAAAATCAAACAAAAATAGAAAACTACCTTGAAAATTCCTACAAAAATTCCTAAGGGACCTTAATTCAATCATGAATCTATCCTACAAAAATCAAAGGTTGAATCATCCACCTAGTACTAAAAATACAATCTAAACCACAAAGTATCAATCATAAACCCTAAAAATGGAGCTTCTAAAGGTTTCAACCTAAACTACCACCTATGTTCATCACAAAAATGTGAGAAAACTCTATGGGGAGCATGCATATCTATGCTAACTACTCACAAAAAATCAGGATCAAAATCATCATCACATGATCAAACCAAATTCCACAATATCAAGCATTAAACATGACTATTTTAATATCAATTAAAATGTAAAAATTCCCATAAAATCAGAAAATGCATGAAATAAAAATATTTTTTATCTAAATAATACTAGATTCAATCATGAATCCAATGCAAAAATAATGGGGTCAATTGAATTATTTTTCCATTTTTTATGATTTTATCAAGAACCATGAATAAAATGAAAAAAAATAAAGAAAATCAAGATAAAATAAACAAGCACACGGTGCAACTAGCAATGAAAATCAGTTCATTTCAGCCCAACAAGGGGGTGTGAGTATCAACTAGTGTCTTAAGCCCACCCAGGTCTCATTAATGAAACGCATCGTTTCATTTAGTTCAGGGTCCTTCACAAAATTTGAAGCACGTGTGGTCGTTGGATTACTTCTTTAGTCAAAGGTCCACCTATGATCTAATGGTCCTGGGATCATCTTCCCCAATTTGAAAATCTGGAGGGAAGAACCTCCATGGATGAACAACCAAGAACTTCCTCTTCTCCAAATTCGTATCCCATCAAATCTCCACCAAAAATCAAAGTTGGAAACCCTAATCCACTCCATTTCTCACCCTGATTCTAACCATGCCAGTCATTCTTATTGAATCATCACCATTCACAAAACACGATCAAAAACTCAGAAACTGACCAAGATCCAATCATCACCATTCTCCAAATTAAAGTGCCTAACATCATTACCATGTTATCCTGAGTTGATTCCACCATCTAGCTAGGGTTAACTCTCAAGAACCACCAAGATATGATCAAGAACAGAAATTGTGGCACCCAACTTAATGTCTCTAAACCTAACCAAATGCTACCAGAAAGCTTCACATACTAACCTACAATCATTCTAACCTAACAAACCGTGCTAATTCTACTTAATTTATGCTGGAGGAAGAAGTTTACATACCTGTCAATTCTTGATGAACAGATGTACAAAATCTTCAAATCAAGCTCTCAAACCTTCCAGACACGATCAATGGATCATTTCCTTGCTTCTGTATGCACAAGAACTGGTTGAAACCTCCTGGAACTTGAAACCCGATAGTGAGTTGCAGGTTGAAAAATCCAAATGCTAACACTCAAACCCTCAATGCTTTTGCTGTGATTTCACCCTGGGATCATTCAACAATGCAAATGGAAGCTATCGGGATCAAGAGAATGGATTGAAATGAACTCAATTGGAATAACCGAATTCAGTTGCAAAATGGAAGTTTCAAAACTCACTCTCTCTTTTTCCTCTCAATTCTCACCAAAAAACTGATCTGAACCACTTCTATTCAATATATAGAGTGTGTAGGGATGATCTAGAAAGCTCTAGATCCTTCTAATGAGAAATTCAATTTCTCATGTCACTTGAATTCTCATGATATGCCATGGTATGCACAACTCTACTAACAGCTTGAAATCATTCTCAATTCCTTCCAATTTCTCCCCTCATGACATTGGGGAAGTGTTTGGCTTGCAAGGGATCTTGATCATGCTTGGAATTTGGGTTTTGCAAATGTTACTTATGATGTAAGTAACTACTTTTCAAAGCAAGTCCACAAATTGAACTTCAATTCAAAAATGTGGCTAAACCAATGTTCTTAAAATGTGTTTTAGAGTCAAAATGATATATTACATGCCTTGGTTTGGACATGTATATCAAAAATACCAATTTCCAACTTTGGTTCATTTAACTTATACCCTTATTTTAGGCCATTTTTGTGATTTTGAGCTACAAGCAATTCCAACATCTCATGACCTCTTTACTAGCCTTAAAACATCATTTTGAACAAGTTTGATGTTAAACATTTTCCCATTTGAAGCTTGGAAATAGGAGTTATGGCCTTATGGTTGAAATGACCTATAATCTCCAAATGACCAAAATGCCCTTGACTTGTCAAAGCCATAACTTGAGTTCTACAAATCCTATCAAGGACTTCTAGTACTCTCTAGAAAGCTAAGAGGACAAGGAACAACATTCATGTTGACCAAAAGTTCATAGGAATTATCCTTCTAGGGCAAAAGTTTCATGCAATTTGGACAACTTTCAAGCCCCCAAATTCACATACCTCAGATGACCTGTAACTTGTCAAAGTCATAACTTGAGTTCTACAAATCCTATCAAGGACTTCTAGAACTCAAATTAAATCCAAGATCATGCTCTACAACATTCATGTTCGGGGTAGGATGAGATGACAATCACATCTTGAGCTAAATTGCCTTGAAGATAGCGGTCAAACTAGGGGATTTTACACTGTCAAGTCTTAGAAACCCTAGCTTGAAACTTCTCAAACTCTTCAATCATGATGAGTTGACCTTGGAATCATCCTTATATCATCTCAATGCATCAATCCATGATCACATGGCTCTTGGATTAGGTCTCAACCTTCTTCAAATCATCAGTTGAATTAGAGTTGACCCAATCAAACCCTAATTGCACCAATCATGGGCTCTTGGATTAGGTCTCAACCTTCTTCAAATCATCAGTTGAATTAGAGTTGACCCAATCAAACCCTAATTGCACCAATCATGGTTGAGGCTTCTTAATCTTGCACAATGACCTGTCTAGGCCTCAAAGTGATCTTCAAAACTTCTCATGAGCTCTATCAAGACCTCAAGTCCAACTTCATGGTTTAGAATCATCTGATGGTTTTCCACAACTTTCAAGTTAGGGGACACACACTTTTGGCTTCAATCACTCTCTCTGAGGATCTTTTGATTTCTCTGACAAGGATATCAACCCTTGAACACCTGAATAAGCCTCTTAGCTAGCTTCATAGTCTTGTATAGCTCTTGATTGGTAATCATACCTCTTGATCTCCTGCATACATGTCAATGAAATGCAAATGATAATGCTAATGTGAATGAAATGAAACATAAGCTAGGTGAAGAAAAGTTAGGCAAATTTTGGGGTGCAACAGCTGCCCCTATTCAAGCGGATTGGACTTGACTGGGTGAGAAGCGAACGACTCTCAAACAATCAAGGTACGAGGCGGTTGAATACCAATAAACCCGGAAATTTTCCAACTGCACAGGTACACGGTGCTCTGCTGGGAACAAATCTCCGGAAACTGAAATATTAGCTGCACGGAAACTAGCTGGGGAATTGGTCACACGGTAACCGGTGATACATGATCGATCATGCCATCAGGCATCAAGACTCCTCGGGACTCGTCAGGTCAACAATCAAGTTAATCATGCCATCGGGCATTCAAATAAAGTTTCGGGCAGCATCCGAACTTCCTCACTAAGTCGGGAATAGAGTTCTCAGTCAATCATGAACCAATTGGGGATATCCAAACTTCTGCCATCGGGCACTCCGTATCGGCTGAGAGAACTGCTTCGTTAATACGGTTGGACTTCAATCATCAAGTCTTTCAAGGGAAGTTTCAACTTCTCTGTTCAGCAACCTGCTGGGGATGCCGCATCTCCGCTGGGGATTCTGGAGAACTATCAAGTAACTCTGCTTCGGGGATCCAGAAATCATTTTGGGTGAGTCAACTCTGCTGAGGACTTCAAGAATCATCTTGGACAAATAACTCCGCCGGGGATTTCAAGACTCATCTTGAGCCATAACTCTGCTGGAGATTTCAGGAATCCTCCTGAGCAAACACTCTGCCGGGGACTCTAAGCATCAACTTGAGCGACCCTCTCTGGCGACTTCACAAGAGATTTTAAGAATCATCTTAAACAAACCACTTCGCTGGAGAATTCAAGAATCATCTTGAGCAAACGACTTTGCTTGGGGAATCCAAGAATCATCTTGAGCCACTTAACTCTTCCGAGAGTTCAGGAATCATCCTGAGCAAGCACCATGTCTGGGAACACCTGCAAAACAAGAACGGTAACAACCTAGCTCATGTTTCGTATGCATATGTTTGACAATGGAGCAATGCTCCACACGGTGGAAATGCTACGCGTTTAGGGTAAATGATATGCAATCATGCAGAATGTTGTGACCCCATCAGCAAAATAAATGCTGAAGGGAGGATCCTCCTGTCAAGGAGAAAGAACCACTCTAGTGGAGGAAGGACTCATCCTGCCAAGGAGAAGAAGTCACGCCAATCTCAATTGGACTCCGCCTGGGGAAATGAACTTCAGTTGACTGCTGAAGGGGAGTAAAGCTCTACGAGAACCTGAACCCGCACAACTGGGCATACGAACCACAACTGCTGAGGAAAACGATGTCAATCGCAGAAATAAACTGCACGGCCTTCACGGCTAAACCTTCCTGGAGATAACGACTCCGGCGGGGAAATACAGCATCCGTTATTCAACACTCCCCTGGGGAAAACCAATCATGGCTCGAACGGTTTCCAAGGGCTCGGCTCTCTTGGGGTACTGCAGACTCGGCTGGGGAGATGGTGATCCTTCAGGATACATCTGATTGGGGAGAGAATCTTCTCTGCCTGGTGAGACATATCAATGCTTGACGATCTCATGTTCAGACTCTATGGGGATAGGCTGCTGAACTTTGCTGGAGGAGAAGGAATCATCCTACTTGGGAAACATACGGCGTACTGCCTGAAATAGGTTATACCTGCAACAATACAAACAAACAGACAAGATACCCTTCTCAAAGGGACCTATCAAGGTTATCATCTTGTGACAATGTTCAAGTAATTCATTGTTTCAACAATCAGTGGCCTAGGCCAATAAGTTTATGTATGCGCATTTTATCAAAAACATCGGCGTTCTCTTTCGCAAACAAAACAGATACATGCTAAACAGACAAACAGAATTGCTGAATAGTATACATTTTATTGATAATGAACCCCTGAATGGGTAAAATGTTTTACAACGGATGCAAGCTCCTGGAATGAGGAAGCTGCGCAAAAATAAAACATAAATATACATCAGTATATACACAAATGTCGGCAATGAGGCATAGACGAACACCATGAGTTGATCTCTCTATGACCCACTCGACTTTGATACTTCTCCGACGCTTCAGCTTCAGAAGAGATTGACTCAGATAAACGGCCCTCAGGTCTTCCAAACCACTAAACAAATACAGTCCACACGCGGAACGCAGTCATTTGCTTTTTCAAATCCCTAACTTTTTCCTGAATCGCCCTTTTCGGGTTTCCGATTCACCGGGATACCCTTTTTTGCCAAAGTCGCCCATCCGGGTTTTCGACTTTGCGGGTGTACATTCTTTTCTTTATATCCCTAATTTTTGCCCAAACCTTTTTCCTTTTTTATGGTTCGCCGGGATGCTCCTTTTTTGCCTGGATATTCTTTTTCTTTCCAGCGGGTCATTTTTAAGCAAAGTATTTTCTGACTGCGTCCGCATTCACCGGGGATGCAAAATCTTCGCCATCCATCGTGGATAACAACAAAGCTCCTCCTGAGAAGACCTTGCTGACGACGTACGGACCTTCGTAATTGGGAGTCCACTTGCCCCGGTGATCGGAGTGTGGAGGAAGAATCTTCTTCAGGACGAGATCACCCGTCTGAAAGCTTCTAGGATGCACCTTCTTATCATAAGCTTTCTTCATTCGGCTTTGGTACAGACGACCATATGCAATCGATGCTAACCTCTTCTCGTCCATCAGGGTGAGTTGGTTTAGTCGGTTCTTAATCCATTCTGCCTCGTCGAGTTTCACGTCAACCAAAACTCGTAAAGAAGGAATCTCCACTTCTAACGGTAGGACAGCTTCCATACCGTACACCAAGGAGAAAGGAGCTGCCCCGGTTGATGTACGTACCGTTGTACGACAACCGTGCAATGCAAATGGCAACATCTCGTGCCAATCCTTGTAGGTCACAACCATCTTCTATACAATCTTCTTAATGTTCTTATTGGCCGCTTCAACAGCGCCATTCATCTTCGGCCGGTAAGGAGATAAGTTATGGTGTTCAATCTTGAAACTCTGGCACAGCTCCTTCATCATCTTGTTATTCAGATTGGAACCATTGTCAGTAATGATCCGCTCGGGAATTCCGTAACGACAGATGATGTCCCTCTTTATGAATTTAGCCACCACCTGCTTGGTCACATTAGCATATGAGGCTGCCTCCACCCACTTGGTGAAGTAGTCGATAGCTACTAGAATGAAGCGATGACCGTTAGATGCAGTGGGCTCGATCTTGCCTATCATGTCGATGCCCCACATGGAGAACGGCCACGAGGAGGACATGACATTTAACGGGCACGGCGACACGTGAATCTTATCAGCATAAATCTGGCATTTATGGCATTTCTTCGCGAATTTAAAGCAATCCGACTCCATCGTCAGCCAGTAGTATCCTGCTCTCAGGATCTTTCTTGTCATAGCATGCCCGTCGGCGTGCGTACCAAATGTGCCTTCATGGACCTCTTCCATGAGCATACTCGCTTCTTTCTCATCTACACATCTGAGTAGCACGAGATCATGGTTTCTTTTGTACAAAACTCCATCAGGACTGAGATAAAAATTTCCATACAGCCTCCTTATAGTCTTCTTATCCTGGGTTGACGCTCCCGCAGGATACTTCTTAGTCATAAGGAAAGTCTGGATATCATGGAACCATGGCTTGCCGTCGGAGGCTTCCTCGATCGCAAAGACGAATGCAGGTCTATCAAGACGAGAAAGGACAATTCTTGGGGCTTTGTCGCTACTGCGAAAATCGGCACCGGCTGAACAGAAGAGTCGCCACCGTGCGTTATTTATCCCAAAGGAGGGAAAGGAAACGCTCGAAGTAAACCTACCGCAAAGACGGGAAAGGAATGGTCATCGCAACCAAATCCTGGATTCGGGAGTCGGTTACACAAGGGGAAGGTATTAGCACCCCTCACGTCCGTCGTACTCGACGGGATCCACGCTTGCTTTGTTTGTCTAAAGGATGCAAAAACAATTTATCTACGGCTGCTAAATCTAAACGGAAGGGAATTGACTCGATAGAGCGTCGCACTCTATGCCTACGTATTTTCAAGAGAGAAAGTCAGAGTCAACGTAGTTCGGGAAACTACAGGGAATTGGCTCGCCAAGACTTCGCGTCTTGTGCCTACGTACTTCCACACAGCATGGAAGATCAGAGCTTTCGTAGTTCAGGCTAACTACGGCTAAGCAGGGTGTTCTCACACATAAGTGAGAAATCAAACTGGTTTTACAGGTACGGGAACCTATGGGAACTAAAGCTACGGTCTGGTCTCAAATGCACTCGGGCAAGAGAAAAGGATAACATCAATCGTCAGCGGGAAAGTCTCGATCGCACAGCAGCGAGAGAACAAAAGGTTAGTTGTTAGTGTGCTCGCTAGGATATCGCATCCTATGCCTACATATTCTCGTCTGGTACAAGAAATCAGAGCAGCTGTAGTTCGGCTACTTTCGGGACCACAACTCAAATCTCGTTTTATTAATATTCTGAAAATGGGTTACAATGATTGAATACGGAAAATAAACTCCTAAAGAATACTATCCTATCCATCTATAATAGAAAATCAAGTGAAAAATAGTCCCCTAACAAATGGACTTTTAAAACTACCTCTAAAAAGGTAAAATAAACTCCTATGAAGAAAATATCTATTCTAAAAATATTGAATCTACAAAGTAATATTTTTATACTCTTTTTTTTTACTATTTTTTTTCTATTCTTTTTTTCTTCTTTTTTCAATATTCTTTTCTTTTTCAATATTTTCTCTTCTTTTTTCAATATTCTTTTTCTCATTTCTTTTCAATATTCTTTTCATATATTTTTTCCATATATCTTTTTTCCCTTTTTTTCCTAAATCTCTAAACAAAAGAAAAAAAAGAAATAATAAAAAACAAAGAAGAATACAAGAGAGGCTTAAACAGCAGCCAGGGGGTACAGCAGTAAAAATACAAATGAGACTGGGCCCAGCCCAGCAAAAAGTATGCAGAAACGGGAGGGGGGTGTAGTTAGCGAAACGGGGGCGTTGACACCATCCACTGGCCCAGCCCAATCCATAACAAACAAAAACGGACGGGGTGAACACCAAAATGGGGGTGTACGGATGGTGCAATCAGCGAAGTTCATTGGGCTTCAGCCCAATCATACCAAACAACAAACAAAACGGAAGGGTGAACACCAAAATGGGGGTGTACGGATGGATCTGAAAGGCTAATGGGCCCGGCCCATTCCTTCTTCCTCTTCCCACTCTCAGAGAAACCCTATGTCCTCTTCTCCTTCCAAATCACTGTTCATCGCGCCATTTCTCAACCTTCAGACTCTCTCTCTCTCTCTTCTCTCTCTCAAAGCACCGTCACCACTATTCCCACCCTCATATTTCTCTGACTCAAACAAAACTCCCTCTTCCGCTTCTTGCTCCCTCCACCCTCTCTTAAATCCTTGCTTCACAGATCCCAAACAAAGCTCCTCATCTGAAACTGAAGGAGTTTGAAGACGAAGGCCCGTTGCTGTTGAAGATCTTTGATGAAAGAGTCTTGGATCTTGAATCTGGATGTTGGCTGAAGCTGGATCGTCGAGTCTCTTACGAGTTTACGGAAGTTTGAAGATCCGAAGGGAGATTCTGGGAAGGACGAGAGATGAACACGGATGAACACCGTTGAAACTTCTTGAGAAAGGTGAACGGACGATGAAGATTCGTAGGTGTTGATGAATCGATCATGATGTTGGATATTTCTAGAATCCTGATGAACTTCTGGAAACGAAACTAGAGATTGATGAACATCTCTGAATATGGATCTTGAACGCTTTGAAGAGATCTGATGGATTCTGGAGATTTCTGGAGATTTGTTGGATGAACACTCTTGGTGATGAACTTCTTTGAACATATGAACACATGAACAGATGAGGAACCGATGGCGGAGAATCAGGAGGTCGCAATGAAGTTGATGAAGAACACGGGATGAAGATCGTCTGGAACTTTTCTGGAGATGGATGAATGAAGAAGGTTGAGATGAATGTCTTCATCTTCTTTGAAGAACATCTGGAAAACTGAAGAACCTTGCTGAACTTCAGATGAAGATGAAGATTCCTATGACATTTTTGATAGAAGGTGATGTTCTTGACGTCGAATGGATGAATCAATGGCGGATCTTGGAGGAGGTTTCTGGGTGAAGTTGTAAGAACATTGATGTTGCTGGTGAATTAGATCGGAGAAGATGAATGTTAGAGGAGAAAGATGAAGATTCTGGGTTTTTCCAGTTTTCCGGCGATTGGTGTGGCGGCCGGAGTTGGTTGTAGGGTAGTTAGGGTGGCCGGAGTAAGTTAGTGGCGGTGGTTGCATGGCCGCCGGCCATGCAACTGGTGGAGCTCAGGCGAGGGTTGGGGAGAAGACAAGTGGCAGTGGAGTTGCTGCATGGAGGCCACGTGGAGGGGAGAGGAGAAAGAAAGTGCCAAGTGGCACTCATGCATCAGAAGAGGAATAATGGAGTGGCTACCCTGATATTTGACACATGGCGATTTTGGACTGAAATGGGACTGGAATATTGGGCCTCCAAAAAATACTCTGGGCCCACGAAAAATGATACAATAAACCCAAAAGATCTGAATTGAAACGGATTAAACTCAATAAAAAACTAATTAAAGAGTAAATGAAAACCTAATTAACTAATTTTCTGATTAAACCTAAAAACTAGTTAATATCCATTTAAAAAAACTATACTATTTAAAAAACTATTAAATCATATATTAAAACATATCTAAAACTATTTATTATCTATTGAAAATCTATACTATCTAAAAGAAATTAATATCTAACAACCTATTAAAAACAAATATTAATCTCTAAACATTATTCTAAAACGATTAAAAAATCTATTAAAACCCTAATAATATCTAATAAAATGATTAAGACCTAATTAATCTAACTAAATCCTAATTAGATCTAAAAAGAGAATTAACCTAAAAACTCTATTAATTCCAATTAATTTCTAAACTAATAAAACTCTAATAATTTCTATTAATCCTATTTAAAAACTCTAGTAAAAGAAAATCATATTAAACTATTATCTAAAAAATGACTTAATATCTAAAAAAAGTTTATTCTAAAATCTATTTAAAAACAATTTATAAATTCTAAAAAAGATTTAAAACTATTAAAAATATTAAAAGAAATCTATTTAAATTCTAGAAAATCTATAAAACCTATTTAAAATCTACAAAAGGCTATTAAATCCTAAAAAAAAACAGACAATGGCAAATAACCAACACACAAGAGAGCGCGAGACCAGATCGAAGCAAAACAGTAACCCGGACACCAAGAAACTCCAAAATCACTGCGTAAGCTGAAAACACCCAGGAAGCGCACGACTTCTCAAAATAACCTCCGATTATCCGAATCGGTCTGGAATACCTGAAATGCGACAGCAGGGCTGTAATCCCGATAAAATCACCATGATTGAGGAAATGCACTATATGCAGTATGCGAATGCTAATGCAAAATGCGCCGAAGCATAAACCGAAAGTGGCACCGGTTGGTCAAATTTTAGGGTGCAACAGCTGCCCCTATTCATGCGGCTTGGACCTGAAGGGTTGAAGAGCGCGCAACCTTCAAACATTCAGAGGTAGATGACGGTTGAATACCAATGAAACCCTAAAATTTGCCAACCGCAAAGTGATAAATTGCGAAACTGTTTGGGGAACGAAATCCAGAAAACCGAGTCCAGTCGTCCTGGCAACAAACTGATCAATCATCTGATAAAGAACTCCTTATTTTACGCCAGTTACCTGTGTGATACCCCAGATAACAAACCCGAGGGTTGCAACGAAACACCTGATCCTCTCACATTGTCTAAAGATAAACAGGAAGAAAAAGTATACTCACACCGTCTAAAGATAGACGGAAAAGACACCCATCCCGAAGGAAAAATTCAATACTCACATCGTCTAAAGATAGGAGGAAAGACACCCATCCCGAAGGAAAAATCAATACTCACATCGTCTAAGGATAGACGGAAAGACACCCAAATCGAAGGAAAAATTCAATACTCACATCGTCTAAGGATAGACGGAAAGACACCTATCCCGAAGGAAAAATTCAATACTCACATCGTCTAAAGATAGACGGAAAGACACCCATCCCGAAGGAAAAATTCAATACTCACATCGTCTAAGGATAGACGGAAAGACACCCATCCCGAAGGAGAAATTCAATACTCACATCGTCTAAGGATAGACGGAAAGACACCCATCCTGAAGGAAAAATTCAATACTCACATCGTCTAAGGATAGACGGAAAGACACCCAAAATCCATACTCACATCGTCTAAGGATAGACGGAAAGACACCCATCCCGAAGGAGAAATTCAATACTCACATCGTCTAAGGATAGACGGAAAGACACCCAAAATCCATACTCACATCGTCTAAGGATAGACGGGAAGACACCCAAATCGAAGGAAAAATTCAATACTCACATCGTCTAAGGATAGACGGAAAGACACCCATAATCCATACTCACATCGTCTAAGGATAGACGGAAAGACACCCATCCCGAAGGAAAAATTCAATACTCATATCGTCTAAGGATAGATGGAAAGACACCCATCCCGAAGGAAAAATTCAATACTCACATCGTCTAAGGATAGACGGAAAGACACCCATCCCGAAGGAAAAATTCAATACTCACATCGTCTAAGGATAGACGGAAAGACACCCATCCCGAAGGAAAAAATCAATACTCACATCGTCTAAGGGTAGACGGAAAGACACCCATCCCGAAGGAAAAAATCAATACTCACATCGTCTAAGGATAGACGGAAAGACACCCATCCCGAAGGAAAAATTCGATACTCACATCGTCTAAGGATAGACGGAAAGACACCCATCCCGAAGGAAAAATTCAATACTCACATCGTCTAAGGATAGACAGAAAGACACCCAAAATCCATACTCACATCGTCTAAGGATAGACGGGAAGACACCCTAATCCGAAGAAAAAAACCAATACTCACATTGTCTAAGGATAGACGGAAAGACGCCCATAACCTGAGGAAAAATCAATACTCACATCGTCTAAGGATAGACGGAAAGACACCCTAATCCAAGGAAAACTTCAATACTCACATCGTCTAAGGATAGACGGAAAGACACCCATCCCGAAGGAAAAAATTCAATACTCACATCGTCTAAGGATAGACGGAAAGACACCCATCCCAAAGGAAAAAAATTCAATACTCACATCGTCTAAGGATAGACGGAAAGACACCCATCCCGAAGGAAAAAATCAATACTCACATCGTCTAAGGATAGACGGAAAGACACCCATAATCCACCTCGACACCATCCATCAAATTTCAGAATCCTTTCGTCTACGGGAACCGATGGAAAGAACAATATCCTTAAAGGGGCCACATCATCAGTAAGGACCGACGGGAAGAAAACCACCTTCAAAGAGCCATGTCGTCAATAAGAATCGTCAATCAGGAAAACCGAACATTCTTCAAAGAGCCTCGACGTCAATAAGGATTGACGGTCAGAAAATCCCTCTTGAAATGTCATCTCATCCAATAAACAGAAAGAAAACCACTATCCGAAAGATCGCTTTGAAACCTCTCAACATCTAAAGATAGCCGGAGAAGACTCGCTGGGGAAACACACCATCCGTATGATCTGACGATAAGAAACCCGCTGAAAAATCACCTGAAACTTCACATCGTCTAATGATAGACAGGAAGAAAGCCATATTCGAAATCAAGACGTCTAATGATAGACGGAGAAATCCACTTATTGGAGGAACACATCGTCAATATGAATTGACGGGAAGAAAAGTCTGTCGATACCAGATGACTGATTGATCAAAGCATAACTGTTGTATGATCTGAAATACGAATAAACTGCTGAATTGTCTGAACACTGCTGCTGGATGAATGCCCCTGAACTGATCACAGAGTAATTCACGTGCCATATGAGGCTGATAGAAAACATGGCTTATGCTTCGTATGCATATGCATATGTTTGAATCTTTCTAGGGCGTAATGCTCCATTTAGGATGGAAATGCTACGCATTTTGAAAATGAAATGCAAGTATGATGCAAATATGATGATATATGCAATATGCTAATGCAGGCTCGGGCTGCTGGAGAAAGTCGGGTACAGAAAACCACTTCAGCAAAATAAATGCTGAAGACGAAGCCAACTCCGCTGGGGATAAACCGGATATCACAGAATTATTCCAGCAAAATAAATGCTGGAAGAGTGAAATCAACTCTGCTGGGGAATGACATATGTGCCAAGTATGATTGGACTCCCCTGGGGATAGCTTACCCGTGCCAATGAAAAATTGGGCTTTTGCTGGAGAAAATAGACGGAGTCTTCCTGCGTACTGATGAAGATTGGATTTGGAAACTGATGCGCCAACACGGATGGGCCTCACAGTGATCGCCAACATGGATTTGGGCTTTTAGGCTATCTGTGATGGGTCAGGTACAACTGACGCTGGAAAACATTCTGTCTGAATACACAGTTTTCTGGTTGAAGAGTCAAGGGATAGTAACACGACTTCCCGACATTCGTCTCGCACTCAAAAATTGGCCGAATCTGCTCGAACAGCTCTGAATAACTCTGATGATACGGAGAAGAACAATCCCTTCGCTTCTGATATGCCCCAGCCTGCGGGACCTCTGTGGTAATGCTCCTCAAAAGGAAATCTGAAAATCTGTACCCTGATGGTCTGATATGAAATGCCCCAGCATTCTGAACTTCGGAGAGATACTTCACATCAAATGCTTCTCGAATAAAGAATAACTTCTGCGCTCTTAAGATGGCTTTCCCCTGACTGCAATGACTTTGCCCCTGATTATCTGATTCAGAGTAGTGCCCCTGACTACGAGATATTTACCGAATCTCAACCTGATTGCCCCAGGATAACTGACTTCGAAAGGCTGACCTGACTGGGGATCACCGGATGTAGTTTGCCCTGGCTTGCGAAACATTCGGGCGTTCTGCATTCTATCCTGACCATACCTTCCATTGTAGAAAACTTTCCTGCTGTCAAGCGCTTACTCGCAAGTAAAACAAGTTGTTATGCGTAAAAGACATATTAATGCAACGCATATGATAGTTTTGACATCCAATCTGTTCACTGGGAAAAGGAAAAAACAATTTATGGCATATAATGCACAAAACATTTATCAATAATATCAACATCAATACCAACATGGTAAGAAGAACCCTTTCAGGAGTCAGTTTCGACGCGACCTTTACCGAAGTCTGCCTTTCGAAACAAACCTGCTTCAATTAGGACTTTTGAAGGTTATAACGTGGTCAGGTTCATGGTTTTGAAGGAAAGGATAAAGGCTCAAAGTTTATTTTAACCCACCCATTCTCCTTGATGTTCTTCCATCCTACGTTTAGCTAATTCGACCTTAGCGCTCACCTCTCAGAGGCTGAAAGATAGGAGTGATAGTTTGAGAAACCATGAATTTTTGGAGTGACAGTTACTCACTCTTCGCCTTTGACACTTGAGGTCACACGACTCGTATTTCATTTGAGGATTTTTCTTTTGTCATCCTTTCATCTTTTTTCTTTTCATATCCCTAACTTTTTCCTGGACTGACTCTTTTTGAGTTTCTTTTGATTTTTTAAGTCCGGCGGGACGCCCTCATTTTTGCCTAAGTCATTTGTTTTGAAGTTTTGACTTAGCGGGCTTTTGATTCTTTTTTTTTCGAACAAGTCGTGTGACACTGGTTGTCTGACTCATTGGGGGATAATGTGACTGTCTCACTCTTGATTTAACCATTGTGGTTTTTTAGGCACGGCCTCTAAAGGTGCAATCCTCGAGCGGACACTCCTTTTGCAATTTGGACGCTCGGTCAAACTAGCTAACACCTACCCTGCCCCAGGTTAAAGATGGAGGGTTTTTCGTTTTCAGAAAGAACTCCTACTACTAGGCTCAAAGGGGTTGGCAAGGGATTATCTTCCTTATATCACCGGTGTTTAGGGATTTGAAACAATGCCTGTACATCATTAGCAGGTTTTATTTCAAAAGCATACAATATCGGAAGTTGCATGTCGTTCATTTTCGTCGTCCTCCTCAGATCCTTCTTAACCAAGCATTGGACATTTGTAAAAACAATTAGTAAACACGAATGGATTTAATCAAAACCTGCATATTTATTTCATTATCATCAAATGAATGAAAACAACAAGTTTTACGAACAAGATTGCAATTTAAACAAGAAAGAAACTACAAACGTAAAGAAATGACAAGATAAAACAAAGAAAAATGCCAACTTCCGAGAACCGGGCTTTCACATCTGTCCTGCTGCTGAACCAACCATCTTCACAATCAGTTATTAGAGGCAACTCGATGTTGTCCTGATCTGCTTTCAGCGACCCAACCAAATTATAGAGCCCCTCCTCCTCATTCAGATGATTTTGGGCCCTTCCTGCTCGAAGTTGATAGTTGTACTATCAAGTAGGTCCTGCACCTTGTGCTTGAAGGCCAGACAATCTTCAATGTTGTGCCCCGGTGCTCCTGAATGGAAATCACAGTGCTCATTGATATCATACCCTGCTGGAGGCGTACCTGTCAGCGGGGCTAACTTCCTCTTCTCAACCAACTGTAATCGTAGCAACGTCTGAAGAAGTTCGGCATATGGCATCGGAGGCACATTAAATACCCTCACCGGCCTCTGATTTTGAGCTCTTCGCTGATTGGGATGCTGTTGCCTTTGCTGCTGTTGAGGTCGTTGTTGTTGTCGCTGGTACCGGGTTGACTGTTGAACAACCTTCGTAGCAAATACAACATCGGTTTCTTGATTTCCACCGTACTGATTAAGGCACTCCTTATGCTTAGCCATTTTCTTTCTCAGATCTGCCCCAGGAATAGGCAACAGTTGTGGGCATGGAGATTCTGACACCATGGAGTCCAGCATACGTTTCTGACCTAGTGCAGGTTTAGAAACATCCATCATCTTAGCATCAACTGGGATATGACCAATACATACAGCTACACCGCTTGGCGTGAATTCAATATCTTTTGAGTCAATCAGGTCTTGAACATTGTGCTTAAAAGCATGACAACTCTCGATGTCGTGTCCGAGTGCCCCAGAATGAAATTCACATTGCTTACTGGTATCGTACCCATAAGGCGGTATCGTTCCCTTGGGCGGTTCCATTGTTCTTTTTTAAACCATTTTAAACCTCAATAGAGTCTGAAAGAACTCAGCATACGTTGAAGGTGGCGCCTCAAATACCCTCTTTGGCCTCCCCTCCTGAATCCTCTGTTGAGCCGGATGTATCCTTTGTTGTTGTTGCTGATGTCCCTCAACACGTTCGTTAAGCTCAGGTTCCCCAGGCACAGGTGGCACGAGCTCCTTCACTGCGGCTTCAAATAGCTGATCATCCTCTTTCCTAAGCACATTCTTGACTACTTCCATGATCAAGCTCATTTGGGTCTTCAGCTGACTATTTTCCTCTTTGAGGATCTTCTGCTCCAGACGCATCTCTTGCATGTCTCTCATCATCTGCCTCAGCTGGCTTCGGACTTCAATCAATTCAACCTGATTCTGTTCCATATCTCTGAAGGAACTCCTGCAACAAACTGAATGAAGGGGAAATAAGACCCACGGTTCTGATGTACCTGTTAAATGATAATGCGATGCAGAAAGCAAACACATATTTATGACAAGACAAAGAGAAACTCAAGCTATAAGCACCCAGACGAACACCTCCCACACATGTACAACCAACAAAAGAAGCACGTAAGCACGAATGAGTACGAATACAATGACCCCAGCCAACAATCCTGGTGATGGTCAGCAAACAATAATGCACAAAAGCTAAACGGGTTAGGCAGAGAAAACAGATGTGACACCCGGCACAGAAACCTCTAGAAACTTCTCCCATATTCAACTGAACTCTCCGTTTGACATTCTTCAGAACATACACTTCCCGTGGAGTCTTCCATGACATTAACTGACGAACCCACACAACTGGATGACGGAGAATCGTTAATCTGAACAAAACCCTGAGGCGCGATGAAAATCCGGTTAGAGTCTAACAGATCCTGAACCTGGCTTCTACGCACCTTACAATCATTTGTTGAATGTCCCTGTGCCCCAACATGGTACTCACAACGGGCGCTGGCATCAAAACCTGGAGGACACGGTTGAATCATTGGATTAGTCTCTTTCGGCACTATCAATCCACTTTCGACCAAATCTGGCAACAACTAACTGTACGACACCGGTAGCTGCGTAAACTGCCTTTCAGGTTTCCTTGGTCTTCGTTGGGCGTGCTGACACGAACGACGACAGGATGACCGTTGACTTGAAGTGTCTGAAAACCGATCCTGAGATACTAGAGATTCTGAGACGACGTCATTTCCTTCTTCCCACTCTTCTTGAGAACTGACAACTGACTCATTCTTATCAACTGGGATATAAGGAGCATCTCGAAGCTTTCCACTCTTGAGTCCTCTCTCAACAAGCTCCCCCATTCTCATCAGGCCCACAAAGCTTGTACAACCAAACAATTTGTCATAATAATGGCCTTTCAGAGTACCCAAGAAGAGGTCAACCATTTCTCTTTCCTGAAGCGGTGGTTGGACACTAGCAGCCAATTCTTTCCATCTTTGCACATACCCTCTGAATGATTCATTCTCCGCCCGAGATAATTCTTGCAGATGTACGAGACTAGGAGCCATATCCAGGTTGTAATCGTATTGTTTCATGAAGGCATTGGCTAAATCTGACCATGATTTGATGCTATCACTTTTCAACTGCATATACCAATCCAAAGATGCTCCAATCAAACTATCTTGGAAACAGTGAATCATGAGCTTGTCATTGGTGACGTGCGAAGTCATTCTTCTGCAGAACATAACCAAATGTAACTTCGGACAACTATCCCCTTTGTACTTCTCAAAACTAGGCGTCTTGAACTTCGGAGGCAACACAAGGCCTGGCACCAAACACATGCTCGCAGCATTCAGGTCAAGAGCATTCTTATTCATCAAGGCATCAATCTGATCTTCCAACAGCTAAAGTCTTCTCGTATACTCAACAGTCCTTGGGTTCTGAACATTAACCTGTGGATCAGCTCTTGGAGGTGGATTAATCCATGGAGAAGGAACAATCCTCGGAGAACCTGGCGTAGAGAAAGTGAAACTATGATATTCTGTGCCATGGAGAGAAGGTATACCTCTGGTAGGGGTTGGCACAGGCTGAGCTACATTGTTCCTCGGAGTTCTCTAAACGTTAGCTTCTTCTCTATTCATAGCTGTTATGGTTTCCATGAGCTGACTTAGCTGATTTTTCAACAATTCAAACTCCGGGTACTCACCTTCAGGAAACAAAGGCTAGATCAGAACTCTGGCTAACTGGAGAAATGCTATGCAATATGATGCAAAGATGCTTATGCAAATGCAATGCAATGCAACAAACACGGGATCACAGCCCCCACAACACGCTCTGAATACTGCTGCACTGCTGACGGAGATAATCACTCTGAAGTGAAAACCAAAAAACTGGGTCGTCTGGAGGTTAAGTTTCCTGCAAAAACCCTCCCACTCACAGGTATGGACCTAAACTGACAAGGTACGGCATCCTATGCGGTCATCAACGTCACATACTTTCATGAGGAATGATGCGATACCCAGAAGGTGTGGCATCGTCATCTCATGAAGCGGCCTCACTTAGCTGACTTCCAAATGATCGGTCCCCAGAGTCGACAATCCTCACGTTTGGACTCCTCTCAGATCCTCAGGACCGGAAAGAAGCACCTCGGAGAGAACCTCGTCTGAGCGTGAATTTCATGGGGAACTCGTGTCTGCTCAACAAACAGGTTCGTCCACTAATCTCCACAACTACGTCTAAATGCATACTCAAGCAGCCCAGGTCCGGCTATCACTCAAAGTATCACCCTCCCCAGCACGACAGCAACAGCTAGTCGCGATACAGAAATAAACACCCAAAAGACAAGCAAACAAGCACTAGGATTGACTCTCTTAGGGGACGTTGGATCCCACATGCGTAGGGAACTATCGCATTCCCCAGCAGAGTCGCCAGCTGTCGCTACTGCGAAAATCGGCGCCGGCTGAACAGAAGAGTCGCCACCGTGCGTTATTTATCCCAAAGGAGGGAAAGGAAACGCTCGAAGTAAACCTACCGCAAAGACGGGAAAGGAATGGTCATCGCAACCAAATCCTGGATTCGGGAGTCGGTTATGCAAGGGGAAGGTATTAGCACCCCTCACGTCCGTCGTACTGGATGGGATCCACGCTTGCTTGGTTTGTCTAAAGGATGCAAAAACAATCTATCTACGGCTTCTAAATCTAAACGGAAGGGAATTGACTCGATAGAGCGTCGCACTCTATGCCTACGTATTTTCAAGAGAGAAAGTCAGAGTCAACGTAGTTCGGGAAACTACAGGGAATTGGCTCGCCAAGACTTCGCGTCTTGTGCCTACGTACTTCCACACAACATGGAAGATCAGAGCTTTCGTAGTTCAGGATAACTACGGCTAAGCAGGGTGTTCTCACACAGAAGTGAGAAATCAAACTGGTTTTACAGGTATAGGAACCTATGGGAACTAAAGCTACGGTCTGGTCTCAAATGCACACGGGCAAGAGAAAAGGATAACATCAGTCGTCAGCGGAAAAGTCTCGATCGCACAGCAGCGAGAGCACAAAAGGTTAGTTGTTAGTGTGCTCGCTAGGATATCGCATCCTATGCCTACATATTCTCGTCTGGTACGAGAAATCAGAGCAGCTGTAGTTCGGCTACTTTCAGGACCACAGCTCAAATCTCGTTTTATTAATATTCTGAAAATGGGTTACAATGATTGAATACGGAAAATAAACTCCTAAAGAATACTATCCTATCCATCTATAATGGAAAATCAAGTGAAAAATAGTCCCCTAACAAATGGACTTTTAAAACTACCTCTAAAAAGGTAAAATAAACTCCTATGAAGAAAATATCTATTCTAAAAATATTGAATCTACAAAGTAATATTTTTATACTCTTTTTTTTTACTATTTTTTTCTATTCTTTTTTTCTTCTTTTTTCAATATTCTTTTCTTTTTCAATATTTTCTCTTCTTTTTTCAATATTCTTTTTCTCATTTCTTTTCAATATTCTTTTCATATATTTTTTCCATATATCTTTTTTCCCTTTTTTTCCTAAATCTCTAAACAAAAGAAAAAAAAGAAATAATAAAAAACAAAGAAGAATACAAGAGAGGCTTAAACAGCAGCCAGGGGGTACAGCAGTAAAAATACAAATGAGACTGGGCCCAGCCCAGCAAAAAGTATGCAGAAACGGGAGGGGGGTGCAGTTAGCAAAACGGGGGCGTTGACACCATCCACTGGCCCAACCCAATCCATAACAAACAAAAACGGACGGGGTGAACACCAAAATGGGGGTGTACGGATGGTGCAATCAGCGAAGTTCATTGGGCTTCAGCCCAATCATACCAAACAACAAACAAAACGGAAGGGTGAACACCAAAATGGGGGTGTATGGATGGATCTGAAAGGCTAATGGGCCCGGCCCATTCCTTCTTCCTCTTCCCACTCTCAGAGAAACCCTATGTCCTCTTCTCCTTCCAAATCACTGTTCATCGCGCCATTTCTCAACCTTCAGACTCTCTCTCTCTTCTCTCTCTCAAAGCGCTGTCACCACTATTCCCACCCTCATCTTTCTCTGACTCAAACAAAACTCCCTCTTCCGCTTCTTGCTCCCTCCACCCTCTCTCAAATCCTTGCTTCACAGATCCCAAACAAAGCTCCTCATCTGAAACTGAAGGAGTTTGAAGACGAAGGCCCGTTGCTGTTGAAGATCTTTGATGAAAGAGTCTTGGATCTTGAATCTGGATGTTGGATGAAGCTGGATCGTCGAGTCTCTTACGAGTTTACGGAAGTTTGAAGATCCGAAGGGAGATTCTGGGAAGGACGAGAGATGAACACGGATGAACACCGTTGAAACTTCTTGAGAAAGGTGAACGGACGATGAAGATTCGTAGGTGCTGATGAATCGATCATGATGTTGGAGATTTCTGGAATCCTGATGAACTTCTGGAAACGAAACTGGAGATTGATGAACATCTCTGAATATGGATCTTGAACGCTTTGAAGAGATCTGATGGATTCTGGAGATTTCTGGAGATTTGTTGGATGAACACTCTTGGTGATGAACTTCTTTGAACATATGAACACATGAACAGATGAGGAACCGATGGCGGAGAATCAGGAGGTTGCGATGAAGTTGATGAAGAACACGGGATGAAGATCGTCTGGAACTTTTCTGGAGATGGATGAATGAAGAAGGTTGAGATGAATGTCTTCATCTTCTTTGAAGAACATCTGGAAAACTGAAGAACCTTGCTGAACTTCAGATGAAGATGAAGATTCCTGTGACATTTTTGATAGAAGGTGATGTTCTTGACGTCGAATGGATGAATCAATGGCGGATCTTGGAGGAGGTTTCTGGGTGAAGTTGTAAGAACATTGATGTTGCTGGTGAATTAGATCGGAGAAGATGAATGTTAGAGGAGAAAGATGAAGATTCTGGGTTTTTCCAGTTTTCCGGCGATTGGTGTGGCGGCCGGAGTTGGTTGTAGGGTAGTTAGGGTGGCCGAAGTAAGTTAGTGGCGGTGGTTGCATGGCCGCCGGCCATGCAACCGGTGGAGCTCAGGCGAGGGTTGGGGAGAAGACAAGTGGCAGTGGAGTTGCTGCATGGAGGCCACGTGGAGGGGAGAGGAGAAAGAAAGTGCCAAGTGGCACTCATGCATCAGAAAAGGAATAATGGAGTGGCTACCCTGAATTCGCACGCGTGTCACGCTTATATATTTGACACATGGCGATTTTGGACTGAAATGGGACTGGAATATTGGGCCTCCAAAAAATACTCTGGGCCCACGAAAAATGATACAATAAACCCAAAAGATCTGAATTGAAACGGATTAAACTCAATAAAAAACTAATTAAAGACTAAATGAAAACCTAATTAACTAATTTTCTGATTAAACCTAAAAACTAGTTAATATCCATTTAAAAAAACTATACTATTTAAAAAACTATTAAATCCTATATTAAAACATATCTAAAACTATTTATTATCTATTGAAAATCTATACTATCTAAAAGAAATTAATATATAACAACCTATTAAAAACAAATATTAATCTCTAAACATTATTCTAAAACGATTAAAAAATCTATTAAAACCCTAATAATATCTAATAAAATGATTAAGACCTAATTAATCTAACTAAATCCTAATTAGATCTAAAAAGAGAATTAACCTAAAAACTCTATTAATTCCAATTAATTTCTAAACTAATAAAACTCTAATAATTTCTATTAATCCTATTTAAAAACTCTAGTAAAAGAAAATCATATTAAACTATTATCTAAAAAATGACTTAATATCTAAAAAAAGTTTATTCTAAAATCTATTTAAAAACAATTTATAAATTCTAAAAAAGATTTAAAACTATTAAAAATATTAAAAGAAATCTATTTAAATTCTAGAAAATCTATAAAACCTATTTAAAATCTACAAAAGGCTATTAAATCCTAAAAAAAACAGACAAAGGCAAATAACCAACACACAAGAGAGCGCGAGACCAGATCGAAGCAAAACAGTAACCCGGACACCAAGAAACTCCAAAATCACTGCGTAAGCTGAAAACACCCATGAAGCGCGCGACTTCTCAAAATAACCTCCGATTATCCGAATCGGTCTGGAATACCTGAAATGCGACAGCAGGGCTGTAATCCCGATAAAATCACCATGATTGAGGAAATGCACTATATGCAGTATGCGAATGCTAATGCGAAATGCGCCGAAGCATAAACCGAAAGTGGCACCGGTTGGTCAAATTTTAGGGTGCAACAGGCTTCATTCCAAAAATTGACTTTGTACATCGAAGCCAACATGGCTAAGGCATCAGCCATCTGATTTCCTGCTCTGGGCACATGATGGAGTTCCACTCGATCAAAGAACGAAAGCAGCCTTCTGGCATAATTCATGTACGGCACCAAATTTGATTGACGAGTCTCTCACTCCCCTTTAATCTGGTTGATCACAAGCGCTGAGTCACCATATACATCTAGGTTCTTGATTCTCAAATCAATTGCTTCTTCTAGACCCATGATGCATGCTTCGTACTCCGCTTCATTATTGGTGACCGGAAACGTCAGTCTCGCAGTGAACGGGATGTGGGATCCGTGGGGAGTCGTGATGATTGCCCCAATGTCACTTCCATAAGAATTAACTGCCCCATCGAATATCAATTTCCAATGGGATTTCCTATCTGGCCCCTCGTCGGACAACGACTCATCGCAATCTTTCGCTTTAAGGAACATGATATCCTCATCAGGGAATTCAAATTTCATCGGCTGGTAATCTTCGATCGGCTGCTCGGCAAGGTACTCAGACAATACGCTTCCCTTGATGGCCTTCTGGGAAAAGTACTGAATGTCATATTCTGTCAACACCATTTGCCATCTGGCAATCCTGCCCGAAAGCGCTTGCTTCTCGAATACGTACTTGATCGGATCCATCTTCGAAATTAGCATGGTGGTATGATTGAGCATGTACTGTCGTAAACGTTTGGCAGTCCAGGCTAGTGCACAACACGTTTTCTCCAGCATCGAGTAACGAGATTCACAGTCTGTGAACTTTTTACTCAAGTAGTAAATGGCATGCTCCTTTCTGCCCGTCTCGTCGTGCTGACCGAGAACACACCCTATACTATTCTCAAGAACTGTCAAGTACATGATTAAGGGTCTTCCAGCCACTGGGGGTATCAAGATCGGAGGTTCCTGTAGATACTGTTTTATCTTATCGAATGCCTTCTGGCAATCTTCGTTCCAGATAATCGCCTGATCTTTCTTTAGCAGTTTGAACATCGGTTCACACGTGGCTGTGAGCTGAGAAATAAACCTTGCAATGTAGTTTATTCTGCCCAGGAAACCACGAACTTCTTTTTCTGTTTTTGGCGCTAGCATTTCTTGTATCGCTTTTATCTTTGCAGGATCAACCTCGATGCCTCTTTCACTCACGATAAACCCCATTAGTTTTCCAGACCGTACTCCAAAAGTACACTTGTTAGGATTCATCCTCAACCTGAACTTCCTAAGCCTCTCAAAAAGCTTCAGCAAATTGACCAGATGTCCCTCCTCCGTTTGGGACTTTGCAATCATGTCATCAACATAGACTTCAATCTCATGATGAATCATATCATGAAACAAAGTAACCGTTGCTCGTTGGTAAGTGGCCTCTGCGTTCTTCAGACCGAAAGGCATTACCTTGTAGCAAAACATTCCCCAAGGTGTAATAAACGTAGTTTTCTCCATGTCCTCCGGCACCATCTTGATCTGATTGTAGCCGGAGAAGCCATCCATGAATGAAAATACGGAGAACTGGGCTGTATTGTCGACCAACACATCAATATGGGGAAGTGGGAAATCATCTTTAGGGCTTGCCCTATTCAAATCCCAATAATCGACGCACATTCGCACCTCACCGTCCTTCTTCGATACAGGCACTATGTTGGCGACCCACGGAGGGTAAGTAGTGACCGCTAAGAAGCCAGCATCAAGCTGCTTCTGCACTTCTTCTTTGATCTTAACGGCCATATCTGGTCGCGTCCTTCTAAGCTTCTGCTTAACGGGAGGACAATCTTCTCGCAGCGGCAAGTAATCGACCACGATGTCAGTATCAAGTCCGGGCATATCTTTGTATGACCAAGCAAAGATGTCACTATACTCTCTTAGCATCTCAACCAATCTCTGCTTGACATCACTCTGCAATGCAGCCCCTATCCTGACATTCCTGACAAGTTCTTCAGAACCCAAATTCATAATCTCAATCTATTCCTCGTGAGGCAGGATAACTTTCTCTTCTTGTTTCAACAAGCGGGCCAACTCTTCGGGAAGGTCTTCGTCTTCATCAATCTCTTCTTCGGCTTGATAGATCGAGCAATCGAAGTTGAAGTGAGTCGTAGAAGGTCCAGGGTCGATGTCATCTGTTATGTGGATCCTGCAATAACAAGGGTTAAGCTTAAAACAAGGATATGCAGGTTAGCATAAACCCTATTGTCGTTTTATTGTTTTTCAAAACAAATATAAAACAGGAATAACAGAGATCACAACATTTGAATGCGAAGAAAAACGCCTTTTGATTTATTAGTAAAATGCATGTACATAATCAAACAAGGCCCTGACAATAAAACCATTATGCCCCGGGTAGGACATAGGGTTGTACAAAGATTGGAGAAAGTAAATCATTACTCTTTTCCTGTCACTTGGATGGTATCCCTGATGGACCAGTTGTTGAGGCTCTGGCCTGGTTTGCTTGGCTGGATCCAAGAGTCTAGGTCGCAATCGCTGTCTTCGCCGTCTTCAGACACTGCATTGACACTTTCAAACATCACCCCTCCACTGGTAAACTAGATCAGCCCTTTACCTCGCGACGCACTGTGAGAAGAGGAGGCTTCAGCCGCCGGAGAGTATCCTAACCCAAACTTGTCCTGTTTGTTAGGTATTTCTAGAATTCGTCCCCAACCTGGGATAGATCCGGCCTGAACAACGGCTCGGGCTTCCTTGAAGGAAGAGAGAGTCATCTCTGGTTTTTCAGTAATGACAGGAGTCACGTCCTTGACCTTAACAGCTTCGAATGCCTGACATAGGGTTTCGTGGGTTTCTCCATCCATCTCAACATACTTGAAGGACGACAAATGGCTCACCATTATGTCTTCCTCGCCACATACAGTCACGATGCTGCCTCCGACAGCATACTTGAGCTTCTGGTGCAACGTGGAGGTCACGGCGCCCGCAGAATAGATCCATGGCCGGCCTAAGAGACAGTTGTAGGAAGGCATGATGTCTATAATGTAAAAGACCGCGTCGAATGTTTCCAGCCCAACTCGGATTGGCAACGTCACCTCCCCGAAAACATGGCGTTTGGTTCCATCGAACGCTTTCACAACCAGATCACTGGGTGTGCAAATCACTCCACGAGTATCCAACTTCATCAATGCCTTTTTCGGAAGAACATTGAGCGACGACCCCGTGTCCACCAACACGTGAGACATAATCGTTCCCCTACACTCTATCGAGATGTGCAGGGCGCTGTTGTGGTTCCTCCCCTTCGGCGTCAACTCTAGGTCAGTGAACCCTAACCCATTTCCAGCATTCATGTGGGCTACGACCCCTTCCAACTGGTTTACCGATATTTCCTGCGGTACATACGTGGCGTTCAACACCTTCAGCAGTGCGTTGCAGTGTGCCTTAGAACACAACAACAAATTCAGGATGAAAATTTTTGAGGGTGTCTGATGGAGATGATCCACGATCTTGTAGTCACTCTTTTTAATCAACCTCATAAATTCCTCGACGTCTTTAACAAGTAAGTCTTTTTCTACCCCACGAGGGATCTCTTCAACGAATTTACTATTCCCTTTATCAGTTGCATCAGCTTTGTCCACCACGATCTCAGGTGGTGCAAATACTCTTCCGCTGCGAGTAATTCCGCTAACGCCCGTTAGGTTCTCCACACACGACCCCGATGGTTCCAATTCCAACATCTGTCCGTTGCAGTAGACCTCTGCCCCATAATTCCATGGGACAGCGTTGGTGCTTTCGAAAGGTATCGGCCCAGCTTTGGTGATGGTAATTGTGGGCGGCCTGGGTGCAGAAATAGTTATCGTCCGACGAGGGATGGTGATGGTGGCAACCTCATCACCTTGCTTCAGCATTACCTCTCCCGATCCGCTTTCGGCCCTTCGGCTGAACTGCAAGATTCCTTCGGTCATCAGACTTTGAATCCCCTCTATCAGCTGTTCACATCCATCAGGACTAGTCGTGCAGCCCATACATAGTTCTCCACAACCTGGAAAGAAACCCCTTTTCATCAGCTTAGCTTTAACGAAGCTAAGCGGTGTCTTCAGATCTCTGACGTCAGTCAACAAATCCAAACTCTCGTCTTCAATAATGGCATTTACTCCACCTCCCCTATGATTCGCATAGGGTTCTTCGTGACGTTTGGCACATTATCTAAGAAGTTGATGATCTTAGCGTCCACCATGTCCTGCACCTTGTGCTTGAAGGCTTTGCAATTTTCTATTGTGTGGCCTGGTGCCCCTGAGTGAAATTCGCAAGTCGCATTCGCGTCATAACCTGGCGCAGGTGCCCCTATCAAGGGAGCCGGAGTTCTCTTCTGGATCAGTTGTAGCTGAAGCAAAGTCTGTAACAGCTGTGCATACGACATGGGCGGTGTCTCGAGGTGACGACTGGACAAAGGTGCCCTGTTCTGATACTTTCTGTACCCTTGTTGATTCGGTTGCTGCTGCTGCTGTTGAACTGTCGGGATAGTTATGCTGGCCACCTGTTGGCGAGGGCCTTTACCCTTCCTTCGAGCGCTGGACACGGCGCTCGTCTCTCCTTCCTGCCTTTTGCCACCATAAGGTTTCTTTCCGCCTCCTCTAGCTGAGGATGAATCACCTTGAATTTTCCCCAGTTTGATCCTATTTTCAATGTGCTCACCCGTGATAATGAGATCTGAGAAGGTTCCAGACATACTGCTGACCAATTTCTCATAATAAACCCCTGGGAGGGTGGCTACGAACATTTCCACAAGCTCACGTTCAACCATCGGCGGCTGAACCCTGGCTGCCAATTCACGCCACCGCTGGGCGTATTCCTTGAACCCTTCGTTGTTCCTTTGCGACAGATTCTGCAGTTGGACTCAGTTTGGGGCCAAGTCACTGTTATATTGGTAGTGGTGCACGAATGCTTCAGCAAGTTCCTTCCACGTGCGCACACTGGTAGGTTCCAAACTCATGTACCAGTCGAGGGAGGGTCCGGACAGACTGTCCTGAAAGAAGTGCATCAGCAACTTCTCGTCCTTAGAATGAGCGGACATTTTTCTGTAGTATGATCTCAGGTGGACACGAGGGCAGGTGGTGCCCTTGTACTTTTCAAAGTCAGGTACCTTGAACTTGGGAGGCACCTTGAAATCAGCAATCAGTCCCAACTTGGACATATCAACACCCATGGTGTTCTGGTTCTCGATATTCCTCATCTTATCCTCGAGTGCCTTGAACCTAAGCTGTGCTTCAGCAGTCAGCTCCCCTTCAACACCTCTCTGAGAGAACACATCGTCTTGACGGTCTTCTAACCACGGCTGAGGCCCGAACAGATTTCCAACACCCGCATTGTCGTTGCCCAGCCTAACATTGACGTTAGCTTCAAAATTCCCATTACTGACGCCCGTCGTATTACCATTGAGTCCCATATTAGCTATCACATTGCCGTTGGCACTGCCATTCCCCCCGGTCACGCGGACGCCATTCTGAGGAATTTCAATAGGTGGAGGAGTTGGCACAGTCCCACCATGGAGTACGCCATTGCTATCAACCCTTGAAATCAGAGGCTGAACCAAGGTTCTGAGCTGATCCTGGCCATTGGCAACCGCTTGCATGAGCTCCATGAAGCGGTCCATCCTTTCTCGGAGCTCTTGAACGTCAGTTTGCATTTGCTCCACAATTCTGGTTTGATTTGCTCTGGTCAGATAGCGGTGGACAGGTCTCTGATCAATCCTGGAACAACCTGAAACAACCTGCATACACAAAAGGGTTAGAAGAAACAACAAAGTGCTTGTCATGCAAATGCAAACGTGTTTCTGTGCGTTAGGGAGGTATCCCCCGATCCTAGTGCCTGAGTGCCAGTGATGATAATAAGAAGTCTGAGTCCAATCATGGAAATAACATCTCATATATAAAGAAAGCCCATCAAGGCGGTACATAACGTCACTGAGTACAAGCAGAATTAATAGCGTGACCTCGACCAACAAGCCTGGTGATGGTCAGCATACAACAATGATCAAAACAAAAGGAATACAAATAGTCAAGCACGGCCACGGGCGCGAAACTCTTCTAACAACCCCTTCGTTTCTGGATGATCAGGCCGAGTGAGCAACCCTTCGACGAGTAATTCCCTCTGCACAATGGTGTACTGAAGACCTTCGACCAAATCTTCCCATGCTCCTTCGCCGAAACAATCTTCTAGCTTCCGCTTCTTGGACTCAAAAGTCAGTTTGCGCTCCTTCAGGTTAGCGAGAGCCCTGTTGAGCTGGCCTTCGGCGGCATATCTACGAGCGGTTTCTTCATCAAACCTCTTCTCGCTAGCCTTCACCTGGGCTTTCAGCTTGGAGATCTGTTGCATCAGCTTATCCTCCCGCTCTTTCCTGTTGGCTAGGGTGGCCTTCCAATGCTGATTAAACTTGGATATCCTCCGATACGCTTCATCCAAGTGCTGCTTCTTAGTGGCCAGTACATTGTTGACAGCTTTGAAGTCTCGACCCATGCGCTCATGCTCAGCTATCTGCTTAGTCAGATCTGTCCCCAACTGGTTCACCAGCTCTGTCTGCCTCTTGAAGGAATGAACGGCCTCACTTCTCTCGCTTCTGAGTTGAGCCAATTCTTTCTCCAGTTCTTCATTTGCCTTCTTCTGCTCGTCTCTCTCAGCTAGCACCTGATTGTGCTGCTAAATAGGCACAGTGGTAGGCTCTTCAATCACGGGAGGGCTTTCTGGCTTGGCAGGAAGAAACGGCATCCCTATGGCATCTGCTCTGGCTCTGATCCAAGTCACATATGAAGCGTAGGCTTGGCTATTACTCTTCCCCAGCGATGGTTTTCCTCGCTTACTGATACCATTCCAAGCGCGATGAAGCTTAGATAACATATCCCCCTCTAGAAGACCAGTGAGGTACAGAGATTCCTGCACCTCTTCATCCTTCGGCGGAGCTCTCAAAGCATAAGCAAACTGTCAGAACAGCAAAGATGGGTTATAGTTTATACAGCCCTTCCTGCCTATCAAAGGCACATTTGGAAATCCGCTGCAGCTGAAGATAATCTCGGTACCCAACCTATCTTTGTCAAACCAGGCAACATCCTCTGCAGATAGACTCATCAGACGCTCGGGCCACTCAGCTGTGGCTGCAGACGAAGCAAAGGAACCCTTCTTGGGTAGGTGACTATCAAGCCATCTATAGAGCAAGGGCACACAACACGAGACGTTCTTACCCCTTCTGTTCTCGTTTTTGTAGTGGATGGAATGGTAGACATCTCCTATCAAGGTAGGGACTGGATTCCCTGAAGCAAAGATGTGGAAGGCGTCGAAGTCCACAAAGTCGGGCATATTGGGGAATAGAATGATGCCATATATGCACAGAGCGAGAATGGCGTTGAACACGACCCAACATCCGTCTTTGGCGCACTGCTGAGCTTTTCCCACTAGGAACTGCAAGAAGAAACCGGGAACCTTGTTCCAACTAGACAAGACCAACTCGGAGGCATCCAGATGAAGTGAAGGAGCTAGACTAGCCATATTAGGCTCAGCATCCCTATGGACAAAGGGCATCTGACTCTTGATAGGCACACCTAACAAATCAACATACTCCTCTAATGTGGGTGCGAGAACGAAGTCCTGGAAAGTAAAGCATCTCAACGGAGGATCGTAGAACTGCAGCAGAGCGTGCAACCCATTCAACTCAAACATAGAGGGTTTACGAACCAAACTGAGCAGTTTACCGTAAGACTTTCTGAATTCATCTCTCACAGAATCATCTGCTAAAGCCATCAAACCAGTCAGCTGAACAACATCAGGAGTGGGGAGTTTGTAGGCCACGGTCTTCCTCAGAGAACCCATAATAACACAATAGAAGGCAAGAAAACCTGAATCGGGGGAAACGGTACCTGTAACACAGACACACGTTAATGAAATGCAAATGAGTATGCAAAGCAATGTAAAATGCAGTCATGCAGCAGGAGATCAAGGCAACTGCGCTGTGGAGATTCTGTATCAACAAAACCATAACCCTGCTCTATCAAGAACAACCACTATATCTGATAAGAAGAAAACCCTGGTATCGGACCACAAATCTGCTCTTTCAAGAACACACATATCTGATAGTAAGGACCTCTGATACAGGGCCATAAATCTTCTCTGTCAAGAACAAACATATTTCTGAAAATAAGGACCTCTGATATAGGACCATAACTCTGCTTCGTCAAGAACAAACATACATCTGCTGATGAGATCCTCTGATCCCAATCAAAAACCTGCTCTGTCAAGAACAAACATCTGATAATAAGGGCCTCTGATACCGGACCAAAGCCCTGCTCTGTCAAGAACAAACATATATTTGATGATGAGAACCTCTGGTACCAACAAAACTAATTCACTATCAAGAAAACCAGGTAGTCGGAAGGTTAAAGTTTCCTGCAACAAACCCAACCCTGCTCACAGGTATGGACCTAAACTGACACAAGTTCGGCATCCTATGCGGTCATCAGCGTCACATACATTCAAAAGGGGTGATACGATACCCAGAAGGTGTGGCATCACCAGCTCATGAAGCGGCCTCACTCGGCTGAATCCCAAATGACTGGTCCCCAGAGTCGACAATCCTCCAAACCAACAACCCCCTCAACCCAAAGGGTTGAAAAAGAAGTCAACCGGGAGAACCTTGTCTGAGCGTGGATTTCATGAGACACTAGTGCCTGCCAAGCAAGCACGCGCCCGCTAATTTCCACAACTAATGCTAGGTACACTCAAGCCTGGGTCTGGCTTCTCACTCATCAGAATGCCCCTCCCACAACAGCACAAATAATCATATCATACTGAAAATAAAGTGCGGGAAATAAAAATGCGATAAATAAACACAACACAACAAGTAATCATACAAGCGCTAGGATTGACTCTCGCAGGGGACGTTGGATCCCCAAACTGACTCGTATAAGGGACGTTGGATCCCAGGAAACTATCAAGTCCCCAGCAGAGTCGCCAGTTGTCGCTTCCGCGAAAATAAGGTGCCGACAAAACAGAAGAGTCGCCACCTTTCGTTATTTATCCCTCGGAATGGGAAAGGAAACGATCGGAAAAACCTGACGAAAAGGTATAAGACAAGGTCATCACAACCATTGTCTGGGTTCGGGAGTCGGTTACGCAAGGGGAAGGTATTAGCACCCCTCACGTCCATCGTACTCGATGGGATCCATGCTTGTTGTGTTTATCTGACGGGTTGGTTTTATCTATCTACCTATCAAGGTTGGCTTAAAAAGAAAACAAAATGACTCGGCAAAGCGTTGCACTTTATGCCTACGTATTCTCATCAGAGAATGAGAAATCAGAGTCAACGTAGTTCGCCTAACTACGGGTTACGGGGAAGGTGGCTCGCCAATACGTCAGTATTGTGCCTACGTACTCTTAACAGGCTTGAGAGATCAGAGCTTACGTAGTTCAGGATAATACGGATTACGGGAATTCAGATTCATCTGTTTTATCGAGTAGGGTTAACAAACAGTTCCAGCAGTCAGATGTACGCAGCTCGACCCCTGGAGACTTATGCGTTACCGTTTGCGGTAGAACTGAAAGTTAACGACACTCTTTTCTTCAGAAAAGCTTCCTTTGAATTACGGGCCCATGGGGCAAAAAGGTTTGAAGTTTGTTTTCTGTCTTTTACGGAAGAATTGTTTTTTATGGATGTTTGCAACCAATATCATACTAGAGACTATGACCTGAGAGTGAATGCGTCGTATGTCACCCAAAGGGTGCCATACTAAACATTCAAGCTGTCGAAAAGAAACTCTCCGACAACCCTTTCTCAGATAGCTTAAGGCTCGTAACGTACGACGTCAGTTAACCTTTATTACTGTATTTTGATTTGTTTTGAGATGAGAAGAGAGAACAGGCTCAACTAAGGGGAGACTATCAAGTCCTAATGTTGTCATGCCAAGGATTCACCCTATGGTTGAGGTTTGAAACAGGGAACTCCTAGAAGTTGTCATGCATAGGTTTCAACCTAAAGTTCTAATCATCACGTCCTCATTAAAGGAAGTGAGATTCCTAGGGGATCATGTCAATGATAAACAGAAACAGATAAAGCATCAGCTTAAACAGTAAACAGTAAACGACTGTAAAATGCATGCAATGCAAGTGAGGGAGGAAATGTGTGTGGGGCATCAGCCTCCACAAGCTCATCTCAACCTCAAGCCAGATATGAATCACTGCAATCATACAGAAAATAACATGCTATCAAGCAAAATAATGAGTAACTGCAATCATACAGAAGAAGTGAAATGCTATCAAGCAACACAAACCACATAGGCAAGGGAGCTGGGCTCTACCAAATACCCGCAAGCAAAGCCATACAGTAAAAATACAAGCAGAGGGAGCAACTCAACCTCTAGTGCAATCATGCTCCTAGCTTAACTCAGTCTAGATATGAACTTATTCTAATGCATCAAGAAAATCAAACAAGTCACATCAATATAGTTACACAGAAAGAAAACAGACAAGAAAGGAAAGCAGATCAACAGCTTCTACAGCTAAGCTCCTCTGACAGTAGTTCAGTCATCAGACTTCAACTATCCTTCAAGACTATCATCTTCAATAGCAAGCATCTACTTGCTTATTCAAGCTTCTAACACATCAAACATAAGTATCAACTCATCCCTTATTCCTCAAGCCTCAGCTCTTCAGTCAATTCCACCTTCAGGCTTCACTCCTAACTACAAGTATCAACTTGGCTTCCTCAGACTCTCAGTGCATCAACATAAGTATCAACTCATCCTTTATTCCTCAAGCCTCAGCTCTTCACTCAATCTCAATTTGATCTCCTCCACAAGTGTCAACTTGTTCTTCTGGACCCTCAAGCTTCAGCTCTCTCCTCCTTACAAGTATCAACTTGCTCTTCCTGGTCTACAAGCTTCAGCTCCTAAGGGTAGTCCTCAAACACACAGAAGTATCAACTTCATCCTTCAATCTTCTTCAAGCAAGGAACTTCATCCTCTAACAAGGGAGAAAGATTCATCTATCAAGAGCAAAGTTTGGATAATTGGTAGCAGAGTGAAGACCAAAGGTCACCACTAAGCATCCTATCATCAGAGAAAGGGGCCCTCAAAGGTTCTACCAATTTACAAAGAGCCACACATCCTACCAAAGGAGGGATGAGGCCTTTACAAATGGACCTTACATCATAGGGAAGAATGGAAGTGATCAACATCATCCATGTTTATGAAGGAAGAGAATCTATCTAGAAGCTCTGCCTACAAAACCCTAATCTTAACACCTAAACAAAACTACCAAAAAGAAGGGAAGATCTTCAAATCCAAGCCTCTTCAAGCAATCCAATGCATCTTCAACTTTTCTTCATCATCACCCAAGAACAAGCAAAGCAAAACCCTAATCTAAGGGAACTAAAGATGTTAATTTAGTTGAATTAGTGCCTTAGAATCATCTAAAACTAGCACCTAAACTAAAATCAAACAAAAATAGAAAACTACCTTGAAAATTCCTACAAAAATTCCTAAGGGACCTTAATTCAATCATGAATCTATCCTACAAAAATCAAAGGTTGAATCATCCACCTAGTACTAAAAATACAATCTAAACCACAAAGTATCAATCATAAAACCTAAAAAATGGAGCTTCTAAAGGTTTCAACCTAAACTACCACCTATGTTCATCACAAAAATGTGAGAAACATCTATGGGGAGCATGCATATCTATGCTAACTACTCACAAAAAATCAGGATCAAAATCATCATCACATGATCAAACCAAATTCCACAATATCAAGCATTAAACATGACTATTTTAATATCAATTAAAATGTAAAAATTCCCATAAAATCAGAAAATGCATGAAATAAAAATATTTTTTTATCTAAATAATACTAGATTCAATCATGAATCCAATGCAAAAAGAATGGGGTCAATTGAATTATTTTTCCATTTTTTATGATTTTGTCAAGAACCATGAATAAAATGAAAAAAATAAAGAAAATCAAGATAAAATAAACAAGCACACGGTGCAGCTAGCAATGAAAATCAGTTCATTTCAGCCCAACAAGGGGGTGTGAGTATCAACTAGTGTCTTAAGCCCACCCAGGTCTCATTAATGAAACGCATCGTTTCATTTAGTTCAGGGTCCTTCACAAAATTTGAAGCACGTGTGGTCGTTGGATTACTTCTTTAGTCAAAGGTCCACCTATGATCTAATGGTCCTGAGATCATCTTCCCCAATTTGAAAATCTGGAGGGAAGAACCTCCATGGATGAACAGCCAAGAACTTCCTCTTCTCCAAATTCGTATCCCATCAAATCTCCACCAAAAATCAAAGTTGGAAACCCTAATCCACTCCATTTCTCACCCTGATTCTAACCATGCCAGTCATTCTTATTGAATCATCACCATTCTCAAAACACGATCAAAAACTCAGAAACTGACCAAGATCCAATCATCACCATTCTCCAAATTAAAGTTCCTAACATCATTACCATGTTATCCTGAGTTGATTCCACCATCTAGCTAGGGTTAACTCTCAAGAACCACCAAGATATGATCAAGAACAGAAATTGTGGCACCCAACTTAATGTCTCTAAACCTAACCAAATGCTACCAGAAAGCTTCACATACTAACCTACAATCATTCTAACCTAACAAACCGTGCTAATTCTACTTAATTTATGCTGGAGGAAGAAGTTTACATACCTGTCAATTCTTGATGAACAGATGTACAAAATCTTCAAATCAAGCTCTCAAACCTTCCAGACACGATCAATGGATCATTTCCTTGCTTCTGTATGCACAAGAACTGGTTGAAACCTCCTGGAACTTGAAACCCGATAGTGAGTTGCAGGTTGAAAAATCCAAATGCTAACACTCAAATCCTCAATGCTTTTGTTGTGATTTCACTCTAGGATCATTCAACAATGCAAATGGAAGCTATTGGGATCAAGAGAATGGATTGAAATGAACTCAATTGGAGTAACCGAATTCAGTTGCAAAATGGAAGTTTCAAAACTCACTCTCTCTTTTTCCTCTCAATTCTCACCAAAAAACTGATATGAACCACTTCTATTCAATATATAGAGTGTGTAGGGATGATCTAGAAAGCTCTAGATCCTTCTAATGAGAAATTCAATTTCTCATGTCACTTGAATTCTCATGATATGCCATGGTATGCACAACTCTGCTAACAGCTTGAAATCATTCTCAATTCCTTCCAATTTCTCCCCTCATGACATTGTGGAAGTGTTTGGCTTGCAAGGGATCTTGATCATGCCTGGAATTTGGGTATTGCAAATGTTACTTATGATGTAAGTAACTACTTTTCAAAGAAAGTCCACAAATTGAACTTCAATTCCAAAATATGGCTAAACCAATGTTCTTAAAATTTGTTTTAGAGTCAAAATGATATATTACATGCCTTGGTTTGGACATGTATATCAAAAATACCAATTTCCAACTTTGGTTCATTTAACTTATACCCTTATTTTAGGCCATTTTTGTGATTTTGAGCTACAAGAAATTCCAACATCTCATGACCTCTTGACTAGCCTTAAAACATCATTTTGAACAAGTTTGATGTTGAACATTTTCCCATTTGAAGCTTGGAAATAGGAGTTATGGCCTTATGGTTGAAATGACTTATAATCTCCAAATGACCAAAATGCCCTTGACTTGTCAAAGCCATAACTTGAGTTCTAAAAATCCTATCAAGGACTTCTAGTACCTCAGATGTTGGAAAACTTTCAAGCCCCCAAATTCACATACCTCAGATGACCTGTAACTTGTCAAAGTTATAACTTGAGTTCTACAAATCCTATCAAGGACTTCTAGCACTCAAATTAAATCTAATATCATGCTCTACAACATTCATGTTGGGGGTAGGATGAGATGACAATCACATCTTGAGCTAAATTGCCTTGAAGATAGAGGTCAAACTAGGGGATTTTACACTGTCAAGTCTTAGAAACTCTAGCTTGAAACTTCTCAAAATCTTCAATCATGATGAGTTGACCTTGGAATCATCCTTATAGCATCTCAATGCATCAATCCATGATCACATGGCTCTTGGATTAGGTCTCAACCTTCTTCAAATCATCAGTTGAATTAGAGTTGACCCAATCAAACCCTAATTGCACCAATCATGGTTGAGGCTTCTTAATCTTGCACAATGACCTGTCTAGGCCTCAAAGTGATCTTCAAAACTTCTCATGAGCTCTCTCAAGACCTCAAGTTCAACTTCATGGCTTCAGAATCATCTGATGGTTTTCCACAACTTTCAAGTTAGGGGACACACACTCTTGGCTTCAATCACTCTCTCTGAGGATCTTTTGATTTCTCTGACAAGGATATCAACCCTTGAACACCTGAATAAGCCTCTTAGCTAGCTTCATAGTCTTGTATAGCTCTTGATTGGTAATCATACCTCTTGATCTCCTGCATACATGTCAATGAAATGCAAATGATAATGCTAATGTGAATGAAATGAAACATAAGCTAGGTGAAGAAAAGTTAGGCAAATTTTGGGGTGCAACACACCTATCTTCAGCAGATTGAATGTGGGTGTTTATCCCCCAGCTGGTCGAGATTGAAGTTCTCCTCACCCGGTAAGTTCGGGATTATCCCCGGCAGTGGAGCGGATTCAAAGTTCCGTTTCCCCATGGAGTCCAAGTCTTTGGCACCTGTTCCCTCTGAGTCTAGGTCAATGACTCATTCCCTAAGCAGAGGTCGATGTTTATTCCCTCATTGAGCAATCCCCAGTGGAGTTGCGGGAGTGTGTTGTTTCTCATCCTCAACAGACAGAGTCGGGACGGATTCCTGGTGAATCTTATTTGTTTATCCATATCAGTTTGGATTTATTTCCCAGTAGAACGGAATCTCCAGCAGAGTAGAGGCGTTCCTCAGTAGTTTGCTTTACTCCCCAGTAGAGTTGTGTTCCAGGAGGCCATCCAGGGCTGATTTCCCCAGTATGGTGGATTTGTTCTCCCCAACCGAGTCGGGCGAACCCCAGAAGAGTTGTATTCTGGTAAGCCATTCAGGGCACTTTCCTCGAAAGAGTTTACGTTGATCCTTAGCATAGTGGATTTTTGTTCTTGTCAGGAGAGTTCTATTTCTTGGAGGCCATCTAAGGCTTATTATTCCAAACATAAGTCCAATAGTAATTGGCATATCTTATCTTTCCCCGGCCGGGTTGTTCTCTTCAGCATTTATTTTGCTGAAGTGGTTCGTTTTCATGTGCATTGTGCATAGCATCTTCCTAAACGCGTAGCATTTCCATTTCGTATGGAGCATTACGCCATATTCAAACATATGCATTTGAAACATAAGCCAGGTTGTTACTTTTTGTTTTCAGGTCTTTCTCCAGCAGACAATGTTGTTTTATTTAGCCAATGTGGTATTCAGACACCGACAAGTATTTGTTTTTCTTGAGCCTGTGGGTATCCAGACCTCCGGCAGTTTCTTTGATAGATATGTTCATATGCTTCCCTAACAGAGTTGCTTGTTTAAGTTTCTCTTTTTTCCCCAGCAGAGGTAGCTTGTGATTTATCTTGGATTCTCCTCTCAACTTCGTGTTGAGCTAGCCTTCGGGTTCGATGCTCGCTTTTGTTTAGCGAATGCCTGCTGGTTAGTAGATGTTCTCAACTTTGTGTCGAGCTGGCCTTCAGGTTCGATGCTCGCTTTTATTTAGCGAATGCCTGCTGGTTAGCAGATGTTCTCAACTTCGTGTTGAGCCGGCCTTCGGGTTTGATGCTCGCTTTTATTTAGTGAATGCCTGTTGGTTAGCAGATGTTCTCAACTTCGTGTTGAGCTGGCCTTCAGGTTCGATGCTCGCTTTTATTTAGTGAATGCCTGCTGGTTAGCAGATGTTCTCAACTTCGTGTTGAGCCGGCCTTCGGGTTCGATGCTCGCTTTTATATATTGAATGCCTGCTTGGATTAGCATATGTTCTCAACTTTGCGTTGAGCCGGCCTTCGGGTTCGATGCCTGGTTTGTTTAACAGATGTCTGATGGTGGAATCAGATTATCTTTCCGACTGAATATCGTTGCTTGTGTGATAGCAGATGTTTTTTCCGACCGCGTATCGAGGTTTTCTGGTTAGTAATCAGTTAGCTTATTGTCGGTGCAACTGTCAGATACAATTATTTCCGGACATTTTGTCCCAATAACAAG
Source organism: Lathyrus sativus (assembly GCA_963859935.3). Lineage (NCBI taxonomy): Eukaryota > Viridiplantae > Streptophyta > Magnoliopsida > Fabales > Fabaceae > Lathyrus > Lathyrus sativus. Next base: position 357,179,159 of record OZ012737.1, read on the forward strand.
TTTGCAGTTCTATTTTGGTGGTTGGCAAATTTTTGGGTTCTTTGGTATTCAACCGCCTTTTACCTTGATTATTTGAAAGTCGTTCGCTTTTCACCTATTCAGGTTCAAGTCGTTTGAATGGGGGCAGCTGTTGTACCCCAAAATTTGACCAACCATTTTTCTTGTACTTGGCTTATGTTTCATTTCATCTTTAGCATTTGCATTTGTATACAATTGTCCTTTGCAGGGGACCAAGAGAGGTGTGCCATTCAAAAGAAGACTCTTAAGGGTTTCAAACTCAAGTAAGAGTGCTTATTCAAGTCATCAAGTGCTTACAATCATCAGGGAGTGGTGAGAGCTCTTTGAGAGAGAAGATTGATGTGTGTTGCTTATCTCCTATCTTGGAGGTCGAAGGAGGATTATAAAGGGATTTTAAGTTCATTGTTATGGATAAGATGTGTTTGAGAAGCTTATTGATTGCTTTGGAAGCCTTTGTGGAACTTTCATTTCATCTGCAAGAGGCCACAGTCAAAGGATGTGAATCTAGGGTTTCATCTGGTCAACTGAGAACTTGAGGAAGTTTGAGACTTGTTTTTAAGTCAAATTACCTTAAGACATCTAGGATGTTATGTCAAGCTCAAATTAAGAAGAATCAAGGGTTCAAGGAGTTGCTAAATTAGGGTTTCAGAGGATCTTAGTGTAAAATCCCCTTCTTTAGTGCCTAACTTCAAGGACAAGTTACCTCATGATACAATTTCAATCTTATTTTCCTACAAACATGAAACTTGTAGGGCATGTTCTAAGATTTCTTTTGAGTACTAGAACTCATCCATTGGGTTTGTGAAACTCAAGTTATGATGCTAACAAGTTAGAGGTCTCAGATGAACATATTTTTGGTCAACTAAACGTCAACTCACTTCCAAGGCACATTTGATCTAGAATCAAGCTTCTCCTAAACTTTAGGTGAACATGAAAGTTCTTCCTTATGATCATAGCTTTCCAAAAAGTCCTAGAAGTCCTTGTTATCATTTGTAGAACTCAAGATATGGCTTTGGCAAGGCAATGGTATTTTGGGAATGTTTGATTATAGGTCATTTGTTACATAGGTCATTTTCATGCACTTGTGTACCTCAAATGAATTTTGAACCAACATTAGAGTTGCTCCTAGAGACCTCATTTACAGCTTTGAACTCAAGGATCATGTGAATTATGGATGGTTATGGACATGTGGGAGAATTTTCAAGTGAAAAATGAACTTTGAAGTATGATTTGAATTTAATTCATTATAGGCCATATTTTGGTCTCATTTTGATTCAATTATTTCCAAGATACACTCATACGAAGTTTGTATAATTTGGATTTGGTACAAGAGGGCAAAAACACGTGCAAATCCAAGTTTCTTCACAAAGAAGTTTCAATTCAAAACTTGCAAATTGGATCAAATAAGAAGCCCAATCCAATTCAGTTGTAAACTACACCTCACAAGCTGCAGATTAGTGCATTGGCAAGGCATGAATGAAGCAATTTCATGTGTGCATGAGAAGCTTACCATTTTTGGGCATTTTTCCAATTAATCAAATTGAAGCCTCATGGGCCTTCCAAACCATTTGAAACCCATCATATATAAAATAAAAATTCGCCCTAAGAGCTCAGAAATTGCATTTGGAGTTGGAGAGAGCATTTTCAGATTTGAATTTCTCACGAAAATTTGAAAATCAAATTCACTTTTTCTCTATAAATCAAGTCCAATTGGAGCTCAATTCATCTTCCTTGAAGTATTTGGAGTGGATATGGAGCAAAGAAGTGAAGCTTGCGCGCCTGAGAAGCACCAACGGAGTGTCTCCGTTCAGTAAATTTCCATTCCAATTTTTTCTCATTCTAGGCCATGAATTAGGTTCATACTGGTTGCATCTGAAGCCCTACGTTTAGTAGGCTATGTTTGATTGCTTGTTGTTCATGTTTGGTTGGGTTTCTAGTTATGCATCTCAAACTTGTAGCATTCGATTCTCTTAATCCATGAGCCCTTTTGATGTTTGGATCTTGGATTTGGAACCCTTGTGGCATCAGCTTTCATTTCGTACCAATTTTGTGGTGTTTGGTGGTGGTTTGATCACCTGAACTCCGATGAGCTCACCGAAAAAGATGACCGAAGCTAGGGCTCCGACGTCTGGTTAATTGAGTTCAGATCTGATGTGGCCTTGGCTTGACTTGTTGACTTAGTGTGTGGCGCATTTGCATTGGATTGACCAGGCCTACGTGTTGAGTCTGACTCCACGTGGTTTAACGAAACGATAAGTTTCATTAAACCTGGCTTTGTGTGTCTGGGCTTAATACCCTTCCTATCCACACCCCCCAGTTCTTTGGGCCCAATTGCATTTGAACGTGACCCCTTTGTATTTCTGTTTTACTACTGCACCCTCCCTTTATTTCCATTTTATTTTCTTTTACTTTTCTTTTCTGTTTTGGTTTTGCAATTTTAAAAATAGCTCCAAATTGCTAAAAATTACATAAAAATTATTTTCCAACATTTCAAAACCTTAATTAATTTTATATAATTTTTAATTTCAATTTTCTTTTATTTTGCAATTAATTTTGAATTTTGCAATTGGAGTTGTTTTTGAAATTGTTTTCACTTGATCATTCTTGTTTGATGGACTATTTGCAATCACCAATGAATAAGGTTTCTTCTCCACATTGATGATGGATTGAGGTACCTTTGAGGCTGGGTTTGGTCAAGGTTTGATCAACTTTTGTTTGACTTTGTGTTGCTTTTGTTTGAGCCTCGATAATAATTCCATAAGGTGGAGCACCCTAGTTGATCAAATCATATGGTGATGCCTTGATTAGAATTTTGGTTTAGATGTTTTGGCCTCTGGTTGCCAAAATTTTTAGGTGCTTTGTACTTTTTATTTGGCATTTATTGAGCTTTTCTTCTATTTTTAGTGAACCTTGCAAGTCAAGTCACCCTAGTTGAAGTTCATATAACCTAGTTGAGCTAGTTTCTTCAGGAGATGATCTTGATGGATCCCATATGCATCCTATGCTCCTTAATTCACATTCTTGACATGTTTAGGATGCTGGTTTTATTTTTATAGGTCATACATTTGTGTAGTTTGTGTTGCAAGTTACTTTAAAGTTAGGTATTCCACTTATGTTTAAGTGTTGAATGTGGTTTGAACTTTGGTTATGCTTTGTTTCTCCTCTTGTTTGTGAGATTTCTTCTCATGTTCTCACTTCTGTACTTTGGGTTGTGGTACTCATTCAAGGTAATTTGGTTTGATTGATCACACTTTGAGTTTCCTTTGAATGAGGAACCACTTTGAGAACGTGTTTGTGCTTTGTTTTTGCATGATCAATATGATGCATTTGGTTGAGATATTTCTCATATTGCTTGCTGCCCAAGCTTATTTTCCCATCTTCATCTTAATCATGGCTTCTTCTTTGAGCTTTGGGGTTTACCTCTTGAGATTAGTCATTGATGCATGAATGGTTGTAGGAATTGTAACTTCTCCCATTTCATCTCACTTTCTCTTTGACTTGTTTAAGTCATTTTGTTCTCATCTTTGTTTGCTTTGCATTTCTTGCATTTTGCATATCATGTTTAATTTATTCTCTTGACTTGTTTATGTCATCTTCATCTCTTTCTTTCATCTCATTTGTGATTGATTTTTATCTTATGTTTACTTGATTTCTTTGCCATGATCCCTTAGGATTCCTAGTCCCATTTTCTTAAGGTGGGAGTAGGAGAGACATTAAGTGTTCAACCCAAGCATGATAACATTAGGATAGTATTTTCCCCTCTTAGTCTCAATCATATGAACACATTGCATGATAAAATTAGGGTTGATTAGTTTCCCCTTAGAGTTTGTATCTTCTCGTCTCATCTCAAAGCTTCTTCAAAACATCTAATAAAGGATAATAAGTGTTGTATGCTACGAGCCTTAAGTACTTGGGGAATGATGGTTGGGGGGCTTCCTCTCAACTGTCTAGAGTGTTTAGCATATTCCCTTTGAGCGATATGTCATGCATTCGCTCTGAAGTCATAGTCTTTAGTGCAACATGAATTAAAAATCTAATTCAATTCACTTCTTCTTCATAAAAAACACAAAAACAAACATCAAACCTTTTTATCCTTCGGGACTAATTGAAAATCATTTTCAGAAAGAGTGTGTTAACTCTTGGTTCTACCGCAAACAGGTAACGCCTAAGTCTCCAATGGTCGAGCAGCAATACACCTAACTGCTAGAATGAAGGTTTAACCCTACTCAGTTAAAAAACTTGGACCAACCTGTGGTCGTGTCAGCCCGAACCACGTTTGCTCTGATTTCTCGTACCAGACGAGGATACGTAGGCATAAGACGGCGATGTCTTGGTGAGCAACCTTCCCCCCTTCACCCGTAGTTTTCAGAACTACGTTGACTCAGACTTTCCCATTGCACGAGGGAGAATGTAGGCATAGAGTGGCGATGCTCTATCGAGTCTATTTTCTTTTTCTTTTGTCCCTGTGGCCAGCCTTATAGATTAACACCATTTTAGATAGACATCAAGCATGGATCCCATTGAGTATAACGGACGTGAGGGGTGTTCATACCTTCCCCTTGCGTAACCGACTCCCGAACCCGAGATATGGTTGTGATGACCTATCTTTTCCCTTTTTCGTAGGTTTTCTCTGATCGTTTCCTTTCCCTTTCTTTGGGATAAATAACGAGCGGTGGTGACTCTTCTATCCTTGCCGGCCCCTCTTCTAAGCGATGCGACAGGAAGTTCCATACAAACACAATGAAACCATGATGGAAGTTGGAAAAGAGGTTACCTTACTTGTTTTCCTTCAGTTATCAATATAGCTGATGTAAGCAGGGTTACTAGAAGCGGTCGTGTATTCTCCACAACACCTCCAAAAAGGGTTGAGATTTCCTTTGAACAACCACTTGTGAATAATTCTACTATAGGGAAGTCCAGTGGGACTGTTCCTATTTCTGATTCTGGTGAAGTAGTAAAGTTGATTAAGAATAGTGAATACAAAATCATTGGCCAACTTTTACAGACGTCGTCTAAGATCTTTGTGCTGCAGTTGTTTATGAGTTCAGAAGCACACAAAAGGTTCTAAAGCAAGCCTACATTGACTATGACATGATTATTTATCAATTCGGTGGGATTTTATGTAATATTACTTCTTGCAACAATTTGGGATTCTGTGAAGAAGAGCTCCCAGAGGAGGGGAGGAATCACAATTTTGCTTTGCACATTTCAATGAACTGTATGAATGATATGCTTTCTAGTGTTCTTGTTGACAATGTATTGTGATTGACTATAATACCTAAAACAACCTTGTCCAGATTGTCATATCAGGGGGTTCCCAAGACCAAGTGAAATTATCGTCAAAGCCTTTGATGGGTCAAGAAAGACCATTATTGGAGAGGTTGATTTTCCTATTACTATTGGGCCTCATACTTTCCAAGTCACCTTCCAAGTAATGGATATTCATGCGGCTTACAACTTTTTTCTAGGTGTCATACCCAAAATTTTAACCAGGCATTTTAAAAACTTGTGTTCGTCTGACTTTAATTTCCACATTACATCATTCGCATGACATTTCATACATTACATATCAAATCATTTTCATCATCTGTGCATCATGTTGTACCCCTAAAATTTCCCTCCCTTTTTTTCAACCTTGATTGGCTTATGTTTCATTCATTTGCATCTTAATTTATGCATTGCATTGCTTCTATGACATGGGATCAAGGTATCTTTGTTTTCCCTCAAAAGGAGGAGATGGTTATAAAAGTATTGAGCAAGTAGATAGTCTCAATATCATGGCATTCTCAAGTTACAAAGGTCTCATATTCATCAAAGTATATTAAAAAGCTCACCCAATCATCTGAGGGTTAGAGTTTCAATGGTTTCAAGGAATTCATCTGATCAAGCTCCTAGTGGCTTTGAGTTAGGGTTTTAGGTCTAAGGCTACTTGTGATGGTTTTATTGAGAAAATCAAGGTTCTATGGCTTAAAATACATCTCAAAGGTCTTATGTATGCCTCATGGTTCATCATAAATTATTTCAAGAGTTTCTGAAGTGGGTAGAAGAAGCATTTGATTCATTTGGTCAAAAATTGAATTGATGCCATGCAAAAGTCAACTCTTGAGTTCTTAGGTCTTATTTGGGAATTTCAAGTCATCATCCATGTCATTATGAGGTTTTATAAAGAGGAATCAAGAGAAATCATAAAATCAGGAGAAGTTGCTAAATTAGGGTTTTTGGATTTTTTCTAAGTATAGAAATTCAGCTTGGAGGGCATGTTTTCAAGGGCAATTTTCTTGGTTATCTAAACTTCAATTCAAATTTCCTCCAACATAAAAGTTGTTCCTAATTCTCCAAGATTTCTTTTGATACCAAGAACTCTCCATTTTGATTTCTAGAACTCAAGTTATGATGCTTCAAAGGAAAGAAAATGAAGTTTCTGATGTAATGGGTTACATCACCATGTAACCAGTTACATCACTGTTTCTCATCCAAGGAAGGAACGTTTTGTCTGAGGTAACCGGTTACCTCACCATATAACCGGTTACATCACTGTTTTTGACAAAAAATCAGTATTTTCAACAGCTTCTCTCCCTTTTTTTTTGGTCCATTTGGTTCTTGCATCGTGAGAATATTCTAAAGGGTGCTAAGTCCTAACCAATTCTAAAGCAAATGCCAAACCAAAAATTCAAACTCACACTCCAAACCTCATTTACACTCTAAACCTAGAGCTTATTTAAGTGAATTTACTCCAAACCTCACAGAAAACTTCACTCACAATTTAATTTTCATTCTGAATTCTCTACAATTCTCTCTCACTTTTCTCTCATTTTTTTCTCTCACTCCAAAACCCTCACCAAAGCTCCATAACCAAAAAGATTCATAAATTGTACATTGTGATTTGTTAATTATTGAGCTAAACCTTCATTGTATCATCTTCCATCATTCAATTCTGAAGTTAAAGTGGTTTTGGATCTAGATTCAAGCTCTGGAAGTGCTTTCTTGAAGTGATTTTCCAAATAATTTCGGTTTCATCCGTTTTCGCATGTATCATCCACTTTTCTTGCTAAATCTTCTTGGATCTTTCTATTTATTGGTTTAATTAATCAAATTTTATTTTACAACACTTACCAAATCAAATTTCTGCTTTGTAGGTTGGTATTTCTTAGGTCTAGCTTTGATTTTGCTTAATTTTGCATTTCACAATGTAAATCCATTAGTTTTTGGTGTGAATTGATCCATTGATTAAGTTAATTATTGATGTTGATGTTTGATGGATTCAATTGGTGCTTAATTGTTGTTATTTAATGTAGTTTTCATGATCAATTGCATGCTCTAACATGTGGAGATTAAGTGATTAAGTGGCTGAAAAGTGCTTTTGCTGAAAAATATGTTTTGCTGTTTTTTGCTGATGTAACGGGTTACATCACCATGTAACCGGTTACATCACCCTGCCCGCACCCCTGGAATTGCTGTTTTCTTTAATGTAACCAGTTACATCACTGTTATTTTTGAAAAATCTTGATTTCAATGGTTGTTCTGCATGCTTTAGTCATCCATCTTCTCATAGCTTTGTATGATGCATATTTGTCAAATTTTCTTGTGCTATTTCGCCTCATTTTGCAGCATGTATCAGATTCTTCAACACACGACACAATGATTTTCACGATGCATTTTCTTGACTAAATGCTTTCCATTTTGATGCATGATTAATGTTTATTGTTCAATTGTATGTTAATGCTTGTTTGCTTTGGATGCTCACTTTTGCTTGATGCATGAATCATATTCATGTTTGCTTTCAATTCTGTGAACACGTGTTCATTTGAGATGATTAATTATCGATGAACATCCATGTTGTTCTTGTTGAATTCTTAATTGTGCAATTTTGTTGAAACTTGATCATGCTTAATTGTTGATACATGTTCATCAATTGATCATAGTCAATACATGTTCGTGCTTGATTCTTGCAATTCATGTGCATTTGTTTACATGCTGCTATATACACTACTTTTAGGTTAAGTATGTTTTGTGAAATGTAATCATTCTGTTTTGCTGCATTAACACTTGTTCTATTCTGAAAATGCATGTTGTTAAATGTTGCTCTTGCTTGTTGCTAGAATTTATCATTATGCTGAGCTGAAGCGTTACTGCTGCTGCTATTTTTGGTTTATTTTCTTGCTTTTTGCTTGCCTTTGCATGTTCCCTTAGGGACTTCTAGTCTAACCTAATTTTTGGTTAAGCTTGAAGTAGGATAGACATTAGGCATTAATCCTTTGCATGACAACATTTTGTTAGCCCCCTTTTAACCTCAACCTTAGGTCCATTCCTTGCATGCTAAATTAGGATAGAGATTCCTTTCGCATCCCAAACTTAGGACCATTTTGCATGATAATATCTAGGTGATTTTCCCCTTAGATGTTTTTTCTTTTCCTTTTTAAGTCTTTCTCTTCTCCCTCTCAAAGAAAATCAAAACATGTAATAAATACGATGAGTATTGTGTGCCACGAGCCTTAAGTACATGAGAAATGATGAGTGGGGAGTCTCTCCTTACTTCTTCTAGAATGCCTAGCATACGTCCCGTTTAAGGGTGATCTTGCAAAGTGCTCGCTCCTATGTCATACACTTTAGTGCGATATGAATCTCAAAAAATGTCAATTCACTTCTCCTAAAACTCTTAAACAAAACACAAATCATTTTGTCCTTCGGGATTTTTCTGTCAAACATTTTCAGGAAGGGCAAGTTATTTCCGTTCTACCGCAAACAGGCATCGACCCTAACTGCTGGAACGTGAACCTAACATCTCTCATAAAAATCACTTAACAGTTTGTAGGCCAAAATATGAATGCTTTGATTTCCTTATTCTTGTCCAAATGAGGATACGTAGGTACAAGATGGCGAAGTCTTGGTGAGCAACCATCCTCCATCACCCGTAGTCCTTCGAAATACGTTGACTCTAACTTTCCCATTGCACGAGGGAATACGTAGACCTAGGACGATGAAGTCCTATCGAGTCTCTTTTTTGTTCTTTCCCTTTTTTTTCGTTAGCAAGTAGGCTTTAGATAAACACACCCTTTGAGTAGAACAACAAGAGTGGACCCCGTTAAGTACAATGGTCGTGAGGCCTGCTAAAACCTTCCTCTCACATAATCGACTCCCGGACTCAGAATTTGGTTACGAGACCATGTTCATTCCCTTTTTGAGGTTTCTTCGATCATTTCCTTTCCCTCATCAGAATAAATAATGTTCGGTGGCAACTCTATTTTTCCATCGGTTATTTTTCGTAGTTGCGACACATCATATCCATCATTCATGTCATCAAACCATTTTGCATCCAAGAGTACGTGTCTTTTTGTTTTCACTTTTTTTCTTGTGGTCCAGGATCAGGTCTTGTGGGATTAAATCAAGGTTCATGCCAAGTTGTCAGGTCAAGTACGTGTGTAATGATAGTTGAAATACAAGTGGAGTTTGACCTAATCTTGGTCAGACAAGTGGTTTGTTTCGTTCTCAAGTTCAAGTCCAATGGAAATGTCAAGCGTTTCGGGATTGAGAATCATCAAGAAACAAATCATATTCCAGTTAGGGTTTTGGTGTGATGCGATTCATATATCCTCTAGTTTCAAGGTATTGGTTCAAAAAGAATGCAAAGATTGACAGAAATTGGTTTTAAGTGTTAGTTCTTTGATTTAATTCAAGAATGACATTTGTTTCAAATCAAGATTCAATATTGGTTCATGTTGGTTTTGTTTCTCAAGAATTGATTACAAAGTATATTGTGTGCGAATTGGATTCAATTGGCGTTTTTGTTTAATCAAGTTCAAGTCCAATGGCAAAGTCAAAGTTTGGTTCAAACATGGAAGTGTGAATTCGAAATTATAGAAACACCCTACAAAAATGCATTGGATCACAAGTTTTCTAAATGAGCCTATTATCCATTCACAACCAAAAGTCCATGATACATTTTGCAATACAAAAAGGCCAGTTTCTTAAACCATTATAGTCCAAATTGCCAAAAATGAAATACAAACCAAGGCCCATTACCTTACATTACTACAACAAAAATTCAAGAATAATATTTTATATCCTTATAACAACAAAACCACACAACCAAACATGCTACAAACAACATAAACGCTACTGCCAATAAGCACACCATGCCAAAACCTACTACCAAGCCTCTGCACCTAAGTCGTACCTCACTCTGCACCAAAACTGTACACCCTACTACATCATCAAGCCAAACCTGCCATCAAAACCATGAATTGACCCTACTCCAACCTGTACAAAATAACAACTACAACATCACTCCATAAACCGTATGTAACCTGTGTTGCGGTGAAAATTGGATATCAAGCTATTAGATTAACTTGAATCTTAATTATTTTACAACCGAACTTTATTTTATCCAAAAGGAAAGGTCTAAAGAAATAAAAACCCTTTTTCGCGATGTAACGACAACGCTTAAGAGATTCAGGGATCGGGGGTTGGTTATACCTAGGGAAGGTGTTAGCACCCTAAGCATCTGTAGTACTCTACAGGAACCTTTTGTTTGATTTCTTGCTAAGTTTGTGAAAATGTGCTATGGATTGGGAAAAGATATGAGTTGAAACCTAAAGTTATATACACTAAGTTTGCTCGCAAAGACATCGCGTCTTCTGCCTACGTATCCTAACTAGGATAGAATCAGAGCAATCGTAGTTCACCTCACAAGGGAAGAAGAACACTTGATTATGATCAAGGTTCCAAGGGGGAAACAAACATGACAATGTTTGTGTGGAGTTTGACAAAACTCCCTAATCTAAATTATAACACTCAAAAGGGGAAGTAAGAAGTCATGACGATGATTCTTACATAGAGTTAACAAGCTCTATCCTAGGGTTCTAGTTGAAGAACACTCCTAGTACAGGTGGGTCTTTTAGACTTAAAGCAAATTCTAAGGGTTTCTAAACTAAGGTTGAAGTGACTTAACAAAGTCAAGGGAATGGGTGAATGAGTTATCCATAACATAAGGGTTATTGGAAAGATCTTTTCCTTTGGAGAGAGAGGGGAGGCAACTTGGGCGAGAGCTAACAAGCTTCATCACTTGGGGAAAAGAAAATTACTTAACAAGGCAAAAACATGGTAAAGATAAAGAGCATGGTGACAACCATTAAATGAACATGTTTAATGTAAAAACAAAGATGCAATGATGACAATCAAAGCAGATGAGTAAGCAAGAAGTGTGACGACAAATCGAGCTTAAGGAAATTCAACAGATGAGGTAAAATGAACATGGTAACAACCAAATAAAAATCCTAGCATGTTAACTAACATCTAAGGATATGAGGGTAAGCAAAACATAAGCATATACAATTACAACAAGAGAGAAATTCATCTGCATATGTGAAAACGATCGTAAAACGCACCTAACTTGCAAATAGTCAAAAGGGATGAAAAATTAGGCAAACATGGAATTTGAAAATATGGCATGGAAGTATACATCAAAACAAACACAATGCAAAAAGAATGGGTGAAAAATGATTAAAAATGAGTGAGATATGAATTTTTGAAAATGGGATGAAAAAATAGCAAAATTGGTAAAAGGGTTGCCCTCCTCAGGGGTCGAACCCAGGTTCAGTATGTGCAAGGCGTGTTTTTGGCAATGGTCTTACCACTGGGGTGGCTATACATCCGTTTGTAAGTGCCACCCCATAAACATATAGGGTATGTTTTCAAACCAGGTTGGGCCAAACATGAGCAAAAACCATGATTTGCATTTTGTATCATAACTCTTTCAAATCTTGATGGATTTATACAAAATTTTAGTGTAAACTTGTTGCGGTGAAAATCGGATATCAAGCTATTGAATTAACTTGAACCTTAATTCTTTTACAACCGGACTTTAATTTATCCAAAGGAAAGGTCTAAAGAAAGAAAGAACCTTTTGCGCGATGTTACAACAACGCTAAGAGATTCGGGGATCGGGGGTTGGTTATGCATAGGGTAGGTATTTCACATCCTAAACATCTGTAGTACTCTACAGGAACCTTTTGTTTGTTTGTATGCTAAGTCTGTTAAATATTTGCTAAGGTTTGGGTATTGGGTAAAAGGGTGAAGGTTATGATAGATGAAGACCTAAGATTGTTTCTAAGTTTGCTCGCAAAGACATCGCGTCCTCTGCCTACGTATCCTAACTAGGATAGAATCAGAGCAATCGTAGTTCACCTCACTAGGGTTGAAGAACGCTTGATTGCGATCAAGGTTCAAAGGGGAACAAACATAATAATGTTTGTGTAGAGTTTCACAAAACTCTCTATGTCTATGTTGTAACACTCAAAGGGGGAAGTAAGTGATCATATCCATGATCCTTACATAGAGTTAACAACTCTATCCTAGGGTTCTAGTTGTAAACACTCCTAGTGAGGGGGAAGGTTGCTCGTCAAGATATCGCATCTTGTGCCTACGTATTCTCATTGTCCAATGAGAAATCAGAGCGGTCGTAGTTCGGGCTCGAACTAAGGAATCAATTGGTTCTTTCCAGACCAAAAGAGGGGAAGGTTCTATCCAGACCTATGAGTTTATATCCTATTGGTTCTATCCAGACCAAAAAGGGGGTTAAGGCTCTTTCGAGGCCAATGAGGGTATTGAGCTATCTATGACCCAAGGGTCAATAGAGAGACTTTCCTTTGGAAGGGAGGAGATGAGGCAACTTGGATGAGAACTAAAAAAGTTCCATCACTTGGTGAAGAAATAATTAACAAAGTAATCAATACTTTAAACAAAAGGGGCATGGCTACAACCAAAGACCATGTATCTTAACAAAGATGAAAGCATATATTAACAAAGATTAAAGGTATATCTTAACAAAGATTGAAGGTAACAACCACATGTATCGATGATAATCAAATATAAGCAAATTAGTTTAACCTCATAATTTAGGAGGAAAGCAATATGAAATAATGGTAACAACCAAGGGAGAGTACCCTAACATGTTAACTAACATAGTATAAATGGGAATGAGTGAATATCATAACACAAATGATCACGGTGAAAAAGAAATTCATCTGCATACGCGAGATAACGATCTCAATATAAAGGCAACTTACAAGCAACCAAAAGGCATGAAAATATGAACAAACATGGAATTAAAAAATATCACATGAAAGTAGGCATCAAGACAAACACAATGCAAAAACAATGGGTTCAAAATGATGAAAAATGGATGAGTTATGATTTTTTGAAGTTTGGATGAACAAAACATGAAAATCTAAATGATAAAAGGAATAAAATGCACATGGTAAGACAATGAATCAAACAAATTTGATTATTTAAACATGTTAACAAAATTTTAAGAATAATACAAGATCAATCTCACAAGAAAAATCAAGTTACAAGTTGAAAATTTTCAAGATCATCATGGTAAAAAAACAGTCATGGTAACATGTGGAATGCAAGTGGAAAGTTCACATTTATGAGTTTTAGGTTTACCTCTTGAAGCAAGCTTAAGCAATAAGAAAACCAGAGATCTTGAGAGCTCTTCCAAGATCTTGTTACATAAGTGTGAAAGTGACTTGGATAGCTTCAATACATCATACTTTATGTGTTTGAAGTGTTTCTTGAGTTGGAAGAAGTTTGGAAATGGTTTTGAAAGGTGTTTTTCAAAAGCAAATTTTGAGGGATTTTGGAAACTTAATGAGATTTTGTAAGAACTTGTGATTGTGTAAGAAAGAAATTTCTAGCTGGTTTCTAGCATGAAACTTGTGTGTTTTTGATGTAAGAAGTGAGTTCTATTTATAGCCAAAGGCCTTGGATCAAGGTATGGGCAAAAGTGAAGCAAATTGCCAATTTTAACCTTCCATCATGAAAATCTTTGAGTTTTCCAATGCAATCTTCATCTTTGTCTTTAAGACACTCTAATAAGATATTCTCCATGCCCCATAGATTTTTTTCATCATGCTTGATAGGATAGAAGGTGACTTATTGAAATAAAGTTGATGATTTGACAAGGGTAGCCACCTTTTTTTCTCTTTCTTCACTATTCACTTTTGCAACTTGCATTAAATAATGATTTCTTTTGATCTTTGGTCCATTTTCATGGGAATTGAAGTTAAACATGTTTATTAACAATGTAAACATCATAAATTAGGCTTAGTCTTTGATTAGCATCAATTTGGAGAGGTTTTGGAATAAAAAAACTCATGTTGACCTGGTTTTGCCAATGTGAGTTTTTGCCAACTTGTGGACCTCGGTTCTCTCTAACTAGGAAGAGTTATGGAACCCACTTGTACTTTTTAGAAAGCCCCAATTAGGTAATACAATATTTATGCTTGTGTTAGGAACTCATTCCCCTTGAAACTAGGTCAAAAACCCTTGTGTGGTTAAGGAGTTATGGCTTTGCCCTTTTCAAAACCTTAATTTCCCAACTTTTGCGATTACTCCCTAACCCTTGATCCAATGGTCATGAAACTTCATGGGTAGGTATAATATATCATTAGGAACATTTTTGATTCCCATCTTGAGGTCAAATTCCTCATGAGTGAAGAGTTGACTTTTCGGTCAACCGTTCGATCAATCGGTGACTACCGAGTCGACTGTCGGTGATCCGGACATTCTGAGGACTTGAAACTCTTTGGATGGACTTTAATAAGCCATAGGAACTTAATGGACCTTGATCCCACCATTGAAACACTTTTTAAACCAAAATTCAAACTATAGTTGACTTTTCCTGATCGAAAACCCTAATCGGGCGTCTTGAACTGCACTGTTCTCAATTCTTGGGTGACCACCTCAAATTGAACTCATACTTGATCCAATGGAGTATATTTGATCTTGTGGAGACTTATTTGAAGTTGAATCAATCCAAAACATTGATTGGTCAGACCATTGAAATCCCGATTTTGACGGTACGAAACCCTAATTCATCTGCATCTTACCAAAGATAAACTGGAAATGGGTTAAGGTTAGTTAATCAACTGAATATGATCCTAAAATGATGATGAGGATCTAAGGGGTCAAAATTTGGGGTGCAACAGTTGCCCCTATTTAAATATCTTCACTAGATGGTGATGAGAGATGACAATCCTCATAGAATCGCAGTGAAAGGTATTTAAATATAGTAAACCAGAAATTTTGTACCTTAGATCCGATGGTATGCAAAAAGGATGAACGCAAATATGCCATGAATCTAAATGATGCTATATGATGCTTGAATGCAAGACAGATGCGGACACACGAGCAAATATAAAAGAACGGCGAAATGACGAGTAACCACTCACGAGGACCCAACACACTGGGGAAAGATTCTGAGCGAAGTAAGCAAGATAGTTCAGACATGACTAATGATGTTTGTTCAAGGGAATATTTCACGCAGGGGACACAAATTCCACCAAGGAAGACACATCTTCATTGGGGAGAGGAGATACGAACCTCACTGGGGATAACCAGATGAGGAAGTCCACCGGGGAAGATCACAATTCTTCACTGGGGATACGAAAGAAAAGAAGCGCAAAATTCACTGGGGAAGGAACCCACTGGGGAAAACTTGCTGGGAAACAAAATTCACTGGGGAAGCGAAGCTTCACCGGGGAAAAGACGGAACAAAGACACGAATCTCACTGGGGATAACCAGATGAGAAAATTCCTATAACGAAGAGTTCAAACGGGATCTTCAGGGAAAGGTTAGAAACAAGACCGGACGCGCCGGGGAAACTAGTATCCACTAGTTCTCCGAGACTTGACTGGAAAATCAAAAGCTTCAACTGGGGAGACTGGTGATGACCAGAACAACAAACAGCTTCAAACAGTGCTAGTTTCCACTAGACTTACTAGGGATGATGGTGACGACCGAATCAACAATGGTTTCCAAGAAGTGCTAAATACCACTTAGACTTCCTGGGGATATGGTGACGACCAAATCTAAGTTCCAATTACAATTGGGCATTTCCAAACAATATTGGTAAAACACAGGACTTCGATTGGGGAAGTTGGTAACAATCAACTTTCGGTACTAATAACGATTAGTTTTCAAACAATGCTAGTAACCACTGGATTTAGAAAGACTTGGATTTTCAAAGAGTTTTGGTGACGACCAGGAAGCTCAAATATGTCCCTCAATACCTTAGGAACAAAAGCTAAACATCCTTAATACATTAGGATATAGAAGAGATACAACCCTCAACACATTAGGATTGGACGAAGATCCTCAAAACATTAGGAAGGAAAGTTGAAACATCCTCAATACATTAGGATACAGAAAGCTGCACATCCTTAATACATTAGGATATGAAAGTTGAACATCCTCAATACATTAGGATATGAAACACTTCATGCAAACGCAACCACTTTAGTCTCTGGGAACTTCTGAACTCGGGATCCAAAGTATACATCTCCAAAGGTACACAACCTGTGCTTGGGATGGCAACAAACATTTTCCAAAGGTATGAAACCTGTGCTTGGAATCAAACAATACATCTATCTCCAAAGGTACACAACCTGTGCTTGGGATAGAAACAAGCCTCTTCTAAAGGTACAAAACCTATGCTTGGAGTTAAACAATACATCTCCAAAGGTACGAAACCTGAGCTTGGGATCAAACAATTCATCTATCTCCAAAGGTACTCAACCTGTGCTTGGGATAGCAACAAACATCTTCCAAAGGTACAAAACCTGTGCTTGGAATCAAACAATACATCTATCTCCAAAGGTACACAACCTGTGCTCGGGACAGAAACAAACCTCTTCCAAAGGTACAAAACCTGTGCTTGGATCAAACAATACATCTATCTCCAAAGGTACACAACCTGTGCTCAGGATAGAAACAAACATCTCCAAAGGTGCAAAACCTGTGCTTGGAATCAAACAATACATCTCCAAAGGTACCAAACATGTGCTTGGAATCAAACAATACATCTCCAAAGGTACGAAACCTGAGCTTGAGATGGCAACAAACATCTATCTCCAAAGGTACACAACCTGTGCTCGAGATAGAAACAAGCATCTCCAAAGGTACGAAACCTGAGCTTGGGATGGCAACAAACATCTATCTCCAAAGGTACATAACATGTGCTCGGGATAGAAACAAACATCTTCAAAGGTATGAAACCTGAGTTTGGGATGGAAACCATCGTGACTTAGTTTGGAATGATACACAACCAAATTGTCAGTATTCGTCGTCCATGGGTTTTCATAATGCTAGTTACCAACGGGCCTTACTTGAAATATGATTGGTCACCACCAAATTACTTATATCAGTATCCACTGGATTTTCAAACAATGCAGGTCACAACCGTGCATCGACATCCTTAAGATAAACTTCTCAAATGTGACTGCCATTTATCACTGGTGCAGGTTAAGCTTCTCTACAGAGACTGCCACTTACTGCTGAAGACAATTAAACTTCTCCGAAGAGATTCCATTTATCGTTGAATATGGTTAAGCTTCTCCTAAGAGATTGCCACTCACCACTGAAGACGATTAAACTTCTCCGAAGAGACTGCCATTTATCGCTGATGAAGGTTAAGCTTCTCCTAAGAGATTGCCACTCACCACTAAAGACGATTAAACTTCTCCGAAGAGACTGCCATTTATCGTTGATGAAGGTTAAGCTTCTCTACAGAGACTGCCACTCACCTGTTGAAGACAATTAAACTTCTCCGAAGAGACTGCCATTTATCGTTGATGAAGGTTAAGCTTCTCCCAAGAGACTGCCACTCACCTGTGAATACGATTAAACTTCTCCGAAGAGACTGCCATTTATCGCTGAAAACGATTAAACTTCTCCGAAGAGACTGCCATTTATCGTTGGGGACGATTAAACTTCTCCAAAGAGATTTCCATTTATCGTTGATGAAGGTTAAGCTTCTCCTAAGAGATTGCCACTCACCACTGAAGACAATTAAACTTCTCCGAAGAGACTGCCATTTATCGTTGATGAAGGTTAAGCTTCTCTACAGAGACTGCCACTCACCTGTTGAAGACGATTAAACTTCTCCGAAGAGACTGCCATTTATCGTTGATGAAGGTTAAGCTTCTCCCAAGAGACTGCCACTCACCTGTGAATACGATTAAACTTCTCCGAAGAGATTGCCATTTATCGCTGAAGACGATAAGCTTCTTGTCAAAGATTGCCACTTATCTGTGAATACGATTAAACTTCTCCGAAGAGACTGCCATTTATCGCTGAAGACGATAAGATTCTTGTCAAAGATTGCCATTTATCTGTATTACCATGTAAGATGTTCTTCTTGATAGATAGTGCAAAATAAATGCACATCTAGGTAGGTTCGGCGACCGACAGGGACCGAAGTTCAATCTAGGATCAAGCTAGAAAGAAACTTTCAAACAAGACTCCAACCATTGAGAAATGAACTCGAATGGGGACCCATCTTATCCAATCATGGAAAAAGATAACTGAAGCAACCATCATCCACGAGGATTAAACTCTGTGGGGAATTGATAAAGGATGGACATTTTATGCTTAAGGGCTGACAACTCTATTGGAGAGAGACGAAACACCCAATCACTGAGGAGAACGCCAAAGTGAAATAAAGCAGGTAACAACCAGAGATAGCAAAAAATGCACAGATTCTATGCATATGCATATGCCATGCTTATGTTTATGTTGATGAAACAGACAAAACAAAACTGGAGATGAAATAAACATCTCGACACGGAGACCCAACCAAAATTGGACATCAAAGGGATGATCATGAAGAACAACAATTCCACTTCAAAGTTACAACCATCTCTGGGAGAGAGTAATCTACTTAGGACACAACATCATGACTTCACTTGGATTGCCATCATGAGTTTGAATTCTTTGTTGAAGGAAAATCACCAAGGGAAGTTCTAAGATCAACCGAAGTAACAACTTAATCAGAGAGCTGACAAAGGGTATCATGAGACCAAAATCTTTCTGCCCCATTGATAGTATAACAATCCTCTTTCAGTGAGCAACGGCTATTGCGACAAACAGTCTTTAACCTTTTCTGCCCCAGATTACATGGTCTGTGGGAAGAAACCATCGAGAGAACTAGCATAAAGATGCTTCAATGTCTTTAAACTCTTATAGAGAGAGATTTACAAATCTCGACGTGATTGCCCCAGTTTAACGGTGCTTGCACAAAAAAGTCTCGGACTGTGGAAGTAACGACTGGGGAACAAACTTGCCCCTGCTAGCTGGTAACTGCAAAAGGTTTGCCCCAGACTAAACTGTTCATTGAGAGCTCCATCTGATCTTGACCTGGTTAGCTTTGATTAGTTGAACGTTGTAACAAATGATTAACAAATCCTTCAAATTGATTGCCCCAGGCTGAGACTTTTTTATCAAGTCAATTTCCCTAGCTGGAAGCTTTTGTTGGGATTCCTTTGACATTGGATTGTTTTGCACACAATGTTGTTCATTAAAAATTGGCAATTTTCAATGTAAAATTCATGCAATCTTTTGAAAACATTTTTTTTAATAAAACACACACGGCGGAGTGATCAAGTGATCAAAGTGAAAGTGATCCAATCATTTTACAAATGATGGATAAAGTGATGAAAACATACAATCAAAGATCATTAGGAGTCAAGTTATCCAACCTTGCTGTAATATGCTTTCAAAACAACCTTACCTCAATTAGGTCTTTTAAGGGTTGTATCGTGGCTTGGTTCATGGTTCATGAAACAAAGGATAAAGGCTCAAAATTTATTTGTCCCACCCACTCTCCATGATGAACTCCAATCCTACACTCAGTTAACTCAAACTATATATCCAGGTTCTTACAGGCTTAAGAATTGGACTGATGATAGTTGGTGATGGCTTACAAACCTAAGGTAGTCACAACTCCCTTACAGTATTTGATAGCTTTTTGCTATTTGAGGATTTTTAAGAGTGATAACTCTTACAGAATTCCTCTCTTTTGTTATCCCTGACTTTTGTCTGAACTGCTTTGTTTGAATATACAGTCAATCGGATGCCCCATTTTTTCCTAAGTCTCCTTCATAGGTTTTGACTTAGCGGGCTTTTTCTTTTTTTCATTTTTTCCTTTTTTTTTTGAGAAAGGAGGTGACCACCTAGTTTAATGGCTACGGCGAACCATCATCATCTTTTATGCTGAAAAGCATTTTCGACACTTTCTTGTTGTGTGCGAGTGAAAACCTGAATGCACCACTTTTAAAGTGTCTTGTATGCACATATCTTTAAGTTAACCGAGAACTACCCGCCCAGGTTTGAGATTTAAGGTTTTGTTTTTTGTAAAGAAAGAAAAACTCCTACTTCTAGGCTCGAAGGGGTTAACGAGGGATTATCTTCCTTATTTCTCCAGTGTTTAGGAATCGAAACAATGCCTTACATCATCAGCAAAGTTACATTGAAAGCATATCAACAGCAGTTATGGATATAATTTTCATCATCCTCCCCAACCTTTGTTTTAAACAACAGTTTAGTAAAGAAAAGAAATTTTTGCATTTTTCGTTATCTCATAACAATGAAAGGAAAAAGAAAGAGAGTGAAACGAATGGATTTAATCAAAATTTGCACAAACATTTCATTTAATCTTGCCAATTCAAATAAACAACAGCTTACAAGCAACACAAATGCGAAGAAAACACAACAAAATGCTGAAACAGTCTACAGTTGCCAGCCTTAGGGAATTAAAATTGTTTAACAAAACAAATTTCAAATTTTAGGCCCATGCGGGGAAACACCTTCAACAACCACATGCTCCTTGTGATATAGAATTATGAGGGGTCTCACGGGTCCTTTGCCTTTAGATTCAGGAATCGCAGCACTGTCCTTTGATTTATCCTCCCGAGGTTTCAGCGACTCTTGCAATCTTAGTTTAAAACCTTCACATTCTTCAACTAGGTGCCCTGTTGTTCCAGTATGATATCCACAATCCACTCTCGGATGGTCTTCCTCGAGGATCAAGCGTCTGTCAATGATTAGCTCTTGCACAAGATAACTCAATGCTATACATGCATCCAAGTTGTGTCCTTCGGCTCCTTTGTGAAATTCACAATTTAGGTTTGCATTATGCCATGGTCCTGGCACCGGATTGGATAATCGTGGAGTTACTAGTGAGTTCTGAATCAGTAGCGGGTAAAGTTTGCTTAACGGTACTGGAGTTTGTCTACCGCAAGTCTTATCTTTCCTGACATGATCCTTCTTGTTCAATTTTCGACTTTGAGAAGCTTGAGGAGGAACAAACACTGAATGTTGGGCGTACTGACGCGATTGATGGTTATTTGTTCGTTGATACCGAGGATGTCCTTGAGTTGGAGGAACCATCAAAGATAATGCATCCCTCATTTCTCTGGACGCAACATGGTCAGAGTGACCCTCTTTCTTCATCATATTCTGCAATGTCTCAAGTACCCAATTCATCTGACACTTGAGAATTCTGATGTCCTCTTTCAGCATTTCCTGAGCTTTCAAAAGTCCTTCCATTGTTGCCTATTTATGCTAGATATCCCCCTTATGATGTCAACGGAACACAGAATGAACCAAAAAAACCAATGCAACGAAGTATGATATGTAAAATGTTGATGCAAGTGAAAAAACGCAACTGGTTTTACAAAACCCAGAAGTTTGATTAGGTTAAAACCCTCATTTCATTGATCGTTGAAAAAGTTACAACTTTTAAAAATACTAGAGATCGAATGAGTTTTACAAAACTAGTTGCGACATGATATGCTTATGGTGATATAATGTGATGATGCACACATAACACAAAGGCAAGTATTCACAAATACAATGCATATACAAAGACATCCTAGGATCAAGATCAAAGCAAGGAGTCATAGGTTTACCCATCCCCAAGGATTTGTGCTATGGGTTAATTTGTACCTGCCGAACGGGTTCTACAGAGTTCCCAGAGTCATCAACCTATCTTTCAAATATTATCAATTTCCCAAATTACTTGGTAATCGATAATATTCTTAAGAGAATCTCGTCTGAGTGTAGTATCGCGTATCAACTATTTCGGAAATACTTCCTTATAGTCATCGCACTACGTCCTAATAAGGCCAAAGTGGGGTAAAAAGGTAACTAAAGTCCACAGTGTCATGGGCTCCTTCATCGAAAGTAGCATTGTTTTCACGAATACTCGATCAACAACACTAAACTTTCAAGAGTGGCTACACTGAGCGGTGGTTTCTCAAGTTAACTTGGTCGGGAATCAACTCCCTATAAGCCTTCTTGAATACCACCATCCTATCATAAGTGCACTCAAGTCCGGGTGTAGGACCGTCTCGCCACTCAAAGCACCCAATACCCAACACACAAACAAATATATTGACAAATATACATGTTAAGCAAATATTCACAAATATAGCATACAATTAAACAAAATAGGCTAAACCCTCAAGTTTTGCTTCCCCAGTGAAGTCGCCATTTCTGTTGCGGTGAAAATTGGATATCAAGCTATTGAATTAACTTGAACCTTAATTCTTTTCCAACCGGACTTTAATTTATCCAAAGGAAAGGTCTAAAGAAAGAAAGAACCTTTTGCGCGATGTTACAACAACGCTAAGAGATTCGGGGATCGGGGGTCGGTTATGCATAGGGTAGGTATTTCACATCCTAAACATCTGTAGTACTCTACAGGAACCTTTTGTTTGTTTGTATGCTAAGTCTGTTAAATATTTGCTAAGGTTTAGGTATTGGGTAAAAAGGTGAAGGTTATGATAGATGAAGACCTAAGATTGTTTCTAAGTTTTCTCGCAAAGACATCGCGTCCTCTGCCTACGTATCCTAACTAGGATAGAATCAGAGCAATCGTAGTTCACCTCACTAGGGTTGAAGAACGCTTGATTGCGATCAAGGTTCAAAGGGGAACAAACATAATAATGTTTGCGTAGAGTTTCACAAAACTCTCTATGTCTATGTTGTAACACTCAAAGGGGGAAGTAAGTGATCATATCCATGATCCTTACATAGAGTTAACAACTCTATCCTAGGGTTCTAGTTGTAAACACTCCTAGTGAGGGGGAAGGTTGCTCGTCAAGATATCGCATCTTGTGCCTACGTATTCTCATTGTCCAATGAGAAATCAGAGCGGTCGTAGTTCGGGCTCGAACTAAGGAATCAATTGGTTCTTTCCAGACCAAAAGAGGGGAAGGTTCTATCCAGACCTATGAGTTTATATCCTATTGGTTCTATCCAGACCAAAAAGGGGGTTAAGGCTCTTTCGAGGCCAATGAGGGTATTGAGCTATCTATGACCCAAGGGTCAATAGAGATACTTTCCTTTGGAAGGGAGGAGATGAGGCAACTTGGATGAGAACTAAAAAAGTTCCATCACTTGGGGAAGAAATAATTAACAAAGTAATCAATACTTTAAACAAAAGGGGCATGGTTACAACCAAAGACCATGTATCTTAACAAAGATGAAAGCATATATTAACAAAGATTAAAGGTATATCTTAACAAAGATTGAAGGTAACAACCACATGTATCGATGATAATCAAATACAAGCAAATTAGTTTAACCTCATAATTTAGGAGGAAAGCAATATGAAATAATGGTAACAACCAAGGGAGAGTACCCTAACATGTTAACTAACATAGTATAAATGGGAATGAGTGAATATCATAACACAAATGATCACGGTGAAAAAGAAATTCATCTGCATACGCGAGATAACGATCTCAATATAAAGGCAACTTACAAGCAACCAAAAGGCATGAAAATATGAACAAACATGGAATTAAAAAATATCAAATGAAAGTAGGCATCAAGACAAACACAATGCAAAAAGAATGGGTTCAAAATGATGAAAAATGGATGAGTTGTGATTTTTTGAAGTTTGGATGAACAAAACATGAAAATCTAAATGATAAAAGGAATAAAATGCACATGGTAAGACAATGAATCAAACAAATTTGATTATTTAAACATGTTAACAAAATTTTAAGAATAATACAAGATCAATCTCACAAGAAAAATCAAGTTACAAGTTGAAAATTTTCAAGATCATCATGGTAAAAAAACAGTCATGGTAACATGTGGAATGCAAGTGGAAAGTTCACATTTATGAGTTTTAGGTTTACCTCTTGAAGCAAGCTTAAGCAATAAGAAAACCAGAGATCTTGAGAGCTCTTCCAAGATCTTGTTACATAAGTGTGAAAGTGACTTGGATAGCTTCAATACATCATACTTTATGTGTTTGAAGTGTTTCTTGAGTTGGAAGAAGTTTGGAAATGGTTTTGAAAGGTGTTTTTCAAAAGCAAATTTTGAGGGATTTTGGAAACTTAATGAGATTTTGTAAGAACTTGTGATTGTGTAAGAAAGAAATTTCTAGCTGGTTTCTAGCATGGAACTTGTGTGTTTATGATGTAAGAAGTGAGTTCTATTTATAGCCAAAGGCCTTGGATCAAGGTATGGGCAAAAGTGAAGCAAATTGCCAATTTTAACCTTCCATCATGAAAATCTTTGAGTTTTCCAATGCAATCTTCATCTTTGTCTTTAAGACACTCTAATAAGATATTCTCCATGCCCCATAGATTTTTTTCATCATGCTTGATAGGATAGAAGGTGACTTGTTGAAATAAAGTTGATGATTTGACAAGGGTAGCCACCTTTTTTTCTCTTTCTTCACTATTCACTTTTGCAACTTGCATTAAATAATGATTTCTTTTGATCTTTGGTCCATTTTCGTGGGAATTGAAGTTAAACATGTTTATTAACAATGTAAACATCATAAATGAGGCTTAGGCTTTGATTAGCATCAATTTGGAGAGGTTTTGGAATAAAAAAAACTCATGTTGACCTGGTTTTGCCAATGTGAGTTTTTGCCAACTTGTGGACCTCGGTTCTCTCTAACTAGGAAGAGTTATGGAACCCACTTGTACTTTTTAGAAAGCCCCAATTAGGTAATACAATATTTATGCTTGTGTTAGGAACTCATTCCCCTTGAAACTAGGTCAAAAACCCTTGTGTGGTTAAGGAGTTATGGCTTTGCCCTTTTCAAAACCTTAATTTCCCAACTTTTGCGATTACTCCCTAACCCTTGATCCAATGGTCATGAAACTTCATGGGTAGGTATAATATATCATTAGGAACATTTTTTATTCCCATCTTGAGGTCAAATTCCTCATGAGTGAAGAGTTAACTTTTCAGTCAACCGTTCGATCAATCGGTGACTACCGAGTCGACTGTCGGTGATCCGGACATTCTGAGGACTTGAAACTCTTTGGATGGACTTTAATAAGCCATAGGAACTTAATGGACTTTGATCCCACCATTGAAACACTTTTTAAACCAAAATTCAAACTACAGTTGACTTTTCCTGATCGAAAACCCTAATCGGGCGTCTTGAACTGCACTGTTCTCAATTCTTGGGTGACCACCTCAAATTGAACTCATACTTGATCCAATGGAGTATATTTGATCTTGTGGAGACTTATTTGAAGTTGAATCAATCCAAAACATTGATTGGTCAGACCATTGAAATCCCGATTTTGACGGTACGGAACCCTAATTCATCTGCATCTTACCAAAGATAAACTGGAAATGGGTTAAGGTTAGTTAATCAACTGAATATGATCCTAAAATGATGATGAGGATCTAAGGGGTCAAAATTTGGGGTGCAACAAAACTGACTAGAATTTCATGAGGAATAAGATGATGGCATTGGTTTTTTGAAATTCTCCCTCTATTTGAAAACCCGATAGCACATGTATGTTGAAGTTTTGAAATGCATTTTGATATGTAAAACCTGTTCTAAACATTTCCAACTCAAACCAAACACACACACACACACACACACTATAGACATAATGATGGATGATTTTGAATACCAAGATTGAGCCTAAACAAACTGTGACAGAAAGTGAGGTTCAAGTTGCAAATTTGTGTTTGTGGTGTGCATGAAGATGTTCAAATTCAATTCCGAACAGTTTTATATCATTCCAATCATATACACACACCATACAAATGCTCATGAATGAACCTAAACACAAACTCAGATAGAAAACAAGATGTTATGGGAAATAGTGTTCAGGTTGCAACTGTCATGAACAGGATGCATAATGATGTTCAGTTCTGATTCTAGGCAGTCTCAAATTGGATTAAATGCACACACATATTGAAAACATGATAAAGAGTGAATTCAATCAAGAGTTTTGGATCAGAGCAGTTTAAAATAGGAAATGGTATGCCAGCTGTCAAACTGTCATGTGAGATGCATGATGAGGTTCAGTTTTGATTCCAAACATATTTAGGTAAAATGAAACATATAAACACTACACATACATTGTATTGAGTGAGTTTAAGCCAAGAAAACAAGCTCAAAATGGTCTGTGGTGAAAATGGCCTTCTAATTGCAAAATTAACATGTGTGATGCACCAAAGAGTACAATTCAGGTTTTATGCATATCTACACCAAGTGAATCACATATGCATCTTGAAAATATGTTAACAGATGAAATTAACTAAAAGAGATGGTTCAAAATAGATTGTAGCAAAAAATGACATTTAAGTTGCTCTTTGGTTTTAGGATGATGCAGTAGATTGCTCAAAACCAGATTTAAGTACATTTTGATCATATGAATCACATACACATTCATCATATATACAAACAAGTGAGTCCAAGCAAGAAAAATGGTTCAAACAGGGCTGGTATGAAATTTGGTGAGTTAAATGCAAAATGATGCTTTTAAATGCAAGTTGAATGACCAATTCAGTTCCTATGCACAAATTGACCAAATTAATCACTTACACACATTGAAAACATGTTATGGGATGAATTTAAACAAAAGGTATGGCTCAAAACAGGCTGACATGAAAAGTGGTGATCAAAGTGCAAGTGTGTATGTGTGAAGATGCATGATGATGCTCAATTCTAGTTTTGTGCAAATTCAGGTCAATTGAATCATACATACACCATACATACATGATATTGAGTGGAATAAAACACATTTTGAAGTTAAAAGAATGCTTTCATGAAAAATGAGGGTTTGAGTTGCAAATTGGTCATTTTTGATGCAAACATGAAAAAATGCAATTCAACATTTTAAGCACTAGTGATCAAGTTAACTTCATACACATATTGAATACATGATGTTGGATGAATTTGAGCACAAATTTAACCACCTCTAGGCCTGAGATCACAGCTGGTGGGTTCATGGCAGAATTTTAGTACAAGACATAACATATTTCCAACATAATGAACCAAAAATGCTAAAACATGAAATTATGGTGTAAAGCAAAGATGGAGCGTCTACATACCTCTAGTAGACTGTGTTGAGCAGGTTTGATCAATAAGAAACCCAGAGAAAACTTCAAATGCACCTAGCTTTGGAGATTTCTTCTTTTTGAAGCAAGGATGCAAACTTCAAGACAGTTGGAGAAATAAACTCCACCAATGATCCTTAACACTTTAGACAGTTTAGAAATGATATATGTGATGTGTTTGAGTGATTAGAACATCAAGCAAATACCTAGAACAAGTTTTGACAGATTTTGTGGCTTTTGGTCAAAGTAACTTGGTATGGAAGTTGACTTTTTGAATGGTGAGGTTTTTGAATGGTATAAGGTCTTGGACACCTTCTATATCATATTTAGAGATTGTGTGGATGATTGTTGGGGAGTTTGAGTGTGGAGAAATGGTTTTGGTAGCTGGACTGTCAAGACAGATTTTTTGTGATTTTGTGATTTTGGTGAAAATGAATCAAAGAGTGGAGAAATGAGAGCTTTGTGTTTCTCTGGTTTTGGAGAGATTTCTGATGTGTTGAATGAGGTGTAGATGTCCTCTATTTATAGGCAAAGGAATGGTATGGGCAGATTTGAAGATTTCCTTCATAGGAAGGAAAGGTTTGTTTTTTGAATCAAACCTCCACAAAGGGGTTTTCTTGGCAGATAGGTAAGCTCAATAGTCAAGAAAAATGATGAGTTTGAAAGGGATAAATGCAGGCTAGAAGGTGTAGGCTTGTGGCTGGTTCAGAATTGCTTTTACACCTCATGCTTACCATGTTCACTTTAAGTGCAAGTTGCAAGGCAACTTGCAAGCCACTTGCAAGTTTGGCTAATTTCATACTTTCTGCATTTCTTTTGTTCTTTCATGCTACAAACCCTCTATACATCAGATAAAACATGTTTCACAAGCTGAGATTGGTCAGATTTGAGGAAAGAATGATTTTTGAACATTTGACAATGTGGGACTAAAGTGTGAAACCACCAACTTGTCATAACCATAACTTTCAGCTCACAAATCCTTTTGAGATGTTCTAGTATTCTTTAGAAAGCCCTCAAATAGCTCTAAAACATTCATATTTTCAGGAGTTTCAATTTCCCAAAGGAACTTGGCCAAAAATTCTCTCAAAGTTGCTAAAAAATGAACTTAAAAGTGAAATTTCTCTAAGTCTTTTTCCCTTCTTGAAATGAATTTGATCATAACTCCAAATCTATGCATTTTCTGATCATGGACCACTTAGGGACTTTTGTAGGGTTTGTCAAGAGCTTTCAAATGAGATTTGAACCACTTCATTTGGATGTGTGGTTAAGGAGTTATGGTTTAGCCCCTTTCAAAACCCTAATTTCCCAATTTTTCGATCACTCCTTCATCCTTGATCCATGGTCATGAAAATTGATAGGCAAGTGAAATATGATATAAGGAACATTTTTTATTCACACTTTGAAGTCCAATTCCTTAAATTTGAGGAGTTGACTTTTTGGTCAACCGTACGATCGATCGGTGACTACCGAGTCGTCTGTTGACACTCTGGACCTCCTGAGACTTTGAAACTTCTTGAATGAACTTTATTAAGCTATATTAACTTCATGGATCATAATCCCACCATTAAAATACCTTCCAACACCAAAGTCAAACTACAGTTGACTTTTACTGGTCAAAAACTCTAATCGGGTGCCCTGAAATACACTGTTCTTGATTCTGGGGTAACAACCTCAAATTGGGTACTCAATTGATATCATATGATACCCTTGATCTTGTTTCATGATTGAATTAGCCTAAAACTTTGATTGATCACAAACCCTGAAGCTTCGATTTGACTGCACCAAACCCTGATTCATCTGTAACTTGACAAAGACAAACTTGCACTGGGTTAAGGTTAGATAATTCATGAGTATGCTCCTAAAATGATAATGAGAATCTAAGGGGTCAAAATTTGGGGTGCAACAGTTGCCCCTATTTAAATATCTTCACTAGATGGAACTGAGATGACAATCCTCGTAGAATCGCAGTGAAAGGTATTTAAATATAGAAAACCGAAAATTTTGTCCCTTAGATCCGATGATATGCAAAAGGACAGGTCATGATATGCCATGAATTCTAAATGATGCTTCATGATGCTTGGATGCAAGACATGTGTAGAGGACAAAAAAACAAAGAAATGAGTAACTACCCATGGGGACCTGGTCTTGTGGATCCGACACTGGGGAAAACCGAGGTATAACAATCAATAGTTCCAACCATGACTAGTGATAACTGAGAGGAAAAATTTCACATGAGGATGCACAAAATCCAATGAAGATGACAATCTTACTGGGGAAGAGCAGACACTTTATTGGGGAGAGGAGTAAATTTCCACCAGGGAAAAAGAGTGATTTTATACTGGGGAAGCGAAGAACCAGAGACGTGAACCTCACTGGGGATGATCAGATGAGGGACTTCCTATAGTGAAGAGTTCAAACGGGATCTTCAGGAATGGACTAGAAACAAAGACAAAACATAATGGGGATACTAGTGACAACTAGATCTCCGAGACTTGTCTGGGGAAAAAGTTTCGCTGGGGATAAAGATGTCACCCAGTTTTAACAGATGGTTCAAAACAGTGCTAGTAACCACTAGACTTTCCGTTGGTAATGGTAACGACCAACCTGAGAAAATAACAAATGAGATTTCTCAAATCCAATCGGTAACACGTAAGATTTCAACTGGGGAATTTGGTGATGACCAAATTTCAAGCAATGCCAGTAACTACTGGACTTTAAAGGAGATTGGTAACGACCAAGTCCGGGTACCAATGACGATTAGATTTCAAGTAATGCCAATTACGACTGGACTCTGAAAGAAAACGTGGTGACGACCAAATCAGGGTATATCAACACATGTGATTATGAGAATGCTATCAAGCTACTAGGCTTTAGCTGGGGAGGTTGGTAACGACCAAACCAAAGGATACCAATAACGATTGGATTCTAAGCAATGCCAGTTACGACTGGACTTCACGGGGGAGGTTGGTAACGACCAACAGGATACTAATGCCAATAGGATTCCGAACATCTGCCAGTTACAACTGGACTTTAAACGGAAAATCTACTAGTAACGACCAGACTTCACAGGGGATTTTCTAGTGACGACTAGACTTCAGAAGGAAAAACGTTGGTAACGACCAAACCAAAAGAAAATAACGAATGAAGTTAAGACAAAGCCAGTTACGACTGGAAATATGGTGACGACCACAAGAATACCAATAATGATTGGATTGCAAACACTGTCAGTTACGACTGGATTTTAAAGGAGAAGGTGGTAACGACCGAATAAAAAGATACCAACGAGTGGAGTTAAGATAATGCTAGTTACGACTGGTTTTAACGAGAAATATGGTGACAACCAAAAGAATACCAATAACGATTGGCTTCTAGAACAATGCCAGTTACGACTGGACTTTAGACGGAAATTCACTAGCAGTGATTAGACACTTATGGGGAATCGACAGATAGCACACCGAACTCGAGAGACAAATGAATCACACTGAACCCAGGCTGAAATGCGTATGTAGTCTTGAAAATAAATCCAATCCTAATAGGGGAACAGAGCCTTAAACGAGCTAGTCACAGATGACAAAGTAAATTCAAACAAATGCTCAGAAATCTTCGACTGGGACTGAGTTCTCATATCATCATAAGAGGTTATGAGAGACAGTCTTCAAGCTTTGATACCTACACATGACCAAAGGAAAATCAGCAGTTTGACTTGCTTACACTTCATCAGGGAGTGCGATAGGATTGCGTATCAAAGTTTCCACTACCCTGAGGTTTCGGGGAAGTATGATCTTCCTCGATTCTTCCCATGAGTTGAAGTTTTTACATTTGTTAATCTTTCCAATCTTAATTTGACCCTTATGCTTTCAAAGTTATCGTTGATCAACAAACAATATTTTGCATAACAAAAAAAATAAAGGAAATGATAAATTTGCAAAAGAAAGAATGTCTCAAAACTGATTTTATTTAAGAATGAAATCTTGCAAATGACAAAATTCCATAGAAATTTTACAAGTGAAAAAAAATGGCAAAGTGGACAAGGTTACATTGAATCCCATGACCAGTTATCCCTAAAGACTAAAACTCCCCAAAATCCTTGCTTCTGACGAGAGAGGTTGGAGTGAATTCTTGCATAATCTTCGGCGGTAGTGACGACTCATCTGATGCAGTGACACGCCTTTATCCCTATCTTTTGCCTGGATCGCCCTTTCAGGTTTTCAATCCATCGGGACGCTCATTTTTGCCTAAGCCGCCCTTTCGGGTTTTCAACTTAGCGAGCTCCTATTTTCTTTCTTTTTCTCTTTTTCTCTTTTCTTTTCTTTTTTCCAACCCTAACTTTTGCATAAGCCGTTCTTTTGAGTTTTCGGCTTATCAGGTTCTTTTAGGCGTAATATTTATGTACTGCATCAGAATTCACTGGATGAGTAAGCTGCTCTCCATCCATGGTTGTGAGAATTAACGAGCCTCCTGAGAAGACTGTTTTCACAACAAACGGGCCGTCATAGTTAGGCATCCATTTTCCCCGTGCATCTTTATGAATTGGTAAAATCTTTTTGAGTACAAGTTCCCCTTCTCAGAATTCTCGGACACGAACTTTCTTGTCAAAAGCCCTCTTGATCCTTTTCTGATATAACTGACCATGACACATCGGAGACATGCGCTTTTCGTCGATAAGATTCAACTGATCAAATCTTTCTCTCACCCATTCTGCTTCTTCAAGCTTGGTTTCCATTATGACTCTCAAAGAAGGTATTTCGACCTCAATAGGAAGTACCGCATCCATTCCATATACCAAAGAAAAAGGGGTATCCCCTGTT
This sequence comes from Lathyrus sativus, assembly GCA_963859935.3. NCBI lineage: Eukaryota > Viridiplantae > Streptophyta > Magnoliopsida > Fabales > Fabaceae > Lathyrus > Lathyrus sativus. The sequence continues at coordinate 357,211,160 of OZ012737.1, forward strand.
GAAGTGCGGACGGACGTTTTGTACCCATGCAAGGCGAGTGGTAGCATCTCATGCCAATCTTTGTAAGTTTTCACCATCTTTTGCAAAATCTTTTTGATGTTTTTATTCGCAGCTTCTACAGCTCCATTCATCTTGGGACGATAAGGAGAGGAATTATGATGTTCAATTTTGAAATCATCGCACAACTCCTTCATGATTTTGTTGTTCAAATTGGTACCATTGTTCGTTATGATCCTGCTTGGAATTTCGTAACGACAGATAATTTCCTTCTTGATAAAACGGGCCACCACTTGCCGAGTAACATTAGTGTAGGACGCGGCTTCAACCCACTTTGTGAAATAGTCAATAGCAACCAGAATAAACCGGTGTCCGTTAGAAGCTTTTGGTTCAATTGCCCCAATCATATCGATGCCCCACATAGAGAAAGGCCACGGTGATGACAATACATTTAGCAATGTCGGTGATACATGCATTTTGTCCGCATAAATCTGACACTTGTGACATTTCCTGGCATATTGAATACAGTCAGTTTCCAAAGTCAACCAGTAATAACCAGCCCTCAAAATATTTCTAGACATAGCATATCCATTGGCATGAGTACCAAATATTCCTTCGTGAACGTCTTGCATTAACAATTCTGCTTCTCGTTGGTCGACACATCTAAGCAGGACCATATCATGATTTATTTTGTAGAGCACATCATTACTGAGAAAGAACTTGGATGCTAATCGTCTCAAAGTTTTCTTGTCAAGTGACGTAGCATCTGCTGGATACTCTTGTTTTAACATAAAATTCTTTATGTCATGGTACCAGGGCTTATCACCAGTTTCTTCTTCAACCATCTGACAGTAGGCGGGATAGGTCTTGCGTTCAATTCGAATAAGAGTGGCATCATTGACATCCCTGATTTTCCACATTGAGGCTAACATGGCTAGGGCATCGGCAATGTGATTCTCAGATCTCGGAACATGCTTGAAAGTGATTTCATCAAAATACTCGATCATCTTGACAATGTAAGCTCTATAAGGGATCAAATTCTCATGTCTAGTCTCCCATTCTCCAGTAACTTGATAAATAACCAAAGCTAAATCCCCCCTGACTTCAAGAAGTTTGATTTTGAGGTCGATAGCTGCCTCGAGGCCGAGAATGCATGCTTCATATTCGGCGATATTGTTTGTGCAGTCAAAATCCAACATGGGTGTGAATGGAGTGTAACCACCTTCTGGACTCATTAAAATGGCGCCTACGCCATGCCCACTGTAGTTGGAGGAACCGTCAAACATCATTTTCCACCAAAGACCTTCCTGCGGACCCTCATCAAGACCTGGCTCTTCACAATCTTTTACCAACATAATGTCTTCATCTGGGAAGTCAAATTTGAGAGACTCATAATCTTCCACTGGTTGATCTGCAAGATATTCTGGCAACACACTACCCTTGATAAACTTCTGGGCTACATACTAGATATCGTATTCTAATAATAACATATGCCAACGGGCGAGTCTTCCAGTCTGAGCAGGCTTCTCAAAAATATACTTTATCGGATCCATTTTTGAAATCAACAAAGTGGTATGACAAATCATGTACTGCCTCAAGCGTCTGGCAGCCCATGACAAATCACAACAAGTTTTCTCCAGAAGTGAATATCGGCTTTCACAATCAGTAAACTTTTTACTCAAATAATAAATAGCATGTTCTTTTCGTCCGGACTCATCCTGTTGACCTAACACACAACCCATGGAATTCTCGAGCACTGTCAAATACATGAAAAGAGGCCTTCCCGGAACAGGAGGTATCAAGATCGGAGGTTCTTGAAGGTAACCCTTGATCTTATCAAACGCTTGCTGACAATCTGAATTCCAAACAACCGTCTGGTCCTTGCGTAATAATTTGAAGATGGGCTCGCAAGTAGGAGTCATATTGGAAATAAATCTGGATATGTAGTTCAGTCTTCCAAGAAAACCTCTGACTTGCTTCTCAGTCTGCGGAGCTGGCATATCTTGAATGGCTCGGACTTTATCTGGATCCACCTCAATCCCTCGGTGACTAACAATGAAACCGAGTAACTTCCCAGATCTTACTCCAAAGGTACACTTGGCTGGATTCAGTCTCAACTGATATTTTCTGAGTCTCTTAAATAATTTCAAAAGATGTTCCAAATGGTCCTCCTCGCCTTGAGATTTGGCTATCATGTCGTCAACATATACCTCTATCTCCTTGTGCATCATGTCATGAAATAAAGCCACCATGGCCCTTTGATAAGTAGCACCTGCGTTTTTCAGACCGAAAGGCATAACTTTGTAACAGTAAGTTCCCCACGGCGTAATGAAAGTAGTTTTTTCCATGTCCTCAGGATCCATCTTAATCTGATTGTAACCGGAGAAACCATCCATAAATGAGAAAACAGCAAAACGAGTCGTATTGTCCACCAACGTATCAATATGCGGCAAAGGGAAATCATCCTTCGGACTGGCCTTGTTTAGATCCCTGTAATCCATACACATTCTGACTTTCCCATCCTTTTTCGGTACAGGTACAATATTAGCTACCCATTCGGGGTACTTGGACACTGCTAAGAAACCCGCATCAATCTGTTTCTTCACCTCATCTCGAATCTTGAGAGCCATGTCAGGTCTCGTTCTTTGGAGCTTTTGTTTAACCGGTGGGCATTCTGGTTGAAGTGGTAACTTGTGAACCACTATGTCAGTGTCTAAACCCGGCATATCTTGGTACGACCAAGCAAATACATCCACATATTCTTTTAAAAGCTCTTCTAGTTGCTGCTTGACTTCTGCCCCTAGGGCTACCCCTATCTTGACTTCTTTCTTGTCTTCTTCGGTGCCAAGATTAATGACTTCTACCTGTTCTTTGTGGGGCTGCAGTTTTGTGTACTCATGATGTGCCAATTTTACCAGTTCATCAGGGATTTCAAAATCTTCATCCTCATCTTTAGCTTGGTATATTGGTGAATCAAAGTCAGGAGGGAATGCAGAGTCATAGGATTCAATGGGTTTTAGAACATCATTGCATGTTGGAATGGCTTAATTTATTAAAACACACAAAGACAAATGCAGCACACAAAAGAGAAAATTGTTTTGGGTTTTTTAAGATTGCCATTTTTCTTCTTCTTTTTTTTTTTAAAAATGAAAGCAAAAGCAGTAAAGGAAATAACACAAGGAAATTAACAAAATAGTTCATTTTTCATTGATTTTTCTTGAAAGCACGGGGCCCTTACAAAACATTCCTATAGCCCTAGGCATGGCTATGGAGATTCGAAACAAAAAACAAGAAAAGAAAGACAAACAAATTACTTTAACTCAGGAAAGACCATAGGAATCTCAATAGCTTCCCAGTTGCTCAAGGCAGAGCTGCAATGATACACTAATTGTTCAACGTCTTCATCCTCAAAATCTTCTTCCACAACACTGATTTGGAAACCTCCACTGATGAACACTTCTTGTATAGTCTTTGGACGTCCTTTGTCATGTGTCGGTGCTTCATCATGAGTTGGTTTGTAACCCAACCCTTGGTGATCCATTTTTGGCTTCACTTGGATAATCTCTCCCCAATCTGCAGGAGTACCTTCTTCCAGTGTAGACTTGATGCTCTGAGCGGATGCAAAAGACGGACCACTCTTAACCACTGTTTCTTCCAACATCACCGCATTAGCTATCTCGAGTGCCTGAAAGGAAGTTTCTAACGCGCCCTCATCTGCTTCAATATACTTAAATGATGACAGATTTCTCACCATTAGGTCCTCTTCACCGTGTACAATCACTAACTTATCGTTCACAACAAATTTCATTCTCTGATGCAATGTGGAAGTCACCGCTCCCGCCGCGTGAATCCATGGTCGTCCCAACAAACAACTATAAGTTGGGTTAATGTCCATGACTTGGAATGTAATATTGAACACATGAGGTCCGATCATGATTGGCAATTCTACCTCTCCAACAACTGTTCTTCTTGAACCATCAAAAGCTTTTACAATCAAAGACGTCGGTTTCATTTCTGCCCCTACATATGCTAACCTTGCGAGCGATCTTGCGGGCAATACATTCAACGAGGATCCAGTATCGACTAAAACTCGTGCCATTGTATCTTCCTAGCACCTGATAGATATGTGCAACGCACGGTTGTGATTACGTCCTTCTTTTGGCAACTCTGCATCACTAAAGCTCAGGGTGTTACAGGCTGTAATGTTAGCTATTACTGAATCAAATTGTCCGAGAGTTATGTCTTTTGTCACATGTGCCTCCTTCAATACTTTTTGCAGAGCTTCTCTATGAGCTGGAGAGTTCATCAAGAGAGACAAGATCGATATCTTTGATGGGGTTTGGTGAAGCTGATCAATAACCCTGTAATCACTTTTCCGAATAATCCTTAAGAATTCCTCGCCGTCTCCTTCAGTACCTGGTACCTCTTTTTCTTTTGTCGCAGCAGAAGTAACCTCTTTTGGGGTGACTACTGTTATTTTTGGCTGATAGACGCGACCACTACGGGTCATTTTGCTTGTACCTGCAATGTTTGTCATGTCCACTTGGTCGTCTTTCACTGTCTCTTTCTGACTAACCTTCACAGATCCTCGGTCTATCACAGTCATGTCATACTTCCATGGAACGGTCTTTGTGCTTTCAAAAGGAAATGGTCTTGGTTTCTGAATAATAACCGGTCAAGGTTGATCGATAGCCGACTTGTTGAAAACAGGCTTCATACTTTTGTTGGTCATTTTAAACACTGGAACTTTCTCACCTTTCTTTGGTAAATTAAAAACAGGCTCAACTACCAAAACTTCTTCTTTCCTCACCTTACTACACACTTGTAACACTCCATCATCAATCAATCTTTGTATATCTCCTCGTACCACATCACACCCTCTAGAATCACTAGAACATTCTTTACAATCATTATGGGCATCCTCTATCAATCCTGCTTTCAGTAGTTTTTCGTGAAGTAACCTTAACGGGGTCCTGATCTCTAACACACCTCGGACCATCCTTTCATCCGAAACTTCTTCTACCGCATTAACCCCTCCATGATTCGGCAATGTATTACTTTTAACGTTAGGGGGTACATCATCAAAAGACAAGATCTTCTTTTCTATCAACTCTCTGACAAGATGTTTTAAAGCAAGACAACCTTCTAAATCATGACCGGCGGCGCCTTCGTGAAAGGCACAATGAGAATTTGGATTATAATGAGGAGATGTAGTGTCTGGATTTAACGGTCGCATTGTTACCAATCCCTGCTGTACTAAGGAGGGGTACAACTCTGTGTAAGTCATCGGTATTTGAGGAATTAGAGGTTTTGTTGTTGGTCTCCGATTCTGGTAGTTCTGTCTGGATGCCTGAGCTCTAGGCTGATGATGTTGCTGATAGGGTGGAGCGTTGGGCGCTCGTTGATACCTTTGTTGAATTGGCTGATATACAAGTGCTGGCACTGCCTGGTAACTGGGAACAGGGTGATTAAAAGCTGGAGTTACAGCTGCCACATACGGTTGTTAGGCATACTGCAACGGATACATTGGTCGTTGTTGTTGGGTTTGCTGAACATAACATGCTTGAGGCTGCTGAACAAAGCCTTGCTGAGGTTTTTGAACATAATTTTTCGGATACTGTTGGTAAGGCGGTCTCCAGGTGCGACTCTTTCTTCCAACGGTTACTACATTTGTTTCCCCTTCCTTCTTTTTATGAAAATTACTGCTGATCTTCTTGACGTTGTTGTTACAAGAACTGCCGGAACCACTAGCCACCTTTCCATTCTTCATTCCTAACTCCACTCTTACCCCAACTGCTACTATATCAGAAAAACTTGCGGTTACACTACTGATCATCTTCTCATAAAACTCTGGTCTCATCGTATCGACGAACCAATCTGTCAACTCTTTTTCACTCAAAGGAGGTTCCACCTGAGAGGCGGTTTCCCTCCACCTTTGTGCATACTCTTTGAAAGATTCTGAACTCTTCTGTGACATACTCAGTAACTGTCTTCTATCAGGGGATAAATCCATGTTGTACTTGTAATGTTTCACAAAAGCATCGGCCAAGTCTTGGAAACTGTGAATACGAGACTGATCCAAACCCAAATACCATTTAGCAGGAGCTCCTTTCAAACTATCTTGGAAACAGTGAATCATCAACTTGTCATCTTCTACATGAGCGGCCATTCTTCGATAATACATAATCAGATGCGTTCGAGGACAAGTAGCCCCAGAATACTGATCAAAATTGGGAACTTTGAATTTCGGCGGAATTACCAATCCAGATACCAAGCACATATCTCTGGCATCAGTTCCAAAGATGTCATTCCTTTCCATTGCTCTAACTTTTCTGCCTATAGTCTTTACACTTTCTTTCAACTTATCATGTCGTCCACACTCCTCTTCATACCCATCAAGACCTTCGTACACATGTGGAGGATTATGAAAAACAGGGCACGCTTGAACCTGAACAGAAGGCTGAGTGTAAGTAGGAATAGCTTGAGGAACTTCTACCCCTAGGGGAACTGCTTGTTGATTGACTACTGGTGGAGGTACAAAGCCAGGAGGTAACCTATATGGTGGAACATTTACAACAGTGATTGCCGTTGGGATCGGCTCCACAGCTATGCCAGTGATTTCAGAAACAACCGTGGCTTGAGTGTCCAACTTTGCACGAATGACTTGTAGGGCTTCCATGATCTGCCCCATGCCTCCTCGTAACTCTCCAAGTTCATTATCAATCCTGTCCACATCCAAATTTTGTCCTTCCACTCTTAGGCGAGCTTGGGCTCGGGTGTTATATCGGTGTTGAGGATTCAGTATGATTTTTTCTGGAGACAAGACAGCAAGATGAGACACAACACAAGAACATGCACATGCAATGCTTATGAATGAAAAATGCAACAATGCAAAATTAATCATTCAAGGAATCCAAAGGAATATTTGCAAAAATTATAACAAAGGGGAAATAAGCAAACTCAAAAGTCTTCATAGATTAACAACTGAGAGTTTTACAATAAAGATTCTGAAACTGAAATACAAGTCTTCAATACAGATACATGATGGAAAATAAAAGGATTTTAGATCTTCTTGTTGGATGGCCCTTCGTCTTCTGGATGACTTCTCTTTCCACCTTGACGGATCAACTCTTGAAGCTCTTCCTTCTCTTGCATAGCCTTGAAATACTTATCCCTCCAAGCCCTTCCTTCTTTTTCAGCTTTTGCCAAAGCAGTTTTCAATTCTTCTACGAGAGTAGGTTTGGGTGAGTCAGGCTCAAAACGAGTATAGAACATCTTCAATGCTGCTTCTTTTACCCATGATAAGTAAGATTCTGAAACAATGGTGTCGTGGTAACCTAAGGCAGTTACTCCCCTCGTGTGGACATGACGCCAAGCATACACAATTCGAGCCCTGTAAGTAGGATTCTTCCCCTCTTCAATGTAGAAGCTTCTCAAAAAGTCTGGGTCTGGTTCATTCTCCATCGGGTGTCCTAACTGGCGACGAGCTAAAATAGGATTATAGCTGATGCAACCATTAACGCTGATGAGCGGTACATTCGGGAAATCTCCACAGCTTTGGATCTTGGCAATCCCTTCATACATAGGGTCATACCACTGAATATCTGAGTGTTTGAGCAACAATAGTTTTTCAACCCATGAGAGCCCATTTTGCTTATCCCAGAGTGCTGGAATTCTTGGCAAGTGCAAAATAAACCACTTGTGCAAGAGAGCGGTGCAACACTCAATCTGTCCAACTTCATAACGGTTCCTACGGTGGATGGAAAAGTACATATCGGCCAACAAAGTAGGTACAGGATTCTTGATTAAGAAAAGGTTGATTGCATTTGCGTCCACAAAATCATTAGCAGTCGGGAACATGAACAGTCCGTAGATTAGTAAAACCAGGATGGCCTCAAATGCTTCAATATTCTCTGACAAGGCATAGCTTTGAGCTTTTTCATACAGGAACATAGCTGGAAATCTATACTACCCTCCCTTAGCAATCATATGAGATCGTACCTCGTCCACCTCCAAATATGCGGCCTCTGCAACTGCTCTTTCATTAGGAGCCCTTCTCTTCCAGAAAATGGTCTAGGAGTGACGCCTACTCCCATCAGGGCGGAATATTCTTCCAAGGTTGGTAGCAACTAATAGTCTGGAAATGTGAAACAGTGATATGTTGAATCATAGAACTGCACGAGTGCGGATAACATCTCTTCATATACTTGAACTTCTAGCAAAGACAGCATATTCCCATACTTCTCTCTGAATGCCTCGGGGTCTTCTACTAAACTTCCCAGTTTCTTCAAGTTCTCCAATTTTGGTCTTTGGAACACAACCTCTACTTTCTTTCCAGAATCCATCCTATAATATCTGCAAAGAATCTTTAGTTCCTTGAATGATTAAATAATGAGAATGCAAATGCAAAAGTTTCATGGAACTCAGATCAAAACATCATTTCATTTCATTGATTTTCAAGTTTTGAATTACAAAATATCCAGTACATTTTACAAAATTCCTAAATATAAGGCTGACAGTATTCTAAGTAAAAGTCCTCTTTTTTCTTGATCTTCCTGAGTTTTTTTCTATCTGTGTCTTCTCAAGAATGAGCTTGTCCACGACTAGCTTCCATGGAATTGACTGATGGCTAGAGGAAAATAAATCTTCCTGCGCCTTCCTCTTCTTACAAGCAATCATTTCTTCATCTTTCAACTGGAGTTGTCTACGGAGTTCATCATTCTCTTCCATGGCCACTTGGTACTTGTACCTCCAGGCTACTTCAGTTTGTTGTGATTTCCTCAAAGCAATCTTTAATTTTTCCTCTTCAGACATAAAGATCAATGGGTATTCCTCCTCCAAAACCATGGGTTTCTGCTGAGGATAAGGCATCTTCAGTTGAATAGCTCTCTTTCGGACCCATTGGAGATAAGGTTCGAGAGAGACGCAATTAGGTTTTCCTAAGTCTTCCTTTCCTTTATTATGCACATGGCCCCAAGCTTTTAGGATCTCTTCTTTCAATTCTGAAACTCCTTTAAAGAAAACATTCTCCACATGAGCGCTATTGGGTTTGTCCTTCAATGGATATCCAAGTTGTCGGCGAGCGAGAACAGGGTTGTAACTGATTCCTCCATTTGTACCAAGAAGAGGTACGTTACCAAAACTTCCACAACTGTCAATGATCTTTATCCCATCGTAATTACGGCTATACCAATAAATATCCGAGTGAGTGAGAGCCATAACCTTCTGAGACCACCAACCTTCCTTCCAAAAAGTATGAGCTTTAGGTAAGTGAGAAATAAACCACTTGTATAACAAAGGGACACAATAGGTGACCATTCCTCCTTTATGCAAATTTCTCAAGTGAACAGAATGATAGGCGTCAGCTAGTAAAGTAGGCACAGGGTTTTTCTTCAAGAAAATCTTAATTGCGTTGAGATCCACAAATTTATCAAAACTTGGAAACAAGAAGATTCCATAAATGAGCAAGGCGAGGATAGCCTCGAATGCATCCATACTCAAGTGATCAGCATAGTATTGTGCTTTCCCAACAAAGAACTTTGCAGTCAAACCAAATACTCCTCCTTTAGTAGCCATATTTTTCTGAATATCCACCAATCCCAAACGTGTAGCTTTAGCAATTTCTTCCTCCTTAGGGTCCTTCTCCATGATTGGAAAAGGAGAGTCTTCAAGAATAGGCAAACCAATCAAGCAAGAATATTCCTCAAGTGTAGGTACTAGCTGATAATCAGGAAAAGTGAAACAATGATAGAGTGGATCATAAAACTGGAGAAGTGTGGAGAGAAGTCCCAGATCCATCTTCTTCTTTACTTTCAACAATGACAATAAGTTCCCATACCTGCTCTTGAATCCTTCTATGTCTGTTATCAAAGTACTCAACCTCTCTATGTCATCCAAGTTAGGACTTTTGTAAGTGTACTTCATAGTTTTCTTTTTTCCACTATCCATGATGATCCTAATGTTTACAAACAAAAGATCTGAGTTCCATGAAACTTTTATGATATGATGTTCATGAATGCATGAATGCACAAACACAGGTAAGCACAGATTCACATATACACATGGGTAAACAGATAAGGGTTTTGGTTTGGAGAACATGAGCATGGAGCCAAGGTCTACCCATCCCAAAGGTATGTACTAAGGCTTTCAAAGACTGTAGAACAAGGTTCTAAAAGAGTTCCCAGAGTCCTCGACCCATCTTTCGGATATTATCAATTTCCCAAATACTTGGTGGTCAATAATATTCTCAAGAGAGTCTCGTCCAAGTGTAGTATCGCGTATCAACTATTTTGGAATTACTTCCTTATAATCATCGCACTACATCCTAATAAAGCCATAGTGGGGAAAAGGTAATCTAAAGGTCCTTAGTATCACGAGCTCCCATGTAGAAAGTAGCATTGTTTTTACGAATACTCGATCAATAATACTAACTCTCAGAAGGGCCTCTACTGAGCGGTGGTTTTCTCAAGTCAACTTGGTCGGGAATCAACTCCCTATAAGTCTCCTTGAATATACCACCATCCTATCATAAGTACGCTCAAACACGGGTATAGTGTTGTCTCACCACTCAAAGTTCCCAAGATCCAACAGGGCACATATATATTTTTTTACAAGTATTCACAAATAAGCAAGTAATTAAACAAGATAGGCTAAACCCTCAAGACAGCCTCCCTAGTGAAGTTGCCATTTCAGTTGCGGTGAAAATTGGATATCAAGCTATTAGATTAACTTGAATCTTAATTCTTTTACAACCAAACTTTATTTTATCCAAAAGGAAAGGTCTAAAGAAAGAAAAACTCTTTTTCGCGATGTAACGACAACGCTTAAGAGATTCGGGGATCGGGGGTTGGTTATACCTAGGGAAGGTGTTAGCACCCTAAGCATCTGTAGTACTCTACAGGAATCTTTTGTTTGATTACTTGCTAAGTTTGTGAAAATGTGCTATGGATTGGGAAAAGATATGAGTTGAAATCTAAAGTTATATACACTAAGTTTGCTCGCAAAGACATCGCGTCTTCTGTAACACCCCCTTCTATACCCCCAAATAAACAATAAATATATATATATATATAGGCACATATAAAATTTATCAGAGTATGCTTTAAAGTACGGTATAAAAGAAGTATGTCACATTATCACCAATAAAACGTTCAACGCCTGCTCTATACAAATATGCAATCGTGGGATAGTTTTCAAAATAGAGTAACTTGGTCCTTACACCCACATCTCGATATTTAAAATTAAAGCGGAAGATTAAAACATTTAAATTGCTTCAAAACATTTAATCACATAAATACATGTTATCCAGTTGGTTCATCAATCATTCATGTTATAAAACATTATCAACTGATACATCACAAATGTATCACAAAAGAATGTTATACAAGCCTAACTACCCAGTGTTACATAATCAGAGCAGTCTGACTCAAAAGAATGAAGCTATACTTCACAAAAGAAACCTCCAGCAACCTAATATGCAATGCCTCATAGAGCATCATAAAACAGCAGAAGGGTGAGAAATATTACCATAATAATCAATGCATAAGATTATATATATAAACAAGTAACAAGTACATATAATCCACATTTCTCACCACACTTCATTTCATAGTCATATTCATCACGGCATAAATATAAACGAATATGAACAAGCATCAAGCATATCCCTTCATGCATATTTCACAATTATCCAAACACATCACATTTACAAGCACACTTCATATATCAATGACATTTATACTATGTGACTCCAAAACAACTCAATGCAACTCAATGCCACTCAATGCTATATGGTACCAACACTCGTTATCATTTTTTCGGTTTTTACATTAAACCGGGTCCACTCTTCTAGACCGATAACGACAAAAGCCCGTCCTCTAAGCTTTCAAACCCACTCTTCTAGGCTTGGGACAAGTCACTAGTCTCCACGAGACTAGCAAGCATTTCCTCTTGACTGAATGATGCATATGCAATCGAAAATCAAATGCACTTAAGACCGACATCTTAATCTCATGCATTCAAATAATTCATCTCTTCAAGAATTACGTCATGATTGCATACACAACATATTTCACAACAAGTCAAGGTATTCACACAATTAATACCAATAACATATTCACAAGCTATGCACACATATCCACAATGTTCTCATGCACATTTATCATACAATTCACGCACAACATTATATGTTCACAATTTATCAGACAATGCACACATAACCTCTATTATGTTCTCATGCATTTCCAATCAATACAAATAATATACACATCTCAAAACCTAGAATTCGCGCCCGAAGGCTACCCACAGCATATCACAATAGTACATAAACTATGCGATTTAACAAGCAATAAACCATAGTCGAACCACACAATCAACCTATGGATGAATCTCAAACAAAACAAAAACCTGTCATACTCGCTACTCCTTCACTAAGCGAACTCCTAGCGAGTATTCGCTACTTGTTCGCCTAGCGAACGTGCTAGCGAACCTCAATAGAAGCTACTGACTTCATTCGCTACCTGCTCGCTACAGTGAGCTTCCCAGCGAACCATTCGCTATCTCTTTGCTACACATTCGCTACCAGCGAACTCACCAAAAATCCATTATGTCCAAGTCTGGGACCATTCGCTACTTGTTCGCTGAGCGAGCTCCTAGCGAGCGTTCGCGACCTGCTCACTTAGCGAGCTGCTAGCGAGTGTGCGTATTTTGTTTTTCACTTACTGTTATCCAACTCAACCAACTCCACAAACTCCAATCTCACCAATCCAATTCCAATACTCTTAGTATAACATTTCTAGACTATTCTACATCATCTATTTCAGATTCTAACCGATTAAATGGAGTTCTACCGATTAATTCCAACTTTGCCCTAAAGTGGAAAAATGGTGGAAAACATCCAAAAACCCAACCCAAGCATACATAATCACACACATTGATCAAATAATAATGTTTCTCACCCTTACCTTGATTGGATTGAAGCTTTGGGTTGATCTTGATCTCTTCCAAGCTTTTCCTCTTCTCTTTCTTTCTCTTTTCTTTCCACAATGTTTCTATTCTTCTCTTTTCTTTTCCACTTTCCTTATATATATATATATCTCTTATTTTCTTTCCATTCTATTTCCTTCCATTCCATTTCTCTCTTCAATTATCTCTACCAAATAATTCCAAATCATTAAATTAATTCCAATAAATCAATTAATTAACATAATTAATTAATTAGTGAAATTTGGGTTGTTACAACCCTCCCCCACTTTAGGAATTTTCGTCCTCGAAAATGTTACCTGGTTCAAACAGCTCTGGATAAGACTCCCTCATCTGGCTCTCCAGTTCCCAAGTCACATTTCCACCAGCAGGTCCTCCCCAAGCGACCTTCACCAAAGAAATCTCTTTGCCTCGAAGTTGCTTCAACTTCCGATCCTCTATCCGTATAGGTGATGCCTCCACAGTTAGGTTATCTCTCACCTGCACATCGTCTACTTGGACTACATGAGACGGATCTGCAATGTATTTCCTCAACTGAGATACATGGAACACATCATGGAGATTATCAAGCGACGACGGTAAACCCACACGATAGGCCACTTCTCCTATCCTCTGCAAGATCTGATAAGGACCAATGAAACGCGGCGTCAACTTACGCGACTTCAATGCCCTACCAACACCAGTCATCGGAGTGACTCGAAGAAACACATGATCTCCCACTTGAAATTCAAGTGTCTTCCTCCTCTTGTCATGATAACTCTTCTGACGACTCTGAGAAATCCTCATCTTTTCTTAAATCATCTTAATCTTGTCCGTAGTCTGCTGAACTATCTCGGGTCCAACTACAAGACTTTCTCCCAACTCATACCAACACAATGGCGTCCTACACCGTCTACCATACAAAGCTTCGACCGGTGCCATACCAATACTCGAATGAAAATTGTTGTTGTAAGTAAACTCAATCAAAGGCAAGTAGTTATCCCAAGCTTCTCCTTTCTCCAACACACAAGCTCTTAAAAGATCCTCGAGCGATTGAATAGTCCTCTCGGTCTGACCATCTGTCTGAGGATGATAAGCTGAACTTAAATGCAACTTCGTACCCAAAGCACTTTGCAAGCTCTCCCAAAATCTCGAAGTGAATCTCGGATCCCGATCCGACACAATACTAGACGGAATACCATGCAAACTGATAATCCTCTCGATGTATAACCTGGCCAATCTCTCTAACGAATAATCCATTCGCATAGGAATAAAGTGAGCAGATTTAGTCAATCTATCCACGATAACCCAAATAGCTTCAAAATTACCCGGCGTCCTCGGTAATCCAGACACAAAATCCATAGAAATGCTATCCCATTTCCACTCAGGAATAAACAACGGTTGCATCAAACCCGACGGCTTCTGATGCTCAATCTTCGACTTCTGGCAAGTCAAGCAAGAATACACAAATTAGGCAATATCCTTCTTCATACGAGGCCACCAAAATACTTTCCTCAAATCTTGATACATCTTAGTAGCACCCGGATGAATACTCAATCCGCTAAGATGTCCTTCCCCAAGAATACTCTTCTTTAGCTCCTCAATATCTGGAACACAAACTCTATCCCGAAACCTCATAATACCATTCTCGTCCATCCGAAAATCACCACCTTGGCCTTGGTTGATCAAAGTCAACCGATCAACTAAACTCAAATCGGATTTCTGTCCTTCTCGAATTTCGTCCAAAATACCACTCGTAAGCTTTAACATCCCGAGCTTAACTCCATAAGAAGTCCTCTCACATACCAAACTCAAATCACGAAATTGCTCAACCAATTCCAACTCTTTCATCATCATCATTGACATGTGTAACGACTTCCGACTCAACGCATCCGCTACCACATTCGCTTTGCCCAGATGGTAATTCAACCCAAAATCATAATCCTTCAAAAGTTCTAACCACCTTCTTTGTCTTGCATTCAATTCCTTTTGATCAAAGAGATACCTCAAACTCTTTTGATCACTAAACACTTCAAATCTCGCACCAAACAAATAATGCCTCCAAAGTTTTAGTACAAATACAACGGCGGCCAACTCTAAGTCATGTGTTGGATAATTCTTCTCATGCACTTTGAGTTGCCTTAAAGCATATGCTATCACTTGATTATTCTGCATCAACACACCTCCCAAGCCCATCAAAGAAGCATCACAATACACAACAAACGGCTCTTCCGGATTTGGCAAAATCAGAACAGGGGCTGTCGTCAATCTTCTCTTAAGTTCCTGAAAACTCTCTTCACACTTGGCATCCCAAACAAAAGCTTGACCCTTCCTAGTCAACTGCGTCAACGGCAATGATAACTTAGCAAATCCTTCAATGAACTTACGGTAATAACCTGCCAAACCAAGAAAACTTCTAATCTCAGAAACTGATTTCGGTGCCTCCCATTGCGATACCGCTTCAACCTTTGACGGATCAACCGCAATACCTTCACTTGAAATCACATGACGAAGGAAACTCACTTCCTTCAACCAAAATTTACACTTAGAAAGTTTCACATACAACTGCTTCTCTCTCAACACAGATAACACAATCTTCAGATGTTCGGCATTCTCTTCTTCACTCTTAAAATAAACCAGGATATCATCAATAAACACAACCACAAACTTGTCCAAATAAGGATGGAAAATCCTATTCATATACTCCATAAATACACCTGGTGCATTAGTCACACCAAATGGCATAACAGAATACTCATAGTGTCCATACCTTGTTCTAAAAGCAGTCTTCTGAATATCCTCAGCTTTCACACGAATTTGATGATACCCAGACCTCAAATCTACTTTACTGAACACACTTGCTTCAACCAACTGATCCATCAGTTCATCAATCCTTGGAAGTGGATACTTATTCTTGATAGTCACTTTGTTCAACTGTCTGTAATCCACACAGAGCCTCATAGAACCTTCTTTCTTCTTAACCAACAACACCGGTGCACCCCACGGCGACACACTCGGACGAATAAACCTCTTCTCAAGCAAATCTTCAAGTTGACTCTTCAACTCTTTCAATTCCGATGCAAACATACGATATGGAGCCATCGATATCGGACTAGTTCCAGGAATCAGGTCAATCGAAAACTCCACTTCTCGTTCTGGCGGTAAATCCGTTATCTCATCAGGGAAAACTTCCGGAAAATCTCGAACAATTGGTAAAGCGTCAATTGCTCCACTTTCACCATTACTCAAAGTTGCCATCAACATAAATACCTTTGCACCATCCTGTACCGATTCCTTCACTTGCTTCGCCGTCATAAACAAATCCCTTTCAACGTTCGATTCAGGAAAAATAACCGTTTTATCAAAACAGTTAATATAAACCCGATTGAATTTCAACCAATTCATTCCAAGAATGAAGTAAAGTTGATCTAAGTGAAGACACACTAAGTCAATCCCAAAGTCTCTACCGAAAATACTCAAAGGGCAATTCAAACACACATACGGTGTAGTTACCGAACCCATAGCAGGAGTACCAATAACCATACCACCACCAATCACAGACATCTCAAGATTCAACCTCCTAACACACTCCAAAGAAATAAAAGAATGCGTAGCTCCAGTATCAATTATAGCGATCAAAGGTATACCATTAATGAAACACGTACCTTAGATCAATCGATCATCACTAGCAATTTCGGATCCAGATAGAGCAAACACTTTTCCGCTCCATTGATTCTTCTTTGGCTTATCACACTTGGTACTAATGTGCCCTTGCTCACCACAGTTGTAGCAAGTCACATTTGCACCGCTTCTGCACTCAAGAGCTTTGTGGCCTGGCTTGCCACACTTAAAACACTTCTGCTCCACACTCTTGCACTCAGTAGCATGATGCCCCGCTTCACCATAATTGTAACATCTCACTGCTGTCCTGCGCCGACTCATCAAAACAATTCTTAAGCACCCGGCTTCACTCAAAACAATTCACTGCACCACGCCATCTAAGCTTGCAAGACACATCTATCCCATCCAACACAATCCCAACTTCTATCAACAAGAGATTAAGGGTGATCAGTTCCTTAATTTGTCAATAGACAGTCGAAAATCATGATGGGGTATAAACCATCTTTACCAAACTATAAGAGCATTCAACCACACTGAGCTACAATTCCACACTTGCAGCAACCTGGAGAAGCACAAGTTTCTCCCCCACTTTAATCATTCCCACTCCTTGCAGACAAAAGTTAGACAACTAACACGTACCGACAGTGTTTTCACAAACATGTCGCATACAAGGGAACAACCAACATTAGACAACTTGGCCGGATGGACCGACCTGCTCTGATACCACTTAATGTAACACCCCCTTCTATACCCCTAAATAAACAATAAATATATATATAGGCACATATAAAATTTATCAGAGTATGCTTTAAAGTACGGTATAAAAGAAGTATGTCACATTATCACCAATAAAACGTTCAACGCCTGCTCTATACAAATATGAAACCGTGGGATAGTTTTCAAAATAGAGTAACTTGGTCCTTACACCCACGTCTCGATATTTAAAATTAAAGCGGAAGATTAAAACATTTAAATTGCTTCAAAACATTTAATCACATAAATACATGTTATCCAGTTGGTTCATCAATCATTCATGTTATAAAACATTATCAACTGATACATCACAAATGTATCACAAAAGAATGTTATACAAGCCTAACTACCCGGTGTTACATAAACAGAGCAGTCCGACTCAAAAGAATGAAGCTATACTTCACAAAAGAAACCTCCAGCAACCTAATCTGCAATGCCTCATAGAGCATCATAAAACAGCAGAAGGGTGAGAAATATTACCATAATAATCAATGCATAAGATTATATATATATATATATATATATATATATATATATATATATATATATATATATATATATATATATATATATATATATATATATATATATATATATATATATATATATATATATATATATATATATATATATATATATATATATATATATATATATATATATATATATATATATATATATATATATATATATATATATATATATATATATATATATATATATATATATATATATATATATATATATATATATATATATATATATATATATATATATATATATATATATATATATATATATATATATATATATATATATATATATATATATATATATATATATATATATATATATATATATATATATATATATATATATATATATATATATATATATATATATATATATATATATATATATATAAACAAGTAACAGTTACATATAATCCACATTTCTCACCACACTTCATTTCATAGTCATATTCATCACGGCATAAATATAAACGAATATGAACAAGCATCAAGCATATCCCTTCATGCATATTTCACAATTATCCAAACACATCACATTTACAAGCACACTTCTTATATCAATGACATTTATACTATGTGACTCCAAAACAACTCAATGCAACTCAATGCCACTCAATGCTATGTGGTACCACACTCGTTATCATTTTTCGGTTTTTACATTAAATCGGGTCCACTCTTCTAGACCAATAACGACAAAAGCCCGTCCTCTAAGCTTTCAAACCCACTCTTCTAGGCTTGGGACAAGTCACTAGTCTCCACGAGACTAGCAAGCATTGCCTCTTGACTGAATGATGCATATGCAATCGAAAATCAAATGCACTTAAGACCAACATCTTAATCTCATGCATTCAAATAATTCATCTCTTCAAAAATTACGTCATGATTGCACACACAACATATTTCACAACAAGTCAAGGTATTCACACAATTAATACCAATAACATATTCACAAGCTATGCACACATATCCGCAATGTTCTCATGCACATTTATCATATAATTCACGCACAACATTATGTGTTCATAATTTATCAGACAATGCACACATAACCTCTATTATGTTCTCATGCATTTCCAATCAATACAAGTAATATACACATCTCAAAACCTAGAATTCACGCCCGAAGGCTACCCACAGCATATCACAATAGTACATAAACTATGAGATTAAACAAGCAATAAACCATAGTCGAACCACACAATCAACCTATGGATGAATCTCAAACAAAACAAAAACCTATCA
The DNA here is from genome assembly GCA_963859935.3 of Lathyrus sativus. Taxonomy (NCBI): domain Eukaryota; kingdom Viridiplantae; phylum Streptophyta; class Magnoliopsida; order Fabales; family Fabaceae; genus Lathyrus; species Lathyrus sativus. The sequence goes on from OZ012737.1 coordinate 357,230,266, forward strand.
TACTCGCTACTCCTTCGCTAAGCGAACTCCTAGCGAGTATTCGCTACTTGTTCGCCTAGTGAACGTGCTAGTGAACCTCAACAGAAGCTACTGACTTCATTCGCTACAGCGAGCTTCCCAGCGAACCATTCGCTATCTCTTCGCTACACATTCGCTACCAACGAACACACCAAAAATCCATTATGTCCAAGTCTGGGACCATTCGCTACTTGTTTGCTGAGCGAGCTCCTAGCGAGTGTTCGCGACCTGCTCGCTTAGCGAGCTGCTAGCGAGTGTCTGCGTATTTTTTTTCACTTACTGTTATCCAACTCAACCAACTCCACAAACTCCAATCTCACCAATCCAATTCCAATACTCTTAGTCTAACATTTCTAGACTATTCTACATCATCTATTTCAGATTCTAACCGATTAAATGGAGTTCTACCGATTAAATCCAACTTTGCCCTAAAGTGGAAAAATGGTGGAAAACATCCAAAAACCCAACCCAAGCATACATAATCATACACATTGATCAAATAATAATGTTTCTCACCCTTACCTTGATTGGATTGAAGCTTTGGGTTGATCTTGATCTCTTCCAAGCTTTTCCTCTTCTCTTTCTTTCTCTTTTCTTTCCACAATGTTTCTATTCTTCTCTTTTCTTTTCCACTTTCCTTATATATATATATATATCTTATTTTCTTTCCATTCTATTTCCTTCCATTCCATTTCTCTCTTCAATTATCTACCAAATCATTAAATTAATTCCAATAAATCAATTAATTAACATAATTAATTAATTAGTGAAATTTGGGCTGTTACATCTTCTGCCTACGTATCCTAACTAGGATAGAATCAGAGCAATCGTAGTTCACCTCACAAGGGAAGAAGAACACTTGATTAGGATCAAGGTTCCAAGGGGGAAACAAACATGACAATGTTTGTGTGGATTTTGACAAAACTCCCTAATCTAAATTATAACACTCAAAAGAGGAAGTAAGAAGTCATGACGATGATTCTTACATAGAGTTAACAAACTCTATCCTAGATTTCTAGTTGAAGAACACTCCTAGTACAGGTGGGTCTTTTAGACTTAAAGCAAAATCTAAGGGTTTCTAAACTAAGGTTGAAGTGACTTAACAAAGTCAAGGGAATGGGTGAATGAGTTATCCATAACATAAGGGTTATTGGAAAGATCTTTTCCTTTGGAGAGAGAGGGGAGGCAACTTGCACGAGAGCTAACAAGCTTCATCACTTGGGGAAAAGAAAATTACTTAACAAGGAAAAAATATGGTAAAGATAAAGAGCATGGTGACAACCATTAAATGAACATGTTTAATGTAAAAACAAAGATGCAATGATGGCAATCAAAGCAGATGAGTAAGCAAGAAGTGTGACGACAAATCGAGCTTAAGGAAATTCAACAGATGAGGTAAAATGAACATGGTAACAACCAAATAAAAATCCTAGCATGTTAACTAACATCTAAGGATATGAGGGCAAGCAAAACATAAGCATATACAATTACAACAAGAGAGAAATTCATCTGCATATGTGAAAACGATCGTAAAATGCACCTAACTTGCAAATAGTCAAAAGGGATGAAAAATTAGGAAAACATGGAATTTGAAAATATGGCATGAAAGTATACATCAAAACAAACACAATGCAAAAAGAATGGGTGAAATATGATTAAAAATGAGTGAGATATGAATTTTTGAAAATGGGATGAAAAAATAGCAAAATTGGTAAAAGGGTTGCCCTCCTCAGGGGTCGAACCCAGGTTCAGTATGTGCAAGGCGTGTTTTTGGCAATGGTCTTACCACTGGGGTGGCTATACATCTGTTTGTAAATGCCACCCCATAAACATATAGGGTATGTTTTCAAACCAGGCTGGGCCAAACATGAGCAAAAACCATGATTTGCGTTTTGTATCATAACTCTTTCAAATCTTGATGGATTTATACAAAATTTTAGTGTAAACTGACTAGAATTTCATGAGGAATAAGATGATGGCATTGGTTTTTTGAAATTCTCCCTCTATTTGAAAACCCGATAGCACATGTATGTTGAAGTTTTTAAGTGCATTTTGATATGTAAAAGTTGTTCTAAACATTTCCAACTCAAACCAAACACACACACACACACACACTATAAACATAATGATGGATGATTTTGAATACCAAGATTGAGCCTAAACAAATTGTGACAGAAAGTGAGGTTCAAGTTGCAAATTTGTGTTTGTGGTATGCATGAAGATGTTCAAATTCAATTCCAAACAGTTTTATATCATTCCAATCATATACACACACCATACAAATGCTCATGAATGAACCTAAACACAAACTCAGATAGAAAACAAGATGTTATGGGAAATAGTGTTTAGGTTGCAACTGTCATGAACAGGATGCATAATGATGTTCAGTTCTGATTCTAGGCAGTCTCAAATTGGATTAAATGCACACACATATTGAAAACATGATAATGAGTGAATTCAATCAAGAGTTTTGGATCAGAGTAGTTTAAAATAGGAAATGGTATGCCAGCTGTCAAACTGTCATCTGAGATGCATGATGAGGTTCAGTTTTGATTCCAAACATATTTAGGTAAATTGAAACATATACACACTACACATACATTGTATTGAGTGAGTTTAAGCCAAGAAAACAAGCTCAAAATGGTCTGTGGTGAAAATGGCCTTCTAATTGCAAAGTTAACATGTGTGATGCACCAAAGAGTACAATTCAGGTTTTATGCATATCTACACCAAGTGAATCACATATGCATCTTGAAAATATGTTAACAGATGAAATTAACCAAAAGAGATGGTTCAAAACAGACTGTAGCAAAAAATGACATTTAAGTTGCTCTTTGGTTTTAGGATGATGCAGTAGATTGCTCAAAACCAGATTTAAGTACATTTTGATCATATGAATCACATGCACATTCCTCATATATACAAACAAGTGAGTCCAAGCAAGAAAAATGGTTCAAACAGGGCTGGTATGAAATTTGGTGAGTTAAATGCAAAATGATGCTTTTAAATGCAAGTTGAATGACCAATTCAGTTCCTATGCACAAATTGACCAAATTAATCACTTACACACATTGAAAACATGTTATAGGATGAATTTAAACAAAAGGTATGGCTCAAAACAGGATGACATGAAAAGTGGTGATCAAAGTGCAAGTGTGTATGTGTGAAGATGCATGATGATGCTCAATTCTAGTTTTGTGCACATTCAGGTCAATTGAATCATACATACACCATACATACATGATATTGAGTGGAATAAAACACATTTTGAAGTTAAAAGAATGTTGTCATGAAAAATGAGGGTTTGAGTTGCAAATTGGTCATTTTTGATGCAAACATGAAAAAATGCAATTCAACATTTTAAGCACTAGTGATCAAGTTAACTTCACACACATATTGAATACATGATGTTGGATGAATTTGAGCACAACTTTAACCAACTCTAGGCCTGAGATCACAGCTGGTGGGTTCATGGCAGAATTTTGGTACAAGACATAACATATTTCCAACATAATGAACCAAAAATGATAAAACATGAAATTATAGTGTAAAGCAAAGATGGAGTGTCTACATACCTCTAGTAGACTGTGTTGAGCAGGTTTGATCAATAAGAAACCCAGAGAAAACTTCAAATGCACCTAGCTTTGGAGATTTCTTCTTTTTGAAGCAAGGATGCAAACTTCAAGACAGTTGGAGAAATAAACTCCACCAATGATCCTTAACACTTTAGACAGTTGAGAAATGATATATGTGAGGTTTTTGAGTGATTAGAACATCAAGCAAATACCTAGAACAAGTTTTGACAGATTTTGTGGCTTTTGGTCAAAGTAACTTGGTATGGAAGTTGACTTTTTGAATGGTGAGGTTTTTGAGTGGTCTAAGGTCTTGGACACCTTCTATATCATATTTAGAGATTGTGTGGATGATTGTTGGGGAGTTTGAGTGTGGAGAAATGGTTTTGGCAACTGGACTGTCAAGACAGATTTTTCATGGTTTTGTGATTTTGTGATTTTGGTGAAAATGAATCAAAGAGTGGAGAAATGAGAGCTTTGTGTTTCTCTGGTTTTGGAGAGATTTCTGATGTGTCGAATGAGGTGTAGATGTCCTCTATTTATAGGCAAAGGAATGGTATGGGCAGATTTGAAGAAAGAATGATTTTCTTGGCAGATAGGTAAGCTCAATAAAGGGGTTTTCTTGGCAGATAGGTAAGCTCAATAGTCAAGCAAAATGATTAGTTTGAAAGGGCTAAATGCAGGCTAGAAGGTGTAGGCTTGTGGCTGGTTCAAAATTGCTTTTACACCTTATGCTTACCATGTTCACTTTAAGTGCAAGTTGCCTTGCAACTTGCAAGCCACTTGCAGGTTTGGCTAATTTCATAATTTCTGCATTTCTTTTGTTCTTTCATGCTACAAACCCTCTATACATCAGATAAAACATGTTTCACAAGTTGAGATTGGTCAGATTTGAGGAAAGAATGATTTTTGAACATTTGACAATGTGGGACTAAAGTGTGAAACCACCAACTTGTCATAACCATTTGTCATAACCACCAAATAGCTCTAAAACATTCATGTTTTCAGGAGTTTCAATTTCCCAAAGAAACTTGGCCAAAAAGTCTCTCAAAGTTGCTAAAAAATGAACTTAAAAGTGAAAGTTCTCTAAGTCTTTTTCCCTTCTTGAAATGAATTTGATCATAACTCCAAATCTATGCATTTTCTGATCATGGACCACTTAGGCACTTTTGTAGGGTTTTTCAAATGCTTTCAAATGAGCTTTGAACCACTTCATTTGGATGTGTGGTTAAGGCGTTATGGTTTAACCCCTTTCAAAACCCTAATTTCCCAATTTTTCGATTACTCCTTCATCCTTGATCCAATGGTCATGAAAATTGATAGGCAAGTGCAATATGATATAAGTAACATTTTTTATTCACACTTTGAAGTCCAATTCCTTAAATTTGAAGAGTTGACGTTTTGGTCAACCGTACGATCGATCGGTGACTACCGAGTCGTCTGTTGACACTCTGGACCTCCTGAGACTTTGAAACTTCTTGAATGAACTTTATTAAGCTATATGAACTTCATGGATCATAATCCCACCATTAAAAAACCTTCCAACACCAAAGTCAAACTACAGTTGACTTTTACTGGTCAAAAACCCTAATCGGGTGCCCTGAAATACACTGTTCTTGATTCTGGGGTAACAACCTCAAATTGGGTACTCAATTGATATCATATGATACCCTTGATCTTGTTTCATTATTGAATTAGCCTAAAACTTTGATTGATCACAAACCCTAACGCTTCGATTTGACTGCACCAAACCCTGATTCATCTGTAACTTGACAAAGACAAACTTGCACTGGGTTAAGGTTAGATAATTCATGAGTATGCTCCTAAAATGATAATGAGAATCTAAGGGGTCAAAATTTGGAGTGCAACAACCTGCCTCTAAGACCAACAACATCCAAGCAAAACCTGCACAACGCTGTGAAACCTGCGATTTGAAAGCAAATCATCAATTGAAGACTTAATCAACAAGTCTAATTTTGTTTTGAAAACAACAGAACGATTTAAAAAAGAGAGGGAGAAAGTTTTGGGGACAATAATATATAAAATCTCATTGTCCTTCTTTGCATAAAAAGAATAGAAACCAACAAAACATAAAAACATCTACACCCTTCTTCACAGCAAACAGCGAAACACCTAAGCACCACCTCTTCAAACTCTCTGCATCTCTCACACTCATACTCAATGACAACTGCCTAGGATTTTAGAATGCCCTCGAAGAAGAAAAATAAATGACGTAGAAAAAAGAGAAATAGAGAGAGAGGATAGCAACAAGAAAAAGTAACAGAAATTCTCAAAAAAAGAACAAGCCTTTAAAAGACTCCTACATACTTTCTCTGAAACATACAAAAACCTCTGTTTCAATTTCCTTCAATTTACCTCTCATCAAAACTGTGACATAATTTCCCACTACAACAACATCACAAAACAAACTACTCTTCATTAATTAACCACCTCCCCCATGACCAACCACCATTTTTGCGGCCAAGCAATCACGTGCCACTTATCACCGTTCAAGCAACACGAACCAAAAATAACACCGCAAGCGAAGTGGTCGAGAGAGCAATGGAGAGAGATCACGCAAAATAGAAGATCGTGATTTGAACATGAGCGCGTGAGTCTGAACCGCGTTTGGAAAGCAGAAAAACAAAGCTTTTTCTTTTGTGAGATTGTATTTTCATCAGCCGTTTCGTTTTTCTTTTTTCTCCAATTCAGGTTTGAGATACTTAAGACCCAGATGAGTCATTCTGAACTGACCCAGAATGAGCGCCCCATTGGGCTTTGGACTCATCTATTCATATGTTGCTGGCCCATCTTTTATTCTTTCCTTTTATTTATTTTGTTAACTTTGTTTTATATTTCTTATTTTATAATATCTCATAATCTTATTCTAGTAAAAATATATAATATATCTTTTAATATAATTTAGTTTTGAATAGTTGATTAATATTATTTTAATTATATTTTAATATATTAGTTAGAATCAATAACTTTTATTTTAGATTATTTAGTTTTAGTTGTTAAACTTCAAAAATATTTTTAATTAGTTTATATATTAATCCTTTTCATTTCAAACTCATGTTTAGAATGTAAATATTAGGGTTTTCGACCTTCGATCACTTAGATTTTGGTTAATTAATTTTTAATAATTTCTCTGACTTCTAACTTTGCAAGTTTGTAACTTAGATTCCTTTACCTACATCTTATGATTTCGATTCTTGTTCTATCTATTCTCTTGTTCATATCATTTGCATATTTTGTTGTGTCATATTGATTCACTTTTGGTTTCATTCTATTGTGTGTCTTCTCTTGATAAATTGACTTTCGAATTGTGCCTCGATTACTTGTTTTCCTGTTGCTTCACATATTCCCTTAGAATCTCCTAGTTCGGCTTAATTTACGATTAAGTTCGAAGTAGGATAGACATTATGCTCTCAATCCAAGCATTATAACATTAGGGTTAGATTTCCTTCATCCTCAACTTTAGGACCATCATGGCATGATAACACTTAGGATCCAGTTCCCCTAGATTTTCTTTCTTCCCGCATCCAATTTCTTTCTTAATCAAAAATCAAACTAAAACACTTACTAACTACGGAACACTTTTTCAATAAAAGATGAAAAGGGAGTTGGACTGGAGTCTTCGAGTTCTCTCTTCTATTGTTTAAGTGCGAGGAGCATTTCTTAAGCATACAAGAAATCGTCATCCATTTAATATACGTTAACTATATCAAAACCCTTTCACAATTAAGGTTGAAAAAGAGAGAGAGTCGAGTCTTCAATTTGCTCTCCCGATTATTTGTGCCCGAGGAGCCTTCCTTAAGCATTCAAGTAATCGTCATCCAAATAAAATATCAACACATTAAATCAACTTCTCGCCTCCGTGCGATCAAAGTTATTTCTTAAAAAGACATTTTATTTTCGTTCTACCGCGATACAGGTAACGCATAAGACTCATCGAGTGAGCCAAAGTACACGTAACTGCTAGAATGCAAATGTTAGCATCGTCCATAAAAAGTACCAACAAGCCGTAGTCCGAACTACGGACGCTCTGACTCTTCACTTCTTAAAAGTGAAGGTACGTAGGTACAAGGGCCCCAATCCTTGGTGAGCACCCTAATAAAAAACCACCCATTTCCCCTTTAGCAATCTAAATCTTTTTCTCATACCTTTCGCATTAGTCATCTTAGAAGAAAACAAACAAGCTTAGCTAACTTTTCTCTCAAAGCGAATTAAGAGGTTCCCGTTGAGTACAACGGACGTGAGGGGGTGTTAATACCTTCCCTTCACGTAACCGACTCCTGGACCTAGGATGTGGTTGCGATGACCATGTTCTTTCCCTAAAGCTTTTATCAATATGTTCATTTCCCTCTATAGGATGAATAAAATTTGGTGGCAACTCTATTTTTTCTATGTCCATCACAATGGTCGTATCATTTTTCAAGGTGCGACACTAGGTCGACCATGGATACATGAAGTAGGGGAAATCACGTCAACACTCCATCAAAAGCTCAAGTTTGTCCGAGAAGGGAAGCTGGTAACTATTTGTGGAAAGCAAGCATTGGGGTTGATCCACCTCTCCTCTTTCTATTATATAGATATAGATGAAGCGATTGGAACCCAGTTTCAAGCTCTTTCAATTATTGGAAGTAGCGCCAAGAAGAGTGGGATTTCCATTTATCTTTAAAAGATGCTCAACATGCTATGGAGAATGGCTCCAATGATGGATGAGGGCAAGTTTTGACATTGCCAGAAAGCAAGAATAGAGAAGGTATTGGCTTCTCTGCTGTTTCTACCAAAGTTGCTGCTGAAGAGGGGATTATCAGACCAATTGAAGATGTGTTATGCAATGGAGGGTTCGATAATCTGCCTGAAGTCGACGCCATCATTAAGAATGAATCTGATGAAGATTTTCCAGACTTTATTGTGCATGAATGAGTATGCCAAAATTGGAATGTTGTCGATGTCCATACCATTGTTTATTTATCTAAGTAATTTTCTTTGTTATGTTTTAAACTCCTCGCTCTACCCAAGGCGAAGGAGTAGTTGTGTGGGATTTGTTTTAATAATTCCCTTTGCTCTGCCCAAGGCAAAGGTGTACTTGTGTTAGGGATTTTGTTTCAAAATTGCTATCATCAATAAAATTGTCATTTTGCGTTCCATCTTATTATTTTTACTTTTTACTTTTCTAGAAAATGGTAATCATAAAAAAATCCGAAAAGTATGTAACATAATTGTTAGACACAGATTGATGTTCAATATATCTCATTATTTTGATGATAACATTAATGAAATTTTGTATAGAGAATTTATATACACTAATTTCTATTCAAGTGTTTATTTGTTTCAGATATCAAAATTAATATTATTCTGGAAGCAAGAATGCCTCTGAACACCAAAGAACGAAAAAGGTCTGAGCGTCAGAAGCAACACATCAGAAGACTCTGATCTGCTACAATGACTCTGAGCAAAGCTAAGAAGAGCTTGAGAAAAGGACATACGTAAAGCTTCAGAAGACTCTGAAAGTACTCAACGCTGCAAGTACAGAAGCTCTGATAAGCAAGTATGCTCTGATAAGGATTTCACGCTTAAAGCACTTTGCTGCAACTCTGATAGAGAAACTCTGATTGAGTTAACTCTGACCTGAACAACTAAGGACATCATCAAAAGTTCTGATGCAAGATGTTCCAAAGTTGTTGAAGAAGATGTTATTCAAATAAAGATACGTTAGTATATTCCTTGTCTTATCCTAAACGGATCTTTCCCCATTCGTGCTTGACACAAGAATTTAGACAAAAAGGATTTGTTTGAACATTCCTCTTCTGAGAAAGGGAAAGTCAGTAGAAGACAAAAGGATCAGAATGCACAGATTGCACAATCTTTGAGAAAGGATTTCAAAGTACTATAAAAGCAAGTCCAAGCATCACTTCAATGGTTAACGAACTTGAATCAAATTCTTGACACATTATTCAACCAGCTCTCACAAATATTCTTCAAGCTAGAATAGTTTTCATATTTGTTCTTTAACTTGTGTAAAAATCACTGTTGTGGTATAGCTTTTTAGAAGCATTTCTTAAACACAAAACTGTTAGTTTATCTTTGTAAAAGATTTCCTTAAGAAGACCAAGTTATGGTCAGAATTTCTTGAGAAAACTAAGACAGTTGTCTTAGTGGTTTACACTATAATCAAGTTTGATATAGTGGATTAAGTCCTTGTTGAGAAAGGCAAATCACCTTGGTAGAGTGGATTGGATTAGTTTGAGTTCAAACGAACCAGGATAAAAATACTGTGTTATTCTTCTATCTTCCAATTTGTTTAAAACACTTATTCAACCCCCCCCCCCCCCTTCTAAGTGTTTTTCTCACCTTCATTTAGCATCAGAGCTCCGGTTCTATAAGTGCTCTCACTTAACCTTGACAGAAAAAGATCCAGTTGAGAAAAACTTCTAATCTCTTGTTCGTTATTCATCATGGTTGCTGAAGCTTCAACTTCAACTTCATACAACAACAGATACAATGATAGAGACATAATCAGCACCAAACCTTCCATGTTTGATGGTGAGAAGTTTGATTACTAGAAAGATAGAATAGAAAGTTTCTTTCTAGGCTATGACGCTGACTTGTGGGATTTGGTAAGTGATGGTTACATTCATCCTACTAATGATGAAGGGAAAAAGGTTGACAGAAAATCTATGTCTGATCAACAGAAGAAGGAGTTTAGAAACCACCACAAAGCAAGAACCATCCTGTTAAATGCAATATCTCATACTGAGTATGAGAAAATAACACACAGAGATACTGCATTTGATATGTTTAAGTCTCTCAAAATGACGCATGAAGGAAACTCCCAAGTAAAGGAGACAAAGGCTCTGGCCCTCATCCAGAAGTACGAAGCCTTCAAAATAGAGGAGTCTGAATCTGTGGAAACTATGTTCTCAAGATTTTAGATCCTAACTGCTAGGTTGAAGGTTCTGGATAAAGGCTATTCTACTTCAGACCATTTCAAGAAGATCATCAGAAGCTTGCCAATAAGGTGGAGGAAAATGGTGACAGCTCTGAAGCTTGCGAAGGATCTGAATAAGATCACTCTGGAGGAATTGATCAGTTCCTTAAGGAGTCACGAGGTTGAGCTGGAGGAAGACGAGCCTCAGAAGAAAGGTAAGTCTGTTGCTTTAAAATCTAATAAATCTGCTAACGCGTTGCAGGTTATTGAAGAAAGTTCTGAAGAATCTTCAGAAGAAGAAGATGAACTGTCTTTGTTGTCTAAGAGGATTAATCAACTCTAGAAGCACAAATAAAAGAAGTTCAGAAACTTCAAAAGATCTGATCAGCGTGGCGATTCTTCTGGACATAAGAAATCTGGAAAGAAAGATATAGTGTGCTATGAGTGCAAGGAGCCTGGCCACTATAAAAATGAATGTCCCAAACTTCTGAAGGAAAAACCCAGAAGGAAGTTTAAAAATAAGAAGAAAGTTTTAATGGCTATGTGGGATGATTCAGATGCTTCTGAATCTTCATCAAAATCAGAAGATGAGTGTGCTAATGTAGCACTAATGGCTGGCATGGAGGACCACGAAGAAGCTGCTGAATCTGGATCAGAATCAGATTCTGAGGAGGTATTTTCTGAACTCACTAGAGCTAAACTTTCTGAAAGTTTATCAGAAATTCTGGAAAGCTACAGCAAAATCAAACTCAAATACAAGAAGCTTCAAAGATGTCTTGCATCTGAGAATGATCAGCTGAGATCAGAAGTTGTTGAGCTTAAAGCAAACAATCTTAAAATACAAAATGATTTAGAAAAAGCTCAGAAATCTGACTCAGAACCTATATCATGCTCTAAAAACATTTTAGAAGAGTATGGCTATAGCTTTCAGAAGTTTTTAGCCAGAGGCCTAGATAGAAGCAAGATGGCTTCAATGATCTATGGCGTAAGCAGAAACAATAGAAAGGGAATTGGATATGAATCACCTTCTGGGAAGGATTTAAATCTAAAACCTATTGATAAACTGACCATTAAGTATTCTCCTCTATATACTCATTTCAAATTTGGTCATTTAAATGATATTAAACACACACGTTCTAATCAGAACAAACCTGTGTTTAATAAACCAAAATTCCATTAGAAAAAGGATGCTTATAAGGGAAAGAAATTCAGAAAGAATTTCAAACCTACTAACCCCAGAGGACCCAATAAAATATGGGTACCTAAGGACAAAATGACGGGAAGAAGGTCTATGTTCCAAAGCCTGGAACTTAGATCTAGAGGTGACGTGAAATTTGGAGGGAACCAAAAAGGCAAAATAATAGGCTCTGGAACTATTGGTAATGGTAACCCTCCTTCCATTTCTAATGTCTTACTTGTTGAAGGATTAACACATAATCTATTGTCCATAAGTCAATTAAGTGACAATGGTTATGACATAATCTTCAATAAAAAAATGTTGTAAAGCTGTCAGTCAAAAAGATGGCTCAATCCTCTTTAATGGAAAAAGGAAGAACAACATTTACAAAATCAATCTTTCAGAACTTAAAGTTCAGAATGTAAAATGCCTTCTGTCTGTTAATGATGAGCAATGGGTCTGGCACAGAAGATTGGGTCATATTAGTATGAGACTTATATCTCAGATTAATAAGCTCAATCTGGTCAGAGGACTTCCTCAGTTGAATTTCAACTCAGATGCTTTTTGTGAAGCATGTCCGAAAGGAAAATTTTCAAAATCTTCTTTCAAAACAAAAAATGTTGTTTCAACCTCTAGACCATTAGAGTTGCTTCATATTGATCTGTTTGGACCAGTGAAAACTGCATCCATCAGAGGCAAGAAGTATAGATTAGTCATTGTTGATGACTACAGCAGATGGACATGGGTAAAATTCCTGAAACACAAGGATGAGTCTCATTCTGAATTCATTGACTTCTGCAAACAAGTCCAAAACAAAAAAGAATTTAAAATTGTTAAAGTCAGAAGTGATCATGGTGGAGAATTTGAAAACAAATACTTCAAAAAATTTTATAAAGAAAATGGCATTGCACATGATTTTTCTTGTCCTAGAACTCCTCAACAGAATGGAGTTGTAGAAAGGAAAAATAGAACATTGCAAGAAATGGCCAGAACCATGATCAACGAGACTAACATGGCAAAACATTTTTGGGCAGAAGCAGTAAATACAGCTTGTTATATTTAGAACAGAGTGTCTGTAAGACCTCTTCTGGAGAAGACTCCTTATGAACTGTGGAGGAATAGAAAGCCCAACATTTCTTATTTCCATCCTTTTGGATGTGTATGTTTTATGTTGAACACTAAGGAAAATCTGAACAAGTTTGATTCTAAAGCTCAGAAGTGTTTCATGCTTGGATATTCTGAACGCTCTAAAGGCTACAGAGTATACAATACTGAGACACAGATTGTAGAGGAATCAATTCATGTTAGATTTGATGATAAGCTTGGCAATCAAAAGCCAAAGCAGCTTGAAATTTCTGCAGATAGAGAAGTCCTTCTCACAGACTCTGAAGAATCAGAGGCAGACAAAGCTCAAGCAAAAGCACCAGAAGCAACGTTAGATGTTACTCCCTTGACTTTTTAGATGGATAGCTTGAGAATTTCTGAAGAACCAAATGTTAAAGGATCATCCAGAATCAAAGCCTCTCATCCAGAGGAAATGATAATTGGAAAGAAGGATGACCTTATCAGAACAAGGTCATTTCTCAGATCTTCTGGAACGTAACTGTTTGGTTTAGTGTCCATCATTGAACCTACTCCTGTGGATAAGGCTCTAAATGATAATGGTCGGATACTTGCTATGCAAGAAGAGCTTGACCAATTCACCAGAAATGACGTCTGGGATCTAGTTCCAAGACCAAATGGTTTCAACATCATTGGAACTAAATGGTTCTTCAGAAACAAGCTGAACAAGCAAGGAGAAGTAATCAGAAACAAGGCTAGGCTGGTGGCTCAAGTATACAGTCAGCAAGAAGGTATAAATTACACAGAGACTTATGCTCCTGTGGCAAGGTTAGAATCTATTCGCTTGCTTATTTCTTTTGCTGCACAGAATAGTATCACTCTTTATCAGATGGATGTTAAAAGTGTCTTCTTAAATGGTTTCATAGAAGAGGAAGTGTATGTTCATCAACCTCCAGGTTTTGAAAATGAAAATTTTCCAGAACATGTTTTTAAACTTAAAAAATCACTCTATGGCTTAAAACAAGCTCCCAGAGCTTGGTATAAGAGGCTGAGTAATTTCCTTCTGGAAAACAACTTTGTCAGAGGAAAAGTTGACACTACTCTCTTCCATAAATCAATTAAGAAATACATTTTAGTCTGTCAGATTTATGTTGATGATATTATATTTGGAACTACCAATATTACGGTTGGAAAGAAGTTTGCTCAATCTATGCAGGCAAAATTCGAGATGAGCATGATGGGAGAACTCAGATTCTTTCTGGGAATTCAAGTGAATCAGACTCCAGAAGGTACCTACATACATCAAACAAAGTATGTAAAGGAACTTCTGAAGAAATTCAACATGTCAGAAAGCAAGGTAGCAAAGACTCCAATGCATCCTACAAGCACACTAGGTAAAGAAGAGAAGATCTGATTAATACAGATTAGTTGGATTCTGTGATGCTGACTATGTTGGAGACAGAGTAGAGCGTAAGAGTACTTCTGGAAGCTGTCAGTTTCTGGGAAGTCATATGATCTCTTGGTTCAGCAAGAAGCAACCCACAATAGCGCTATCAACAACAGAAGCAGAATACATTGTTGCTGCTGGTTGTAGCACACAGATGCTCTAGATGAAGAGTTAACTTGAACACTATCAGATTCATGAGAGTAACATTTCTATCTTCTGTGATAATACTTCTGCTATTTGCCTTCCTAAGAATCCAATCTTGCATTCAAAGGTAAAGCACATAGAAATTAAGCATTATTTTATCAGAGACTATGTTCATAAGTGTCGCTACTGCGAAAATCGGCGCCGGCTGACAGAAGAGTCGCCACCGTGCGTTATTTATCCCAACGGAGGTAAAGGAAACGCTCGAAGTAAACCTCGCAAAAAACGGGAAAAGGTATGGTCATCGCAACCAAAACCTGGGTTCGGGAGTCGGTTACGCAAGGGGAAGGTATTAGCACCCCTCACGTCCGTCGTACTCGACGGGATCCACGCTTGGTGTTTATAAGGAAAAGGGTGTGTTTACCTATCTACGCTAATGGTCAGTCTGAAAAGAAAAGAAAAGGACAGGACTCGACAGAACATACGTTGTTCTGGGCCTACGTACTCCCTCGTGCAATGGGAAAGTCAGAGTCAACGTAGTTCGACTACCTACGTCTAGACGGGGGGAGGTTGCTCGCCAGGACATCGCATCCTATGCCTACGTACTTCCACACGGCATGGAAGATCAGAGCAAATGTAGTTTGACTAACTACGGGTAATCTGGGTGTTCTCACACAGCAGTGAGAAATTAATCTGGTTTTAAGGGTTCGGGACCCTATGGGAAAAACTACGGTCTGGTCTCAAATGCCCTCGGGCGAGAGAAAAGGGATAACATCAGTCGTCATCGGGAAAGTCTCGATCGCACAGCAGCGAGAGAACAAAAGGTTAGTTGTTAGTGTGCTCGCTAGGATATCGCATCCTATGCCTACATATCCTCGTCTGATACGAGAAATCAGAGCAGCTGTAGTTCGGCTAACTACGACACAAGCTATTCAAGTGTTTTTCTATTGCTTTGAGAAAGGAAAGAGACACCCTAAAACTATGGTTGAAAAGGGGAATCTAACTACTGTTATCATGCCTGGTTGACCATCCTAATGTCTATCATAACTCCTCCGCAGCGGAGAAGTTAGAGTTCCTAAGGGATCATGGCAACAGGACTAAACAGCAAACAGGAATCAACTACAAAGTAAAGAAATACTATAAATATGCATGAATGCAACAACCAAACAATCAAGGCACAAAGGCCGCAAACCACAGAGGTAAGGGAGCTCAGCTCTACCAAATACCAGCAAGCAAAGCCACTCAATAACAAACAAGCAGAAGGAGGACCACCTCAACTTCTCATGCACACAAAGCCTACTTCTAAGATGCACCTACCTCATAAATATCTAGATGAACCCCTAAGTCTAATGCAGCACAACACCACACAAGTCAAACAACACAAAGAGAAGGCGAACCAGCCTGACAAGCTCCTATCCAAAACTTAAACCAAAACCCTGAGCAGGACCCCTAAACAAAACCCTAATCAAACCCCTGAGCAAAGCCCTATGCAAAACCCTAATCAAATCTCTAAGCACAACCCTAAGCAAAACCCTACACAAGAAAAATCAATCCAGTCTTCAAGCTTCAAGACAAGCTTACCAAAGAAAGGGAGCTAAGTAGGCAGACTCATAGTGCTCTCCTCAGGAAAGTACTCGGAGGCTTATACTTAGGAATCATATCCCATGTGGCTCAACAATTGTGATCGGTTCACGTTCCTCCTCAGGAGAAACTAAACTCACATGAAGGCTCTAACATCATTGGATACTTGAGAAATCCTACATGAACTAAGGGAACTAAGTGAACAGACCCATAGTGCCTTCCTCAGGAAAGTACCAGGAGGCTTCCACTTAGGAATCATATCCCATGTGGCTCAACAACTGTGATCGGTTTATATTCCTCCTCGGGAGAAACTAAACTCACATGAAGGCTCCAACATCATTGGATACTTGAGAAATCCTACATGAACTAAGGGAACTAAGTGAACAGACCCATAGTGCCTTCCTCAGGAAAGTACCAGGAGGCTTCCACTTAGGAATCATATCCCATGTGGCTCAACAACTGTGATCGGTTTATATTCCTCCTCGGGAGAAACTAAACTCACATGAAGGCTCCAACATCATTGGATACTTGAGAAAGAGGTGAGAAGAAAGAAGGAAAGACATCCATAGTGCCTTCCTCAGGAAAGTACCATAAATTTCCCTCAAACTTCAGGATCTCAAACCTCACAAACAGAGAGCAAGCTCCTAGACTAGGCCTTCAATCCATGCATCCTTGCAAGCTCCAACCTCTCAACCTCTAGGTCTTGATCTTCAATCTTCTCCTTCATCATTCTCCTTCAACAAGGTCTTCAAAGCAAACCAAGCCCCACAACAATTCCCCAAAGATAAACCCCAAGGATAGACAATCAACACAAAACATGCCACACAAACAGTACATTCAGAAAATACTCTGAAAATACTAAAGTCACAGGGAAAAATCTAATATTTATTCACAAGGGTCTATTATACTTACCCATAATATCCCTATAGTCCCATACCCAAAATCAAACTAAAACTCCTAAAAGAAATGATTTACTTCACCTATGTCAAACCTAAAACCCTAATTTGATACACTAATGTCCATTAATCAAACTAACTAAAATTTTAACCTAAAATTCTTGGTATAAAAACCAGAGGGAGTTAAGGTCAATACCTAATCATACTAAAAAGAATGGATCAAAAAGATTAAAGGAAGGTCCTAAAATAAATTCTACAAAATGAGGTACTAGCTTAAACCTATTAAAAAGCTAATAAAATGGAAAATATACAAAAAATAGTAAACTAAAAATAAAATGGAGTTTTTATTTTTATTAATTTTATAGACACAATTAAGAATCTAATACAAAAATAAAAAATGAAAAATACCAATTTTTCAATTTTATATGAATTATTCAAGATGCTAAAAATATTGAAGAAAGTAAAATCAAAGAAAATGAATTAAATTGGGAGGGGGTGCAGATAGCCTATGCGCTCAGTTCAATTAATCCTTGGGCTCAGACCTAGGGGGTGCCAAGAGCAAGTGCGCCTGGGCCCATCTGGTTTTCAGAAAATGAATAAAAACAAAAAGAAAAAAGAGAAAGGAACGGTGTAAAAAGCAACCCAATGCAGTGTTATTTGTGATGGGCCTTGATAGGGGGGTGGGGTTATCAAATCTCATTCGGCCCAGGCGTTTCATAAATGAAACGCAGCATTTCAAGCTTGCAGCCATTTCCCTCTCTTTTCAGTTTTGAATATTAGCCATTAGATCAGATTTTAGGTCAAAGGTCTCCCTCCAAATCCACGGCCCTCCTTCATCTTCTCCAAATGAAACCCTAAATTCAGAAAAAAAAACTCCCTCCATGCACACACCTTCATCCCCTCTGCTCTCACTCTCCACTCAATGAAATGTCACAATATAAAAACCGAAAATGGCCTACTCCTTCCCCTCTACAAGACCCTACCCTTAGTTTTCTCTAAAACTTCCCCAAACATCAAACCCGATAGGTGTAAATCTTGGGTACCACTCACTTTCACTGATATGCATGCTAAGGATTCTTGCTGAAACTTACACTATTGTGTTCTACACATTATGTGGAGTATCCTAAACATCTTAACTAAGATTAAAGTGCCCTAAACTGAGTGTTCTATGCCAAGAAAAGTTAACTGCCCTAGCGCAAACCTTCATCAATGGCTCTAACAGTTAGTATACTTCATCACCTACCTAAACCTAGCCTTTCTAACCTAAAAATACATACTAATATGGCATCATTAAGGGTGCACAAATTTAATGTCATACCTTGAATTTTTGGTGAAACAGTTATGGATTCTTGCTTCTCAAGTCTTGGCAAGCCTCTCAAATGTTCCTTGGGATGTATTGTTGCTTCTGTATGCAGAGGAAATGGAGGAAAAAGCTTGTAACCTTGGCTGCACTTCTGATATGGCTTCTTGAGTTTTCAATGCAAGCTCTTCAAGATGCCATTAATGGACCTCTGGTTGGTCTTGCACACCCTCACAATGTACTAGAGATTGAGGATGAAGGAGAAACTTGCACAGAAATGGAGTAGTATCAAGGATCTCTCACTTGCTTGTAAATGAAGCAATCTCACAATTCTCACTCTTCACTCTCTCTATGCACCAACCTTTTTCACCAACCTTCTCTAATCAGTATATAGATGATGATGGAAATGTCTAGCACATTCTGGATCCCTCTAGGATGATTCTAGAAACTTCATGAATCTCTCATGATATGGCATAATGGAACTTATCATCTCATGTAATATCTCCTCTCATACACTTTGCAGCCCACTTGAAAATCTCATTTCATGACAAATTGGAAGTGTATTAGTGCTTACATACCCTGAATTTTGCCTTATGCTAAGTTTTGCATGGTTGCCTTATTATGCAAGTAATGGATTTACAAAGCAACCCCATTTTTAAAGCCCTATCTCAAAATTGTGGCTGAACCAAAGTCTTTAAAATGTTGTTTAGAATCAATTTGGTATATTACATGACCCATTTTGGATTTGTAGATTGCCCAAACCAATTTTCCATTTGAACTTTTTCAACTTATATGCCATTTTTAAAGTCATTTTTACCAACTTTTATCAATTTGAGTTCTATGCATTTCCAAACTTCCATGACCTCTTTTCTAGACTTAAAATGACATTTTGAGCAACTGTGATGTTGTGAAGTTTTTCATTTGAAGCTTCCTTGTATGAGTTTTAGGCATAGGCTAAGAATGACCTGTAATTCTCAAATGACCAAAATACCCTTTGCTTGCCAAGGACATAAGTAGAGTTCCAAAAATCATATGAAGGCATACCATACCTTCCTAGAAAGCTAAGACAATGAGTAACAACTCTCATGTTGGCCATAAATCCATTTGAAATCTCCTTGAAGGTCAAAAGTTGCTTGGAAGACAGACAACTTTCACAGACAAATTTCAGTGCCCTCAGATGACCTGTAACTTGCAAGAGCTATAACTTGAGTTCTATAAATCATCTTGATGACTTCCACCACTCAAATTAAACCTATGAAGATACTCTACAAGTTCATGTGGACCATAAATTCATATGAAGCTTGCATTTTGAGTTACACTGCTTTGAAGTTTGACCTAAATCAGGGGATTTTACACTGAAACCCTAATTTGGTAACTCCACTTCTCCTTGACTCCTTCTGATTTTTCTTTGGCACAACACCATATCCATATCCATATAGCAAATAATGAATCCCGCATTCTTCAAATGATCCTTGATGCCTTTCAAAACAAGTCTTTGACCTAGGGTTGACCTAGTGTTGACCCAGATAAAACCCTAGTTGACTGACTTCAACTGAGGCTCTTGCAATCATTCCAATGACTTGGTTACTCCTCAAAAATGATCATCTAGGCTCTTCATAACATCCATACACACCTCATTCTCTTGGCTCATAGCTCATACACCCTCTGATGACCCCCAAACATTCTCAAGATAGGAGAGAACTCACTGATCAACCTGTCAACTCTTTAAAGTTCAAATTCTTCTATGATGACCTGAGCAATCTTGAATATGAATGAAACCCCTTGAATATGCCTCTTGAAACAAGAATGGAACTTGATCCCCTGATTAAGATATCGTGCATATGCTATGCAATGCAGATGAATGCACTATGTACATGATGACAATGCAAATGATTATGCAATTGAAACATAAACCTAGGTTAGAAAAGGTTAGGCAAATTTTGGGGTGCAACAATAAGGGAATTATTAGTTTGAACTTTGTTGATACAGACCATCAATGGGCTGATATCTTCACAAAACCCCTTGCTGAAGATAGGTTTAAATTTATTCTGAAGAATATTAGTATGGATTTTTGTCCAGAATAAAATTATTATTCAGAAGAAAATTTATTCTGATGAAATATGAATAATGTCTATGTTCTGAAGTAACTCTTCTGATTATTTATTTTAGTACATTATTTTTCTTTGAGAAACTCTGATCTAACAAGTCTCAGAAGATCTGAGCGTTGTTTAACGTTTCTTATTCCAAAGAGACTCAGAGGCATATCTACATCAAACACGTGTCACACGAAATCTGAAAAGGTGGAGTGTAATACAATAAGACGCAGTTCTGAGGTACTGTTTGTATTCTCAATTTCTCGTTTTCCTCCCCACGCTTGTCAGATCATTAAATGCTTTTAATTATTATTCTTTTGATGTGACCTTTGATTCAATTAAATGCATTAATTGTTGAATGTGTGCCCTAATTGTTTTCTCTATAAATGCCACAACACAACACCATTTCACACTTTATACTCTCTCTCTCTCACGTTTATGGATTTTTGCTTGCTCCGTTGTTTCCTCTTCTCTCCCAAACCAAAATCCTTAAGAAGAACCCTATCTCTCGCAAGAACAACAATAGCAACTTCTTCCTCAACATCCCAACAGTTTCAATCATCAATGGCTGCAGTTTCATCATCCAATCTGGGTCCTACTCCATTCAAGGAACCAGTAAGAACACTCTTCACTCCCGTGGATCAACTTGAAGTTTTGAGTGAGTTTTTAGTTGATTTTGAAAGTATTGCTGCAAATGGGTTTTATCTGTGTCAAACTGTGACTGAACAAGGATGGACTAAATATTTTGATAGACTGTTTGGTCCAGTTTATCCTTGCCTTGTCAAAGAATTTTGGATTCATGCAAGTGTGTACCCTAAATTCATTATCTCTTCTGTTCTGGGAAAAGAGATCATTATTACAGAGGATCTGATTCGTAAGCTGATAGGTTATCAAGAATCTGATGGTGTTACCAATCTACCTTCCAATCGTCTGGATATGGATGAAGTATACAGTGAAGCGTTTACTTCTGGAAAAGTTTCTAACAAGATAAAGGATTTGAAAGTTCAGTACAAGATCTGGGCTAAGATCTTTTTGGGTAGCATTCATCACAGAAAGTCTACAAACTCTCTATATTACATCAATTCTGATCAGCTGTACTTTATGTATTGTCTGAGAAAAGGCATAAAAGTGGATCTGCCTTACTTGCTTTTCACTCACCTTTGGACTCATGTGAAACAATCAAGAGAAGAAGTCAGAACTAAGCATCAGAAGATGAGAAATTGGATTCCAATGGGAAGACTCATCTCAGATATTCTAACTGAGAATGGCTTAGTTGGTAATCTGACAGAAGCTGGAATGAAAGAAGAATTAGCTTCAGTGGTTGGAAAACCTCTGAATAGTAGAAGTCTTCAGAGGATGAAGGTTGTAGAAGAACTTACTTCTGCACCAAAACAGATCAACTCTGAAGAGGTCAGCAAGAGAAGGATACCTGTAGACGATTTCCCTATGGTCTACGCTAATGAACCAAGGGAAATTATTCTGGCCTATATAGCAACTTGTCTAGCAGATGGAACTCCCTTACCAGAACATCTGTTTCAGAGAGCAGGCGAACCTGAACCAGACTTTTATGGAGACAGACAGAGGAAGAAAAGGAAAGTCTCAGAAGAAGGATCTTCTAAGCCAAAGTGAAAAGCTTCTAGCGAGGCAGCTTCTGCAAAACCAAAGAGGGTCAAGAAGCAAAAAGGTAATCCTCCTTCTGCTAGTTTAGATTCCATTTTAGAAACTGTCAAAGAAGTACTAGCATCTGATCCCCCTTCTTATGAACCTATTCCCTCACCTTCTCCTCCTCATAACTCTGAACCCATTCCTTCTGAACCAGAACAATCTCAACCACTTCCTTCTACTCCTAAACCAAAACAAACTTCTGAACCTCAACAACAATCTTCTGTTCCATCCACACCTTCTTTTAACATTCACTAGAAATCTACTCCTGATAAGACCCCAACTTCTGCACCACAACAAACTTCTGAACCACACCCATCAAAAAACCAAACTTCTGAAATTCCCCCACCTGAAACACAAACCTCTGAGAAACAACAAACATAAACCACTCCATCTGATCCTGAACCAGTGGTTCTTGATCTTCAACCTCTGGTGACTGTTTATCCAGTTCCCTCTGGATCTTCTGAATCTTTTGATTCTTTAGATTCATCTGATTCCACAGACTCTGATAGCTCAGGTTTCATTGCATCTATTTTCGAACCCCTTGTTTCCATCCCTTTTGACCCTGATCATGAAACTTTACCATCTGCACCTCAGTTTGCAAAACCTTCATCTGTCCATACTACTCCTACTGCATACCCACCTGTTATTAATATTCCTCGTTTTTCCATACCCTTCACATCTGGAACCACCAAAACACCCTCCCTAGAAAATTATCTGAAACCTAAACCTAGGTTGGATGTTAGTATGTTATTTGCTGGGATTAAAAAGGAATTAAACATGTGGTTGTCTACTGTCAAGAAGGAGTGCATGTCAAACTTGAATCCTGATGATTCTAAGGCTATCTGGCAAAGATTTAGATCCAGATTTGACTTTGTTGCTTCTAATCTTCAAGAAATCTGCACTGACGATGCCAAAGTCAGGTTTGCTGAGGCTGTGAGACAAACTCTTCTGAGAGTCAGCAGAAACCCAGTCTTGCTTCTGAAAAACACACTTGCAAAGGATGTGTGTACTCCTTCTAAAGCATTGGTTGCTTCTAAGACTGATGCAGTGGTTAGCTCTGAAGTAGTAGCTCCAGAAGTTTTTGCTCCTGCTTTTGAGAATCCAGACTCTGCTCAACCTGCTGACATGGTCGTTCAGAATGCTTCTGCATCCATGGTCGTTCATGATGCTTCTGCTTCTGCATCTGCTCCAGAATCATCTGAAGTGAAGAAGGAAGACGAAGATCTGCAGGCTCAGATTGCTGAACTCAAGGCTAGCAATACAGAGATGAAGTCTTGGATGGTTAAACAAGAGAAGACTACTGATGAGATCAAGACATGGATGGCAAGACAGGAAGAATCCATATCTGAGATAACGAATCTTCTGAGGATGTTGGCTTCTCGTCCTACTTAGTTTTTCTGTGTTTTGTTTGTGCACTTGTTTGATCTATCTGTTATGTTTGTCTTGGATTTTGTTTATCAATGAATGGATATTATGTTTTTCTGAATGAATGATTGTTAGATTCTTCTGTTTGAATTTATCTGTTGCTTTATTGTTTTTTCTTCTGATATCTCTTTTCTGTCTTAAAGTTTTTCTTAAATGATTTTCTTTTTGATATGACAAAAAGGGGGAGAAAATGGTAATTTTGATAATACACATAAACAGTAACCAAAGGCAACTCATACATGATATATTTCAACTAATCATATTTTTGAGTATTTCAGAGCTAATAATTCTCTTCTGATAAATTCTAAGAATTAACTCTGAACTAAAAGTCTGAGAATCTGCAAGTTTCCTCTGAAGCTGAAAAGAATACAGAAGCTGAAAGGGAAGTATTTTATATTTTCTGAAGTATTCATTTCAGAGGGAGATTAATATTCTCAGGGGGAGTAATATTTCTTTTCTATGTTAACAAAATTTTCCATAGTTTTTGTCATCATCAAAAAGGGCGAGATTGTTAGAACACAGATTGATGTTCAATATATCTCATTGTTTTGATGATAACATTAATGAAATTTTGTATAGAGAATTTATATACACTAATTTCTGTTCAAGTGTTTATTTGTTTCAGATATCAAAATTAATATTATTCTGGAAGCAAGAACGCCTCTGAACACCAAAGAACGAAAAAGCTCTGAGCGTCAGAAGCAACACATCAAAAGACTCTGATCTGCTACAATGAATCTGAGCAAAGCTAAGAAGAACTTGAGCAAAGGACATACGTAAAGCTTCAGAAGACTCTGAAAGTACTCAACGCTGCAAGTACAGAAGCTCTGATAAGCAAGTATGCTCTGATAAGGATTTCACACTTAAAGCACTTTGCTGCAACTCTGATAGAGAAACTCTGATTAAGTTAACTCTGACCTGAACGACTAAGGACATCATCAGAAGTTCTGATGCAAGATATTCCAAAGTTGTTGAAGAAGATGTTATTCAAATAAAGATACGTTAGTATATTCCTTGTCTTATCCTAAACGGATCTTTCCCCATTCGTGCTTGACACAAGAATTCAGACAAAAAGGATTTGTCTGAACATTCCTCTTCTGAGAAAGGGAAAGTCAGTAGAAGACAAAAGGATCAGAATGCACAGATTGCACAATCTTTAAGAAAGGATTTCAAAGTACTATAAAAGCAAGTCCAAGCATCACTTCAATGGTTAACGAACTTGAATCAAATTCTTGACACATTATTCAACCAGCTCTCACAAATATTCTTCAAGCTAGAATAGTTTTCATATTTATTCTTTAACTTGTGTAAAAATCACTGTTGTGGTATAGCTTTTTAGAAGCATTTCTTAAACACAAAACTGTTAGTTTATCTTTGTAAAAGATTTCCTTTAGAAGACCAAGTTGTGGTCAGAATTTCTTGAGAAGACTAAGACAGTTGTCTTAGTGGTTTACACTGTAATCAAGTTTGATATAGTGGATTAAGTCCTTTTTGAGAAAGGAAAATCACCTTGGTAGGGTGGACTGGATTAGTTTGAGTTCAAACGAACCAGGATAAAAATACTATGTTATTCTTCTATCTTCCAATTTGCTTAAAACCCTTATTCAACCCCCCCCCCCCCTTCTAAGTGTTTTTCTCACCTTCAATAATCACTTCCGTGTTTGCACACACTCATTCTACATTGATTCTAAAGTAAATCAAAATCACATATGCAAATTATTGCATGAACAAACTATTGAAAACAATGACCCAATGCCATCTCCAAATTTTAAGTTTCCTGTGTTCGAGGTAGAAGAGGAGGATGAAGAGGAGATTCCTGATGAGATCTCTAAACTAATTGAGCTTGAGGAAAAGGCAATTCAGCTTCACAAAGAGCTGGTCGAAATAATCAACTTGGGTATAGAGGAAAACAGAAAAAGAAGTAAAGCTTGGGGCACTGTGATAACGCGGAATCGTATATATATAATGACATGTATTTTTACTAATTAGTGACCGGTTTCACTCCGATTTCGGATATTTCCACATTATTTGTCCATTATTTTGCAGGTATTCAAAGTCCATTCTCAAATAGAACAAGATGAAGAAAACAAGCAATTACAGGTGAAAACCAGGTGAAAAAACAGGCCAAAGACAGCAAAAACGAGTTCTGCTGATGTGACGACTGTCACAAGGGTGTGACGATCGTCATACGTGTTACGACCGTCACAGGTCCATGACGACCGTCATGGAATAAAAATGCAGAAATGTTGCACGTGCTGTGAAGTGCTTGCAAATACTAAAAAGAAGTGGACCACTAACTCCTATATTTTCAGAGATCAATCCCACTCCCTGAGGAAATTAATCGTTGGAAATTCCATCTATAAAAGGGGAGAGTTGGTACCAGAAAAGGAGAGCCGCATTGAAGAGACGAAGTGCTGCCAATTTACTTTCAGAGCAATTTTTAGTTTCCCAGTTTTCTTATCGTTTTATTGTTTCCTTTTTCTTTCTTTCCTTGCCATTGTTGTTTTACTTTCCCAATTCTATTCTGTACGAGTAATTGGCATAAAGACTAAATCCTGTCGTCATTTCGGAGGATTTCCCAAAAGCCAATCGAATTATTTACAGGTTCTTATTTTAATCGTTAATTGATTTCCATTTCCCTTTATAATGCATATTTATATTTTCTGCCATTATCTACGTGTTCTTAAGTTACATTCCATGTCCGGCTAAATCTTAAGTAATCGGTATGTAATAAGTAATCAGATGGGATTCGATAATTAACCGGTGTTTACTTTTCTTTTCAAAACTTATTTATGGCTTCAGTTTTTAAAATCGATTTTTCTAAAATAAATGTTCATCGCGACAGCGAGAACTTATTTAAAAGCAGTTTTGCCACGACAGTGGGAAATTCACAAAGGTACGAACCAACAAGCGACAGCTGAGGTTAAGTCCGGATAGTAAAAACTAAGCATTCATTTTAAAAACAGCGACAGCGCTTTAAAAAGGATTAGAGTTTAATGGTTTACAAAAAAGGTAATTTTAACCGCGAACGGGATAGCGACAACATACGTTCTGCCTTAGAGTTGCGACTAGCGTCAACAACCATAGTGAGACAAAGGTCTTTAAACCGTCACTTTCTTCTTAAACTATTTTTGAAAACACCCAAAACACCGGTGACTTGTAGAATCCCTGAAGAACTAACATATTACATACCAATTCAAGCATTTATACCTTAAGTAACGCTTTAGTTCCCTTATAGTTTACGCACTTATTTTGCTTTTATTCCCCTAAAACATTACCAACCTAGCTAAACACAATAACACCCGAAAATACTAGCTTGATTACGAGTCCTTGTGGGATCGATATCTATTATTACTACGCGATAGACTGTGCACTTGCAGTTAATTCAGTTAAACATAGAAAGTCGCGATCAAGTTTTTGGCGCCATTGTCGGGGACCCGTTTAGTCAATAGTGTAATCCTTTGTTACACAGTATAGACTAGGTTAACTATTCTCTCTCCCTCTACTCGTTCTTCGATTATATGCCAAGTACTCGCTCACAAGGCGACATCTTACAACCTACAATCGTCGAACTAGAGCGCTTCTTACATTTAAGAAGGCGCATCCTCGAATATCAACGAAAACACAATCTTCCTGATCTTCTAGCTCATCCTCCTATTGAAGAAGCAAAGATGGCTGACGGACCTCAGAACAAACCGCTGAAGGACTACGCTACACCCTCTCAGTTGGAACCTCGAAGTAGCATTGTTGCCCCAGCTATAAATCGAAACGATTTCGAACTGAAATCGTCATTGTTGTCAGCTGTACAACAAAATCGATTCTCAGGAAATGCAACTGAGGATCCGAACAAACACTTAACGAAGTTTGTGCAATACGCAGACACAGTGAAAGCCAATGGAGTAACTCCAGACGCAATAAGACTTCGTCTCTTTCCTTTCTCTCTTAGAGACAGAGCTTGGACATGGTTACAATCCTTACCATCCAACTCCGTTACGACGTGGAAACAGTTGAAGAACGTTTTCTTAGAGAGATACTTTCCGCCAAGCAAAACTGCTATGCTTAGAGCTCAAATCAACGGATTTCGACAAAAAGATACTGAATCTCTCTACGAAGCGTGGGAAAGGTTCAAAGATATGATGAGAGCATGTCCTCACCACGGTTTAGAAGACTGGGTGACGATCCATACTTTCTACAATGGGCTTCTGTATAACACCAGATTAACGGTAGACGCCACCGCAGGCGGTGCACTTATGGATAAGACATACGACAAAGCCTATCAACTTATCGAAAACATGTCTCAGAACCACTGCCAATGGGGAGGTGAACGAACTCCAGCAGAGAAACCCGCAGCGAAAGGTGGGATGTACGAGATCAGCAGTCTTGAAAAGTTCAACGCTAAGGTAGATGGTCTAGCGCAGAAAATCGACAATCTGACTGTTACCCCAACTGCAACCGTAGCTGTTGTAACTCCAAACTGTGAGTTATGTGGAATCGCCACTCATAATGCGCCCGAGTGCCCATTATTGGCAGGAATTCCACCAGACCAAGTTAACTATGCTCAAGGAAATCCTTACGCATATACTTATAACCCATGATGGAAGAACCACCCAAACTTTTCCTACAAGAACGATAATGCCTTGCAAGCACCCGCTGCTCCGCCAGGATATCAGAAACCAGCCGCTGCTGCCCAGACTACCCCTAGGAAATCAAACCTCGAAGTGATGATGGAAAAATTCATAGCTACTCAAGCTCAAACGAATAAAGAATTCCTGAATCAAAACATACACACTAACGAGCAAATTAAACAGCTGACCGGAAAATTAGACGCTTTAGCCACCCACAATAAAATGCTCGAAATGCAGATAACACAAATGGCTCAACAACAAGCCTCCGCATTCGCACCAGCTGGGACATTTCTAGATCAGCCAGAACCTAATCCGAAAGGCCACGCAAACGCTGTTATATTGAGAAGTGGAAAAGAATTGGAAGGCCCAACAGATCCTAGGAGTGAAGATTTAGTAATGCATCAGAAATCTGATAAACCAACAGAAAAGGAGTCTGAAACAGAAAAGAAGGAATGTGACGAGCAAAAGGCCGCCAAAGATGAAAACCCATATGTGCCTCCAGCGCCATATAAACCACCTATCCCTTATCCTCAAAGATTAATAAACTCCAAAACTTCAGGACAATTTAAGAAATTTGTTGAACTTCTGAAACAACTAAACATCATTATTCCTTTCACAGAAGCGATAACTCAAATGCCGTCATACGCTAAGTTTCTTAAAGAAATCTTGTCTAATAAAAGGAAAATAGAGGATAATGAAACAGTTACACTTACTGCCGAATGTAGCGCAATCATTCAAAACAACATGCCTTCTAAACTAAAAGACCCAAGTAGTTTCTCCATACCCTGCGTCATAGGAAAGTTCATTATAGACAAAGCTCTATGCGATCTAGGAGCCAGTATAAGTGTCATGCCTTTATCTATATGCAAAAAGCTGAATATGGGAGAACTAAGACCAACTAAAATGTCCGTGCAATTGGCTGACCGATCAGTCAAATATCCCGTCGGTGTGCTGGAAAACGTCTCAGTACGCATAGGCCAATTCTATATCCCAACCGACTTCATAATCATGGACATCAAAGAGGACTCTGTTACCCCAATTATCCTAGGAAGACCATTCCTAGCGACAGCCGGAGCTATCATAGACGTAAAGAAAGGAAGGCTAACATTCGAAGTAGGAGAAGAAAAGATAGAGTTCATCCTTACTAAGTTCTTAAAGGCACCAACTATAGATGACACATGCTATATAGTAGATGTCATTGACGAATGCATACGAGAATTAGAGAAGGAAGAAATTACATATTCTGAAATCATGAAAATCTAGATCCCTGCTATTCATGAAGACGATAACTAGCATGCACCATACAAAGATGATAGTCTGAGCGAGATCTTAGCACTAACTCCAAATCACATGCCAGGACCGAAAAACCCAGCTTTAGAACTTAAAGAACTACCTAAAACCCTTAGGTACGAATTCTTAGATACAGAATTCAAAAGACCAGTAATAGTCAACGCGAATTTAGGACAGTCAGAAACTGAGCAATTACTAGAAGTCCTAAGGAAATACCCAACTGCGTTAGGCTATAATTTAAGCGATCTAAAAGGCATAAGTCCTTCCATCTGTATGCACCGTATCATGCTAGAGGAAGACTGTAAAACTTCAAGAGAACATCAGAGAAGGATAAACCCGATCCTAAGCACTGTAGTCAAAGACGAGGTGAAAAAGTTACTAGACGTAGGAATCATATACCCGATATCCGATAGCCAATGGGTCAGCCCAGTACATGTAGTACCAAAGAAAGGAGGCATTACTGTAGTGAAGAATGCGAAAGGTGAATCGATAACCCAAAGAGTTGTGACCAGAAACAGGATGTGTATCGATTACAGAAAACTGAATAAGGTGACTCGGAAAGATCACTTCCCTTTACCTTTCATAGACCAGATGTTGGAAAGACTAGTGAAACACTCGTACTTCTGCTACCTAGATGGTTATTCGGGATTCTTTCAAATTCCTATTCACCCCGATGACCAAGAAAAAACAACATTCACCTGTCCTTATGGTACTTTTGCTTATCGCCGAATGTCGTTCGGACTATGCAATGCTCCAGCAACCTTCCAAAGATGCATGATGGCAATCTTTGCGGATTTCATAGATGACATCATGGAAGTGATGACTTCTCTGTATGCGGACAAAGCTTTGAAAGCTGCCTGTCAAATTTAGAAATGGTACTCAAAAGATGCGCTAAAGTGAACCTTGTCCTTAATTGGGAGAAATGTCATTTCATGGTCCGACAAGGCATCGTTTTAGGACACGTCATATCTGAAAAAGGGATTGAAGTTGACAAAGCTAAAATAGAGATCATAAAGGATCTTCAACCTTCGAAAACCGTACGAGAAATACGAAGCTTCTTAGGACACGCTGGATTCTACCGAAGATTCATAAAGGATTTCTCGAAAATCACAAAACCTCTGACAGGTTTGTTAATGAAAGATGTCGAGTTCATCTTCGACAAAGAATGCTTAGAAGCATTTGAAACTCTAAAGACAGCACTTATCACCGCACCAATCATGCAACCCCCAGATTGGCGACTACCATTCGAAATCATGTGCGATGCAAGTGATTATGGTGTAGGCGCAATTCTAGGACAAAGGAAAGACAAGAAGCTTCACACTATCTACTACGCTAGTAGAACTTTAGACCCTGCCCAAATGAACTACGCCACAATGGAAAAGGAACTTCTAGCAGTTGTGTTTGCACTTGACAAATTTCGTTCCTACTTGGTAGGAGCCAAAATAATCATATACACAAATCACGCTGCCATTAGGTACCAAATAAGCAAAAAGGACGCCAAACCAAGATTATTGAGATGGATCCTATTATTACAAGAGTTCGACTTAGAAATTAAAGATAAGAAGGGGACCGAGAACGTAGTTGCAGATCACTTATCTCGTATAGAGGGCATTAAACAAGAATCAGTGCCTATCAATGACGACTTTCCCTACGAACGTCTGATAGCCAAATTGGAAAGCGATATGTCCAACTCAACCTCGGATGAACCAGAACTGGAAAAAGTCGTGGAAGCTGTCTATGCCCAAGCCACTTTACCTTGGTTTGCCGACATCGTTAATTACTTGGCCGCAGGCGTGCTTCCACCAGACCTAACTTATCAACAAAAGAAGAAATTCTTCCACGACTTAAAGCATTACTATTGGGACGAACCTCTACTCTTCAAACGAGGCGCCGACAACTTATACCGTCGCTGTGTCCCAGAGGAAGAAATAGAAGACATCATTTCCCAATGCCATTCAGCACCTTATGGTGGTCATGCTAGTACTTCAAAGACGTGCACTAAAATTCTACAATCTGGCCTATTTTGGCCCAGTCTCTGGAAGGATGTCCATATCGCTGTACTAAAATGCGACCGGTGCCAACGCACTAGCAACATCTCACGACGTGATGAGATGCCTCAGAAAGGAATTTTAGAAGTAGAAATCTTTGACGTCTGGGGAATAGACTTCATGGGACCCTTCCCGTCTTCTTTTGGAAACAAATATATACTCGTCGCTGTCGACTATGTATCTAAATGGATAGAGGCCGTTGCCGCTCCAACAAATGACACACGAGTAGTCGTCAAACTCTTTAGAAACACAATCTTTCCTAGATTCGGTGTGCCCAGACTCGTCATTAGTGACGGTGGTTCGCACTTCATATCATGAATCTTTGACAAACTCCTCTCCAAATACGGAGTCAAACACCGCGTAGCTACACCGTATCATCCACAAACTAGTGGACAAGTGGAGGTTTCGAACAGAGAAATAAAGCAAATTTTGGAAAAGACTGTCGCAACCTCCAGGAAAGATTGGTCATCAAAGTTGAATGAAGCTTTATGGGCTTATAGGACCGCCTTTAAGACACCAATAGGTGCCACACCATTTAAATTAGTTTACGGAAAATCCTGTCACTTGCCGGTAGAATTAGAGCATAAAGCCTTCTGGGCTATTAAGACTCTAAACTTCAACTACACTGCGGCAGGAGAGAAACGAATCTTGAACCTCCATGAATTGGAAGAGCTCAGATTGGACGCATACGAGAATGCCCGCATCTACAAAGAAAGAACTAAGAAATGGCATGATAAACGTTTGATCCGGAAACAATTCAGTGTGGGAGACATCGTGCTCCTATTTAACTCAAGATTAAAACTTTTCCCTGGAAAATTAAAATCTAGATGGTCTGGACAGTTTGAGGTCACCAAAGTCCTTAAGAGTGGAGCTGTTGAAATCAGAAATCAAATCAACGCACTGTTTATA
The DNA here is from genome assembly GCA_963859935.3 of Lathyrus sativus. NCBI lineage: Eukaryota > Viridiplantae > Streptophyta > Magnoliopsida > Fabales > Fabaceae > Lathyrus > Lathyrus sativus. The sequence continues at coordinate 357,262,455 of OZ012737.1, forward strand.
GTAAACGGACAGCGCTTGAAGCATTATAGTCAAAATGAACACAGCCACCACGTGAGCAATATGAAATTGCTCGAGCTTCCCGAATAGCCTGCAGCCAAGCTATCGTCAGGCTTTCGACGTTAAAAACAGCGTTGATTGGGAGGCAACCCAATTTTCCCCGTTTTTCCCTTCTTAATTTACTGAAACTATGTTTTCCTTTTAACTTATAATTTCTATAAATTTTTATTTTCTTATTTTCTTATTTTCTACTATTTATTTTATTTTATTCTTCTTTCTTTTATCACCCTTTGCTTCTTAAAAATCTAATCTGAGTGAATGTGATTTTAACTTTTCCAAGATTTTAAAAGTCGTTCTACTTTTCTCCCGTTTTTATCCTGTTGCACCCTAAAATTTGCCCAACCTTATTCATTGGGTTTATGTTTCAATATCATTAGCATTTGCATATAGAGTCATGTACATAGACTAACCATCTGCATAGCATAAACATAGCAAGTCATTCAACAGGGGACCAACCATTATTCTCATCTCTAGAGGCCTATCAAGAGGTTATTATCTCAGTCAAGTCATCAAGAAAGAATTTGAAAGCAGAGAGTTCAGCAGATCAAGCCTTGAGTCCATCTCCTAGCTGAGGGTATCTGAGGGTCAATAAGAGGGTTGTGAGCTGTGAGTTGAAGGCATGGAGAGTATCTAGACATTATGAGAGACTTAGAAAGTCATTTAAAGAAGGAGACAAGTCATTGATAAGAGCACAAGAGCTACAGTTGAAGACAGTCAACTAGGGTTTCATCTGGGTCAACCCTAGGTCAACCCTAGGTCAATTGACTGATTTAAAGGGCATTCAAGTCTATTGGAGAGATGTGGGGTTCATCATTTGACATATAAAGAAGGATATGGAGATGTGCCAAGAAGAATTCAAGAGAGATCAAGGAGAAGAGGAGTTTCTAAATTAGGGTTTCTGTGTAAAATCCCCTAGTTTAGGTCAAATTTCCAAGCAAGATAAGTCAAAATGTAAGGTTCAAATGGATCCTTGGCCAACATGGAACTTGTAGAGGATATCAAGACCTTTAATTTGAGTGGTGGAAGACATTAAGGGGATTTATAGAACTCAAGTTATGGTCCTTACAAGTTACAGGTCATCTGAGGTATCTGAAATTTTGTCTGCAAAAGTGCCTTGACTTCCAAGCTAGTTTTACCCCTCAAGGAGATTTCAAATGAATTTCTGGTCAACATAAGAATTGTTCCTCATTGTCTTAGCTTTCTAGAATGGTATAGAATGCCTTCATATGATGTGTGGAACTCAACTTATGGTCTTGGCAAGCAAAGGGTATTTTGGTCATTTGTGAATTACAGGTCATTTTAACCTATGCCCAAAACTCATACAAGGAAGCTTCAAATGGAAAAACTTACAACATCAAACTTTCTCCAAATGACATTTTGAGTCTAGAAAAGTGACCATGAGAGATTGGAAAGACTCATAGCACAAGATTTCAAAATTGGTGAATTTAATGAAGGAAAATGGCTTAAAAAATGGTATTTTTCATATCTTGGCCAAATGATGCAAAATTATAGGTCATTTTGAATGGAAAAGGCATTCTAAGGACATTGGCTAAAGTGGAATTTTGAGTCTAGTTCAAGATTTAGGAGTTATCCATGGTTGCTTGCAATATAAGAAACATAATCAACATTCAAGGGAATTTTGCACAAGGGAAACTTCTCCAATGTTCTAGGAGGTTCTCATGCAACCTATATATTCATGCAAGCTGGTTCATGCAAGGGTTGGTGCTCCCATTTGCTCAAAATCTCAAGTTTTCCACATTTTTTCATTCTTGCATAAACTTCTCAAACTCCCTCAATCCCTCACCAATTCTCATCATTCTTGATCTGAATCTCATCACTATCATCCATAGTTTGTGATTCACACATTCATTTGGCTGAATCAATCAAGGAGAGTGCCATACAAAGTTCATCATTCAAGGTTCAAGAAATTGGAATCACATGATGCAAGGAGTTTGAGCCCAAATATTTGCATACAGAATCAAGGTGTTGGTGTGTAGATTAATTTCTAGTCCTTGCAAGTATTGAATTGAAGATCTCCATAGCTGTTTCTCCATTTTTAACAGGTTGGTATCTCTGCTCATTTTGCTTGGCTTAGGTAGCATGGTAGGGTTTTGATAGTGTAGAATGGTTAAGATAAGGTAGAGGACTGAATAGGATGAGTTTGAGGAAGTTTCGAGAGATTTGATCATGGTGCACAAATTTTGTTGAGGTTCATAACACTTGGAATATAGCATGATAATCCTCTCTTTGCAGCCTAAAATGACTAGTATGAGATGTAGAGTAGATGAGGATAGGTTTTGGTACGAATTGAAGCACTTGATGGCAGGTGAAAATGTTGATGCATGACTGTTATTCTCATCGGGTTGATTGATAGAGTGAGTTTTAAGGTAAACTATGGTTATAGACTTGTAGAGGGGAAGAAGTGGATGAATTTCGCTTTTTACATCGTGCGTTTTCATGGCGTGTGGAGGGAGAATGAGAAGCTTGAAGGTTGTGCATGGAATCTGGGTTTTTCTGCAAACCCTAGCTCAATTGGGGACGATGACTGTGTGCCCTTGGATTGTCCAGAACATTTGACTTAATCATCTCATCGTGTGGCTCCCATTCAATTTCAGAAACGGAGGGAAATTTTAAAGGAAAGGAAACGCTGCGTTTCATTAATTGGGGGGTTGGGCTCAGAGCGCTATCCACACCCCCCATTTTAATAAGCCCAATGTTTTGAACGTGCCTTCCCTGCTATTCAAACCCCCTCCATTTTTATTTCATTTTATTTTCTTTTATTTTCTTTAATTTTTTATGCATCTTCTAAAATTCATAATAAATAGCTAAAAAATCATTTTCAACTCATTCTTTTTGCATTATTTTCTTTAGGATGTCTAGAAAATTCTAAAAAATAAAAATTGCATTTTATTTTTTATTTCATATTTTTCCCATATTTTCTAAATAAATGACATTTTAAATAGTTTCATTTCATGCATGATTTTAATAATTTTTGTTCTATTAGATACTTTCATATTTTTTGTTCATTCTTTTTAGGTTGTTTAGATTAGATATTGAACTTATGGATTCAATTTAGTTCCCATTTTTAGAAATTAAATTTAGGTGCTTAGTGTAGGTTTGAACAACATGAACAAATTAGGGTTTTTAGGTGATGACTTAGGAAGTTTGATTCTTTCCCTTAGGACTTAGGGTTTGAATAGTTTAGCTATGGGACTATAGGGGCTATGGGTAGTTATTAGATCCTCTTAGAAAAAGTCAGGATTCCCCTACTGCTATTGTTATACTGTATATCTGATTGACTGGTGTGGTGTGCCCTCTGGGGATTGGTGCTTGCTTGTCTGGGTATTGGGTTTGTCTGGGGACTTGGGGAAGCTGAAGACTTGAGGAGATGAAGACCATTGGAGATCCAGAGATTGAAGATTAACTGTCAAAGTTGAGGAGGAGGTTCTTGCCAGCAGCTGCTGAGGAGACTAGGGTCTAGGAGCTAGGCAGAGCTCTAGATTAGAAAGCTTACTTCTCAAACATAGATGGCTTTGTTTGCCTCTATCCTTTCTCTATGATTCAAAGTCTCTTTCAAATATCCACCTCCTTCCTTTGGAAGGATCAGTGAATGTATTTGAAAGATAGAACTTTTGAGAGAAAACTTGTTGTTTAATGTTAACAGTTGATGAACCACCCTTGGTAGGTAATTAACTGTCTAACATTCATTTACTTCATCTGGTTGGCTGATGTTCATCCTGGAGCCTGAGACTTGAAGAAAAGCCATTGCAGATAGAAGACTGATGATCAAAGCCCTTGCCTGAAGGCCATGAAGATGGAGATTGATGCTTGATGAAGCCTGTAGCTGAGTGGAGATTACTTGGAGTTAGATGTTAATTCAGACCTGCTGATGCTGTTCTTTTGCTGATGTATTTCATTGCTGATGTATTGATTGGTTTTCTGGGTTGTATTGTTTGCTGTTTACCCTGTTGGGTTGAAAGTGAAGCCTGTTCGCTTTTGCCTATTGTCTTCTAGGTTCGAGGTTGAGTGGGACTCCCTTGCCTCGCTTGTACTGTTGCATCCATGCATTTTTACTGCTTTATTATATCTGTTATTGTTTCTGTTTCTGCCTATCCCGTAGGATCTCTGTTTTTCTCTGTGCAAGAGAGGAGCATGATAGACACTAGGTCTTAACCCATGCATGATAATATTAGGTTAGTTTGATTCCCTTCGCAACCATAGGTTAGAGTTCTGTCTCTTCTTTCTCAAAACAAACAGAAAAACACAATAAATATTTCAAACACAATAAAAGACACTTCTTCCGTAAAAGAATGTGAACTCATCAAAACGTCATTTTTGTCCGCTTGGACTGTTAATCAGAAAAACCCTTTTTCAGAAGGAGATAAAAGCAATCAAAATAGACTTGTGTCGTACGTGGCCCGAACTACGTTTGCTCTGATCTTCCATGCTGTGTGGAAGTACGTAGGCATAGGATGCGATATCCTAGCGAGCAACCTTCCCCTCCTTTCCCGTAGGTAGGCGAACTACGTTGACTCTGATTTCTCGTTCCAGGCGAGAATACGTAGGCATAAAGTGCGATACTTTGCCGAGTCATTTTTATTTTCAGTTTTATTTTCTTTTTAACCCTTGACCTATAGTTTAGATAGAATAACAATCCATACCCGAAAACAAGCGTGGATCCCGTCGAGTACGACGGACGTGAGGGGTGCTAATACCTTCCCCTTGCGTAACCGACTCCCGAATCCAGGTTTTGGTTGCGACGACCATACCTTTCCCGTGTTGTGCGAGGTTTACTCTGAGCGTTTCCTTTCCCTCCCGTGGGATAAATAACGCACGGTGGCGACTCTTCTGTTCAGCCGGCGCCGATTTTCGCAGTAGCGACAGCTGGCGACTCTGCTGGGGACCCAACGTCCCCTGGCTGCTAAGGACTGCGATAGTTCTTATGCATTTGGGATCCAACGTCCCTTAAGAGAGTCAATCCTAACGCTTGTTTTCCCGTCGAGGATTTTGTATGGATTTATATTTCTGACCTTTATTTGCAGCATTATATACATTGTCTATGATTGTTGTATTGGGGTGTGACGGGTGTTCTGATATTGAGTGAGAAGCCGGACCTGGGCTTGAGTGCACCTAGAATTAGAGTAGAAAGTAGTGGGCGCGTGCCGGCTTTGCTTGCATTAGTGTCTCATGAAATCTACACTCGGACGAGGTTCCTCTGGTTGGCTTCTTTTTCTACCCTTTGGGTCGAAGGGGTTGTTGGTCAGCTGAATTGTCGACTCCGGGAACCGATCATTTGGAAGTTGGCTAAGTGAGGCCTCTTCAGGAATTGATGATGCCACTCCTTCTGGGAATCGTATCATCAACCCTGAAAGTCTGTGACGCCGACGACCGCATAGGATGCCGTACCTTGTGCCAGTTATAGGGCCACCCACCTGTGAGGGGATTCAGGGTTATGCAAGTAACTAGACCTTCAGACCACCGGTTTGTTTCTTGATCAGGATCCTGAATATTTATGGAGGGTCCTAGTTTCTGTCAGAGACTGTTTGGAGATGTGTTCTGAGGTCTGTCAGAGACCAGTGGGAAAATGATTTGAGGTCTGCCAGAGACCAGTCAGGTTATGATTATGGGGTCTATCAGAGACCAGTATTGGAGCTTTGTTTGAGGTATATCTGAGACCAGGGCTTGAGGACTTCTGGATGGTCTATCTGAGACCTTTCTTGATTGGGTTCAGGCTATTCAGCTACAGCTTCGGTCCCTGTTGCATGTTACTTGCATTGCATTGCCTGCATATCCATTATCATTTGCATTTCACTAACGTGTGTCTGTGCTGCAGGTGCATTTGCAGTTCCCTAGTTCTAGTGCCCGGATTTCTGAGTATTGACTATGGCTGGTTTGAGGAAAACCGTTGCGTACAAGCTGCCTTCACCTGATATTACTTCTTTGCTTGGTCTGATATCTCTCGCTGATGAGGAGGTTAGAAGAAGCTTTAGAATGAGTCATGGGAGATTACTGAGATTAGTCTGTAAGCCCACTGCTGATGAGATGAACGGGCTATACACCTTGATACAGTTCTACGACCCCGCATTGAGATGCTTTACTTTTGCTGACTTCATTCTAGGACCTACTATTGAGGAGTATGTGGAGTTTACTGAGCTTCCCGTGCAGAACAAGGTTCCCTTTATTCACTCTGCTGCTGAGCCCAAGTTGGAGGACTTAGCCAAAGCCTTGCATATGAATGCTGCTGAGTTATTAGTGACTTCTTGGCTTGGGGTTCCCGGTTTCTCTCTAGATTTTCTGGTCGGCAAAGCTCAAGAGTACGCCAAGAGCGGTTGTTGGGCGGTTTTCAACGCTATTTTGGCTCTATGCATTTATGGAATTGTGTTGTTCCCTAACCTGCCCAATTTTGTGGACTTGGATGCTTTCTATCTGTTCGCTGCCGGCAATCCAGTGCCAACGTTGATCGGAGACTTCTACCACTCATTGCACTACAAGAACGAAAACCGAAGGGGAAAAGTTGTTTACTGCTGTACTCCTCTGTTGAATATGTGGTTCAAAGGTCATCTCCCTATGAAGGGACCCTTTGCAGATAGTGCAACCTCAGCCAGTTGGTCAGAGCGCCTGATGAGGCTATATTCCGAAGACGTTGTGTGGTTTGATCGAGACCTGTTGGGATCTGAGCTCATCTTCAGTTGTTCTGGGTACCCTAATGTCCCGTTGATTGGAAGGAAAGGGTGTATCAACTACAACCCATCTATGTTCGTCCGTCAGTTCGGATATGCGCTGAAGAACCCGCCAAAGGAGGAGGAAGTACAGGAATCTCTGTACTTCACCGGAGACGTGAAGGGGGAGTTATTAGCCAAGTTACAACATGCCTGGACGCGTATTAACCGCAGAGGGAAGCCACTGTTAGGAAAGAATGATTGTCAGGCCTATGCGCCTTATAGGGTTTGGATTCAGGAGAGAGCCAGTCAGTTGAGGATGCCGTTTCCAGATGCACCAATTCTTATTCCTATTTCGGTAGCGGAGCCAACCACTGTTTCTCGGGAAGCCTACGAGCAAGTTGTGAAAGAAAAAGAAGCCTTGATGAAGATCAATGAAGGGTTAGAGCAAGAGTTAGCCCAGGTACGCAGTGAGAAAAACAAGGTCGTGTATGCTTTCCAACAGCAGATTGAGCTAATGAACAGATTAGGGGATGAGTTGACTGAGGAAAAGAAAAAGCGCGAACGTCTGGGGCAAGAGTTCAGAAGCTCCCATGACATGCTTGAATCCAAGAAGAAAGCGCTTGACATCGCTCACCGAGAGATCTCTTCTTGCAATAAGACTTGGAATGCTACGCTCACCAACAATAAGAAGAGGGAAGATAAGTTGAAGCAGCAAATTTCCGACCTCGAAGAGCAGTTGAAGTCCAGCATCAAGAAGTGTGAGGAGGAAGTGATGACTCGGTATAGTGTCCAGCATGCACTGAACAAGGCAATCAAATCCAGAGATGAAGCGGTGTCTCAGAAACGAAAGCTGGAGGATTGCTTCGGAGAAGTAACATGGGAAGAAACCGCTGAAGACGTACGCCGTGTCCTTAAGAGGAGAAACCAGCTTGTTGAAGGGCTGCTTGATCGACCAAGCCATCCGGAGACCAAGAAGTTGATAGAAGAGTACCAGACTTTTGGGAGGATTTGATCATTTCATGTAGTAACTTGTATGCTTTATTTGCATAGTGCTGACCATCACCAGGATTGTTGGTTGAGGTCATGCCTTCTTTGTACTCCCAGTGATATTGTACCATGGGCTTATTGATTTTCCCTGCAATATATGAGGCTTTCTATGATTCAGCTCCGATATTCCTATTGTCATCACTATCACCGCACTGGCACCTCCACACTAGAACTGGGGGAATGAACTTCCCTAATGCACAGGCACATTGCATTGCATTCATATTCACATTGCATCGCAGGTAATCTTTGAATAAGTGTCTTATTTCCTGCTCTGTAACAGGTACTTTTCAGGATTGCAGATCAGCACCCGCACCGCTATTCTACCCGCACCAACTGTCGAAGAATCATGGATCAAATGCAGAACGAGATGCAGGATGTGCGCGAGAAGCTCGCTCTCTTTATGCAGACCATGGAAGCTATTGCAAAAGGGCAGGAGAATTTGCAGGCCATGGTCCAGCCTCTGTTGGCTCGAAATGCTGGTCACGGTAATGAAGACCATCAGTCCGTACGGGTCGATACTGTTCATGGAGACGGTACTCCCACGCCAGTGGCTCCGCCTGTGATCAACACACCTGCTGCTAATGTCAACAACGCCACCGCTGCTGCAAATGGTAACGTCGGAGTTGGAAATGAGACTGCTGTCCATAATGTTGGGCTGGGTGATGTCAATTTGGGAGATAATCTAGGAGGCAACGGCTTTGTCAATACTGGATTCGGATTCAACGATCAGGGGTTCGATAACACTGGCAAGTATGGCTTTAATGCTCAAGGCTTTGGGCAAGACGGTTATGGCGCGACCAATCAGGGTTACGCAGGCTTTGGAAACGGAAACGGTACTGGATTTATGGCTTTTGGTCCTGCTGGAGGAGTTCAAGGGTACGGCAACAGAGGCCGAGGTCCGGGGATGAATCAGATCAGAGCCGGACGTAATAACGGATATGATGGGTATGGGGCTGGAAATGGTATGTGGCAAGAAGATCAGCAAGAAGACGCCTTCTCCGGAGGAGGTTTTGAAGGGCCGATGGATGATTCCCAGAAGATCAGAATGCTGGAAGAGCAGATGAGGGGAGTCTTAAATCAAAGTGCTGTGGGGTTGGACATGGCAACAATGGGCTTGGTACCTGGCTTAAGGGTGCCAATTAAATTCAAAGCTCCTGCGTTCGATAAGTATAAAGGAGACACATGTCCGAAAGTGCATGTACGAGCTTATTACAGAAAGATGTCTGCATACTCAACTGATGAAAGAATGCTAATGCATTTCTTTCAGGATAGTCTGTCGGGCCCTTCCCTAGAGTGGTACATGGGGCTGGAGCCAACTGATATCAAGACGTGGAAGCAATTAGCAGAGGCATTTGTAGCCCATTACAAGTATAACAGCGACTTGGCACCCAATCGGGTCCAGCTGGCCGGGCTGTCGCAAAAGAAGGGGGAGAGTTTTAAAGAGTACGCGCAAAGGTGGCGCGATATGGCTGCCAGGGTCCGTCCTCCGGTGGAAGATAAGGAAATGAATGACATGTTTGTCGGCACATTCACAGGTCTGTTCCATGATATGCTGTTTCACACGTCTCTGGCCAGTTTTTCAGACCTAATTCTGATGGGGGAAAAGATTGAACGTAACATCAAGCAAGGAAAGTTCCAAGTCGAGGAATCAACTGCATCCGGCAGTAATAGGAAAGCTTATGGTGGGCGCCGTCAGGGCGAGGCAAGCGCAGTATTTGGAGGCCGAGGCCGAGGCCGAGGCAGGGGACGAAACCAATATCGTCAGCCGCAGCAGGTGGCGAGTGTTACTATCCCATACCAACAAACATCGGTCCCGCAACAACAACCGGTTCAGCAGCAGCCAATGCCATAGCAGCAGCAGCCTCAGCAGGGGGCACAGCAAGCTCAACGAAGATTCCAGGGTAGTAAACCGAGAAGAGTGTTTGAGAAGCCTCCCTCAACCTATGCTGATTTATTGCAGACATTGTTGGGATTGAATCTAGTAGAGAAAAGAACTCTGGCGCCGATAACGGGAGCTCCCCCGTTTGGGTATGATGCAAGCAGGCACTGTGAGTTTCATTCTGGGGCCCCGGGTCACGATATAGAAGGTTGCCATGCTTTTAAGCATGTTGTGCAGGATCTTTTGGACAACAAAACTATCAACTTCGGAACGGCTGGTCCGAATATAGTCCAGAAACCCATGCCTAATCATGGGGCAAACGCCGTTCTGACTGAGGAAGGTTTGAATCTGATTATGAATGTCGATGATTTGAAGACGCCGCTGAGCGAGATAAAGAGCCAACTGTTACAAGGAGGTGTTTACCCAGGATGTAATGAGTATTGCTTAGACTGTTGGACCCTAGCTGGGGGGTGTGAGGATCTGAAGAAGGGCATTCAGGCTTTAATTGATGAGGGCATATTGCAGTTTGACCAAGCGGCAACTGAAGAACCCGCAGGGGCAGTAGCAGATAATCAGAATGATGTGGCCACTGTGACGATTCCTCGGAAGACGATCACTATTGCAGCACCAGCTCAGCGCCCACCGATCACCATAACTAAGGCCGGGCCAATCCCGTACGAGAACACGAAAGCAGTCCCATGGTCATACGGGTTGGAAGTATATTGTGACGGGATAAAAATTGATGTTAACAAGCAGCCAGCTGAGACTGTGGATAATGTTGTTGGTCCGGGAGGTATGACAAGGAGTGGCAGGATCTTTATATCTCCTGAAGTGGAGGCTGAAAGACTAGCGAAAGGAAAAGGGAAAGCGGTTGAGAATGTTCCAGTGCAAGCGAGTGAAAAAGAAGCAGCATCGAAGGATGTAGAAGAGTTCATGCGCTTGATTCGAAAAAGTGATTATAAGATTGTGGAGCATCTGCAGCAGACACCGTCCAAAATATCTATCCTGTCATTGCTGTTGTGTTCGGAAGCTCACAGAAATGCTTTGCTGAAAGTCCTGGGCACCTCTTTTGTACCCCAAGACGTCTCCGTAAATCAGCTAGAAGGGGTATTGGCACATGTGAACGCGGGTCATAGCTTGGGCTTTACCGATTTTGACTTGACTCCGAAAGGGAGAGATCATAATATGGCACTACACGTATCGGTTGAGTGTAGAGGATCAGTAATGTCGCACGTATTGGTTGACACCGGGTCATCTTTGAATGTGTTACCCAAGAAAGCGATGATGAAGCTGGATGTTAGAGGAATCTTGTGCACACCCAGTGACTTGGTAGTCAGAGCGTTTGACGGCACGCGGAGAACAGTCTTTGGATCGATCACTTTGCCTCTGCAAGTGGGGCCGGAAGTGTTTGCAACTGAGTTTTATATCATGGATATACAGCCTGCGTACAGCTGCCTGCTTGGAAGACCATGGATTCATGGAGCGGGGGCAGTCACGTCCACCCTACATCAGAAGTTAAAATATATGGTTGGGGACAGCGTAGTCACCGTGTGCGGAGAAGAGGACATCCTGGTCAGCCATTTATCTTCATTTAAATATGTGGAAGTCGACGGAGAGATCCACGAAACACCATGCCAGGCATTCGAAGGTTTGCGCATCAAGGACAAAGGTCCCGGGCCGAGCAAAGTGCCAGAGATAGCTGTCTCATCGTATAAGGAAGCTCAAGCTCTAGTGGAAGCAGGAGAAGCCAAGGGCTGGGGCAAAGTGCTGGACATTCCTGTGAAGATGGACCGGTTCGGGCTGGGGTACCAACCGTCGTCATCAACTCCTTCCGTGGGGGCGCCCCGTTTCAGAAAGCCAATCACCATCTCTGCCAGTGGGGTGTGTCACGAAACTGTCAATGCTGCTTCAGAGTCTGATGAAGGAGACAGCGACTGTGATATGGATGCCTGGATTCAGCCAAGCACGCCAGGACAAGGACTGTGCAACTGGTCTATTCAGGAGCTTGTTTCTGTGACTTTTAAACAGTAATGCTTTGCTTTATTAATTGTTGAATAATCTGATGTCTTGCCCGGGGCATCAGGATTTGCTTAGGGCTGTGTTGTTATAAACATTGCGTGTTAATCATTAAATAAATGGCGTTTTTTCATGTGCAAATACTGTAATCCCTGTTTTTCTTGTTTTATATTTTTCAATAAAATGGCAACGTGGTTATTCGCTTTATACACATTTTGAAGCACTTAACCATTCCTTTTGCAGGATAACATTTTCAGATGACATCCTTGAACCACCTATGACTCGTCCCGACTTTGAGCACCCGGTGTTTCAGGCCGAAGAAGAGGTTGTCGAAGATAGCGACGTTTCTGAAGAACTGTCTTGGTTAGTAAAGCAAGAGGAAAGAGCCATTCTGCCTCACGACGAGGTCATCGAAATTATCAACTTGGGGTCGGAAGGGGTTGAGAAAAACATTCGTATCGGAGCCGCGCTGCGGGATGATATCAAGCGGAGACTGGCTGAAATGCTCCAAGAGTATAGTGATGTATTCGCTTGGTCGTATGAAGATATGCCAGGGCTCGATACAGATATGGTCGTGCATCGCCTGCCACTGAAAGAAGATTGCCCGCCGGTCAAACAAAAGCTTCGCAGAACTCGACCAGATATGGCAATGAAGATTAAAGAGGAAGTTCAGAAACAGTGGGACGCTGGTTTCCTGGCTGTGACAAAATACCCTTCATGGGTTGCCAACATCGTACCAGTGCCAAAGAAAGATGGCAAGGTTCGAATGTGCGTGGACTATCGAGATTTGAATAAAGCAAGCCCAAAAGACGATTTTCCACTTCCTCACATTGACGTGTTAGTTGATAATACTGCTCAGTACTCCGTATTCTCCTTCATGGATGGCTTTTCAGGCTATAATCAGATTAAAATGGCGCCAGAGGATATGGAGAAGACTACTTTCATAACGCCTTGGGGAACATTTTGTTACAAAGTGATGCCCTTCGGTTTGAAAAATGCTGGGGCAACATATCAGCGCGCGATGACTACTCTTTTTCATGACATGATGCATAAAGAGATCGAAGTTTATGTTGACGATATGATTGCCAAATCCCAGACAGAGGAAGAGCACCTGGTGAATCTGTTGAAGCTATTTAAAAGGCTTAGGAAGTTCAGGCTAAGGCTGAACCCTAATAAATGCACCTTCGGGGTGAGATCGGGTAAACTGCTGGGGTTTATCGTAAGCGAAAGAGGAATAGAGGTCGATCCTGCTAAAATAAAAGCAATTCAAGAAATGCCGACGCCTAAAACAGAGAAAGAGGTGCGCGGGTTTTTAGGGAGATTGAACTACATTGCCCGGTTCATATCTCACCTAACGGCCACGTGTGAACCATTATTCAAGCTGTTGAAGAAAGATCAAGCTGTAACGTGGAACGAAAATTGTCAAAAGGCGTTCGATAAAATAAAGCAGTATTTGCAGGAGCCTCCGATTTTAATACCCCCAGTGGCAGGTAGACCCTTGATAATGTATTTGACGGTTCTTGAGGGAAGCATGGGTTGTGTTCTCGGTCAACATGACGAGACAGGGAGAAAAGAGCATGCGATCTATTACTTGAGTAAGAAATTTACAGATTGTGAATCTCGATACTCAATGTTGGAGAAAACTTGTTGCGCACTAGCTTGGGCCGCCAAGCGTTTGCGGCAGTACATGCTGAATCATACAACCATGCTCATCTCGAAGATGGATCCTATCAAATATGTGTTTGAAAAGCAGGCGTTGTCAGGTAGAATTGCCCGTTGGCAGATGGTCTTGACTGAATATGATATTCAATACGTCTCGCAAAAGGCTATAAAAGGGAGTGTGCTGTCTGAGTATCTGGCGGAGCAGCCTATTGAAGAGTACCAATCGATGAGGTTTGATTTTCCTGACGAGGATATCATGTACCTAAAGATGAAAGATTGTGAAGAGCCGTTGCCAGACGAGGGACCAGAGTTGGGGTCCAAATGGAAGATGATATTTGACGGAGCCGTGAATGCTTACGGTAGCGGAATAGGGGCAATCATCACCACGCCACACGGGTCGCACATCCCGTTTACTGCCCGGTTGACCTTTGCTGTTACCAATAATGAGGCCGAATACGAAGCTTGTATAATGGGGCTTGAAGAAGCCATTGATTTGCGAATCAAACATCTAGACGTATACGGAGACTCAGCTCTGGTAGTGAATCAGATAAAAGGGGAATGGGAGACCCGGCAGCCTAATTTGATACATTACATGAATTATGCAAGGAGATTGTTGCCTTTCTTCGACAAGGTTGAATTGCATCACGTACCGAGGGCAGAAAATCAAATGGCTGACGCCCTTGCCACTTTGTCTTCCATGTACAAGGTCAACTTCTGGAACGAAGCTCCCCGAATCATTATCTCTCGGCTTGACAGGCCAGCTTATGTATTTGCTATTGATGAAGCATCTGACGACAAACCGTGGTATTTTGATATCCTCAATTTCCTGAAGAATAAAGAGTATCCGGCTGGGGCATCCAGTCAAGATCAGAAGACTCTCAGGAGATTAGCGGGTAATTTCTACTTGAATCCGGATGGCGTCTTATACAGAAGAAACCACGATTTGGTGTTGTTGCGTTGTGTAGACGAGAAAGAGGCAAAGCTTCTCATGGAGGAAATTCACGAAGGTACCTTTGGTACGCATGCTGGTGGGCATGCTATGACGAGAAAGCTGCTGAGGGCAGGTTACTTTTGGCTGACGATGGAAACTGATTGTTTCAAGTTCGCGAGGAAGTGCCACAAGTGCCAAATCTATGCTGACAAGATATACGTGCCTCCGAGTCCTCTAAATGTGATGTCATCTCCATGGCCGTTCTCGATGTGGGGAATCGATATGATTGGAAAGATCGAGCCGACGGCTTCTAATGGGCACCGGTTCATCCTAGTAGCAATCGATTATTTCACCAAGTGGGTGGAAGCGGCGTCTTACGCGAATGTAACGAAGCAAGTGGTGGCCAGATTCATCAAGAGAGATATCATTTGCCGATATGGGATTCCCGAGCGGATAATTACGGATAATGGTTCAAATCTGAACAACAAAATGATGAAGGAACTCTGCCAGAATTTCAAGATCGAACATCACAACTCCTCTCCTTACCGACCCAAGATGAATGGCGCTGTTGAGGCGGCCAATAAAAATATCAAGAAAATTGTTCAGAAAATGGTGGTGACCTATAAGGATTGGCACGAGATGCTACCCTTTGCTTTGCACGGTTATCGTACGACGGTACGCACATCAACCGGGGCAACTCCGTTCTCGTTGGTATACGGAATGGAAGCGGTGCTACCATTAGAGGTTGAGATCCCTTCTCTGAGGGTATTGCGAGACGTTCAGCTGGACGAGGCAGAATGGGTGAAAGACAGGTTGAATCAATTGAGTTTGATGGATGAGAAGAGGCTAGCTTCTCTAGCATATGGTCGTTTGTACCAGAGCCGAATGAAGAAAGCGTACGACAAGAAGATACATCCGCGAAGCTTTCAGACGGGCGACCTTGTGCTGAAAAGGATTCTCCCGCCGCAAGCAGATCACAGGGGCAAGTGGACCCCCAACTACGAAGGGCCATACGTTGTCAGTAAGGTCTTTTCAGGAGGAGCGTTGTTGTTGTCCACCATGGACGGAGAAGACTTTGTGTCACCTGTGAATTCGGACGCAGTTAAAAAATACTTTGCTTAAAATAGACCCGCTGGACAGAAAAAGAGAGTCCAGGCAAAAATGGGGCATCCTGGCGAACCGAAAACAGAATGAAAGGTTCGGGCAAAAATTAGGGATAAAATTGGAAAAAATGTACACCCGCGAAGTTGAAAACCTACACTGGGCGGCTTCGGCAAAAAAGGGTATCCCGGTGAACTGAAAACCCGTAAAGGGCGGTTCACGCAAAAGTTAGGGATTTGAAAAGCAAATGACTGCGGTCCGAATTTGATAATTGCAATAAGTATCAATGCGGGAGAATACGTTTGAGGAGCCAGTTATCGGATACAGTCTCTTCAGAAGAGGGGACACCGGGAAAGCATTAGGGTCGGGCGAGTCATGGGAGGATCAGTCCGCGGTGTTCATCTGCATCCCGTTGCCGATATGTGTACAAATTTAAGTTGTCAATATTTATGCTTCTTGTGCATACTTATATACTTGTATCTTTGCTTTGTGTAGCTTCCTCATTTCAGGAGTTACAGCCCGTGTACAAAAACTCCGCCCATTCAGGGGCTCAATCAATAAAAATACGTTATTCAATACTCGACACTGTTCTTTACTGTTTTGTGCTGGATTAACGCCTAAGTTTGATGAAACTAGCGTGTGTATAACGTCACTGGCCCTTGCCAACAGTTGCTAAAGCTTTGGATTAACTAAAAATAACGTCACTAACCTGAATTGATTTGATTGCATAGGCTTGTCGTGTCTTGTTTGTGTTGTTGCAGGTTTCATAACCATACGAGGAAGATGATCAAAAGATTGCGATAACGAAAGACTTGATCCCCACTGTCGCTTGCGCGAAAATAAGGTGCCGGCATGACAGAAGAGTCGCCACCTTTCGTTATTTATCCCTCAGAGCGGGAAAGGAAACGATCGGAAAAACCTGACGAAAAAAGGGTAAGACAAGGTCATCGCAACCATTGTCTGGGTTCGGGAGTCGGTTACGCAAGGGGAAGGTATTAGCACCCCTCACGTCCGTCGTACTCGACGGGATCCTCGCTTGTTTGTTTACTTGGACGGGTTGGTTATAATCTATCTACCTATCAAGGCTGGCTGAAAAAGAAAAGAAAAATGACTCGGCAAAGCGTCGCACTTTATGCCTACGTATTCCCATCAGAGAATGAGAAATTAGAGTCAACGTAGTTCGGCTAACTACGGGGGAAGGTGGGGAAAGGTTGCTCGCTAGGATATCGCATCCTATGCCTACGTACTTTCATCTGGTATGAAAGATCAGAGCAAACGTAGTTCGGGAAACTACGGGTTAAGATGGCTCAACTAGGAGGGAGACTATCAAGTCCTACTGTTATCATGCCATGGATTCATCCTATGGTTGAGGTTTGAACAGGGAACTCCTAGAAGTTGTCATGCATAGGTTTCAACCTAAAAGTCTATCATCAAATCCTTGTCAAAGGAAATGAGAGTCCTAAGGGATCATGTCAATGGTACACCAAAACAGACAAAAACATCAGCTTTAACAGTAAAATGCATGCAATGCAAGTGAGGGAGGAAATGTGTGTGGGGTTTCAGCCTCCACAAGCTCGTCTCAACCTCAAGCCAGTCATGAAATAACAGCAATCATACTGAAGATAAACAACATACTATCAAGCAATGAACAAATAGGAGAAGTGGAGTGCCCTTAGGCAAACAAACACACATGCTTGAGAAAGAAAGAATCTACTCTCTAATCCTAACCCTAATCACAGAATCTGAATCAAATCTAAGCAAAGCCCCAAAGCAAAACCCTAAACAAGAGAATTCAATCCCAGTCTTCAAGCTTCAGAACAAGCTTACCAAAGAAAGGGAGCTAAGCAAGCAGACTCATAGTGTCTTCCTCAGGAAAGCACTAGGAGGTGTATACTCAGGAGTCATACCCTATGTGGCTCAACCACTGTGATTAGTTTACATTCCTCCTCAGGAGAAATTAAACTCACAAGCAGGCTCCAACATCACTGGATATTTAGGAAATCCTATTTGAACTAGTGGAACTAAATGAACAGACTCATAGGACCTTCCTCAGGAAAGTACTAGGAGGCTTCCACTTAGGAGTTGTATCCTATGTGGCTCAACAACTGTGATCAGTTTACATTCCTCCTCAGGAGAAATTAAACTCACAAGTTGGCTCCAACATCACTGGATACTTGAGAAATCCTAAACAAACTAATGGAACTAAGTGAATAGACCCACAGGACCTTCCTCAGGAAAGTACTAGGAGACTTCCACTTAGGAATTGTATCCCATGTGGTTCAACAACTGTGATCAGTTTACATTCCTCCTCAGGAGAAATTAAACTCACAAGTTGGCTCCAACATCATTGGATACTTGAGAAATCCTAGACAAACTAATGGAACTAAGTGAATAGACCCCTAGGACCTTCCTCAGGAAAGTACTAGGAGGCTTCCACTTAGGAATTGTACCCCATGTGGCTCAACAACATGTGATCAGTTTACATTCCTCCTCAGGAGAAATTAAACTCACAAGTTGGCTCCAACATCATTGGATACTTAAGAAAGAGGTGAGAATAAAGAATGAAAGTCATTCATAGTGCCTTCTTCAGGAAAGTACCATGAACTTCCTTCAAACTTCAGGATCTCAAACCTCACAGGCAGGGAACAAGCCAAGCTCTGGGTCTCTGAGTCTTGATCTACAATCTTCACTTCATGATGCTCTCCATCAAGGTCTTCAAGACAACACAAACCCCACAACAAATTCCCCACAATGAACCCCAAAGATGAACAGATAACCACAGGGGAGACAAAATCAACAGGCAACTTCAGAAAATACCTAAAAATACTAAACCAAGGGGGAAAAATCTAACAATTATTCACAAGGGTCTACAATATCTATCCATAACATCTACATAGGCCTCTACCTAAAAATCAAGACAAAACTTATTCAAAGAAAGGAATTCTTCACCTAAGCACAACCTAAACCCTAATTAGGATACCCTAAATCTACCCTAATTAAACTGATCAAAATTTAATTCTAAGATTCTAGAAAAAATCCTATGGGGAACTATGATTCATCATCTAATTGCACAAAAAAGAATGGATAAAAAAACCTAAGAGAAGGTCCTAAAACAATTCTTGCAAAATCATGATACCAAACTAAACATTATAAAAGCTATTTAAAAGAAAAATCTATTAAAAATACTAAACTTAAGAATAAAATCCCATTTTTATTTTTAATATTTTCTACACATTATCATCTAATCATAGAAAATAGAATGGACAAAAAAGAGTTATTTTTCAATTTTTAATGAATTTTCTAAAACAAGAAAAATATTAAAAGAATATAAAAGAAATTAAATCAATTAAAAGGGAGGGGGGGTTAGAATAGCAAGGCGCGCCAGTTGGTTTCAGAATGGGCCAGAAATAGGGGGGTGTGGATAGAAGCCAGCAAGCCCAAGCGCGTTTAAATGAAACGACCGCGTTTCACTTTTTTTGAATTTTTCTCCCCATCTTCAGATTTAATCACGGCCGTGCGATGAGATTAACTTGTCAAACTTGGGGACTAATCCAACGGACCATCTTCATCGTCCCCAACGATTCTAGGGTTTTCAGAAACCCTCTCTCCATGCACCAATCTTCTAGCTGCCCGTTCTCTCTGCTCAGGCCACGAAATGCCACGATTCCAAAACGAAAAATCTCCTACTACTCAAGAGGAACACAGCCATACGCGCACTTTCCCCTAACTCTCCCTAGATAATCCTAACAGAAGACATCAAGATCATGGTTCCACCATGTTCATCTGAGATCAACCATGGTGAAGCTTCAACCTAAGGATCTAAACTTGCTCTACACGCTACCCTAGCTAATCTAACCTAATTCATGCTACTTAAAACACCCTAAACAGCTAGTTCTTGAAGATTAAAGAATCACTCACCTGCCATGGAACCTCACGCAGAGCTCTCAAACTCTCAGAAATTGATCCTCTACCCTAGCACATTAATTCTACACCTAAAGAATGAACTAAAACTAAATAAATTAAGAGGTATAGGGAGGAGAAACCAACCTGTCAAGTGATGATGGTAGGTGCTCGTGGAGGATGTTGCAAGCCTTGTAACTGCTTCAGGATGATCCTCCAATGGTGGAAATGCTTCTGTTTGCACTTGTTGGGAAGGAAATGGCTTGTAGATGTAGATTTCTTGAATTGCTTGAACTTGAAGAAAGAACTTCAATGGCTGTTTCTCTCTCTCTCTTTCCTGAAATCTCTCTCTATCACCAACCTTGAACTCTCTTCATGGCCCTCTTTTTATAATGATCATTAGATGCTTCTAGATTCATCTAGAATATGGTGGAAAGTTCTTGAAAATCTCATGTGGGGACATATTGAAAATCTCACATTCCATGCCTTATGCCTTATCATTTGGTGCCAAAATACCTTTACATGAGATAATGAGAAGATATGCACAACTATAAGCCTTGGTTTTGCCTTGTGTTAGGATTTTCAACATTGCCTTCTTCTTCAAGTAACAAGTTTTCAAAGCATCACCCATTTTAAAGCTTCAAATCAAAATTCTAGCTAAACCAATGTTCTCAAAATGATGTTTCCAATCAAAATGATATATTGGATGACCTATTTTGGATTTGTGGATCTTCCAAATCAATTTTCAAATTCAACTTTTCAAACTTATATGCCATTTTTAGTTCATTTTTGACCAATCATGTAACTTCATGCTATGAGCTTTTCCAACAATTTGTGACCTTCTTTCTAGACTTAAAATCACATTTTGAACAACTTTCATGTTTTGAGTTTTTCCATTTGAGGCTTGGAAATAGGAGTTTTAGGCATTGGCTAAAATGACCTATAACTGACAAATGACCAAAATACCCCTGTCTTGTTCAAACCATAAGTTGAGTTCCACAATTCCAATCAAGGACTTCTACCACTCAAATTAAAGCTAAGAAGATGCTCTTCAACATTCATGTTGACCAAGAAGTCATAGGAATCACCCTACTAGGGCAAAAGTTGTCTGCAAGTTGGGTGACTTTCAAGGACCCAGATTCACACATCTCTGCTGACCTGTAATTTGTCAAAACCATAACTTGGGCTCTGTAACTCCTATCAAGGACTTCCACCACTCAAATTAAATCTTAGAACAAACTCTACAACATTCATGTTATGGGGAAGGTGAGATATCAATCATAACTTGAGCTAAAACTGCCTGGAAGATAGGGATCAAATTAGGGTTTTTCACTGACAATCCTTGGGGACCCTGACTTGAAACTTCTCAAACTCCTCACTCATGATGAGTTGGCCTAGGAATCATCTCTATGCATCATTCCATGATCTCATGGCCCTTGGATTGGTCTCAACCTTTCCCAAATCATCAGTTGACCTAGGGTTGACCCAGTCAAAACCCTAATTCTACCATTCATGGTTGAATCTTCTGAACTCTTGCATAATGACTTCTATGGGTTTCATGAAGGCTATCAAGACATCTCATAGGCTTTCCCAAAACATCAAGTTCACTCTCAAAGTCTCAGAACCACCTGAGGAGCACCCACAACTCTCAAGCTTTGAAGCACACAACCCTGGTTTCAAACCACTTCTTCTGAGGACCTCTTGAAATTTCTGATGAAGGTATCCACTTTCAAACACTCAATGAATAAATAATTGTTGGTCAAATTTTGGGGTGCAACAGCTGCCCCTATTCAAACGGCTTGAACCTGACTGGGTGAGGAGCGAACGGCTCTCATCCAATCAAGGTACGAGACGGTTGAATATCGGTAAACCCGAAAATTTGCCAACTGTATGAGCACACAGTACTCTGCGGGGAACAAATCTTTGAATCCTGCAACACTAGCTGCTCAACAACTGGCTGGAGAACCAAAGCTGACATCACCGTCGGACGATCGAAGTACCCTGCGTCACCGCTGGAGAAACATCTTCGACTTCAATCAGAAGACGTATCATTCACTCGATCGCAATCAATCATCGCCTCAGGATAACTGACTTGGTCTTCAGACTCACGCGAATCACTCTGTTGTATCTACAACTCTGGAACCTTGTCTTCAGCCACCCATTGATTCTTCAACACGGAAATCTGGACTCACAGGAACCTTCTGATATCGCCTTCGGGTGCTTACGAAATCCATCTTCAGATTAGACATCATTGTTGGAGCAGACATATCATGCTGCTGAGGACTTCAAGAATCATCTTGACCAAACAGATCCGTCGGGCATCTTCAAGAATCGTCCTGAACTGATAACCTTTCCGGAGCAAACATTCTGTTGGGTATCCCCGAAATCTTCCTGGGCAACTCCTGCTGGAGACGCTATTGGGGAGCTCAAGTATCATACTAGGCGAACCACTCGGGAAGCTGTACTGGGGTCTTAAGAATCGTCTTAAGCAAATGGCCCTGCTGAGGGATTTGAGAATCATCTCGAACTGAAGACTTTGCTGGGGATCTCAAAAATCATCTTGAGCGAGCGACCGTGGGGATTACCCCGGGGTCTTTAAGAATCATCTCGCAAGCGATCTTGCTGGGGAGAACATCAAGAATCGTCCTGAGCAACCGGTCTTTTGGTGGTACACCTGTTCAACAAGGATGATAATGACCTAGAACATGCTTATGATGCGTATGCTTCGGCACCATGCCCCACACAGTGGAAATGCTATGCGTTTATGCTACATGCCATGCAATCATGCACAATGCTATGCAATCATGCACAATGATGCGATCCCGTCAGCAAAATAAATGCCGAAAGGGGGAAATCCTCCTGTCAAGGAGAAAGAACCACTCAGGTAGAGGAGTCATCCTGCTGAGGAGAATGTGAACATGCCAATATCAATCAGGCTCTGTATGGGGAATTGATCTTCCGCGAACTGCTGCAGGGGAACAACTTCAGCTGACTGCTGCAGGGGATGAAGCTCTACGAGAACTTGGATCTGCTGATATCAATTGCGAGAATGAACTGCGCGGCCGTTTCGGCTACTCTTCTGGGGATGACCACTCTGTGGGGAACCAACTTCAGCTGCTCAACACTCCACTGGGGAAAACCAATCATGATCTGATCAACCTCCAAGGATTCGGATCTCTTGGACATCTGCAAACTCGGCTGAGGAAGGAGAAATCATTCTGCTTCGATGGAGAGAGTACGATTCTGGGGAAACACAGCACTAGTTGCCCCACGCTCTGCTGGGGAACATCGATCATGATCTGATCAATGTCCAAGGATTCTGCTTTTCAGCCGGGGAGAGAAATCATTCTACTTCGCTGGAGAGTGCAACTCCGATGAGGAAACTCAATTTCGCCGGGGAAGAAGGAATCATCTGACTTCGGGGGAGAGTACAACTCTGCAGGGGAATACAACATCAGCTGTTCCAACACTCTACTGGGGGAGAGGGAATCGTCGAACTTCAGGAGAGAGCATGACTCTGGTGAGGAATCCCAATTCCGCTGGGGACTTCAGTCTGGCACCATCAGTTACTGCATCCTTCGGCTAACGAACAACCTCCTGCGAAACCTGCACTTGTGACCCGGTGCGGGGAAGGACACCTGCCTTGGTGACTTTACTGGGGAAAACACGAGCTCCAGTACCCAAACATTTCTATGAACTCTGCACTTGTGACTCGGTGCTGGGGAGAGACGACATCATTCTTCGGTGCTTGACTCAGCCGACGATGTGACATTCCTTCAGGATGCGTCTGCTTGGGGAAGAGAATCACCTCTACCTGGGGAAGACATATCAATGCTCGCCGTCTTGCGTTCAAATTCTGCGGAGGAGAGACTACTGAACTCTGCTGGGGAAGGAGGACTCATCCTGCTTCGGGGATACGCACGACACATCTTCTGGCAAGGTGCTATACCTGCAACAGCACAAACAAACAGACAAGATACCCTCCTCAAAGGGGCCTATCAGGGTTATTATCTCGTGACAATATTCAGTTAATTAGTTGTTTTAACAATCGATGGGCCTAGGCCCGCAAGTTTATGTATGCGCATTTTATCAAAAATATCGGCGTTTTCATTCGCAAACAAAACAGATAAATGCTAAACAGACAAGTAGAATTGTTGAATAATGCATTTTATTGATGGTGAACCCCTGAACGGGCAAAAATGTTTTACAACAGAGGCAAGCTCCTGGAATGAGGAAGCCGCGCAAAAAGAAAACATAAATATACATCAGTATATACAAATGTCGGCAATCGAGGCGTAGACGAACACCATGAGTTGATCCCTCTAAGACCCACTCGACTTTGATACTTCTCCGATGCTTCAGCTTTGGAAGAGATTGATTCAGATAAACGGCCCTCAGGTCTTCCGAACCACTAAACAATGAAAGTCCATACGTGGGACGCAGTCATTTGCTTATTCAAATCCCTAACTTTTGCGTGAACCGCCCTTCACGGGTTTTCAGTTCACCGGGATACCCTTTTTTGCCGAAGCCGCCCAGTGTAGGTTTTCGACTTCGCGGGTGTACATTTTTTCAATATATCCCTAATTTTTGCCCGAACCTTTTATTCTGTTTTTGGTTCGCCGGGATGCCCCTTTTTTGCCTGGACTCTTTCTTTTTTGTCCAGCGGGTCTCTTTCAAGCAAAGTATTTTTTAACTGCGTCCGCGTTCACCGGGGATGCAAAATCTTCACCATCCATCGTGGATAACAACAAAGCTCCTCCCGAGAAGACCTTGCTGACGACATACGGCCCTTCGTAATTCGGAGTCCACTTGCCCCGGTGATCGGAGTGTGGCGGAAGAATCTTCTTCAGGACGAGATCACCCGTCTGAAAGCTTCTGGGACGCACCTTCTTATCATAAGCTTTCTTCATTCGGCTTTGGTACAGGCGACCAAATGCAATCGATGCTAACCTCTTCTCGTCCATCAGGCTGAGTTGGTTCAAACGATTCGCAACCCATTCTGCCTCATCAAGTTTCACATCAACCAAAACTCGTAAAGAGGGAATCTCCACTTCTAACGGCAGGACAGCTTCCATACCATACACCAAGGAGAAAGGAGTTGCCCCGGTCGACGTACGCACCGTCGTACGATAACCGTGCAAGGCAAACGGCAGCATCTCGTGCCAATCTTTGTATGTCACAACCATCTTCTGAACAATCTTCTTGATGTTCTTGTTGGCCGCTTCAACAGCGCCATTCATCTTCGGCCGGTAAGGAGATGAGTTGTGGTGTTCGATCTTGAAGCTCTGGCACAGCTCCTTCATCATCTTATTATTCAAATTCGAACCATTATCAGTAATGATCCGCTCGGGAATTCCATAGCGACAGATGATGTCCCTCTTTATGAATTTAGCTACCACCTGCTTGGTCACATTAGCGTACGAGGCTGCCTCCACCCATTTGGTGAAGTAGTCGATAGCTACCAGGATAAAACGATGACCATTGGATGCGGTGGGCTCGATCTTGCCTATCATGTCGATGCCCCACATGGAGAACGGCCAAGGGGAGGACATGACATTCAATGGGCACGGCGGCACATGAACTTTATCAGCATAAATCTGGCATTTGTGACATTTCTTCGCGAATCTAAAGCAATCCGACTCCATAGTCAGCCAGTAATACCCTGCTCTCAGGATTTTTCTTGTCATGGCATGCCCGCCGGCGTGCGTACCAAATGTGCCCTCATGGACTTCTTCCATGAGCATAATTGCCTCTTTCTCATCTACACATCTGAGTAGCACGAGATCGTGGTTTCTCTTATACAGCACTCCATCAGGGTTGAGGTAAAAGTTCCCAGATAACCTCCTCAGAGTCTTCTTATCCTGGGCTGATGCACCCGCAGGATACTCCTTGGTCATAAGGAAGGTCTGGATATCGTGGAACCATGGCTTGCCGTCAGTGGCATCTTCGATTGCGAACACAAACGCTGGTCTATCAAGCCGCGAAAGCACAATTCTTGGAGCCTCATTCCAATAATTGACTTTATACATTGAAGCCAACGTGGCTAAAGCATCAGCCATCTGATTTTCAGCCCGGGGTACATGATGAAGTTCTACTCGGTCAAAGAACGGAAGCAGCCTCCTGGCATAATTCATGTACGGTACTAGATTTGCTTGACGAGTTTCCCACTCCCCTTTAATCTGATTGATCACAAGCGCTGAGTCACCATATATGTCTAGATTCTTGATTCTCAAATCGATTGCCTCTTCTAGACCCATAATACATGCTTCATACTCGGCTTCGTTGTTGGTAACTGGAAACGTCAGTCTTGCAGTAAACGGGATGTGGGATCCGTGAGGAGTCGTAATGATAGCCCCGATACCACTTCCATAGGAATTAACCGCTCCGTCGAATATCAACTTCCACTGAGACTTCCTATCTGGCCCCTCATCGGGCAATGGCTCATCGCAATCCTTCGCTTTGAGAAACATAATGTCCTCGTCAGGGAATTCGAACTTCATCGGCTGATAGTCTTCGATTGGCTGTTCGGCAAGGTAGTCAGACAATACGCTTCCCTTGATGGCTTTCTAGGAGACGTACTGAATATCATATTCTGTTAACACCATCTGCCACCTGGCAATCCTGCCCGAAAGAGCCTGCTTCTCGAAGACGTACTTGATCGGATCCATCTTCGAAATCAGCATAGTAGTGTGGTTGAGCATATACTGTCGTAGACGTTTGGCAGCCCAAGCTAATGCACAACACGTCTTCTCCAGCATCGAGTATCGAGATTCACACTCAGTGAACTTTTTACTCAAATAACAAATGGCATGCTCTTTTCTGCCCGTCTCGTCGTGCTGACCGAGAACACACCCCATACTATTCTCCAGAACTGTCAAGTACATGATTAATGGCCGTCCAGCCACTGGGGGTATCAAGATTGGAGGTTCTTGAAGATACTGCTTTATCTTATCGAATGCCTTCTGGCAATCTTCATTCCAAGTAATCGCCTGATTTTTCTTTAACAACTTGAACATCGGTTCACAAGTGGCCGTGAGCTGAGAGATAAACCTTGCAATGTAGTTTATTCGGCCCAAGAAACCACGAACTTCTTTTTCTGTTTTCGGCGCTGGCATTTCTTGGATAGCTTTTATTTTCGCAGGATCAACTTCAATACCTCGTTCACTAACGATAAACCCCAATAACTTTCCGGACCGCACTCCGAAAGTGCACTTGTTAGGATTCAGCCTCAGCCTGAACTTCCTAAGCCTTTCAAACAGCTTCAGCAAATTGACCAGATGCTCCTCCTCCGTTTGGGACTTTGCAATCATGTCATCAACATAGACCTCGATCTCATGATGAATCATATCATGAAACAAAGTTACCATTGCTCGCTGGTAAGTGGCCCCTGCGTTCTTCAGACCGAAGGGCATTACCTTGTAGCAAAACGTGCCCCAGGGGGTAATAAACATCGTTTTCTCCATGTCCTCCGGCGCCATCTTAATCTGATTGTAACCGGAGAAGCCATCCATGAACGAAAACACGGAAAACTGGGCTGTATTGTCGACCAACACATCGATATGAGGCAAAGGGAAATCATCCTTAGGGCTCGCCCTATTCAAATCCCGATAATCGACGCACATGCGTACCTTACCGTCCTTCTTTGGTACAGGCACTATGTTGGCGACCCACGGAGGGTAAGTGGTAACGGCTAGAAATCCTGCGTCCAACTGCTTCTGGACTTCTTCTTTGATTTTTACAGCCAAGTCTGGTCTCGTCCTCCTGAGTTTCTGCTTGACTGGAGGGCAATCTTCTCGCAACGGCAAGCGATGAACCACGATATCAGTGTCAAGTCCGGGCATATCCTCATATGACCAAGCAAAGACGTCACTATACTCTCGAAGCATCTCGACCAGTCTATGCTTGACATCATCCTGCAGCGCAGCCCCAACTCTGACATTCCTGATAAGCTCCTCAGAACCCAGATTTATGATCTCAATATCCTCCTCGTGAGGTAGAATAACCTTCTCCTCTTGTCTCAACAAGCGGGCCAACTCTTCCGGAAGGTCTTCGTCTTCATCAATCTCATCCTCGGCTTGATAGATCGGGCAATCAAAGTCGTAGTGAGCCGTAGAGGGTCCAGAGTCGATGTCATCTGTTACGTGGATCCTGCAATAACAAGGGTTAAGTTTAAAGCAGGAATATGCGGGTTAGCACGAACCTCGTTGCCATTTTGCTGTTTTTCGAAATAAACATAAAACATGAATAACAGAGAACACAATATTTGATTACGAAGAAAACGCCTTTTATTTATTAACAAAATGCATACACATAATCCAACAAGGCCCTGACAGTAAAACCACTATGCCCCGGGCAGGACATAGGATTGTACAAAGATTGTAGAAAGCAAATCATTACTCTTCACTTGTCAGCTCGATAATCTCCTTGATGGTCCAATTGTGGAGGCACTCGCCTGGCTTGCTCGGTTGAATCCAGGCATCAAGATCACAATCACTGTCCCCGCTGTCCTCCGACGCAGCATTGATACTCTCGAAAATTACTCCTCCTTTGGTGAATAAGATCGGCCCTTTCCCATGAGACGAACGACCAGAAGAAGATGAAGCTTCAGCTTCAGGAGAATACCCTAATCCAAACTTATCCTGTTTGATTGGTATATCCAAGACATGCCCCCAGCCTGGGGTGGAACCAGCTTCGACAACAGCCCGAGCTTCCTTAAATGAGGAGAGGTTCAACTCTTGCTTCTCTGCAACAACGGGAGCTGCCTCCTTCACCCTGACGGTTTCAAATGCTTGGCAAAGAGTCTCATGGATCTCACCATCCATTTCGACGTATTTAAAGGATGACAGGTGGCTTACCATGATGTCCTCCTCTCCACAGACTGTCACTATGCTGCCCCCAACAGCATATTTAAGCTTCTGATGCAGCGTGGACGTCACGGCACCAGCAGAATGGATCCACGGCCGGCCTAAGAGGCAACTATAGGCGGGCATGATATCCATGATATAGAACACTGCATTAAACGTCTCTGGACCAACTTGAATTGGCAGGGTCAATTCTCCGAAGACGTGGCGCTTGGTTCCGTCAAAGGCCTTCACGACCAGATCACTGGGCGTGCACAGCAGTCCACGGGTATCCAACTTCATCAGTGCTTTCTTCGGAAGCACGTTAAGCGAGGAGCCCGTATCCACTAGGACATGTGACATAATCGTGCTTCTGCACTCTATTGAGACGTGCAAGGCGCTGTTGTGATCTCTTCCCTTAGGAGTCAGCTCTAGATCTGTAAATCCCAGCCCATTACCAGCATTGACATGGGCTACTACTTCCTCGAGTTGATTCACTGATATCTCCTGCGGCACGTATGCAGCATTCAATACCTTCAGCAATGCGTTGCGGTGCGCTTCAGAACACAGCAACAGGTTAAGAATAGAGATCTTCGACGGAGTCTGATGAAGATGATCTACAATTTTGTAGTCACTCTTCCTGATTAGTCGCATGAACTCTTCAGCATCTTTAACCAGCAAGTCTTTCTCTGCCCCTGCAGGGACCTCTTCAACAGCTTTACCTTTGCCCTTATCCACAGCGTCAGCCCGGACCACTTTCTCTGCTGCACCCTCTGCTGGTGCGAATACTCTTCCGCTTCTAGTGATACCACTGACTTCGGTAAGATTCTGCACAGTTGATCCGGATGGCTCAAGCTCTATCTTCTGACCATTACAATAGACTTCGGCGCCATAATGCCATGGAACGGCATTGGTACTCTCGAACGGGATTGGTCCGGCCCTGGTGATGGTGATAGAAGGCGGACGGGGCGCGGAAATAGTAATAGGGTGACGAGGAATAGTAATGGTAGCAACTTCGTCCGCCTGCTTCAGCACAACTTCCCCTGACGCATTCTCAACGCTCCGACTGAATTGCAAAATACCCTCGGTCATCAGACTTTGGATACCTTCGATCAACTGCTCACACCCATCAGGAAGTGTAGCACAAGCCATACATAGCTCTCCACATCCAGGAAAGAAGCCCTTCTTCAGCAACTTAGCCTTAACAAAACTCAACGGCGTCTTCGGATCTTTGACATCGGTCAGCAAGTCTGAACTCTCTTCAGTGGTAACAGCATTCACTCCGCCCCCCTTATGATGAGGCATTGGATTTTTGGTGACGTTGGGCACGCTGTCAGAAAAGTTGATGACCTTGGCGTCGACCAAGTCCTGGACTTTGTGCTTAAAAGCTTTACAATTCTCAACCGTATGGCCAGGTGCCCCAGAATGAAATTCACAAGTAGCATTAGCATCATACTCTGGTGGTGGTGCCCCTGTTAAGGGAGCCATTGTCCTTTTGTGAACCAATTGGAGCTGAAGCAACGTTTGCAGAAGCTGTGCATACGGCATAGGAGGAGTTTCCAAATGACGGTTTGCCAGGGGACCCCGATTCTGATATCTCTTATATCCCTGATTATTCTGCTGCTGAGGCTGCTGCTGCGGCTGCGGCTGCGGTGGAGCAGCTGGGATATTTATGCTAGCGATCTGAGACTGAGGGCCCTTGCCCTTTCTCCTAGCATTAGTGACAGCACTGGCATCTCCTTCTCAACGCTTGCCAGTATAGGGTTTCTTGCTAGCTCCTCCAGCTGAGGATGATTCGCCCTGAATTTTTCCGATCTTTATACCGTTTTCAACATGCTCGCCCAAAGTGATAAGAGCCGAGAATGTTCCAGACATGCCACTGATCAGCTTCTCATAATAGACTCCAGGAAGGGTAGCCACGAACATTTGTACTAACTCACGCTCAACCATCGGTGGTTGAACCCGAGCAGCCAATTCACGCCACCGCTGGGCGTACTCTTTGAAGCTTTCATTGCTCCGCTGCGAGAGATTCTGAAGCTGAACTCGGTTGGGAGCCAAGTCGCTATTATATTGATAGTGGAGAACAAACGCTTCTGCAAGATCTTTCCAGGTGCGCACAGCAGCGGGCTCCAAACCCATATACCATTCGAGCGATGGACCAGAAAGACTATCCTGAAAGAAGTGCATCAGCAGCTTCTCATCGTCAGAATAAGCGGACATCTTTCTATAATAAGATCGGAGGTGAACACGGGGACAAGTAGTGCCCCTATACTTCTCAAAGATAGGCACCTTGAACTTGTGAGGTACTTTAAAGTCAGCAATCAAACCGAGTTTGGCCATGTCAACGCCCAATGCGTTCTGATTTTCTATATCTCTCATTTTGTCTTCCAGCGCCTTGAACCTGAGTCGAGCTTCAGCAGTCAATTCAGCCTCTGCACCTCTCTGAGAGAAAATGTCATCCTGATGGTCCTCCAGCCACGGTTGAGGCACCACCATATTTCCTGCACCAACATTGCCGTTGACCGCCCCCATGTTAGCATTGGCTCCCAAACCACCATTGTCGGCGCCTGCCGCATTAAGTCCGAGATTAGTCATAAGATTGCCGTTAGCACTGCCGTTGCCCCCGGCAGCAGGAACAACGTTCTGCGGAGTATCCCCTTGAGGAGGAGTGGGCACAGCCCCGCCGTGAAGTATTCCATTACTGTCAACCCTGGAGATGAGAGGTTGAACCAAAGTACGAAGCTGGTCTTGCCCATTCGCAACTACTTGCATCAGCTCCATAAAACGATCCATCCGTTCACGAAGCTCTTGAACATCTGACTGTACCTGGTCCATGATTCTCGTTTGATTGGCGCGAGTTGAGTAGCGGTGGATGAGTCTTTGATCAATCCTGGAGATCGAAAACGGCTCGGAACCTGAGTACCTGAAAAACCTGTCAACATCAAAGGTTAGGAAAAGGTAACAGAATGTATGTCATGCAAAGATGCTTTATGCAGGTGCATGCGTGTGTCTGTGTGCTTGAGAGATCATCCCCCGATCCTGGCACCTGTTGGCAATAATAAGGAGAGGAATCTAGGCCCAATCATGGAAACAGCAATCTTACACATAGTATCAGCAATAGTCAGATTCGACACAACAAGGACCGAGAACTCGTACGCAACAGTCTTTCTGAGAGAGGCTGCAGTAACACAATAAGAGGCGAAAGATCCTGGATCGGGGAAACGGTACCTGTCACAGACACACGCTAATGGAATGATTATGCAAGCTAATGCAAAATGCAGGTATGCAACAATATATCCAGGTGGCTGCTGTGGAGATACGGTGTCAACAGTCACTGATGAGAAGGAAACCCCGGTGTAAAACCACTGATCTGATCTGCTGTGAATAACCATCTGGTAGGATCAAGATCAGCATTCTGCCCTGACAAGAACGAAGGCCTGATAATAAAGACCCCGGATGCAAGACCAAGGAGTATCTGTTGATGAAGTCTTCGGACCCCAAATCACAAATCTGCCCTCTCAAGAACAAACACACAGCTGCTGATGAGATCTTCAAACCCCACTCAAAATCTGCCCTATCAAGAACAAATATCAACCGCTGACGAGATCCTCAGACCCCACTCAAAAATCTGCTCCATCCAGAACAAACCTCTGATGACAATACTCTGATCGGAACCTGCTCTATCAGGAACAGACAAACACCCGATGATAAAATCCTCTGATCAAACCCTTGCTCTATCAAGAACAGTCACATCTGATACTGAGAACCCTGATACCAACGTAACTGATTCACTGTCAAGAAAACCAGGTAGTCTGGAGGTCAAAGTTTCCTGCAATATCCCAACCCCACTCACAGGTATGGACCTAATCCACGAACAAAGGTACGGCATCCTATGCGGTTGTCAGCGTCACAGACTTTCATGAGTGACGATACGATTCCCAGAAGGAGTGGCATCATCAAGTCATGAAGAGGCCTCTCTTAGCTGACTTCCAAATGATCGGTCCCCAGAGTCGACAATCCTCACGTCTGGACTCCCCTCAGATCCTCAGGACCGGAAAGGAGCACCTCTGCAAGAATCTCGTCTGAGCGCAGATTTTCGTAGGGAACTGTGCCTGCTCAACAGACAGGTTCGTCTACTACTTCTCCGCAACTATATCTAGGTGTGTACTCAAGCCCAGGTCCGGCTTTTCACTCACAGTAACATCCCTCTCCCACAGCAGCACAGATAATCATATCGAACTGGAAATAAAATGCGGGAAATAAAATGCGGGAAGTAAAGTGCGGGAAGTAAAAATGCGATAAATAAACGCAACCCAACAAGCAAACACACAAACGATAGGATTGACTCGCGTAGGGGATGGGAAACGGTCCCAGCGTAAGGGATGGGAAAAGTCCCTAGATGCTATAAGTCCCCAGCAGAGTCGCCAGCTGTCGCTTGCGCGAAAATAAGGTGCCGGCATGACAGAAGAGTCGCCACCTTTCGTTATTTATCCCTCAGAGCGGGAAAGGAAACGATCGGAAAAACCTGACGAAAAAAGGGGTAAGACAAGGTCATCGCAACCATTGTCTGGGTTCGGGAGTCGGTTACGCAAGGGGAAGGTATTAGCACCCCTCACGTCCGTCGTACTCGACGGGATCCTCGCTTGTTTGTTTACTTGGACGGGTTGGTTATAATCTATCTACCTATCAAGGCTGGCTGAAAAAGAAAAGAAAAATGACTCGGCAAAGCGTCGCACTTTATGCCTACGTATTCCCATCAGAGAATGAGAAATCAGAGTCAACGTAGTTCGGCTAACTACGGGGGAAGGTGGGGAAAGGTTGCTCGCTAGGATATCGCATCCTATGCCTACGTACTTTCATCTGGTATGAAAGATCAGAGCAAACGTAGTTCGGGAAACTACGGGTTAAGATGGCTCAACTAGGAGGGAGACTATCAAGTCCTACTGTTATCATGCCATGGATTCATCCTATGGTTGAGGTTTGAACAGGGAACTCCTAGAAGTTGTCATGCATAGGTTTCAACCTAAAAGTCTATCATCAAATCCTTGTCAAAGGAAATGAGAGTCCTAAGGGATCATGTCAATGGTACACCAAAACAGACAAAAACATCAGCTTTAACAGTAAAATGCATGCAATGCAAGTGAGGGAGGAAATGTGTGTGGGGTTTCAGCCTCCACAAGCTCGTCTCAACCTCAAGCCAGTCATGAAATAACAGCAATCATACTGAAGATAAACAACATACTATCAAGCAATGAACAAATAGGAGAAGTGGAGTGCCCTTAGGCAAACAAACACACATGCTTGAGAAAGAAAGAATCTACTCTCTAATCCTAACCCTAATCACAGAATCTGAATCAAATCTAAGCAAAGCCCCAAAGCAAAACCCTAAACAAGAGAATTCAATCCCAGTCTTCAAGCTTCAGAACAAGCTTACCAAAGAAAGGGAGCTAAGCAAGCAGACTCATAGTGTCTTCCTCAGGAAAGCACTAGGAGGTGTATACTCAGGAGTCATACCCTATGTGGCTCAACCACTGTGATTAGTTTACATTCCTCCTCAGGAGAAATTAAACTCACAAGCAGGCTCCAACATCACTGGATATTTAGGAAATCCTATCTGAACTAGTGGAACTAAATGAACAGACTCATAGGACCTTCCTCAGGAAAGTACTAGGAGGCTTCCACTTAGGAGTTGTATCCTATGTGGCTCAACAACTGTGATCAGTTTACATTCCTCCTCAGGAGAAATTAAACTCACAAGTTGGCTCCAACATCACTGGATACTTGAGAAATCCTAAACAAACTAATGGAACTAAGTGAATAGACCCACAGGACCTTCCTCAGGAAAGTACTAGGAGACTTCCACTTAGGAATTGTATCCCATGTGGTTCAACAACTGTGATCAGTTTACATTCCTCCTCAGGAGAAATTAAACTCACAAGTTGGCTCCAACATCATTGGATACTTGAGAAATCCTAGACAAACTAATGGAACTAAGTGAATAGACCCCTAGGACCTTCCTCAGGAAAGTACTAGGAGGCTTCCACTTAGGAATTGTACCCCATGTGGCTCAACAACATGTGATCAGTTTACATTCCTCCTCAGGAGAAATTAAACTCACAAGTTGGCTCCAACATCATTGGATACTTAAGAAAGAGGTGAGAATAAAGAATGAAAGTCATTCATAGTGCCTTCTTCAGGAAAGTACCATGAACTTCCTTCAAACTTCAGGATCTCAAACCTCACAGGCAGGGAACAAGCCAAGCTCTGGGTCTCTGAGTCTTGATCTACAATCTTCACTTCATGATGCTCTCCATCAAGGTCTTCAAGACAACACAAACCCCACAACAAATTCCCCACAATGAACCCCAGAGATGAACAGATAACCACAGGGGAGACAAAATCAACAGGCAACTTCAGAAAATACCTAAAAATACTAAACCAAGGGGGAAAAATCTAACAATTATTCACAAGGGTCTACAATATCTATCCATAACATCTACATAGGCCTCTACCTAAAAATCAAGACAAAACTTATTCAAAGAAAGGAATTCTTCACCTAAGCACAACCTAAACCCTAATTAGGATACCCTAAATCTACCCTAATTAAACTGATCAAAATTTAATTCTAAGATTCTAGAAAAAATCCTATGGGGAACTATGATTCATCATCTAATTGCACAAAAAAGAATGGATAAAAAAACCTAAGAGAAGGTCCTAAAACAATTCTTGCAAAATCATGATACCAAACTAAACATTATAAAAGCTATTTAAAAGAAAAATCTATTAAAAATACTAAACTTAAGAATAAAATCCCATTTTTATTTTTAATATTTTCTACACATTATCATCTAATCATAGAAAATAGAATGGACAAAAAAGAGTTATTTTTCAATTTTTAATGAATTTTCTAAAACAAGAAAAATATTAAAAGAATATAAAAGAAATTAAATCAATTAAAAGGGAGGGGGGGTTAGAATAGCAAGGCGCGCCAGTTGGTTTCAGAATGGGCCAGAAATAGGGGGGTGTGGATAGAAGCCAGCAAGCCCAAGCGCGTTTAAATGAAACGACCGCGTTTCACTTTTTTTGAATTTTTCTCCCCATCTTCAGATTTAATCACGGCCGTGCGATGAGATTAACTTGTCAAACTTGGGGACTAATCCAACGGACCACCTTCATCGTCCCCAACGATTCTAGGGTTTTCAGAAACCCTCTCTCCATGCACCAATCTTCTAGCTGCCCATTCTCTCTGCTCAGGCCACGAAATGCCACGATTCCAAAACGAAAAATCTCCTACTACTCAAGAGGAACACAGCCATACGCGCACTTTCCCCTAACTCTCCCTAGATAATCCTAACAGAAGACATCAAGATCATGGTTCCACCATGTTCATCTGAGATCAACCATGGTGAAGCTTCAACCTAAGGATCTAAACTTGCTCTACACGCTACCCTAGCTAATCTAACCTAATTCATGCTACTTAAAACACCCTAAACAGCTAGTTCTTGAAGATTAAAGAATCACTCACCTGCCATGGAACCTCACGCAGAGCTCTCAAACTCTCAGAAATTGATCCTCTACCCTAGCACATTAATTCTACACCTAAAGAATGAACTAAAACTAAATAAATTAAGAGGTATAGGGAGGAGAAACCAACCTGTCAAGTGATGATGGTAGGTGCTCGTGGAGGATGTTGCAAGCCTTGTAACTGCTTCAGGATGATCCTCCAATGGTGGAAATGCTTCTGTTTGCACTTGTTGGGAAGGAAATGGCTTGTAGATGTAGATTTCTTGAATTGCTTGAACTTGAAGAAAGAACTTCAATGGCTATTTCTCTCTCTCTCTTTCCTGAAATCTCTCTCTATCACCAACCTTGAACTCTCTTCATGGCCCTCTTTTTATAATGATCATTAGATGCTTCTAGATTCATCTAGAATATGGTGGAAAGTTCTTGAAAATCTCATGTGGGGACATATTGAAAATCTCACATTCCATGCCTTATGCCTTATCATTTGGTGCCAAAATACCTTTACATGAGATAATGAGAAGATATGCACAACTATAAGCCTTGGTTTTGCCTTGTGTTAGGATTTTCAACATTGCCTTCTTCTTCAAGTAACAAGTTTTCAAAGCATCACCCATTTTAAAGCTTCAAATCAAAATTCTAGCTAAACCAATGTTCTCAAAATGATGTTTCCAATCAAAATGATATATTGGATGACCTATTTTGGATTTGTGGATCTTCCAAATCAATTTTCAAATTCAACTTTTCAAACTTATATGCCATTTTTAGTTCATTTTTGACCAATCATGTAACTTCATGCTATGAGCTTTTCCAACAATTTGTGACCTTCTTTCTAGACTTAAAATCACATTTTGAACAACTTTCATGTTTTGAGTTTTTCCATTTGAGGCTTGGAAATAGGAGTTTTAGGCATTGGCTAAAATGACCTATAACTGACAAATGACCAAAATACCCCTGTCTTGTTCAAACCATAAGTTGAGTTCCACAATTCCAATCAAGAACTTCTACCACTCAAATTAAAGCTAAGAATATGCTCTTCAACATTCATGTTGACCAAGAAGTCATAGGAATCACCCTACTAGGGCAAAAGTTGTCTGCAAGTTGGGTGACTTTCAAGGACCCAGATTCACACATCTCTGCTGACCTGTAATTTGTCAAAACCATAACTTGGGCTCTGTAACTCCTATCAAGGACTTCCACCACTCAAATTAAAGCTTAGAACAAACTCTACAACATTCATGTTATGGGGAAGGTGAGATATCAATCATAACTTGAGCTAAAACTGCCTGGAAGATAGGGATCAAATTAGGGTTTTTCACTGACAATCCTTGGGGACCCTGACTTGAAACTTCTCAAACTCCTCACTCATGATGAGTTGGCCTAGGAATCATATTTATATCATCTCTATGCATCATTCCATGATCTCATGGCCCTTGGATTGGTCTCAACCTTTCCCAAATCATCAGTTGACCTAGGGTTGACCCAGTCAAAACCCTAATTCTACCATTCATGGTTGAATCTTCTGAACTCTTGCATAATGACTTCTCTGGGTTTCATGAAGGCTATCAAGACATCTCATAGGCTTTCCCAAAACATCAAGTTCACTCTCAAAGTCTCAGAACCACCTGAGGAGCACCCACAACTCTCAAGCTTTGAAGCACACAACCCTGGTTTCAAACCACTTCTTCTGAGGACCTCTTGAAATTTCTGATGAAGGTATCCACTTTCAAACACTCAATGAATAAATAATTGTTGGTCAAATTTTGGGGTGCAACACCCACGCAGGTCATGCATGTTCTTCCTGAAGAAGGATAGAATTCCCCAGCTAGCCGTAGCTTACCCGAAGGACATGCTCTAGAAAAGTTATTCACCCTCAATAGAGTTTGGCGATTCCAAGATCGTAAGGCTGTATTCAGACAGGTTCATCTTTCCCCGCAGGGTCATGCACTCTCCCCCAGCGGAGTCAGTGGATTTCACCCCGAGAGAATCATCCTATCCCCAGCGGAGTTCTCTTTTCAGCAAGTGTTCTTTCCTCCCCGCGGAACTCGAAGATCAAGGCTCTCCCAAGCAGAGTTGATGGTGGTTCCTGTCATTTATTTTGTCAGGGATACTGTGTAATATCATTCCGCTCTCCAGCAGAAAGTCCGATCATGCTATGCACATCTGCTATTCCCCAGCAAGGTTATATTCCCCCGGCAGGGGGTTACCTCAACAAGGTGTTTGGTTTGAGCTCCCAACTTCCCAGTATGGTTGGCTTCACCCTTCCAGCATTTATTTTGCTGGAATATTTCTGTAGCATCTGGCTATTCCCGGCGGAGTCGGCATTATCTGCAGCATTTATTTTGCTGAAGCAGTTTCTGTACTCTAGCGGTTCAGGTGGAGAGAACTCTTGCCTAAATGAACAATCAAACGTTCAAGAGCTCGGCATGAGACAACCAATGATAATGTCAGTTTCGGCAGTATTCCCCACAGAGATATCAGGATAAGTTTCTCTTTATTCCCAAGCAGAGTTAGTTGTCATCAAGGGTTCCATGAATCAGAATTTCAGAGGCCACCGCCGGTTGTCAGAGCAGGCGTCCGGTAGTTTGGTTTCCAGATATCCCCAGTAGAGTC
Source organism: Lathyrus sativus (assembly GCA_963859935.3). Classification (NCBI taxonomy): domain Eukaryota; kingdom Viridiplantae; phylum Streptophyta; class Magnoliopsida; order Fabales; family Fabaceae; genus Lathyrus; species Lathyrus sativus. The sequence goes on from OZ012737.1 coordinate 357,300,684, forward strand.
CGCCTCAAAGTCGCTGTCACGTGGGTGCTGAGAAGTTTGTGGGTGGGGATCATTGGAGAACTAAGTCCTGACGTGGACAACTTATTCCTATATTGACGGGATTTCTTCAGAAGTGGGCGTCCTAACGTGGACAGGTTTATTTCCCCGGATTGATGAAGCGTGTTAGTCCTAATGTGGGCAGATTCGGGTTCTCGAAATTAGTGGAATGGGAGGTCATGACGTTGACAAAAGTGGTTACTCTTTGTGTTGGTGACTCGACGTGGACCAGTTCCTCTCAGCAGTTATCTTTCTTTGTGTTGGCAAATCATGGGTCCTGACGTGGACAGATCAGACAAGCGTGTGAGTCCTTACGTGGACAAGTCTTATTTCCTCAGCAGGTCGAAGACGCCTGAGTCCTAACGTGGACAAATCAAGACGAGATCAGTGTCCTGACGTGGACAAATCAAAGAAATTATTATTCCTTACGTGGAAAGAAGATGGTATTCCTTACGTGGAAAGAGGCTTGTATTCCTGACGTGGAAAGAAAGAGTGTATTCCTGACGTGGAAGGGGTTTAGTTCTGATGTGGACAGACTCAAAAGAAGATTTATTCCTTACGTGGAAAAATTGGGGTCCTTACGTGGATAGATTCAAGAAAAGTTGATTCCTGACGTGGAAGAATGATGTACTCCTTACGTGGAAAGTTGAGTCCTGACGTGGACAGGTTCAGAACCAAAGTTGAATTCCTTACGTGGAAAGATTGGAGTCCTGACGCGGACATGTCAAGTGGTATTGGAGTCCTTACGTGGAAAGATTGATATAGTTCTCCTTATGTGGAAAGAAAATTGCTTCCTGACGTGGAAAGATGAAAGGTTTACTCCTAACGTGGACGATGTTATTCCTAACGTGGACAGGTGTTACTCCTAACGTGGACGATGTTATTCCTAACATGGACAGGTGGTACTCCTAACGTGGAAGAGTTTTATTCCTAACGTGGACGATTCAGTTTATGGAAATGCAGACGAATTATCCCCAGCGGAGTTGCCGAGATTTTTCTGGGTTAACAGCAAGTGGAGTCCTAACGTGGACAGATTCTAGTTAAGATTTCTTCGTATTGATGACAGACAGAGTCCTAATGTGGACAAGCAAGCAATCTTTTATCCCCAGCGTGGTCGTTACGAGATCAGTGAGCGGCTGCAAACAGTCAGATCCAGGCAGTGGATGTCGTTACCCAAACAGTGGTGCAGTTTATTTCTGCGGTTGGCAAATTTCCGGGTTTCTTAGTATTCAACTGTCTCGTACCTCAAATGTTTGAAGGTCGTTCGTTCTTCATCCAATCGGGTCCAAGTCGCTTGAATAGGGGCAGCTGTTGCACCCTAAAATTTGCCCAACCTTATTCATTGGGTTTATGTTTCAATATCATTAGCATTTGCATATAGAGTCATGTACATAGACTAACCATCTGCATAGCATAAGCATAGCAAGTCATTCAACAGGGGACCAACCATTATTCTCATCTCTAGAGGCCTATCAAGAGGTTATTATCTCAGTCAAGTCATCAAGAAATAATTTGAAAGCAGAGAGTTCAGCAGATCAAGCCTTGAGTCCATCTCCTAGCTGAGGGTATCTGAGGGTCAATAAGAGGGTTGTGAGCTGTGATTTGAAGGAATGGAGAGTATCTAGACATTATGAGAGACTTAGAAAGTCATTTAAAGAAGGAGACAAGTCATTGATAAGAGCACAAGAGCTACAGTTGAAGGCAGTCAACTAGGGTTTCATCTGGGTCAACCCTAGGTCAACCCTAGGTCAATTGACTGATTTAAAGGGCATTCAAGTCTATTGGAGAGATGTGGGGTTCATCATTTTACATATAAAGAAGGATATGGAGATGTGCCAAGAAGAATTCAAGAGAGATCAAGGAGAAGAGGAGTTTCTAAATTAGGGTTTCTGTGTAAAATCCCCTAGTTTAGGTCAAATTTCCAAGCAAGATAAGTCAAAATGTAAGGTTCAAATGGATCCTTGGCCAACATGGAACTTGTAGAGGATCTCAAGACCTTTAATTTGAGTGGTGTAAGACATTAAGGGGATTTATAGAACTCAAGTTATGGTCCTTACAAGTTACAGGTCATCTGAGGTATCTGAAATTTTGTCTGCAAAAGTGCCTTGACTTCCAAGCTAGTTTTACCCCTCAAGGAGATTTCAAATGAATTTCTGGTCAACATAAGAATTGTTCCTCATTGTCTTAGCTTTCTATAATGGTATAGAATGCCTTCATATGATGTGTGGAACTCAACTTATGGTCTTGGCAAGCAAAGGGTATTTTGGTCATTTGTGAATTACAGGTCATTTTAACCTATGCCCAAAACTCATACAAGGAAGCTTCAAATGGAAAAACTTACAACATCAAACTTGCTCCAAATGACATTTTGAGTCTAGAAAAGTGACCATGAGAGATTGGAAAGACTCATAGCACAAGATTTCAAAATTGGTGAATTTAATGAAGGAAAATGGCTTAAAAAATGGTATTTTTCATATCTTGGCCAAATGATGCAAAATTATAGGTCATTTTGAATGGAAAAGGCATTCTAAGGACATTGGCTAAAGTGGAATTTTGAGTCTAGTTCAAGATTTAGGAGTTATCCATGGTTGCTTGCAATATAAGAAACATAATCAACATTCAAGGGAATTTTGCACAAGGGAAACTTCTCCAATGTTCTAGGAGGTTCTCATGCAACCTATATATTCATGCAAGCTGGTTCATGCAAGGGTTGGTGCTCCCATTTGCTCAAAATCTCAAGTTTTCCACATTTTTTCATTCTTGCATAAACTTCTCAAACTCCCTCAATCCCTCACCAATTCTCATCATTCTTGATCTGAATCTCATCACTATCATCCATAGTTTGTGATTCACACATTCATTTGGCTGAATCAATCAAGGAGAGTGCCATACAAAGTTCATCATTCAAGGTTCAAGAAATTGGAATCACATGATGCAAGGAGTTTGAGCCCAAATATTTGCATACAGAATCAAGGTGTTGGTGTGTAGATTAATTTCCAGTCCTTGCAAGTATTGAATTGAAGATCTCCATAGCTGTTTCTCCATTTTTAACAGGTTGGTATCTCTGCTCATTTTGCTTGGATTAGGTAGCATGGTAGGGTTTTGATAGTGTAGAATGGTTAAGATAAGGTAGAGGACTGAATAGGATGAGTTTGAGGAAGTTTCGAGAGATTTGATCATGGTGCACAAATTCTGTTGAGGTTCATAACACTTGGAATATAGCATGATAATCCTCTCTTTGCAGCCTAAAATGACTAGTATGAGATGTAGAGTAGATGAGGATAGGTTTTGGTACAAATTGAAGCACTTGATGGCAGGTGAAAATGTTGATGCATGACTGTTATTCTCATCGGGTTGATTGATAGAGTGAGTTTTAAGGTAAACTATGGTTATAGACTTGTAGAGGGGAAGAAGTGGATGAATTTCGCTTTTTACATCGTGCGTTTTCATGGCGTGTGGAGGGAGAATGAGAAGCTTGAAGGTTGTGCATGGAATCTGGGTTTTTCTGCAAACCCTAGCTCAATTGGGGACGATGACTGTGTGCCCTTGGATTGTCCAGAACATTTGACTTAATCATCTCATTGTGTGGCTCCCATTCAATTTCAGAAACGGAGGGAAATTTTAAAGGAAAGGAAACGCTGCGTTTCATTAATTGGGGGGCTGGGCTCAGAGCGCTATCCACACCCCCCATTTTAATAAGCCCAATGTTTTGAACGTGCCTTCCCTGCTATTCAAACCCCCTCCATTTTTATTTCATTTTATTTTCTTTTATTTTCTTTAATTTTTTATGCATCTTCTAAAATTCATAATAAATAGCTAAAAAATCATTTTCAACTCATTCTTTTTGCATTATTTTCTTTAGGATGTCTAGAAAATTCTAAAAAATAAAAATTGCATTTTATTTTTTATTTCATATTTTTCCCATATTTTCTAAATAAATGACATTTTAAATAGTTTCATTTCATGCATGATTTTAATAATTTTTGTTCTATTAGATACTTTCATATTTTTTGTTCATTCTTTTTAGGTTGTTTAGATTAGATATTGAACTTATGGATTCAATTTAGTTCCCATTTTTAGAAATTAAATTTAGGTGCTTAGTGTAGGTTTGAACAACATGAACAAATTAGGGTTTTTAGGTGATGACTTAGGAAGTTTGATTCTTTCCCTTAGGACTTAGGGTTTGAATAGTTTAGCTATGGGACTATAGGGGCTATGGGTAGTTATTAGATCCTCTTAGAAAAAGTCAGGATTCCCCTACTGCTATTGTTATACTGTATATCTGATTGACTGGTGTGGTGTGCCCTCTGGGGATTGGTGCTTGCTTGTCTGGGTATTGGGTTTGTCTGGGGACTTGGGGAAGCTGAAGACTTGAGGAGATGAAGACCATTGGAGATCCAGAGATTGAAGATTAACTGTCAAAGTTGAGGAGGAGGTTCTTGCCAGCAGCTGCTGAGGAGACTAGGGTCTAGGAGCTAGGCAGAGCTCTAGATTAGAAAGCTTGCTTCTCAAACATAGATGGCTTTGTTTGCCTCTATCCTTTCTCTATGATTCAAAGTCTCTTTCAAATATCCACCTCCTTCCTTTGGAAGAATCAGTGAATGTATTTGAAAGATAGAACTTTTGAGAGAAAACTTGCTGTTTAATGTTAACAGTTGATGAACCACCCTTGGTAGGTAATTAACTGTCTAACATTCATTTACTTCATCTGGTTGGCTGATGTTCATCCTGGAGCCTGAGACTTGAAGAAAAGCCATTGCAGATAGAAGACTGATGATCAAAGCCCTTGCCTGAAGGCCATGAAGATGGAGATTGATGCTTGTTGAAGCCTGTAGCTGAGTGGAGATTACTTGGAGTTAGATGTTAATTCAGACCTGCTGATGCTGTTCTTTTGCTGATGTATTTCATTGCTGATGTATTGATTGGTTTTCTGGGTTGTATTGTTTGCTGTTTACCCTGTTGGGTTGAAAGTGAAGCCTGTTCGCTTTTGCCTATTGTCTTCTAGGTTCGAGGTTGAGTGGGACTCCCTTGCCTCGCTTGTACTGTTGCATCCATGCATTTTTACTGCTTTATTATATCTGTTATTGTTTCTGTTTCTGCCTATCCCGTAGGATCTCTGTTTTTCTCTGTGCAAGAGAGGAGCATGATAGACACTAGGTCTTAACCCATGCATGATAATATTAGGTTAGTTTGATTCCCTTCGCAACCATAGGTTAGAGTTCTGTCTCTTCTTTCTCAAAACAAACAGAAAAACACAATAAATATTTCAAACACAATAAAAGACACTTCTTCCGTAAAAGAATGTGAACTCATCAAAACGTCATTTTTGTCCGCTTGGACTGTTAATCAGAAAAACCCTTTTTCAGAAGGAGATAAAAGCAATCAAAATAGACTTGTGTCGTACGTGGCCCGAACTACGTTTGCTCTGATCTTCCATGCTGTGTGGAAGTACGTAGGCATAGGATGCGATATCCTAGCGAGCAACCTTCCCCTCCTTTCCCGTAGGTAGGCGAACTACGTTGACTCTGATTTCTCGTTCCAGGCGAGAATACGTAGGCATAAAGTGCGATACTTTGCCGAGTCATTTTTATTTTCAGTTTTATTTTCTTTTTAACCCTTGACCTATAGTTTAGATAGAATAACAATCCATACCCGAAAACAAGCGTGGATCCCGTCGAGTACGACGGACGTGAGGGGTGCTAATACCTTCCCCTTGCGTAACCGACTCCCGAATCCAGGTTTTGGTTGCGACGACCATACCTTTCCCGTGTTGTGCGAGGTTTACTCTGAGCGTTTCCTTTCCCTCCCGTGGGATAAATAACGCACGGTGGCGACTCTTCTGTTCAGCCGGCGCCGATTTTCGCAGTAGCGACATATCCGACTAACCTCCGAGTATGGCTGACATCGACGTTACGACTGTTGTATTTAGAGGACTAGCTCATAAGGCCAGATTTGAGGCACTGACTCAGAGAAGCTTTGCTTCGACTCTGTACTACGATAGACCCACCATGGACAAGCTAGGAATCCAGGATAGCATTCAGTATCTATTTAACCAATTAGGCTGGGAGCAAACTGCTCTAAAGACCCGATTTGCTACCTACCGCAAACTCACGTTCAAATTCCTTAGCTCTTTAAGTTACTTACCCGAACATGGCTATGGATCCACCAAAGAGCTGATAACCTTTAGAATGTTTGGAATGGACCAAACACACAACCGTACATAGTTAGCTAACATCCTAGGCTTCCCTAACAAACCTTTTGTGTTTACCAACACTGAAGAGGATATTGATCTCGAGTTAGAACAGTTCTGGGGTACCATCACTGGTAACTATCACCCTGAACCGAATGACATGCACAACAACGAGATACACAATCCAGCCCTCCGTTATTTCCATAGGACTTTAGCCCATACCCTCTTTGGGAAGGAGGAAAACATTACAACAGTCTCAAAGGAAGAGTTGTTCATCCTTCTCTGTGCTTCACAAGGCCGCCCTGTAAATGTTGTCCCTTTTATGATAAGGGCATTCACACGCCTTAATCAGGAACCTCACTCACCCATTTTAATAGGAGGCTTAATCACCATGATTGCCCACGAAATTAGCCTGAGGTATTACCTGAACAAAGCCATTCGTTTCGGCAACCTCAGATCAATGGACATTCAATTCTGCTTCAACAGACGTATCTTAGGTACCTTAGGACCAAGAGCCTACGAATACCTCATAGCTGATCAACCTGTCCACCTTTTCACATTGCCCAACCACGAGCTAACAAGTATCCACAATAGAAACAATTGGCTTTATGAATTGGACGAGCCTATGGGACCTCCATCACCTCACTCCACACCCCAGGCTTACATGTATGACAGTGATCAAATATCAGAAGCACATGACTATTTGTACTACCAAGATTATGAGTCCGAAGTGGAGATAGATCCTGAGACCCCTCCTAACTACCATAACTTTCCTGACCCCACTCCTGAACAAGACACAGACAAGTTGGACACTGTTCTGAGAACTATGGACGACCTCAAGCTGGAAGTAACCACTATAAAAGATGAATTAACGCAGCTTCACATGGATTTCGTTACTTACATGGACGTAGTTAGCGACCAATTTAATGACGTTATTCAGCAGATCAACAACTTGAAGAAACCAAAGGAGTGATATTTTAGTTTTCTTTTTAATTTTAGTTTACTGCATTTCACATTGTTTCACATTATTTAATTTTTCAATTGTTTCTTTTTGGATATTATACTACATTAAACTCGTTTTTGATTCAATGTTACTTTAATTTCATTCCGGTATCTCCCTTAATTATGTTTCATGTTATTTTCTATTTTGTAATCAGTCTATCATACTGCAAAAGAATTCAAAAATCACATGTTCCACTGTTAAAACGCCCCACAAGCGAACTTCTGCAATTCTGCAGAATTTGCTGGTGTGACGGTCATCACACTCCCCTGACGGTCGTCACGCGTATTACGACCGTCACACACCCCTGACGGTCGTCACGCGAATAAAACCCCAATTCTGTCAAAACAGAGGTTACGCACCTTTCCACCTTCACTCTCCTAATTCCCCACTTTCACACATTTAGACCCCACTACAAATCTTCTGAATCCCCCATTAACCCTCCACCATTTCAACTTCCAATTCACTATTATATATTGACCTCTGCATCCCCATACCTCTCCATCCACAGAAACTTTCTATTCTTAACCTCTGCACCTCTCTCACAAAAAATGGCCAGACGAAATCGTGCAAACCCCGACTTGAGCAATATCACTTTCCGAGAAGGCGAGGTCGGCGAAAGGCAGCAGACCAACTACATAGCTTTCCATCAACGGTCGCTTCAGCCGACCCGGTATGCTCACCTAGAGTCTCTGACAGAACTGGGAATTCTGGATGGCGTAACTTGGATGTTACAGAGAGCCGGCATCTGGCATCTCTGCACCAATCCCCAACCCACCTACGAGCAACTCACATTGGAGTTTCTCAGTTCCTTCGCGTATGTAACTTCACTCGGCGATACCAATCAGCTTATCGGCGCCGCTTGCTTCCGCTTGTTCGGCACCGAATATCAAGTCCCCCAAGACCGCATCGCCGTCATGTTACAGTTCCCTCACGGTGACGATGCTCATCGCCGCCCCTCCGATCAGTTCTACCAAGAAGCTTTCCCTCTATGGAACCAACTGACTGGCACCACTCCAGAAAGTTGGGACACTCTGAATGCCACTCACATCCACAACCCAACAATCCGCTACTTTCATCGCGTGTTGAGCAACACCATCTTCGCCCGTGACAGTAACCACAAGGTCAACTCAAAGGAGCTGTTTTATCTCCGTTGCGTGTTTGCTTCAGAATCTTTTAACGCCGCCCCATTCCTCTTGGCTCACATTCAAGCCAATTGCAACCGCGGCTTAAAACCTTTCTATTTTGGTGGCATCATCACATCTATTGCCTTAGGTATCGGTCTTGGCGACCGCCTCCAGACCCTCCGCCAGATGCCCCCTGTCTTTCTAGACACTGACCATTGTCGCGCCTCTCACCTAATCAGATCCCGCGCAGATGGGAAATATCATCTGGTAGTGCGAGGTCGCACTATCCAGAGCATCATCATGCCTTCTCGCACCCGAATGCATCCGCAGGACAGAGCTAACTGGCTTTTCGATCCGAATGCTCCTGTTGCCCCAACTCAGGATAATGCCCAAGATCCCAGGGATGAAGTTCAAGAGGAGTTAGACAGAGCCAACCAGGCTGAGCCATCACAAGCAACCGCTGCCGAAGGCCCTTCCTCGCGCCGCTGCCGCCGTCCCGACACCAATGACACACCTGCTACTCTCCTCCGCTGCATCGAACAATAGAATCAGATGATGCTTATGATGGAACAGCAGAACCGACAGGCTGAACAATTCGAAGCGTGGCAGAGAGAACAAACCAGTCACATGAGGACATCTATGCAGCAGATCCAGGACGTTCATTCCGGCCTGGCCGATGACATGGCCAACCTCACTGTGCGAGTCGATGGCCTCTGCGGTTACATCTTCCACACCGGAGCTTTGAACCTCGAGGCACGCGACGGAAGAGCTAGAGGTAGAGATCGAGGAAGAGGAAGGGACTAGTAGTATTTTTCATTTCTTGTCATTTTGTTTTTTCTTTCCTTTGTATTTCTCCCTTCCGCATTATTTCAAATCAGTGAGGACACTGATTGAGATAGTGTGGGAGAGGACCGTTATTTTCCTTTTCCCTGTTATTTCCTATTTCCTATTGTACTTCTATTTCCTATTGTACTTTTAATTCCAATTTTCAATTTAAAGCATTTTTAATTTCGGAAAATAAAGCTCATCTATATATATCTTTCCGTTACATGAACTCCCCGCGCTTTATCCGACATATACAAAGAAACTTTTATCCTCTCCAAAGCATCACGTGACACGCCTAAGCTTTACCAAGTTTGGAATTCCCGAGAAGAAAATTTTAACAAAACCACTACCGCCCTGACACCTTAGACCTCTGGTTTATGCGAGTCAGACTCACTACTTACTCGTACCAAAGCCTCAAGTTTCGACTCAAACGGAGCCCCTAGTAGTTTATACGAGCAGTCAGCACCATCCTAAACACTTCTAAGCAAGAAACCGATGCAAATAAGTGTGTGATCTCTAGTATGAAATGAATAATCTTGAAAGAAAAGAAAAGCCATATGGCCTGAATATAGAGACATGTTCCTTCTAAGTTAGGTGCTCCTCGCCCGAGCCTTTAACCCAACGGTACGAGACTCTTGCAGATTTATAGCAGAATGAGCATATGTGCAAAGAAAAATCAAACTAGCAAAGAGATCATAGTCACCAACAGGTTTGCTTGCCATTAACGTGTATGGACAACGGGCTTAATGTGATTGCGCCAGAGCGAAACCGGGTAAAATTTGTTGCGAGAAACATGAAGCCGAGCTGCAGTAACATGATTGGGACTGGCTTGCATAAAAGAGAGGCCTTCGAAGACTTACAATCCAGTGTCATTATCGTATATGTTTTGTTTCCATTGGACCCCCGGTTTTTCCTAACTTGACGTCTGAGAAATCTTATCGAAGGAAGAGTGTGTCGCGTGCTTGCCAAACTTTAAATTTTTTTCTACCTTTACTTGAGGACAAGCAAAGATTCAAGTTTAGGGGAGTTTGATAACGCGAAATCGTATATATATAATGACATGTATTTTTACTAATTAGTGACCGGTTTCACTCCGATTTCGGATATTTTCACATTATTTGTCCAGTATTTTGCAGGTATTCAAAGTCCATGCTCAAATAGAGCAATATGAAGAAAACAAGCAATTACAGGTGAAAACCAGGTGAAAAAAACAGGCCAAAGACAGCAAAAACGAGTTCTGCTGATGTGACGACCGTCATACGTGTTACAACCGTCACAGGTCCATGACGACCGTCATGGAATAAAAATGCAGAAATGTTGCACGTGCTGTGAAGTGCTTGCAAATACTAAAAAGAAGTGGACCACTAACTCCTATATTTTCAGAGATCAATCCCACTCCCTGAGAAAATTAATCGTTGGAAATTCCATCTATAAAAGGGGAGAGCTGGTACCAGAAAAGGAGAGCCGCATTGAAGAGACGAAGTGCTGCCAATTTACTTTCAGAGCAATTTTTAGTTTCCCAGTTTTCTTATTGTTTTATTGTTTCCTTTATCTTTCTTTCCTTGCAATTGTTGTTTTACTTTCCCAATTCTATTATGTACGAGTAATTGGCATAAAGACTAAATCCTGCCGTCATTTCGGAGGATTTCCCAAAAGCCAATCGAATTATTTACAGGTTCTTATTTTAATCGTTAATTGATTTCCATTTCCCATTATAATGCATATTTATATTTTCTGCCATTATCTACGTGTTCTTAAGTTACATTCCATGTCCGGCTAAATCTTAAGTAATCGGTATGTAATAAGTAATCAGATGGGATTCGATAATTAACCGGTGTTTACTTTCCTTTTCAAAACTTATTTATGGCTTCAGTTTTTAAAATCGATTTTTCTAAAATAAATGTTCATCGCGACAGCGAGAACTTATTTAAAAGCAGTTTTTCCACGACAGTGGGAAATTCACAAAGGTACGAACCAACAAGCGACAGCTGAGGTTAAGTCCGGATAGTAAAAACTAAGCATTCATTTTAAAAACAGCGACAGCGCTTTAAAAAGGATTAGAGTTTAATGGTTTACAAAAAAGGTAATTTTAACCGCGAACGGGATAGCGACAACATACGTTCTGCCTTAGAGTTGCGACTAGCGTCAACAACCATAGTGAGACAAAGGTCTTTAAACCGTCACTTTCTTCTTAAACTATTTTTGAAAACACCCAAAACACCGGTGACTTGTAGAATCCCTGAAGAACTAACATATTACATACCGATTCAAGCATTTATACCTTAAGTGACGCTTTAGTTCCCTTATAGTTTACGCACTTATTTTGCTTTTATTCCCCTAAAACATTACCAACCTAGCTAAACACAGTAACACCCGAAAATACTAGCTTGATTACGAGTCCCTGTGGGATCGATATCTATTATTACTACGCGATAGACTGTGCACTTGCAGTTAATTCAGTTAGACATAGAAAGTCGCGATCACACTGCTTGTTCCCGCCATCAAGGGGAGAATGATTGAGCTACTTAAAGAGTATATTAATGTGTTTCCTAGGTCATATCAAGATATTACTGAGTTAGACACATATATTATGGAGCATAGTTGTCCTTTGAAGCCAAAATGTCTGCTAGTCAAACAAAAGTTGAGCACAACTCGTCCTGACATGACCCTCAAGATTAAAGAAGAGGTGCATAAACTGATTGATGCAGGGTTTCTCGTCATAACCAAGTATCCTGAATGGTTTGCCAATATTGCACCCGTGCCAAAGAAATATAGAAAACTTTGTATGTGTATGGATTACATGGATTTGAACAAGGCTAGTCCGAAAGATGATTTCCCTCTGCCACATATCAATATGTTGGTCGATAGCACTGCTAAATTCAAGGTATTTTTTCATGGATGGTGTTTTAGGCTATAAGCAAATCAGGATGGCTCCCGAAGATATAAAGAAGAATTCGTTTATCACACCTTGGGGCACGTTTTTCTACAGAGTGATGTCGTTTGGTCTGAAAAACATTGGCGCAACATATCAAAGGGCTATGACTACTCTTTTCTATGATATGATGCATAAGGAAATTGAATTTTATCTGGACGACATGATTTCTAAGTCCAAGACTGAAGAAAATCACATGGAATATTTGTTGAAGCTATTTTAACAGTTGAGGAAATATCAACTCCGTTTGAACCCAAACAAGTGTACATTTGGTGTCCGCTCTGGAAAGCTCTTAGGTTTCATTGTTAGCGAAAGAAGAACCAAGGTCGACCCTGACAAAGTCAAAGCCATTCAAGAATGCCTGCTCCAATAATTAAAAATCAAGTTAGAGGATTTTTTGAATGCTTGAATTACATCTCACGATTCATATCACATATGACTACCACTTGTGGGCCCATCTTTAAGCTACTCACAAAGGATCAAGGTTGTGTTTAGACAGATGATTTCTTGAAGGCGTTTGACAGCATCAAAGAATATCTCCTTGAGCCTCCTATTTTAATCCCTCTAGTTGAAAGAAGACCCTTAATCATGTATTTGAATATCTTGGAAGACTCAATGGGTTGTGTACTTGGCCAACAAGACGAGACAGGAAAGAAGGAGCATGCAATTTACTATTAAAGTAAGAAATTCACATATTGTGAGTCTCGCTACTCTATGCTTGAGAAAATCTGTTGTGCTTTAGCATGGACTGCTCGACCTCTACGTCAGTACATGTTGAACCACACACACTACTTGGTTGATTTCTAAGATGGATCCAATCAAGTATATCTTTGATAAGCCTACTTTGACTGGAAGGATTTCCTGTTGGAAGATGCTTTTATCAGAGTACGACATTGAATACCATACTCAGAAGGCCATAAAAGGGAGTGTTTTGGCTGACCATTTGGCTTATCAACCGATCGAAGATCATCAATCTGTTAGATAAAAGGCATGATGTACTTGAAAATTAAATATTGTGAAGAGCCATTTCCAGATAAGGGACCTGAGCCAGATTTCTAATGGGGTTTAATCTTCGATGAAGCTGTCAACGCCTATGGCAAAGGGATTGGGGTAATTATTGTAACTCCTCATGGATCCCAATCCCATTTACTGCAAGATTGACCTTCACCTGTACAAACAACATGGCTGAGTACGAAGCGTGTATCATGGGTTTAGAAGAGGCAATTGACCTGAGAATCAAGAACTTAGATGTGTATGGAGATTCTTCCTTAGTAATCAACCAAATCAATTTTGAATGGGAAACTCGCCAAGATGGCTTGATTCCTTACAGAGATTATGCACGAAGATTGCTCCCTTTCTTCAACAAGGTTGAGTTTCATCATGTCCCCCGTGACGAGAACAGAATGGCGGATGCTTCGGCAACCTTGGCTTCCATGATTATAGTGAACTGTTGGAACAACATTCCCAAGATCGATGTCAAGCGCCTTGACAGACCCGCACACGTGTTTATAATAGAAGAGGTAAGTAATTATAAGCCTTGGTATCATGATATTAAATGCTTTCTCCGAAGACAGGAATACCCACATGGTGAATCAAATAAGGATAAGAAGACACTGAGAAGATTGGCTGGTAATTTCTTTTTGAACAATGATGTGATGTATAAGAGAAACTTTGACATGGTCCTGCTACGACATGTAGACAAGCGAGAAGCATACATGTTTTCAAGCGAGAAACTGTTTAAACAAATTTAACTCATTTCAATTGCTTGATTCAATTATGCACTAGAGGAAGGATCTAGATGATGCAAAATATCAACATATTTTCAAGTTAATTTCATTTCCCTCCTTAATTCAAATTATTTCCACTCCTAATCCCAAGCCAAAAATCCAATCCTCATTCAAAACCAATTTCCAAGCCTCATTCTCATTCCATATCGAGATCATATTTAAACCGATTTCTCCCATTCCAAAAGGACCATAATCATATCTCCACTCATTTTTCTAATTTCTCTACACTTCAAACTCTAATTATCTTTCAAATTCTCTTTCACTTTTTCACTCTCCATTTTCATTTTCATCCCTGACCTCACTAAAGCTCTTCCATTAGAATTAACAAGATCTTCATTGGAATTTTTTAATTTTATATCATTAACCTCCATCAATTCCTTTCGTCAACATCAAATCCTGCAGTAAAAGTTTGATTTAGACCTAGATCTGAATTTTGAAAGCAATTTTTTGAAGTGATTTTGAAGCAATTCTAGCTTATTACATTGTTCTTCACCTTTTCTTGTGAATAATCTTTTGGATCTCTGGTTTTCTTGATTGCATCCACCATTTTCTGTTTGCAATAATTACCAAAGCAAATCTCAGCTTAGTAGGTTGGCAATTCCTAGATCTAAGCTTGTTCTAGCTTAATTTGCATTTTCACAATGTAGTCTTTTGTGATTTATGTGTTATTTTATTCATTGATTTGCATGCTTGTTGACATTGATGTTTGATTGATTCAATTGGTGTTTGTTTCCTCATAATTGTTGTGATTTTCATGTACAATTGTATGCCCTAGCATCTGGTGTTTAGATCAAATAAGTTATCCTAAAAAGTGCTTTGCAAAATTCTGGTTCTGTTGTTTTTGCAGGTGTAACCGGTTACACCCTCTGTTGCACATCCTGGAAGTGCCTTTGTTCATGGTGTAACTGGTTACACGATTTCAAATAACCAGTTACACTTGACATAATTTGTGTTTTTGGCTTATTTTTGGGGTTGTTTTGAATCTATTCCACTTTTAACCTTCATTGATTGATATTTTTTGTATTTGCGGAATCTTCTAGAGCTATTTAGTCTTCATTTGCAGTGCATATGTGGATAATTGATACATGATTGTTGAATACATGTTGCGTGTCCATGATGATGGCTTGCATTCTAGATGCATCTTAATGTTGCATAATTGATTACATGTTAGCACTTGCTTGTTGTTGTTACATATTCATGATGCTTGGTTGTCAATTACGTGTCTACATCAATCATTTAAATGTTGACACATGCTCATACGCGTTATCGGCTGTTGAATTCCATGATTCATGTTCATGTTTAATTGCTCCATTGTTGATGCATGTTCATATTGATTGATTAATATTTTGATACAAGTTTACATGCTTTGTTTGATCTTGCATAACACATGTTCATGTAAATTCATGTTTGATCCTTGTTGAATGCACTCATGTTGTTGATACATATATTGTTGGCTTGTACATGTACGCTGTTAAATGCTGCCATTCTGTTGTTGCTGCATACATGCCTGTTCTAAAAATATGTGTTGTTAAACGTTGTTGTTCTATTATGTAAAATGCATTGTTGTTCTGAACATAATGCGTTGTTACATGTTGTTGTTTTTTCCTTATTTCGTAGCTTTTTGCTTGCTCTCGCATGTTCCCTTATGGTTTCCTAGTCCAACTTAATTTTTGATTAAGATTGGAGTAGGATAGACATTAGGGTGGTAACCCAAGCATGACAATACTAGGGTAGATTTTCCCTTTATCCTCAAAATATTTAATAAACATGATGCGAATGGTACGTTACGAGCCTTAAGTACATGGAAAAAGATGAACGGGAGTATTTCCTTACCTCTTTTTAGAGTATTTTTTACGCGAGACGTTTGGATCGTTTGTATAAAGTACTTGCTCCTATTGTCATAGACTTTAGTACAATACACATCTCAAACTTATTTTCAAAATTAACAAAACACTCAACAAATCCAAATCATTTTCCTTCGGAATTTTCTTTAAAAATTTCTAGAAAGGGAATGTCATGTCTATTCTATCGCAAACAGGAAACGCATAAGTCTCCATGTAATGAGTGGCAATACACCTAACTGCTGAAACGCGTACGTAGCATCGCTCATAAAAAACGCTAAACAGAGCAAAAAATTTCAACAAGAACTGCAGAGTTCTAATTTCCTCTGGGATAAGTAGGAACTGAGTTGTAAGATTCAAACAAACTCAATAGTAAAACCATTTTCTTTTTCCCCAATAATTCATTTCATGCATTCCCTTAACAGGTAAGTTTTAGATATGCACACCCTTTGAGTAGAACAACAAGAGTGGATGAGTACAACGTACGCGAGGGGTGCTAATACCTTCCTCTTGCGTAATCGACTCCCGAACCCCGAATTTGGTTGTGAGACCATGTGTCGCATCGCTGCGAAGAGGGGCCGGCAAGGACAGAAGAGTCGCCACCGTTCGTTATTTATCCTAAAAGAGGGAAAGGAAACGATCAGAGAAAACCTAACAAAAAAGGGAAAAGACAGATCATCGCAACCATATCTCGGGTTCGGGAGTCAGTTACGCAAGGGGAATGTATTAGCACCCCTCATGTCTGTCGTACTCGACGGGATCCACGATTTGTTGTCTATCTAAAAGGGTGTTTACTATCTAAGTTATGGCTCAGGGACAAAAGAAAATAAAAGAGAAGAGACTCGATAGAGCATCGTCGCTCTATGCCTACGTATTCCCTCGTGCAATGGAAAAGTCAGAGTCAACGTAGTTCGGCTAACTACGGGTGAAGGCGGGGGAAGGTTGCTCGCCAAGACATCGCCGTCTTGTGCTTACGTATTCTCATCTGGTACGAGAAATCAGAGCAAACATAGTTCAGGCTAACAAGAACATCGGTTGGCTCAAAATGTTTTAGGCCCGAGTAGGGTTAAAGCTTAGTTCTAGTAGTTAGGTGTATGCAGCTCGACCATTGGAAACTTAGGCGTTACCTGTTTGCGGTAGAACCAAGAGTTAACAAAACTCTCCTTATGAAAAAGATTTCCAAATTAAGGTCCCGAAGGATAAAAATATTTAAAGTTTGTTTTTTTGTTTTTTAGAGAAGAAGTGCATTGATTATTGTTTGTAATTCATGTTGCACTAAAGACTATGACCTAGGAGCTAATGCGTCGCATATCGTTCAAAGGACATACGCTAAACACTCTAGATAATTGAATCGGGACGAAATGTAGCGCTAAACCGTCGTAGCTCGACTTATGATGAGAGTCGAACTATAGGAGGTCGCGTAAATTGATATCCGTGCTAAAAACAAGATAGAGAAATGATATTGAGGACCATTCTCCGATTAAATAGTGTCACACGGACAAAAGAATGGTGGGATCTCGTCTTAATCACAAACTCGCGTTAATTAGTCGAGGGAAACCTCTCACGATTCCAAAGTATAGAAAAATGATCCAAATGATCATTCTCTACAGATTTGAAATAATGAAGGTTATCAACCTCGAGTATTTACATTCGTGAGTCGAAAGACTTCATATATCGAAAAAAATTAAATAAAATCGAAAATGAAGAAGAAATTGAAAGAGAAAAGAAGGTGGCCTCGGATAAATTATCATCTATCAATAATATGACCGATAACAACTTATGGAGGTCTCGTCATCGACCAAAAACAATAAAAATGAATAAAATTGGAAATGAAAATGTGAAAAGAAGTTTGGTCTCGGATTTATTATTATTCATCAATAATTTGACGAACAATAAATTTGAGGCCTCTTCATCGACCAAAAACGATAAAAATGAATAAAATCGGAAATGAAAAGGTGAAAAGAATTTTGGTCTCGGATTTATTATTATTCATCAATAATTTGACGAACAATTTTGAGGTCTCTTCATTGATCGAAAATAATAAAAATGAAAAAAATAAAGTCAAAATGAAAATAAAACTAAATGTTAAGGCTTGTTAAAAGTAAAAATAAAAAATTTAATAATAATAATAATTTTTTCCAAAGAAAACAAAATAAGGAAAAAAAAAAACTTAAAAAAGAGAACACTGGTGGGGGTGTATCAGATCCATGGATATGCAGAAACAACAATATGGGCCTTGAGCCTACAAGCATACACAAGGCCAAGAACAAACCTTACATGGATGTGCCTAGAATGCAGTATGGGTGTGCAGATAAACCACCTATGGGCTCATAGAGTCCAACATCCCACCAACATCTCACTAATTAAAGTCACATGCCAAACCGCAGCTTTATACACTTTTGAGAACTAAAAACAGAAACATGGCGCAGCTCTCTATGAGACCACACAAAACAACGTCTCAACTCTAAAAGCTATTTACCATCCCCCTTTTTTAAAGAAAAAAGAAATCACAAAGATCAACTCAGGGTAGAATCCACAACAATCAAAGGAGGTACATCCAATTCCTACCTTCTATCTCGCCTCAGTTCGCGTGATTCGGGATTGATTTAGGAATGGATTTGTTGTTTGGAACTCTTTCTTCTTCATCCTTAGTTTTGTTCTTTGGTTCGGATTGGGGCTTTGATTAGATGTAAATTAGTAGGTTTGTAAAAAATGAAGATCTTTAGAGTTGCGGCTTTGGTTTGAAGATGTGAGTCGGATTGAAACCGTATGAAGAAGGTTGGGGCTGAGGGGAGAAGATGATTTATTCGATTTCAGATTTGTGAAGAGGAGAGTTGCAGAAGAAGTTGGTTTTCAGATTTGAGCTGTATTTGAAGGTTGATAGTGAGGGAAAGGGAATCGGGAAGAAGAAGGATGAAGGGCCTTGGTTTTTTTTTTTGCCGACAGTAGAATATGCAGAATGCCCAGAAAAATCAAGGTTTGAAGGAAATTTTTGGTTTAGAAATATTGTTCCAGATTTTAAATATATAGAGGTTATGTTTTTGTGAATGGGGGAAGAAGAGGATCTCCAGAATTTTTCATTGCGGTCCCTTTTATAGGAGGGGTAGAGAGAGTATTTGGGGATGATTTGAGCTAGAAATTATGTGACGTATTTCCGTCTTTTCCGTTTGCAGGTCATGGTGAATCCACAGATTGTGGATTGTGGAATATGGTGCGCTGCGTCATTTGTTTCGCAGCAAGTTTTGTGATGTCAGTCGTTCCTTCAAGATGCTACTTGTGCGTTTTTTCTTTCTGTCGTTCATCCATATATTTGTTGTGAAGGATGCGTTGTGATATTGTTTATGTTGTAAGTCATTTTGTTGCTTTGGTTGTTGCATTTTGATGCTAGCATCACGCTGAAAATTTGTTTTGTTTCGCACTGCTAGCTTATGTTGTGGCTCGGCTTGTTGCACACGGCTTGATGTTCACATGTTGTTTGCAGCGTGATTGTAAGCTCGTGAGTTACGCCTTTACGTTGAGGGGCCATGAACAATTTGATTTTTTTTAAAACATTGCCACTTTGTAAGATATCAAAAAAAACTGTGGCCTGCGTTTGGAAAGTTGAAGAATGGGTGCGCAAGGTGTTGTGGTGGTTTAGTGTATTGGCCGTTTCATACATGATAAGTCTTATCCCTTTTTTTGTGTGTTGTAATACAAAATAGGCTTCCAAATTGTAATTCATTGTGATTTTTTTTCACATTTTTGGTGGACTTTGTGTTGGATTCAAAAGGTTAATGGGCTTTGTTTTTTATGGGCTTGTATCATTCTCGTAAAAAATTTGTAATGGCATGATTCCATTCACAATGACTCACATCCTTAATTTCTTAGTTTTTTGTCTTACCCAAAAATCCATTATGATAGCTTGCAAATAAAACCTTGTCATCACATAACTATAAGAACAAAACTCTATCCATGATTTGCAAAATCTCAAAATATTAATCTTGAAATCAATTCGAACATGGATCTCGAAATAAGCATGAGTTATCCTTTCCTTGAAGCATAAATGGTCATAACTTGAACAAATTTGAAATAAATCTAACCATAACTTATCTTGTTTAATTCACATAACCTCGATGTCAATCTTAGGATATGACTCAAAATACATTGGAACAAAATTCGGAATCATTTTGAAAAAGGATTCAAAAATCACTTAGAAACGATTGATCATGCCTTGAAAGGAACTAATCCTATCACTTGGGTCGTTGATCTTGAAACAAAATCTTGCTTGACCAAGATTAGGTCAAACCATATGAACTGAAACATTACTGCACACATAAATGCGATGGTAATCTCACATGAATCTTGGTCTTAGGCAAAATAGAAAATGAATGTAGAAGCAACATATTTTTGGATTTTTTTAATACTAGTTAGTGGATGAAAGTACAGATGAAGGCCATATGTACAGGTAGGACAAATTTGGGGTATGACAATGGCGTCATGACTTAAAATCAATCTAGAAGTCCAATGATCATGCCTTGGACGTTGTAATCATGACTATGTCTTGAACTTCATGGGCTTGTATCACTTTGAAATGCATTAATCACATGCTATCAATCCAAATCTTCCATGGGTTCATAAAAATAAGGGCATGTCTTTCTTTCATATCCACATGAATTTAACATAGCTCATAAAAGGTAGAATCCTGATGGACATACACACAGGGGTTTTATGACTTTCAAACTTCCTTCACCAAACCTACAAATCTAACAAAAACTAAAATAAAACGGTTAGTTATGCGTGAATGATGGACTTAAATGATATGAAAAGCTCAAGGAATATAAGGGTAAAATTTGGGGTATAACAATTGCCCCTATTTAAATATCTTCAACGGATGATGTGAGCGATGAAAATCTTCGCGAAATCATGGTGGAAGGTATTTAAATACAGATAACCGAAAATTTTGCCCTTAGATGCAATGATATGCAATGCTATGGGCAAAAGAAACTAAACTATAAATGTTGACATGTTATGAATTCTAATATGATGAAAATGATGGAATGATAAATGCAAAATGCAGACGAAACGAAAACAAACAGAGACGAAGCCAAACACAATGAGTAACCACTCACTGGGGATGACAACGCACTAGGGAACAAGAACAAAACTGGGGAAATCTAAAGCGATGGACCAACAGGTTCAGTCATTACCAATTGACACTTTAGAAAGAAAGATGACAAAATAAATCCTTAATGGAGATAGAACCGAGGAAATACCCTCCACTGGGGAATATCCAGAGTAGTTGCTCGACAGGTTCAGGCATGACCGATTGATACTCTAGGATAAAAGGTAAAACAGGATCCACATGGCAGTAGGATCATGCAAACAAATGCCGAAGTTTTCAAACAAGAAATAACATCCAAGCTATTGGAAATTTCTTTAAACGAAAAGATCAAACGGGATCTTCAGGAAACATCAGAAAAAATACAGGGTAAAATTCTTCTGTATGCCAAAATAATTGGACTTCATGGGGAAACACCCTGATAAGCTTCTCGAGAGAGACTGCCACTTATTGTCAAAAGGGACTTAAACCACCAAGAAAGGATAATCTTCTCAAAGATAGAGACTGCCACTCATCTAGGGATATGGATAAAATGATAAGCTTCTCAGGAGAGACCGCCACTTATCTGGAAAAATTAATGGAAACAAACTTCTCGAGGGAGACTGCCGCTTGTTGCTGGAAGGGATGAAATAGGATAAGCTTCTCTAGAGAGTCTGCCACTTATCAGAAATAAAGATAGATTGACAAGCTTCTCATGGGAGACTGCTGTAACACCCATTTTAATTATTTAGTCTTTTTGGTGTTATTTTATGTTGGTGTGTCCAAGGTGGGGGTGTGTCTGAGTATTATGTGGCGGGTGTCCTTAATTTATAGGAGTTATGTATTACAATGTAGAGGTGATATTATAATATAAATAATATTGGTGATAATTTAATTAATAGTAATATTATTATTATTATTATTATTATTATTATTATTATTATTATTATTATTATTATTATTATTATTATTATTGGTTGTATTATTATTATTATTATTATTATGATTATTATAATTATTATTATTAGTATTATTATTATTATTGGGATTAAAATATAAAATAAGAAGTTGAGGGGATTTGGGGAAGTTGGAGAGAGAAGTGAAAAGTCACGATAGAAACTGTCAGAGAAGATATTGGGAGAGACCGTGAGAACGAAGAACAAGGAGAAAGGGAAGAGGCCAGGGCTATCGATTTTTGAGGAATTCTTCATCAATCAGAGCGATAACCGAGGTAAGGGGGAGAAATTGATTGGGATTGGTAAATTCATGAAATTGCGTAGAGGGGATTCCTTAACCCCGTAGGGATTTGATGCGTATGAGTTTTATATTGGCATGCTTATTATTATTGTTGATGTTGTTGAATTGATGAATGCTGATGATGCATTTTGGTGTATATGTTATGGTGATGTTGGTGAGATTCTATGTTGTTACTGTAGTGTTGATGATGACCATGATTATGGCTTTGGTGAGGTTCTGAGCAACTCTGAGGTATTGGTGATGTACCGAAATGTTAATTATGGAGTGAAACTTAGGGAGCAATTGATGAGAGTAATATGTGATAATTGTAATGTTAATAGTACAGCAGTTAAATAGTGAATGATAGGCTTGAATTGGTCCAGATAGCACCATAAGACAATGAGGATTTTGGGCATCGCAACATTCGTGAGGGTTCGCTTGGCGAGTGGTGGCGAAGGTTCGCCTTGCGAATGTTAGCGAGCAGTGGCGAGTAATTCCAAATAAACTCCCAGACCTAAAGGGCATGAAGTTTTCCTGGCGAGTGTGGCCAGCGAAGGTTCTCCTGGCGAATGATTCCTTCGCCTGGTGAATGCGCGATAGCTGAGAAGGACTTCGCGAGCAGATTCGCCTAGCGAGCTGGTAGCGAGCATTCGCTAGGGCTTCGCCTGGCGAATGAACCAGCGAACATGACAGCAGAATGTGGTTTTTGGTACTGTTTTGCCTTGTGCATTAGCCTTGTAGAATCTCTTTGATCATGATGACTGTAGGGATGGTGATTGAATGATGTAGGGTGCATACTTGGTGATAGGAAGTGGATACCATAATATTTAATTTAAGTAAATTAATTAAGTGGTGTATGAAGTATGTGAAGTAGGGTGAAGTGATCAGTAGGATCGTGTGTATCCGGTGTGTTGGAGTGTGAGGATACTTGGTGTTAGAAGGTGGACTTTCTTAATATTTAATTAATTTATATAATTGAGTGGTGTGTGATCGTTTGTAGGACCCCTTGAGTTGTGATAAGTAGAGGAATGATGTTTAGTAGTGAAGAGTGTATACTTGGTGTTGAATGGTGAAATTATGAAATGTTGGATTTAGTAGATATAATTAATTGGTGGGTAAGGTCTATGTATATATGCATATATAGAATGCATAGTGAGATGATCGGGAGGATCAGGTGCACTCGGTGTTTAAATATGAATTTCCCTTATTACTCGATTTGATTAATAAGTAGATTGGTGTGTGGATTATATGGGGCATGGTGAGGTGATCAATAGGATCGTGTGTACCCAGGACGTTGGGGTATGAGTATATTGGGTGAGTAAATGTGAACTTCCCTGTATTTAAATAAATTAATATGATTGATTGGTGTATGACATATCTATGTGTATGTGATGTATGGTGGTGTGATTTGAGAATCGTATGCACAATGTATGCTTGTGTTAATTTGTATGCATTTGGTGTTATGCATATCATGGTGTAGTGGTGGGATGAGTCATTGCCCAGGGGAGTGTATGTGATTCATTCTTATTCCTTTGAGTGGGGAATGGTGGGGACAGATCATGGCCAAGGACGAGTGTATGTGATCTATCCGGGTTCCATTGAACGAACCAATGAGTCGGTACCGCATGCATGGTGTTGCGTTGCATATTTGCATTATGGTGTGTTGTGTTGGTGATTGACCGTAGGTCGTGATTGATGAATGTTGGGTGATGAATTATATGATTGGTGTATTTACTACCTTTATTTCATGTATTATATTACCGATAATTTTGATCATGTTTTCTCACCTCTTTGTTGTTGTTGTGGTCTTTGCTTCCTCGGAAGTACAGATAATCCAGGTACTTAGCTAGCTTGGATATGAGGTGTGCGAGTCGAGTCTTAGGATGCTCTGATATGTAGCACGGGACATGGGTGTTTTAATGTTTTTATGTCGAACTTGTTGAAATCCTGTGACGTATCATATTTTGGTGAAAACTTTTTAATAAATGTTTTGTGTAATTGGCGGATGGCCAAGGATGAGGAATTAAAGATTATTCTGCTGCTTTATTTTGAAAAATGATTAATAAAGTAAATTGGTGAATTTTGTGATGTGATATCCCACTGTTTTGGTGAAAACTCTGATGTTTATTTATAATGTTTATATTTTATTTAATTTGGGAAGTGGGGTGTTACAATTGGTATCAGAGCAAGTCGGTTCGTCCGGCCAAGTTGTCTAGTGTTGTTGTTCCCTGGTATGCGACATGTGTGTGAGAACACTGTCGGTACATGGTGTTGTCTAACTTTGTTGGTAGAAGTGGAATGATTCCAGTGGGGGAGAAGCTTGTGTTTCTCCGAAATGCTTCAAGTGTGGAGTTGTGACTCAGTGTGTCGAGGAACGCTCTTATAGTTTGGTAAAGATGGTTTGTACCCCATCATGATTTTTGGCTGTCTATTGACAAATTGAGGAACTGATTACCCTTAATCTCTTGTTAATATTAGACGGGATTGTGTTGGATGGGATAGACGTGTCTTGCAAGCTTAGGTGGCGTGAGCAGTGAATTGCCTTGAGTTAAGATAAGTGCTTAAGGGATTATTTTGAGGAGTCTGCGTAAGACGGTGTTGAGGTGTTTATTTTGACGGAAACTGTGAATGTTAAGGAAAGTGAGAAAATTGGGGTTTGTCAATTAACGGTGATTGTCCGGAAGTTTTCCTGAGGAGGTAAGTGATTTACTGCCGGAATGTGAAGTGAAGCTTACACATTGACTTCGTTCTTGGAAATAGTCTGATATTGGTGACTTCATATTGGGTGGTTGCGTTGGGATTGGAGAAGTTGAAGAGTCAACTTGAAGACTTGCTGGAAGAGAGGTTCTTTTGTTTGAGTGTGTTACCATAGGGTGCACCAATTTTGTTGGTTAGAAAGACAGAAGGTTTTGTGAAGCTTTGGGTGAACTATAAATAAGTAAACAAGGTGACTATCAAGGATACGTGTTCGCTTCCAAGAGTGAGGAAAGATGGATCAGTTGGTTGAAGTATGTGAGTTTTCCTTGGTCGTGTGAGCTCGAGTAGAGTTATTGTGGTTGATGTGTCGAAGGTCGAAGTTGTATCGTAATGGGAGGCTCCAAGATCTGCTTTTGAGATTGGAATTAATTGAGTTTTAAAATATTTAAATATTGAAAGTGTGTTGGATGGCCTCCTAGGTATGAAATTGTGGTTGTACGTTGAATTTCGAGATCGCAGCTTCTTACGGAATCGAAATCGGACACTCGGAAGTCAGGTAACGGTTGAAAATAAGATTTCGGACTGTCAGGTTCTCCAGGTCCTTCGCCTAGCGAGTACGCTAGTGAACGACTCCTCGCTCGCCTCTGTGTTTGCCCAGCGAAGACGTTCTGGGCAGGAAAAGGTGGTTTTCGTATTTTTGCCGTAACGGGAGAGTCGTAACTCGGAATGATGCACGGTTCGAAGTGTTGGAAAGCTATTACAATGCTCTATGCAATGGTGAAGTAATGACATGGAATTAAGTTTTTATTGATAAAATATGTTTGGATGTTGTAGTGAGTGAGACTGTACGGTACATGTACCCGCCATAACTCACAACTTGTTTGTCCGTTGGGCGTGGGATTTTCCATACGTATTTGAGCAAGGCAATGATTGTTTAACCGACAATATTTGGATATATTTCGAAGAGTATAGAGGATTATGTTGAGCATAAGGAACTTGAGTTATCAGTGTTGGGAAAAGTGCAGCGATGTACCTCAGTGAGGAAAGTTTAAAGAGTTTTGAGGAAAGTTATGCCGAATCCGATAGAACTATTTGTTGTGTTTTGTGATGCTTTGTTGATATGATTGGAAGATATGTTAAAGGAAACTTCGGAGAGTTTTATTTATGCTTTAAGGCCACTTGAAGTACATAAGGGGAGTCATCTGACCAGTGATTTAGAGTTGGTTGCTGTTATGGTTGTGCCGGATTTGAAGGCTTCAACCGTTTAGGCTGAGATTTGAGATGTTTGGTGATCTTAAGAACTTAAGGTGTCGGTCTAATTTAAAAGAGTTGAATATGAGGCAGAGGAAATAATTGGGACGTCTGACGGATTACGGCTTTGATTTGAATTACCATTCGGGTAAAGTGGACTGTTAGACTATGGCAAGGATCTAGAAGGGGGGGTTGAATAGATCCCCGATTAAAATTTGAGTCGGCGCTACCAATTAAAAATTGGTTTTGAAAAATTATTTTAAGTGCGGAAGCGGCCGAGGAAAATATAGTCTAAAACGAACGGTTATTGGAAAACCGGATATGCGTAAGCCTTTGGATTAATGACAATATGGAAAATAGAATCACAACACTAATCACACTTATCAATGATCTACTTCAGTTGTTAGGATTCCTAGTTCCAATGATTCAAAGAGCAAACCAAAACTAGATGCACAAGTAAGATAATTTTGGTTCAAGCAATTTGTCAAACACTTGGTGTGCAAAACACTCCAAGTGATATTTATGTTGAGTAAGTGATTCCAACTAGCCTAGTACAATGTCTTATTGTACTTAGGAGTCAAAAACAGAGTTTTAACCTCTTACTCAATTGATATCACAATTTGACAATAGTGCTTATGCAAAAATCACTTATTTTGAGCTATAACGTAAATGCTGAAAAATAGAGAAGACAAGTATTTGGTGAGGCAATTCCCACGTCGTCCTCGCTTCGGGGTACGTCTGCCCTCAATTCTAAAACTAGAATTGAGATAGATTTTATAGATATCACCTGTTGAATGTAACAGTTTATACAAGGATTGAGCAGCAAATATACAACAGAAATATCAATGTGTTGAAAGTTGCTTTCACTCCTTGCCCCTTGATTCAAGATGAATCAAGTCCTCTGATTGTTGTTGATGGACCTCCGATTCCATCCACCTTATTGAATAACGCGTTGTTGTTCAAACCTTCGGCTCCGGCTGATCTCAACAGCAACAAATCGAACCCGAGATCTTCCCTTCAATATCACTGAATCCGCTACTAGACTTGTGAAGAACACCTCTTCACAATCACCTTCGCTCAGTTGACCCTTGATGAAGAATCTCGTCCAAAAACCCCCAAAATTCAAACCAATTTTGAAGGGTAAAACCCCAACGGTTTTATTCAAGAAAGAATCTGTCACAAGCTTCAACCCGAACTTGATTCACCAATCTAAGCTTCGAACCTTATCACCTTGAATCACTCACAATGCACTTCAAAAATGGTTGTGTGTAATTGAAATGTTGTGAGATGTTAAAGATGAAGATGATGAATCTTGGACACCTATTTCACTCTTTCTTGTTTTTGAACACATGAATCAAATATTATCAAATATTGATGTGACACAAGTGGTTAAATAAGTATATATAGTACCAACCCAATTATAGACATAACAGTATTTCAAATATAAGAGGGAATCATTTAAAAACAGGATTTCCGCGCGAACGGTCGACCGCAGCAGGTCTGTGCATCGACGCATGGCCTGTGTTTGTGGAAATCTGGAAAATACGTCAGTATGCGTCGACCATACAGTCGGCGTGCGCTGACCCATTGAAAACTATTTCCTTCATGCGCCGATCCTATGGTCGACTCATGCCTTTATGCGCTGACCCGTTGGAAAAATTTTCCTTCATGCGCTGACCCTATGGTCGACTCATTGCCTTTGTGCGCTGACCAGCGGAAAAGTGATCTGATGCATGCGCCGACCCTATGGTTGACTCATGCCCTGCAAACCTGCAAAAATTCATCAGTTTGTGGTCTTTCATGCCTCTGGTCATGATTGCATTTTATCTACACATAGTATATTTATTACAACAGTTTTAAGACAAGTATAAAAGGATATGGTAGGTGATACGTTGCATCTGTTTAGTAGATCTGGAGTTCATAATTTCCAATCTATCCAAGGCTGTAATTTGTCATCATCGAAACCTGTATTGACCAATGTCTTGCAGACTTGTGTGATGTGTGGCGATTTGCCTCCACAATCTCCCTGTTTTTGATGATGACAACCTGTATACAACCAAAACAACCAATATGCAATGTATACACAAGGTCCCCCTTTCTTTTGTAATATAAGGCTGGTAGAAGGCATGTTGTGGAACGATTACTCTTTTGCTGAGACTCTTGTTGAAGTTTCCAACAGCAGGTGGATGAACTAGTGAGACAGCGGTAATGGGGACTGAAGCAGATGATGATGAGGCGCTTGATCTCTTACCTGTATTTTTGCGAAAAAGAGAAGCCATTGATGATGATTTTTGGAGATTTTGTAGATATGAACTTTGAAGAGAGTAGTTGAGGATGATTTTGGAGAGGATGAAGACTATTCTCTTTAATAGAGAGAGGTTTTAGGGTTTTGGTAAGAGGGAGGAGACAAGAGGACACAATAGATGCCTAGATGCAATTTACAAGACAAATGCAATATCAAATCATAACAAAAGTTGACAGTACATTAAATGGAGAGGAAGAGAAACTGGAACGGTTTTCAAAAAAAATTCTGGGTTTTTGCGCAAGCCGTCGACCATAGCCCCTGCATGCGTCGATGCATACTGTGTGTTTTTTGATAATTTTGAAAGTCTACAGCATGTGTCGACCGTTGTCCTGTTTAGGTCGACTCATAACCTTCAAAAACCCAATTTTTCAGTTTCATATAATGCAGAATGCCACACTTGCCTATTTATCATGCCTATTCACCCTTTCACAATATAATTTGCATTTAACACACATAGTATTAGCAGCAAAAGTCATAGACATATATAAGTACCATGATTGTCAAACGATATACTTAGTTTCAAGTCATGAATGTTTAGAGAGAGAGAGATATAAAGAGAGAGAGAAAGGAGCAATATCACCTCTATACTGACCACACTTGTTAACCACATATTTGTACTTGCAACAAAAGCTAAACTTGTTAGTAGTACAAAAGCATAGTTGTAAATAGATTAATTATGAACGTAGTAATTGTTAAACCCGATCAGAAATGTCGAGAATACCAAGTTCTCGACGGATATGAAAGAAGGGCTCAGTGGCTAGCGGCTTTGTGAAAATGTCCGCTAGTTGGTTTTTGGTATCAACGTGTTCAAAGACAATGTCACCCTTCTCTACATGGTCCCTCAGAAAATGGTGTCGAATTTCTATGTGTTTGGTACGCGAATGTAACACCGGATTTTTGGTAAGATTTATAGCACTGGTGTTATCACAAAATATTGGAACATGTTCTAGCTTCAAATTGAAGTCCAATAGTTATTGTTTAAGCCATAGGACTTGCGCACAACAACTACCGGCGGCTACGTATTCCGCTTCGGCAGTTGACAGAGCAACGGACACTTGTTTCTTGCTGTGCCAACTGACCACGGAATTTGAAAATAAGTGACACGTACCGCTGGTGCTTTTCCTATCCGATTTGCAACCGGCAAAATCGGAATCGGAGAAGCCTACCAATGAACAATCATTTACCTTTGGAATACCACAGTCCATATTTCGGAGTACCAGATAGGTATCGAAGTATGCGTTTGGCAGATTTTAGGTGGGATTCCTTAGGACATGATTGGTATCTGGCGCACATACACACGCTAAACATAATGTCGGGACGAGAAGCAGTAAGATAGAGAAGCGAGACAATCATACCTCTGTACCTTTTTACCTCAACATTCTTACCACTTTCATCTTTACTCATATTTACACATGTTGGCATAGGAGTGTCTATGGCTTTTGATTTTTCCATTTCAAATCTCTTGAGAAGCTCCAAACAATATTTTGTTTGGCTCACAAGTGTTCCTTCCTTCAGTTGCTTGATTTGCAAACCGAGAAAGTATGTGAGTTCACCCATCATACTCATCTCGAATTCACCCTGCATAAGCTCAGCAAACTCTCTTACGAGATTCATGTTAGTGGATCCAAATATGATTTCGTCAACATAAATTTGTACAAGAATTAAGTGCTTTCCTTGATGTTTAATGAAGAGAGTAGTATCAACCTTTCTTCTTGAGTAGCCTTGATCAAGTAAAAATTTGCTTAGTCTCTCATACCAAGATCTAGGAGCTTGTTTGAGACCGTATAAAGCTCTTTTCAGTTTGTAGACATGATCAGGATACTCATGAGACTCAAAACCAGGTGGTTGAGCAACATAGACTTCTTCATTTATGAACCTGTTAAGGAACGCACTTTTGACGTCCATTTGAAATAACTTAAAATCCTTCGCACAAGCGAAAGCAAATAAAAGGCGTATAGCCTCGAGTTGGGCAACCGGCGCATAAGTTTCCTCATAGTCGATGCCTTCCTCTTGGTTATACCCTTACGCGACTAACCGCGCCTTGTTGCGAGTTATTACTCCGTTCTCGTCCAATTTATTTCTAAACACCCATCGGGTGCCGATTACTCGATGACCTCGCGGAGGAGGGACAAGGTCCCAAACCTCATTTCTAGTGAACTGATTCAGTTCCTCCTGCATTAACAAAAACCAGTTTTCATCGAGTAGGGCTTCCTTAGGGTTTTTAGGTTCCATCTGTGAAACGAATGCGAAGTGATAACAAAAATTACTTAGCTTCGATCGAGTTGTTACACCCTTTGTGATGTCTCCGAGAATGTTTTCAATTGGATGGTCTTTAGATGACTTCCAAGCTTGAGGGAGATCATCGTTTGATGGCGGATGAACTTCCTCTGTTACATCATGGTGTACATCCTTATCCTCCTCAACTTTGACTTTGTCAGGTTGATCAATCCCCGTCTCGCCACTTTTGAGTATGTCTTCTGTGGATGTACCTGCATCATGAACAACACTATCCTTTCCGACATTTCTCAGATAGGACTCATCAAAAGTAACATGCATAGACTCTTCTACAACAAGTAATAGTTTATTATATATTCTATATGCTTTACTCGATTGAGAGTATTCGAGGAAGATACCTTCATCGACTTTGGAATCAAATTTGCCCAAGTTTTCCTTTCCATTGTTTAATACAAAACATTTGCATCCAAACACATGCAAGTGAGAAACATTTGGCTTTTTCCCTTTTAAAAGTTCATACGGTGTTTGATTTAGAATGGGGCGAATAAGCACCCTATTCAAAACATAACACGCCGTACTAAAAGCGTCGGCCCAAAAATATTTTGGTAAACCACTTTCGTTAATCATTGTTCTTCCCAATTCTTCTAAAATACGGTTTTTGCGCTCCACAACCCCGTTTTGTTGAGGGGTGCGTGGAGCGGAGAAGTTATGATCTATACCATGGTTACCGCAATATTCTTCAAATAAGTGATTTTCAAACTCACCTCCATGGTCGCTTCTAATTGACACTATGTTTGTATTTAACTTATTTTGGGAAAGCTTAGCAAACTTTTCAAAAGCGGCAAATGTATCACTTTTACTTACTAAAAAGATGGTCCAACAAAACCTAGAAAAGTCGTCCACTATTACGAACCCGTAATAGTTTCCTCCTAGACGGCCCAAACAAGTCCATATGAAGAAGTTCAAGAGGTCTCGTTGTTGAAATTATCTTTTTGGATTTAAATGAGATCCTCGTTTGCTTCCCTTTTTGACAAGCATCACAAAGGTGATCCTTGGTGAACTTTATTTTGGGAAGTCCTAAAACTAGGTCTTTTGAGACTACCTTATTGAGTAAGTCAAAGTTAACATGCGTTAAACGCCTATGCCATAGCCATGAGTCTTCACTCATAGTTATGAGGCATTTGTCGCTTGTTAATGATACTTCATTTAAGTCAAGCATATATACGTTGTTTACTCTAAAACCATTAAACATATTCTTCTTATCATTTTCATGCACAATTTTGCAACAATCTTTTGAAAATGATACATTGTATCCTTTGTCGCATAATTGGCTAATGCTAAGCAGATTATGTTTAAGGTTTTCGACAAGCAACACGTCGGAAATCATAGTAGAGGCGGGATTACCTACACTACCTTTACCTAGTATTGCTCCGCGGTTGTTATCACCATAAGTTACATACCCTTTCTTCTTAGCCACAAAGTCTATGAATAAGGATATGTCTCTAGACATGTGTCTTGAGCACCCACTGTCGAGAACCCATCTTCTCTCGGTGGTCTCGACACATTTCACCTATCAAAACATAATTAGCACAAGTAGGTACCCAATGGCATATTGGGTCCTAATAGGTTAGCGACAAAATGGTTGTGTTTGGGCAACCATTGGTAGATGCCTTTAGGAACAAGAAATCTCCTAAATCGGCATTTACCAATGGAGTGGCCTTTCTTGCAACAATATAAGCATGCAAAATCGACTTTAGAATCACTTTTTCTTGCTTGATCCCTAATTACATATGCATATTTTTGGTATAGGTTAATCATACTTTTTCTAAAATCCTTTTTATCAATAGCAAATGTAATTTTAGGCTCAAGTGCCTTGTTTAATTTGGCCTTGAGGTTTCTAACCTCACCTTGCCAAATATGACAAGTATCACACCCAAAGTCGAAAGGATTTCTATTGTCCTTACAATCCGATTCATTGCCTTTCACAATGGAAGCCTTAAGGTCCTCTAATTTCTTTTCGGACTCTTTAACTTTGTGCTCTAAATACGTAAAAATTCTTTTATTAGAGGCAAGTATCTTGAAGGCTTCCATTGCTTCATTGTGTAAGGCATTAAATGCGGTTTGTAATTCTGAATCCGACATATTTGAGGACTTATCATATTTAGAGTGACGTACCTGTTTTTTCTTATTTTTCTGATGAGCGGAGAGGAATAGATTCACATACTCTTCTTCATCACTAGAGCTTTCATCAGAGGAGGAAGAGTCGTTGTCGCTTTCCCAAGCTATGTACGCTCTCCTAGGCTTTGATGATTTCTTGTGTGACTTTGATGATTCCTTTTCCTTTCCCTTTTTGTTCATCGGACAGTCCGGTTTGTAGTGACCGGGCTTTCCACACTTGTAGCACATCCCTCTAGTCTTTTTACCTTTTAAGTCATCATCCTTGGAGTACCTCGATTGTTTCCGGAAGTTTACTAAGTTCTTCTCGGAATGTTGGATGCCGTTCTTTCTCACGTAACGGTTATACCGTTTGACAAACAACCCCATATCTTCGCTCTTGTCCTCTTCTTCTTCGTCGCTTGAGGAATAATCACTTTGCTCTTTTGCTTGAGACTTCGAGGAGGAAGTCTTGAGAGATATCGATTTCTTTTCACTCACCTTCGTTTTGTCTTTCTTTTCCATCTTTTCGCGTTGGTCTAGGCTCAAGAGTACCTGTTCATGCTCTTGTAGTTTGCCAAACAATGTTGTCAAGTTTAATAAGGTAAGATCATGTGCTTCTTTGATGACGGTCACTTTTGGCTGCCATTCCCTGTTAAGACATCTTAAGATCTTATTAGTAGCAACATCATTGGAAACAGGCCTACCTAATGAATGTAAATGATTGATGAGATGAGTAAATCTCTTTTGCATGTCAGCAATGGTTTCCCCTTGCTCCATGAAAAAGAGATCAAACTCTTGTGTTAATGTGTTGATTCTAGCCAACTTAACATCGTTTGTCCCCTCATGGGCTATTTGTAGTGAATCCCACATGGCCTTAGCAGTAGGACAATGGGATACACGATAGTATTCATCTACACCTAACGAGGAGATTAAGATATTTTTGGCTATCCAATCATAATTGTATTTTTTCTCATCGTCATCGGTCCATTGTGCTTCGGGCTTTGGCACAACTACGTTATCCGCATTGGTCATAGTAATTTCTATTGGAGCATTGAGGATAACGTTCCATATTTTTCTATCTATGGAGTTTATATGCACCCGCATACAGTCTTTCCAATAACTATAATTTTCACCGTTAAAAACGGGAGCTCTATTGTACGCCCCTTTTGGTTCGTTAGCCATTTTCTATCTACGTTGTATTTGAAGCACTGAATAACCGGAGCTCTAGATACCACTTGTTAGACTATGGCAAGGATCTAGAAGGGGGGGTGAATAGATCCCCAATTAAAATTTGAGTCGGCGCTACCAATTAAAAATTGGTTTTGAAAAATTGTTTTAAGTGCGGAAGCGGCCGAGAAAAATATAGTCTAAAACGAACGGTTATTAGAAAACCGGATATGCGTAAGCCTTTGGATTAATGACAATATGGAAAATAGAATCACAACACTAATCACACTTATGAATGATCTACTTCAGTTGTTAGGATTCCTAGTTCCAATGATTCAAAGAGCAAACCAAAACTAGATGCACAAGAAAGATAATTTTGGTTCAAGCAATTTATCAAACACTTGGTGTGCAAAACACTCCAAGTGATATTTATGTTGAGTAAGTGATTCCAACTAGCCTAGTACAATGTCTTATTGTACTTTGGAGTCAAAAACAGAGTTTTAACCTCTTACTCAATTGATATCACAATTTGACAATAGTGCTTATGTAAAAATCACTTATTTTGAGCTATAACGTAAATGCTGAAAAATAGAGAAGACAAGTATTTGGTGAGGCAGTTCCCCCGTCGTCCTCGCTTCGAGGTACGTCTGCTAACAATTCTAAAACTAGAATTGAGATAGATTTTATAGATATCACATGTTGAATGTAACAGTTTATACAAGGATTGAGCAGCAAATATACAACAGAAATATCAATGTGTTGAAAGTTGCTTTCACTCCTTGCCCCTTGATTCAAGATGAGGAATTAAAGATTATTCCGCTGCTTTATTTTGAAAAATGATTAATAAAGTAAATTGGTGAATTTTGTGATGTGATATCCCACTGTTTTGGTGAAAACTCTGATGTTTATTTATAATGTTTATATTTTATTTAATTTGGGAAGTGGGGTGTTACAACTGCCACCTATCAGAAATAAATGGTGACGAATGATAAGCTTCTTAGGAGAGACTGCCACTTATCAGCAATGAGGATTCTTTCTGTATAGTGCAAAATAAATGCCCATTCTAGCTAGGTTCAGCAACCTAAATCAGGTTTAAAATGTAATCTCTAGGGGCCAAAGTTCAATCTAGAAATAAACTAGAAAGAAATAGTCAAACTAGACTCCAACCATTGAGGAATGAGCTCAAATGGGGATTTATCTTATCCATGCCTGGAAAAGATAACTGAAGTAACCATCATCCACGAGGGTTGAACTCTGTGTGGAAATTAGTAAGAATAGGTATTTTATGCCTAAAGTTGACAACTCTACTTGGAGAGAAGGGACAAACCCAACTACTTGGTGATAGGCACAACCAAAGTAAACGACAAAAGACAACAAGGTAGCAAACATGCTAATGCTATGCCTGTGTATACATGAATGAATGTATGTCATGCTTATGCTTATGCTGACAAAACCAACAAGGAGGAGTAAATAGGAGATGAAATAAACATCTCGAAGAGGATACTCTGCCAACCTCTGCAAAGGTATGAATCTATCAAGAGATGGATAGAAAGTCAATAGGTGGAGCCAAAAATATAGCTTCAATGCTCCAAATTATCTAGGGAAAAGAATATTCTGTTAGACTATGGCACGAATATAGAAGGGGAGGTTGAATAGATCCCCAATTAAAAATCGAGT
The DNA here is from genome assembly GCA_963859935.3 of Lathyrus sativus. NCBI lineage: Eukaryota > Viridiplantae > Streptophyta > Magnoliopsida > Fabales > Fabaceae > Lathyrus > Lathyrus sativus. The sequence goes on from OZ012737.1 coordinate 357,336,224, forward strand.
CGGCGCTACCAATTTAATATATTGGTTTTAAAAATGTTTTAAGTGCGGAAGCGGCCGAGGAAAAATATAGTCTAAAACGAACGGTTATTGGAAAACCGGATATGCGTAAGCCTATGGATTAACGACAATTACGGAGAGTAAATCACCACACAACTTATACAAATCAATGATATGATTCACTTGTAACAATTCCTAGTTCCAATGATTAACAAGACACACAAAAACTAGAAGCAAAATAAGACAATTTTAGTTCAGGACTTTTGTCGAACAGTTTGTGTGCACAAATACCTCAAAAGATATTTATGTTGAGTAAGTGATTGGAAATGCCTTAGTACAATATTTTTATTGTACTTAGTAGTTAAAAACAGAGTTTCAACACCTTACTCAATTTGTATCACAATTTGACAATAATCACTTAAGCTAGAATCACTTATTTTTAAGCTGAATTGAAAATACAGAAAATAAAGAACACACGATTTGATGAGGCAGTTCCCCGTCGTCCTCGCTTCGGGGTACGTCTGCCCTCAATTCTAAAACTAGAATTGAGATAGATTGAATATATATCACCTGTTGGAATGAACAGTTTACACAAGAGTTGATAGACAATGATACAAACAATCTCAAATGATGTTGATGCTAGCTATCACTTCTTGCACCTTGATTCAAGATGAATCAAGCCCTTCAATTTGTTGTGAATGACCTCCGATTCCAGCCACCTTATTGAATAATCTTCCGTTGTTCAAACCTTTGGCTCGGCTGATCTTAGATACCAACAAATCAAACCCGGAAAGTCTTCAACACTTCAACGCCCTAGCTACTAAACTGATGAACCTTCCGTTGATCAATTACCTTCGCACTTGCTTGAATGTTGAACGAACTATTCCGTAGCAAAAACCCTCAAAACTTTCGAGTCTTGATGGGTAAAACCTTCAAGGTTTTCTACAAGAAACACCTGCCCCAATTTCCACCCAAACCGGATCTTCAATCAACGCGTTCGAACCTTATCACCCTTGAACAAGACACCAATCACAACAAAAATGATTGTGTGTATTTGAGGATTTGTGTGTTGTTTGAAGGATGAAGATGAAGAAATATGTTGCACCTATTTCAAGTTTCTTGCCCTGACAATTTACTCAATATTTCAATTGTTAGTTATGTTATTTGAACAAAACTTCTATTTATAGAAATAATGAAACAGCCAATCAACTGAAATTTAAAACACAGCAGAAAATCCTTCACTACGCGCGAACGGTCGACCATAGGGTCGGCGTGCGCTGAGCCGTGGCAAAGTTTGTGTTCTATGCACTGACTGGCATGGTCGACGCATGTCTTCATGCGCTGATCCGTGGGAAATCAAAACATTCATGCGCCGACTGTAAGGTCGACGCATTGCTTCTATGCGCTGAGCCGTGAGAAATGCCAGGTTTCATGCGCCGACTGTATGGTCGACTCACTACTTAGAAACCTACAAAAATAACAACTTTCACCATTTTGTGCATCTTGCCACATTCAGTTATGAATCACATTAAGGTATGATGGTTTAAGAATAAAAGAGAGGTATAGCATGTTGAAGTATTGCATGATACTTCTAATTTGTCCAAGGTTGTGTTTTGTCATCATCGAAAACTTGGAGGCCTATGTTGTGAGACAACTTGCCCTCACATTCTCCCCCTTTTTGATGATGACAACCTGTTGCACACAACATGCGATGTCATGCGATGTCTTTAACATAGTTGTACGCTCTCCCCCTTTCTTTTTCAGTCATAGCAGTTGTGGTTTACGCTTTTCTCCCCCTTTGACAACATCAAAAAGAAACGGAGAACTATAAAGTCTTGACGGATTAACAATATATCTAACATAAAATCATGAATAGCCATACAGTATATCCAACAGATAATAATTAAACATACACCAATATTCATACACAATATTGATAAGAAACGGAGATAGAAGATAACATAAAATAGCAACACATAAAGTCATGACAGAATTTAGAAATTTAAAAACACCATAACAGAGTTTGCGTCCAAAAACAACAAAAGAAACCATGATGCATGCAATCAAAACAACAAACGAAAAATGTAAGACGAACACAAGCTAATAACCCTGTCCACGTCCACGACCACGGCCACGCCTCTCATAGTAATGGGGATGGCGTTGAGGATGAGCCAAATCAGTGAATTCTTTAGTTATGTTGTTCAGGAAGTCGAGACTGTCAGCAATTGCCCGTTCTTCAGCTTAATGGGAGTGAACGAGAATCTCAAAGCGAGCATCCAGCTGTGTGGAAATTCCACTGAGCCGCTCATTTTGAGTACGCAGCTCAGAGCGAACTTGTTCCATCCGTTCATCCTGATCTCTCATAAAATTCTGCTGCTGCTCTTGCATAGTGGTCATGAAATTATGTTGGTCTAATTGCATGGACTACATCATTTCCAGAATGTCGGAGTTGTTGGATGGCTGCTGAGGAGAAGGAGGTGCCTCAGAGCTAGCTTGATAGGGCTTATAAAATCTCCCAAGTGCGGTCCACCCAGTGTATTGCCATTCACCCCAGCCTTGGTTATTTTCCTCACTGTCAGTTTCTTGTTGACCCGTGTAAGGAGTCCAGTCATTATTGAGGTTGGAATTTGGTGGCGGCTCTTGATAGTTGTCGGGAGGCTCATATGTTTGACGTTCTGTATGATCTGCTTGGTCTGGTTGCACTGCGCCAGCCGCCTGTGTATCCTGTTCTTGTTCTTCTTCACTTTCATCTGAACCATCTGCACTTTCTTCATTCTCTTCACCTTCTGACTCATCTGCACTCTCTTCACTTGATGAATCGGGCTGAGGCATATTTGAGCGACGATAGAATTTGTACTTCTGGTATTTGCGAATCCAGACGTATCCCATCATTGAGAAAACTTTTGGACTGAATTCTTTGTCAGCGGAAATGGAAGTGTATGAGAAGGAGGGGTAGTTCACATCTGCAGAATTGAGGACCTCTTGGATGAATGATCCATAGGCAAGTGTCGTACCTCGTCTGGAGTCACGCAATTCATACATGCGACTCGCAATGTAATAGGGCCAGTTGATTTTGATACCGTGACCCAGGATATGTATGAGATGAACTTTATCCTGTTCCACCCTTGATAGCCCACCCTGTTTGGGCCGCAGAATGCGCGCCACAATCCACTGAAGAATTCTTGCTGAAGTTTTGAGTTTTCCGGAAGTGACAGATCGTGGAAAAGCAGCACTGTTCACAATGTGGGCAGGATAGGGTCGCTTGAGCATACCGTTCAGTGCAGTTTTGAACTCATAACTTTCAATTGTGTGTGAATCAGTTACCTCAGCTAGAGGAGGTTCATTTTCCTCCACAGTCATATCAAACTATTTGTTCCAAATTTCAGAATTTAGAGATACCTTAGTGGGTCCGATAACGGAGTGGAAATTTTCACCATGAAATTTATCATTGAGACCAGTATAGAATATACGTACCAGGTCTTCACTGTACTTGGCATTGCATTCAAGAAATTTCTCAATACCGTGATATGTGAGATAGTTCATGATTTCTCCAAGATGCATGCGTTCGGCGACAAGTTCGTAGAATGCATGTTGTCGTACAACCTTTCTTTGACCAATATCCTTGTTGAAGTTTTCACGGAGGGATGGATGAACAAGTGATTCGGCGGTAATGGGTACTGAGGCAGATGTTGACCCTCTTGACCTCTTTCTGGTGGGTCTATGAGAAGAAGAAGCCATGGGTAGAGATTTTGTGAATGTGAATAGAGAGAGGATTTTGAAATGAGAGGTTTTGTGTGTTCAGAAAATGATTTCCCCCTTTTAAGTGAAACTTAGGGTTTGTTGGAGAGTGGAAGAGACAAGAAGGAGTAGTGGAGGTAGTAGATGCAACTCCCAAGGAATATGAGTGAATGCATGTGTAACTGCCTTAAATAAGGAATATGGAACGTCAGGCAAAAAATAAAACTGAATTTTCCAGCGAGCCGTCGACCATAGTTCTGCATGCGTCGACGCATACTGTAAGTTTTTCAATAAACATAAAATTGAAACAGAGTGCGTCGACCTCTGTTCTGGTATGGTCGACTCAAGACCTGAAAATGCAGAATTTTTGCCTAGTTTCATATGACATGGTGCTTAGTAAATGCAGACAATAATGCCACAAAAAAGTGTTCAATCAAGCAATTAAATACACAACAGATGATTCACATATGCACCACAATTAACATATTATACTTTGAGATCAAAAAGAATTGTATGTAGAGAGAGGGAAGAGGAACAATATCACCTCAATGCCGGATAAGCTTGATAAACAACATACTTGTACTTGCAAAAACATCAAGTTGTTAGAAGTACAAAATATATATGTAAATGAAATAAGCTAAAATAAGCAAATTATGACTCCCGCCCCGAAATGTCGAGAATACCGAGTTCTCGGCGAATATGAAAGAAAGGTTCAGTGGCTAGCGGCTTCGTAAAAATATCCGCTAGTTGATTCTTAGTATCAACATGTTCAAATACAACATCACCTTTCTCAACATGATCCCGAAGAAAATGGTGTCGAATTTCGATATGTTTAGTGCGAGAGTGCAATACCGGGTTCTTGGTAAGATTAATAGCACTGGTATTGTCACATAGAATTGGAATACATTCAAGTTTAAGATTAAAGTCCAACAATTGTTGCTTAATCCACAGGATTTGAGCACAACAACTACTGGCGGCAACGTATTCCGCTTCGGCGGTTGATAAAGCAACTGAAATTTGCTTTTTGCTATGCCAACTAACCAAAGAATTTGAAAACAAATGACACGTACCGCTAGTGCTTTTCCTATCCAATTTGCAACCCGCAAAGCCAGAGTCGGAATAACCTACCAACGAACAATCACTACCTTTGGAATACCACAGACCATACTTTGGAGTACCGGATAGGTACCGAAGTATTCGTTTAACAGCTTTTAGGTGGGATTCCTTAGGACATGATTGGTATCTTGCGCACATACACACGCTAAACATAATATCAGGACGCGACGCAGTGAGATAGAGAAGTGATCCAATCATACCTCTATACCTTTTTACCTCTACGTCCTTACCGCTTTCATCCTTATTCAAATTTGCACATGTAGGCATGGGGGTGTCTATGGCCTTGGATTTTGCCATGTTAAATCTCTTGAGAAGATCCAAACAATACTTTGTTTGACTCACGAAAGTTCCTTCTTTGAATTGTTTAATTTGCAAGCCGAGAAAGTATGTGAGCTCTCCCATCATACTCATCTCGAATTCACCCTGCATAAGAACAGAAAACTCTCTCACGAGATTCATGTTAGTAGATCCAAAGATTATATCATCAACATAGATTTGAACTAATATCAAGTGCTTTCCTTGACGTTTAATAAAGAGTGTCGTGTCAACCTTTCCTCTTGAGTAACCTTGATCAAGTAGGAATTTACTTAGGCGCTCATACCAAGCTCTAGGAGCTTGCTTGAGACCATACAATGCCCGTTTTAGTTTATAAACATGATCGGGGTACTCATGAGATTCAAAACCCGGAGGTTGTGCAACGTAGACCTCTTCATTTATGTACCCGTTAAGGAACGCACTCTTGACATCCATTTGGAATAACTTAAAATCTTTCGCACATGCGAAAGCAAGGAGAAGGCGTATAGCCTCGAGTCGGGCAACCGGAGCATAAGTTTCCTCATAGTCGATGCCCTCCTCTTGGTTATACCCCTGCACAACTAAACGCGCCTTGTTACGGGTTATTACCCCGTTCTCGTCCAGCTTGTTCCTAAACACCCATCGGGTGCCGATTACTCGATGACCTCGCGGAGGAGGGACAAGGTCCCAAACCTCATTTCTAGTAAACTGATTTAGTTCCTCCTGCATTGACAGAAACCAATGTTCATCGAGTAGGGCTTCCTTAGGATTTTTAGGTTCCATTTGTGACACGAAAGCAAAGTAATAACAGAAATTACTTAGCTTAGCACGAGTTGTTACACCCTTTGTGATGTCTCCAATAATGTTTTCAATAGGATGGTCTTTAGATGACTTCCATTCATGAGGAAGATCGTCGTTTGAAAGCGGATGAACTTCCTCTGTTGCATCACGGTGTGCATCCTTATCCTCCTCAACTTTGGCTTTGTCAGGTTGATCAATCCCTATCTCGCTACTTTTGAGTATGTCTTCAGTGGATGTACCTGCACCATGAACAACACTATCCTTTCCGACATTTCTCGGGTAGGACTCATCAAAGGTAACATGCACAGACTCTTCTACAGCAAGTAAACGTTTATTATATATTCTATATGCTTTACTCGAGTGAGAGTATCCGAGAAAGATACCTTCATCGGCTTTGGAATCAAATTTGCCCAAGTTTTCCTTTCCATTGTTTAATACAAAACATTTACATCCAAACACGTGCAAGTGAGAGACATTTGGCTTTCACCCTTTTAAGAGTTCGTACGGTGTTTTGTTTAGAATGGGGCGAATAAGTACCCTATTCAAAACATAGCATGCCGTACTAATGGCGTCGGCCCAAAAATATTTAGGTAAACCACTTTCATTAATCATTGTTCTTCCCAATTCTTCTAAAATACGGTTTTTGCGCTCCACAACCCCGTTTTGTTGAGGAGTGCGTGGAGCGGAGAAGTTATGATCAATACCATGGTTACCGCAATATTCTTCAAACAATTGATTTTCAAACTCACCTCCATGGTCGCTCCTTATGGACACTATGTTTGTATTTAACTTGTTTTGGGAAAGCTTAGCAAACTTTTCAAAAGCGGCGAATGTATCACTTTTACTTACTAAGAAGATGGTCCAACAAAACCTAGAAAAGTCGTCCACTATTACGAACCCGTAATAGTTTCCTCCTAGACTTTTGATCCTAGACGGCCCAAACAAGTCCATGTGTAGAAGTTCAAGAGGTCTCGTTGTTGAAATTATCTTTTTGGATTTAAATGAGATCCTCGTTTGCTTCCCTTTTTGACAAGCATCACAAAGGTGATCCTTGGTGAACTTTATTTTGGGAAGTCCTAAGACTAGGTCTTTTGAGACTACCTTATTGAGTAAGTCAAAATTAACATGCGCTAAACGCCTATGCCATAGCCATGAGTCTTCACTCATAGTTATGAGGCATTTGTCTCTTGTTAATGATACTTCATTTAAGTCAAGCATATATACATTGTTTACTCTAAAACCATTAAACATATTCTTCTTATCATTTTCATGCACAATTTTGCAACAATCTTTTGAAAAGGATACATTGTATCCTTTGTCGCACAGTTGGCTAATGCTAAGCAGATTATGTTTAAGGTTTTCGACAAGCAATACATCAGAAATCATAGTAGAGGTGGGATTACCTACACTACCTTTACCTAGTATTGCTCCGCGGTTGTTATCACCATAAGTTACATACCCTTTCTTCTTAGCCACAAAGTCTATGAATAAGGATATGTCTCCAGACATGTGTCTTAAGCACCCACTATCGAGAACCCATCTTCTATCGGTGGTCTCGACACATTTCACCTATCAAAACATAATTAGCACAAGGAGGTACCCAATGGCATATTGGGTCCTAATAGGTTAGCGACAAAATGGTTGCGTTTGGGCAACCATTGGTAGATGCCTTTAGGAACAAGAAATCTTATAAAACGGCATTTACCAATGGAGTGGCCTTTCCTGCAATAGTATAAGCAAGCAAAATCAACTTTAGAGACACTTTCACTTGCTTGATCCCTAATTACATATGCATATTTTTGGTATGGGTTAATCATACTTTTTCTAAAATCCTTTTTATCAATAGCAAATGTAACTTTAGGCTCAAGTGCCTTGTTTAATTTGGCCTTGAGGTGTCTAACCTCACCTTGCCAAATATGACAAGTGCCACACCCGAAGTTGAAAGGGTTTCTATCGTCTTTACAATCCGATTCATTGCCTTTCACAATGGAAGCCTTTAGGTCCTCTAATTTCTTTTCGGACTCTTTAACCTTATGCTCTAAATACGTAAAGATTTTCTTATTAGAAGCAAGTTTCTTGAAGGCTTCAACTGCTTCATTATGTAAGGCATGAAATGCGGCTAGTAATTCTGAATGCGACATATTTGATGGCTTATCATATTTAGAGTTACGTACCTGTTTTTTCTTATTTTTCTGATTGGCGGAGAGGCATAGATTCACGGACTCTTCTTCATCACTAGAACTTTCATCAGAGGAGGAAGAGTCGCTGTCACTTTCCCATGCTATGTACGCTCTCCTCGGCTTTGATGATTTCTTATGTGATTTTGATGATTCCTTGTCCTTTCCCTTTTTATTCATTGGACAGTCCGGTTTGTAGTGACCGGGCTTTCCACACTTGTAGCACGTCCCTCTAGTCTTTTTACCTTTCGAGTCATCATCCTTGGAGTGTCTTGATTGTTTCCGGAAGTTTACCAAGTTCTTCTCGGAATGTTGTATGCCGTTCTTTCTCACGTAACGGTTATACCATTTAACAAACAACCCCATATCTTCGCTTGTGTCTTCTTCTTCTTCGTCGCTCGAGGAATAATCATTTTTCTCTTTTGCTTGAGACTTCGAGGAGGAAGTCTTGAGAGCTATCGATTTCTTTTCACTCACCTTCGCTTTTTCTTTCTTTTCCATCTTTTCGCGTTGGTCTAAGCTCAAGAGTACCTGTTCATGCTCTTGTAATTTGCCAAACAATGTTGTTAAATCTAATAAGGTAAGATCATGTGCTTCTTTGATGGCGGTCACTTTAGGCTGCCATTCCCTGTTTAAACATCTTAAAATCTTATTAGTAGCAACATCATTGGAAACATGCCTACCTAATGAATGTAAACGATTGATGAGATGTGTAAATCTCTTTTGCATGTCAGCAATGGTTTCCCCTTGCTCCATGAAAAAGAGATCGAACTCTTGAGTTAATGTATTGATTCTAGCCAACTTAACATCGTTTGTCCCCTCATGGGCTATTTGTAGTGAATCCCACATGGCCTTAGCAGTAGGACAATGGGATACACGATAGTATTCATCTACACCTAATGAGGAGATTAAGATGTTTTTAGCTTTCCAATCATAATTGTATTTTTTCTCATCGTCATCGGTCCATTGTGCTTCAGGCTTTGGCACAACTACATTATCCGCATTGGTCATAGTAATTTCTATTGGACCATTAAGGATAACGTTCCATATTTTTCTGTCTATGGAGTTTATATGCACACACATACAGTCTTTCCAATAGCTATAATTTTCACCGTTGAAAACAGGAGCCCTATTATACGCCCCTTTAGGTTTGTTTACCATTTTCTATCTCGTTGTATTTGAAGCACCGAATAACCGGAGCTCTGGATACCACTTGTTAGACTATGGCACGGATCTAGAAGGGGGGTTGAATAGATCCCCAATTAAAAATCGAGTCGGCGCTACCAATTTAATATTGGTTTTAAAAATGTTTTAAGTGCGGAAGCGGCCGAGGAAAAATATAGTCTAAAACGAACGGTTATTGGAAAACCGGATATGCGTAAGCCTATGGATTAACGACAATTACAGAGAGTAAATCACCACACAACTTATACAAATCAATGATATGATTCACTTGTAACAATTCCTAGTTCCAATGATTAACAAGACACACAAAAACTAGAAGCAAAATAAGACAATTTTAGTTCAGGACTTTTGTCGAACAGTTTGTATGCACAAATACCTCAAAAGATATTTATGTTGAGTAAGTGATTGGAAATGCCTTAGTACAATATTTTTATTGTACTTAGTAGTTAAAAACAGAGTTTCAACACCTTACTCAATTTGTATCACAATTTGACAATAATCACTTAAGCTAGAATCACTTATTTTTTAAGCTGAATTGAAAATACAGAAAATAAAGAACACACGATTTGATGAGGCAGTTCCCCGTCGTCCTCGCTTTGGGGTACGTCTGCCCTCAATTCTAAAACTAGAATTGAGATAGATTGAATATATATCACCTGTTGGAATGAACAGTTTACACAAGAGTTGATAGACAATGATACAAACAATCTCAAATGATGTTGATGCTAGCTATCACTTCTTGCACCTTGATTCAAGATGAATCAAGCCCTTCAATTTGTTGTGAATGACCTCCGATTCCAGCCACCTTATTGAATAATCTTCCGTTGTTCAAACCTTTGGCTCGGCTGATCTTAGATACCAACAAATCAAACCCGGAAAGTCTTCAACACTTCAACGCCCTAGCTACTAAACTGATGAACCTTCCGTTGATCAATTACCTTCGCACTTGCTTGAATGTTGAACGAACTATTCCGTAGCAAAAACCCTCAAAACTTTCGAGTCTTGATGGGTAAAACCTTCAAGGTTTTCTGCAAGAAACACCTGCCCCAATTTCCACCCGAACCGGATCTTCAATCAACGCGTTCGAACCTTATCACCCTTGAACAAGACACCAATCACAGCAAAAATGATTGTGTGTATTTGAGGATTTGTGTGTTGTTTGAAGGATGAAGATGAAGAAATATGTTGCACCTATTTCACGTTTCTTGCCCTGACAATTTACTCAAGATTTCAATTGTTAGTTATGTTATTTGAACAAAACTTCTATTTATAGAAATAATGAAACAGCCAATCAACTGAAATTTAAAACACAGCAGAAAATCCTTCACTACGCACGAACGGTCGACCATAGGGTCGGCGTGCGCTGAGTCGTGGCAAAGTTTGTGTTCTATGCACTGACTGGCATGGTCGACACATGTCTCCATGCGTTGATCCGTGGGAAATCAAAACATTCATGCGCCGACTGTAAGGTCGACGCATTGCTTCCATGCGCTGAGCCGTGAGAAATGCCAGGTTTCATGTGCCGACTGTATGGTCGACTCACTGCTTAGAAACCTGCAAAAATAACAACTTTCACCATTTTGTGCATCTTGCCACATTCAGTTATGAATCACATTAAGGTATGATGGTTTAAGAATAAAAGAGAGGTATAGCATGTTGAAGTATTGCATGATACTTCTAATTTGTCCAAGGTTGTGTTTTGTCATCATCGAAAACTTGGAGGCCTATGTTGTGAGACAACTTGCCCTCACATATTCCACTTGGGGATATAATATCATGACTTCACTTGAGGGATCACCATCATGAATCTGAATTTCTTATCAAAGAAGACATGTTCACTGGGGAGATTCATCTTATGATTTGAGACTTCATATGGGATAAAATAAATATCCACTTCACCGAGGAAATGTTGAGCTAAGGCAGCATACTGGAGAAAGTATAGTAACTTCAGTGAGGAAACATAGATGATTCCATTAGGGAGTGGATCCTCAATATCAATAAACATGTATCACTTGGTGGACACTGGGGAGATTCTCTGCAGTCTTAAAAATCACTTATGATCACAAGATCAATCCAAAAGTGTTGTCAGCTATTGCTTCATTGGGAATTTTGCTAAATAATGGTCTAAAAGTGCTTCTGCAACATTAAGACTTCCTGGGGAGTAGTGATTTCCTTTCAGATCTTTCCACAAGTCAAAGCAAATTCATGTTCTTTTCATGATGTTTTCAAAAAAGTTTTGTTTTTAGAAAAAATTTCACTTTCAAAATTATTATTAACAAATAACATTTTGCATAACAAGAAAAAGTAGAGAAAGCGTAAAAATGGAAAAAGTTGAATAAGCAAAAAGGTCTGATTTTATTGAAGAATGGTAGTTTGATAATGGCAAAGCTCCATGGAGTATTACATTTGAAATTGGCAATAGGGGAAGGTTACATTGAATCCAACGATACCTACTGACCCTAATAACTTAAACTACCCAAAATCCCGCTTTTGACAAGAGCGGATGGATTGGAAATCTATTTTGATATTTTGCGATGCTAGACGTCATCTGATGCAGTGAAATTCATTTGTCCCTAACTTTTGCTTGGATCGCCCTTTCAGGTTTTCAATCCACTGGGACACTCATTTTTGCCTAAACCGCCCTTCGGGTTTTCAGCTTAGCGAGCTCTTATATTTTTTATTTTCACCCCTAATTTTTGCTTGGATCTCCTTTATAGGTTATGATCCACCGAGATACCCATTGTTGCCTAAGTCGCCTTTTCAGGTTTTCGACTTAGCGGGTTCTTTTAGGCATAATATTTTCGGACTGCATCAGAGTTCACAGGATGTGCAAGCTCTTCACAATCCATTATTGTGAGAATTAGCGATCCTCCTGAGGAGACCGTCTTCACCACAAATGGACCTTCATAGTTAGGCATCCATTTCCCACGCATGTCTTTATGAACTGGCAAGATCTTCTTAAGTACAAGCTCTCCTTGATAGAATTCTCGGATTCGTACTTTCTTGTAAAATGCTCTCTTCATTCGTTTCTGGTACAACTGACCATGGCACATTGCCGTCATGCGTTTCTCGTCTATGAGATTCAGCTAGTCAAATCTATCTTGGACCCATTCTGCTTCATCGAGCTTGGTTTCCATCAGTACCCTTAAGGAAGGTAACTCTACTTCAATGGGGAGGATTACATCCATTCCATAAACTAATGAAAAAGGGGTTTCCCCTGTTGAAGTTTGCACTGAGGTTCTATATTCGTGCAAAGCAAATGGTAACATCTCATGCCAGTCTTTATAAGTCTTTACCATCTTTTGCAGGATTTTCTTAATGTTTTTATTTGCAGCTTCAACAACTCCATTCATTTTAGGACAATAAGGAGAAGAATTGTGATGTGCAATCTTGAAACTTTCACACAACTCCTTCATGGTTTTATTGTTCAAATTAGTCTCGTTATCTGTTATGATTCGGCTTGGAATTCCATAACGACAAATAATTTCTTTCTTGATGAAGCAGGCAACCACTTGCTTGGTTACATTGGCATAAGAAGCAGCTTCTACCCATTTTGTGAAATAGTCGATGGAAACTAAGATGAATCGGTGACTGTTGGAAGCTTTAGGCTCAATTGCCCCAATCATATCAATGCCCCACATTGAGAAAGGCCACGGTGATGATAAAACATTCAACTGTGTTGGAGGCACGTGCACCATATCATCATAAATTTGGCACTTATGGCATTTTCTGGCATATTGGATGCAATCAGATTCCATGGTTAACCTGTAATACCCAACTCTCAGAATTTTCTTAGATATAGCATAACCATTGGCGTGAGTTCCAAATGTTCCCTCGTGAATTTCTTGAAGTAATGTGTCTGCTTCACATTTGTCAACACATCTAAGTAGAACCATGTCATGGTTTATTTTATACAACACATCATTACTAAGGAAGAATTTGGATGCTAATCTTCACAGAGTCTTCTTGTCAAGATTAATAGCATCGGTCGGATACTCCTGATTTAACAGATAAATCTTAATGTCGTGGAACCATGGTCTGTCATTTGTTTCTTCTTCAACCACCTGGCAGTAGGTTGGCTCAGTCTTCCTTTCAATCCTGATGAGTGTGGCTTCATTAACGAATCTGACTTTCCACATTGAGGCTAACATGGCTAAAGCATCGGCAACATGATTCTCAGTCCTCGGAACATGTTTAAAAGTGATCTCATCAAAGTACTCAATCATTTCAACAATGTAAGCTCTATATGGGATCAGTTTCTCATCTCATGTCTCCCATTCACCCTTGACTTGGTAGATTACCAAAGCTGAATCTCCACTCACTTCCAGAATTTTGATTTGAAGGTCAATTGTCGCTTCAAGGCCTATAATACAAGCTTCATACTCGATAATATTGTTTGTACATTCGAAATCTAACCTTGCTGTAAATGGAGTGTAGCCACCGTCTGGATTCATCAGAATGGCGCCTATGCCATGCCTACTGTAATTAGAAGAACCACCGAACATCATTTTCCAAAATTTGGCCCTGGCTCTTTATAATCCTTCTTTATCAGCATAATATCTTCATCAGGAAAGTCAAACTTTAAAGGCTAATAATCTTCAACCGGTTGGTCTGCAAGACAATTTAACAAGATACTTCCTTTAGTAGGTTTCTGAGTCACATACTGGATGTCGTATTTGGATAACAACATATGCCAACGGGAAAGTCTTCCATTCTGAGCAGGCTTTTCTAAAATGTACTTTATTGGATCCATTTTCGAGATCAACAAAGTAGTGTGACAGATCATGTATTGTCTGAGACGCCTAGCAGCCCATGCTAAAGCACAACAAGTCTTTTCCAGAAGTGAATAACGGCTTTCACAATCAGTAAACTTCTTGCTCAAGTAGTAGACGGCGTGTTCTTTTTGTCCAGTCTCATCGTGTTGACCCAGTACCCAACCCATAGACTTCTCAAGAACAGTCAGATACATGAAGAGTGGTCTTCTAGGTACATGACAAATCAAGATAGGAGGCTTTTGCAAGTAACCCTTGATCTTCTCAAATGTTTTCTGACAATCAGAAATCCAGTCAACAATCTGACCCTTGCAGAGTAGCTTGAATATTGGCTCACAGGTAGCATTCATGTTGGAAATGAATCTGGAGATATAGTTCAGGCGTCCAAGAAAACATCTGACTTGTGTTTTAGTTTGCGGAGCAAGCATTTTTTGAATGGCTCGGACTTTATCAGGGTTTACTTCAATTCCTCATTGGCTGATGATAAATCCAAGTAACTTTCCAGATCTAACACCAAAAATACATTTAGTAGGATTCAGTTTCAACTGGTATTTCCTGAGTCGTTCAAACAGTTTCAAAAAATGATCCAAACGGTCTTCTTTATTTTGGGACTTAGCAATTATATCATCAACATACACCTCGATCTCTTTACGCATCGTGTCATGAAAGAGAGCGACCATAGCTCTTTGATATGTTGCCCCTACGTTCTTCAAACCGAAGGACATAACTTTGTAGCAATAGGTTCCCCAAGGAGTAATGAATGTAGTCTTTTCTCTATCAGAATGGTCCATCTTGATCTGATTATAACCAGAGAAGCCATCCATAAAAGAGAAAACCGAAAAACTGGTTGTATTGTCCACAAGTGTATCAATATGCAGCAGAGGGAAAGCGTCCTTTGGGCTTGCTTTGTTCAAATCCCTGTAGTCTACACACATTCTGACTTTACCGTCCTTTTTGGGCACTGTTACAATGTTGGCTAGCCATTCGGGGTACTTTGCAACTGTTAGAAAACCTGCATCAAGTTGTTTCTTAACTTCATATCAAATCTTCAAAGCTATGTCAGGTCTTGTTCTTCGAAGTTTCTGCTTTATAGGTGGGCACTCTAGTTTAACTGGCAACTTGTGAACAACAATATCAATGTCTAAAATGGGTATATCTTGATACGACCATACAAACACATCAACATATTCTTCTAGAAGCTTGACCAATCTCTGCTTGACATCAGCCCCAAGTGTTGTACCAATCTTGACCTCTTTCTTTTCTTCATCATTGCCAGGATTAATCAAATTTACCTGCTCTTTGTACGGTTGGAGTTCAGGGTACTCATACTCAACCAATCTTGCCAGTTCAGTGGGAACTTCAAAATCCTTCTCACTCTCATCTTCAGCTTGGTAAATGGGCGAATCAAAGTTAGGAGTGAAAGCAGGGTCATTGGATTTAACATGGTTTGGGATTATTCTGCATGTTTAGGATGACTTATTTTATTAAATGTGCAAAGAAAAATGCGAGAGAAAGAAATGTTCTTTTTTTTTTTTCTAGTTTTGAAAGATTGCCAGTTTCTTTTAAAGGTAAAAGAGAAAAACGGTAAATGAAACAAACAAAAATTTAACAAAATGCATTTATTGATAATCATTTGAAAGTGAAAAGGTGGCCCTACAAAATAATCCAACAGCCTTGGGCATGGCTATGGAATTTTTGAAAACAACGAAGTAAAAGACAAATAAATTACTTTGACAAAGGAAAAATCAAAGGGATCTCTATTGCTTCCCAGTTGTCCAAAGCTGCATCATACTTGAATACCAAGTTACTCAAGTTTTCGTCTTCATTATCATCTTCGATAGCATTGACCTGGAAACCTCCACTAACAAACACTTCTTGGATAGTCTTCGAACGAACTTTGATAGATGTAAAAGCTCTATCATTAGTTGGTTTGTAACCCAACCCATGACAATTCACCTTTTTCTTGACATCTATCACTTATCCCGAACCTTCGGGTATGCCTCCCTCGATTGTTGATCTGGTGCTCTTGAAAGATGCAAGATGGATTACTCTTGCCCACTGTTTCTTCGACTTTCAACAGGACAACATTGGTGATCTCGAGTGCTTGAAAAGAAGTTTCTAAAGCGTCTTCGTCAGCCTCTATATAACAGAATGAAGACAAGTTACTTACCATCAAATCCTCCTCACCATGCACAATGACCAGCATATCATCAACCACAAACTTCATCTTCTTATGTAATGTTGAAGTTACGGCACCGGCAGTATGAATCCATGGCCTTCCAAGTAAACAACTGTATTTAGGATTTATATCTAGCACCTAGAATATGATGTTGAATCCAGCACCGACAGTATGCGGACCAATCAAGATCAGTAGCTCCACTTCTCCAATCACAGTCCTGCGTGAACCATCAACAACTTCGACTATCAAAGAAGTAGGTCTCATTTCAGTCTCTTTGTAAGCCAACTTTGTAAGAACCCTCTTAGGTAAAACATTTTGAGAGGAATCGGTATCTACAAGCAACCTTGATAAATTATCTTCTTGAAATTTCATGAACACATGTAAAGCACAATTATGATTCTGGCATTCTCTTGGTAACTCCTCATTATTGAAGCTAAGAGTATTACATGTAGTAATATTCACAATTACACTGTCAAACTGACCGGTAGTAATATCTTGGGCAACATGAGCTTGAGCCAATAACTTTTGCAATGCAGCTCGGTGAGCAGGTGAATTCATCAGCAGAGATAAGATTGAGATTTTAGAGGGAGTCTGCTGAAGCTGATCAATGACTTTATAATCACTTTTTCTGATGATCCTCAAGAACTCAGCATCTTCATCATTTGCAACTACTTCTTTCTCTTTGTGCTTAGCAAGCACAGTGGTAATAGTTTCCTTAGGCGGAGCGTCATTAAAATGGGGAGTATAAATGCGACCATTTCGTGTCATCTTGCATGCCCTAGATATATTAGTCACATCTTCACTAACACTCTTTAATTCTTCCCTCGGAATAACCTTTCCAGATTCTTTGTCAATCATGGTCACATCATACTTCCAGGGTACAACTTTAGAGTCTTTAAAATGAAAAGGACATGGCTTTTGGATGATCACCGGCTTTGGTTGATTAACTGTAGAAGCAACAACAGATTCTGGTTTGTTGAACACACGCTTTGGCACACCAAAAACAGGTACTGCAGAACTTGATTTTGGCAAATTGAAGACGGGCACTTTAGCACTTGGTTCCAGCAAGTTGAAGACGAGTTCAATCACAACAGCTTCATCCTTCTTCACTTTGCTACTCACTTGTAGGAAACCATCATTGATCAAATTTTGAACATCATTCTGAACCAACGTACAACCTTTGGCATTGACATCACAATTTGAACAATCATCATGGCAAACATTCATTAAACCTGCCTCAAACAGCTTTGAATGGAAGACTCGGAGAGGAGTCTTAATCTTAAAAACATCAAGAACTGGGCTCTCGCCAGATACCTTATCAAGAGTATTAACAGACCCATGATTAGGCAAAGGATTGCTTTTAACATTTGGTTGAGGATCATCAAAAGACAGGATCTTCTTCTCCATTAACTCTCTTACTAGGTGTTTGAGAGAATAACAACTTTCTAGATCATGGTCAGGTGCCCCTTCATGAAATAAACAATGAGAATTGGGATTGTAATTAGCTGACATCGGATTAGGAGGTGGACCCAAAGCCCTTGTAGTTATCAGACCTTGTTGTACTAATGAAGGATACAACTCGGTATAGGTCATTAGGATAGGAGGACATGGCTTGTATTGTCTTCTGTTAAGAACATTTTGGCGAGGTGCCTGATTCTTGGGTTGTTGATAGGTAGGAGCGTTGGGCGCTCGTTGATAATTGGATGGAGCTTGTGCGGGATGATAACCAAGAGGAGGTTGATAGACAGGTGGTTGATAAGTAGGAGTTGGTTGCACAGGCTGATATGCAGGAACTTGTTGATTGAAAGAAGGTGTAACAGTAACTACATACGATTGTTGAGAAAACTGGACAGGGTAACCTTATGGTTGAACACAGTTTTGTTGATGTTGCCGAGGTTGATTTCTTCTTCTACCTGACATCATGGCATTAGTTTCACCCTCTTTCTTCTTTTGAGAGCTAAATGAAGGCTTCTTGGCATGGTATTTGTTGGAGTTTGAACTACCAGCAGTACTTGACATTTTTCCACTTTTCAAACCTAATTCTACCTTTACACCAACAACAACAATATTAGAAAAATTAGCAGTCACACTACCAACAATTCTTTCATAGAACTCGGGTCGAACAGTGTCAACAAACCAGTCGGCCAATTCATTTTTAGTCAACGGAGGTTCTACTTACGAAGCGATCTCTTTCCATCTCTGAGCATATTCCTTGAATCATTCATAACTCTTCTGGGACATCCTCAGCAGTTGTCTTCAGTCAGGAGCCAAATCCATATTGTATTTCTAATGTTTGATAAAGGCATCAGACAGATCTTGGAAACTCTTAATGCGAGACTGATCCAGACTTAAATACCACTTCGACGAAGCACCTTTTAAACTGTCTTGGAAATAGTGGATCATCAACTTATCATTTTTAACATGAGCAACCATTTTTTTGATAGTATGTAATCAGATGACTTTTTGGACATGTAGCTCCTTCATAGTGATCAAAGCTAGTAGTTTTAAACTTTGGAGGGATAACCAGACCAGATATGAGACACACATCATTCTCAACCTTTTATCAATAATTTCCATATTTTCTCTGATTTTTTTCATGATGTTCATCTTCATCTTCCTTCATATTAGGGATATCGTATACCAGTTGATGTTCATTGAAGTATGGTTGCACATGAGTATGAACAACAGCTGGTGCAAAAGTCAAAATCACCTGAGGAGTTTCAGTAGCCAAAGGAGCAACTTGTTGAAATTGTTGAGCAATAGGAACTGCAGTAGGTGCTGGGACAAAACCTGGTGAAGACCATATGGAGGTACACTTGCAGCAGTAACAACAGATGGTTGAGGATCCACAACTGTATTGGCAATCTCAGAAACAACAGTGGGCTGAGTATCCATCCTTGCAAGTATAACCTGTAGCATCTCCATAATCTGTTCCACACTTCCTTGAAGGTCTTCTAATTCATTGATGACACACTCAAGTTCTTGATTTTGTTCCGCCATCTTCTTACGAGCTCGAGCTCTGGTGTTGTACTGGTGCAGAGGACTCAGGGTGAAAGAAATGAAGACGAGAGAATGAAATGAGAAAAAAAACAGAAGGAAAATGCACATGCAAAGACATGAATGCAATACAATGCAGTGGTTTCATGGAATTCAATAGCAAGTTGCAACTGTTTTTGAAAAAGTTTAGATTTTAAATTCGAGATCTTTTTTGAATTTGCAAAGGAAAGGCAATTGAATTCCTTGAAACTAAAATTTTATGAATGTTTGAATGGATGGATGCATAAACACACACATATAGATAAGCAAATAAAGTCCTAGGTTAGAGGGTCACAAGCATGGAGCCATGGTCTACCCACACCGAAAGGTATGTACTAAGGGTTATTTGTACCTGCCGAACAAGGGTTCTAAGAGGTGCCCAAAGTCATCAGTCCATCTTTCAGATATCATCAATTTCCTGAATACTCGGTGGTTAACAATATTCTCAAGAGAACCTCTTTTGAGTGTAGTATCGTGTATCGACTACTTTGGGAATACATCCTCATAGTCATCACATTACGTCCTAAGAAGGCCAAAGTGGGGTAAAAAGGTAACTAAAGGTTCCCAGTATCACATGCTTCTAGGTCGATAGTAGTGATTTCTTCATGAATACTCGTTCAACAACAATATTCTCGAGAGGGTCTCAACTGAGCGTTGATTCTCAAGTCATCTTGGTCGGGAATCACTCCCTATAAGCCTCGTCGAATATATCACCTTCCTATAATAAGTGCACTTAAGTCCGGGTGTAGGACTTATCTCACAACAATATATAACCCAAGCAGGTACATTCATATAAACATATATATAAACAGATATATATTCAACAAATAACATAAATCAAACAAAATAGGGGTAACCCTCGAAAGTTAGCTATCCCTAGTGAACTCGCCATTTTCTATTGCGGTGAGAATCAGATATCAAATTATTGATAAGTTTGAATCACAAATCTTGAATTCATAATCGGTCTTTGATTTATCCGAAGGAAATGTTAAAGAAAGAAAAACCTAATTTGCATCGTAAACACAATGCGGGGAGATCTAGGGTTTCGGGGGTTGGTTATACCTAAAGAAGGTGTTAGCATCCTAAGCATTTGTAGTACTCTACATGAACCTCTTGTTTTATATGTGTTATTGGTTATCTATCTGTTATCTGCTAAAGGTTTGGAAGAAGACCTAAGGGGTTAGTCCTAAGTATACTCGCCAATACATCACATCTTATGCCTGTCGCTACTCGAAAAATGCATCGTGCAACGACGGGGAGGCGAAAAGGAAGGACAAAAGAGTCGCCACCGAACTTTATTTATCCCATGAAGGGAAAGGAAAATATCGAGAAAACCTTAAGAAAGAAATGGATAAGATGGTCTCGCAACCAAGAACGGGTTCGGAAGCCGGTTATGCGAGGGGAAGGTATTAGCACCCCTCGCATCCATCGTACTCGATGGGAACCTTTTGTTTGTCGATGTGAATTTATTTGCTTAAACATTATGCTATAAAAGTGTTTCACAGGGTAAAAGATAAGGGTCAGAAACAGGAAAGTTAGGAGGAAAGAGAGAACGGGGAAAAAAAGAGAAAGAACAAACACGGTAGGACTTCGCAGTCCTATGCCTACGTATTCTCAATAGACGTGAGAAAGTCAGAGTCGACGTAGTTCGGGGAACTACAGATATGGGGGAATGTGCTCGGCAAGGATTGTGGCCCTTGTGCCTACGTATCTTTACTTGAAAAAAATAAAGAATCAGAGCAGCCGTAGTTCGGCCTACGGTTTGTTAATGTTTTTATGGATGATGCTATCGTGCGCATTCT
Organism: Lathyrus sativus; assembly: GCA_963859935.3. Classification (NCBI taxonomy): domain Eukaryota; kingdom Viridiplantae; phylum Streptophyta; class Magnoliopsida; order Fabales; family Fabaceae; genus Lathyrus; species Lathyrus sativus. The sequence continues at coordinate 357,357,321 of OZ012737.1, forward strand.
AGCAGTTAGGTGTTTTGCTGCTCGCTCGTTGGAGATTTAGGCATTACCTGTTTGCGGTAGAACGGACGTAACATATCCTTTTTGAAAGATTGATTAGTTTTCGCCACGCGGGGCAAGAAGTCACGTTTGATTTGTTGAATTGTTTTTAGGGGGCGAGACATGTCCTCGGATAGTAACCCCTACGGGTAGTACCCAATTCATTGTCTCAAAGTTTTTGTTATTACAAGGTGTGGCGAACGAGGCGTCTTCGTATTGAAAGACGAGTATCAAGACCACACACACTACAGTGAGTATCCTGACACTCGGAGAGGAAGAAGACTACACTCAATCCTCTCTCTTTAGTTCAACACAAAAAGAACTTCATTCTCTTATTAAAGTGTTTTTTGGCTTTGAATGGTAAGTGTTTTGCGACAGAGAACCCTACGGTAAACGTCAACACTCGGGATAGGAGAAGGCCTAACCCTAACCACTCCACGACCATTCAAGTTTTTGTTAAGAAAATGATTTGAAAATACACTCGGTGCAGGACCGAGGTTTTAGGTGTGAAAAGGGTTGCAGGATAAAGTTGTGAAAACGAGATGGTGGATAAAGTCGCGTCTTCGTATTGAAAAACGAATATCAAGACCACCCTCACTACAGTGGGTATCCCAACATTCGAAGAGGAAGAAGTCTGCACCCAATCCTCTCTCTTTAATTCAATACAAAGAGAAATGATATTATTGTTGAAAGTATACTCAGTACGAGACCGAGGTTTTATGAGGAAATGATGAAGCGTCTTTGTACTGACAGAACGAGCATCGAGACCACCCTCACTACAGTGGGCGTCCCTACGCTCGAAGAAGAAGAAGAGGTCTACACCCAATCCTCTTTTAGCTCAACACAAAGAAATGATTTAAAAGTTGGTTTGACAATGTTTTTGAATCGAGTTGGGACAAGAAATAAAGAGAGAAAAGAGGTGGTCTCAGATCCTTCATTTCTCATCAATAATTTGACAGAGGGTCGAAGGAAATGTCGTCATCGACCAAAACAGATGAAATGGGACAAAATGCCCAATAACAAATGCGAAATGGAATTCAACTTTAAAAATAAAGTATAAGAAATTTTAAATAAAAATAATAATAAAATAGGAACTAATATATATAGATATATAACCCTATTATACTACTAAAATAAAATAAAGCTAATATGTTAAATATCATGAAAATAATATATACAAAAATAAAAAAAAGCTTTTTAGAGAATTATAATATTAACTAAATGAATTAATGTATTTGCGAAATTAAAAAAACATAATATATACATATTTAAAAAAGTAATTTAAAAAAAAACAAGAACGAGAGATGTGGACACCTTCCATTAAGGGTCTACGAACCCAGCAAACTTTCAAAGAAAAACCCTAAAAGCAATCTAAATCCGGTCACCAGCCAAACTCGCTTCGTCAACAAACCCTTCTCCAAGATGCGAAAATGGCGAAATAGACGCTAACTCCCCAAACGGCTCTCAACCTTCAGTCGACGAGCGAAAAATGAAGCACGCGACGGACATCTCGATCACGTTGCCCTCACGATACTTCGAAATAGGTTTGCCATTCACCAATTCCTGCTTCTCTTTGGGGTTATGGCTCGGTTTTGATATCTTTGTCTCTCATCTCACTTTCTTTGATTTTGGGTCTGAGACCTGTTGGTTTTGGTTAACAGGTTATGGGTATTATTGATTGAAGATTTATGGAGGGAGTTTTGATAAGCGATGTTGGGTTTGAGTTTGTGAGGAGGTTTGAATGGAGTTTCTGAAGGTTAATGTTTCGGTAGTTGAGTGGAGAAAAAATAGTGTGGTTTGATTTGCAGGTGGTTGAGGATTTGTGTATTGATTCGCGGTGGGTTTGTGTTTGAAGTTTACTGGGTTGTTTCTTAAATTGGGTTGTTAACACATAAATGGGTTCCGGATGGGTTATTGCGTCGGGTTTGTTGTGCGGCAATTTCAAGGGTTTGTTGAAGATTTACGGTGGAGGAAGGTTTGCTGAAGAAAGGTTTTGGATTTTGAGGTTGTGGATTGTGATTGTTGGGTAAAACGAAGATGAAATTGGGGATGATTTTGGTCTGAACCAGTTTGTTATCGGTTGAAAAATGAAGGATTTCGGTCGTTGTCCTGGATTCGTTTTGAAAGGATGTTTGAAGACGACAGTATGGAGGTTTTGACGGTTTATGAAATGGAATGAGGATTGGGGTTTCGACAAGATGAACAGGGGGATGTTCGTTAGGGGGCTTCATCGGTGAAAATGGCGATGGGGTTCTTAGGGGTTCGTTGTTGAAGGATTCGCTTTGTGGTTCGCCGGCGGTGAATGAGCGGTTGTGTAGAGAGTTCCAGAGATGGAGATTGAAGATTGTTGTGGGTTTCTGAGAAACGGTGATTTTCGGTTGGTTACGGTAGTTTATGATTATTGATGATGGAAGGTAGCGGTGGCTTGCTGAGTTTACGGAAGTAGGTTTGAGAACCTAGATCGTGAGTTTGTTTACGGTGATAGTTGTGTTTCGAAAGTCATGGAGTTTGAAAGTTTGATTCATGGTTGAAGCTTGAAGAAAAGTTTGAAGGTTCTGACAAAAATTGCTTGAAGGTTGGAGAGCAATGGTGAGGATGAAGAATGTTTGGGAAGGAGGCTGAGATTCTTAGAAAAAACGTTGGAGGTTTGAAACTGTGGTGGAGATTTTGGTAAGTATTTGAAGGTTGTTGGTGATTAAGTTTTGAAGACGGTCGGGATAGGTTTAAGAGGTTTAAAGTGGTTTTCTGGTGTTTGTTTTGTTGTTTCAGTGACAGGGCAGTGGCAAGTGTTTATGGAAGAAACATGGTGGCATCACCTTGTTTGTGTTTAAAAAGATAAAATAGGGGATGTTATGTTACAGTGTATGTTTGGTAGTGGGAAAATGGTGAAGGTGGAGGTATCTTCGGTTAGATTTCTGGGTTCTTGATAACGCGAAGATTGAAATAACAAGGGTGTTGGAGATGGAAGTTTGAAAGGTTTTTGATATTGAAGGATGAAGAAGAAGAAAGTTTAGAAGAAAAGATGAAGCGTGAAGAAGATGAAGGGTTGAAACGTTGTTTCATATAAACAAGTGATAGCTGCGTGTGAGTTTGAAGCAGAGTTTAGGGAGAAAAATATTTGATGGGTGAAGAGGCTGATGATGTGGAGGATGTTATGCTATTTTTGTGCGATTTTGGAGTTTGTTGGTTGTTTGGTTGAGAACGGTTTGGAGAAGTGGAAGTTTGGGTTGAATTAGGAATCTATGGTGCGTGTATTGTTATTCGAGCAACTTGGCAATTGAAAATGTTCGACGAGATAACGACATTTCTGCGAGAACTCTCCATCAACCAAAGACAAAGGGTTCGTTTCCATCTTTCCCACATAACCCTTTTTGTTTTTTAAATTTCGATTTTGCCTACTTTCACTCACGGCTGTGTTACTTGTTAATGTGACAAACAGAGGAAGCTTTCAGCTTATGGTTATTGGCTTAACAGTCCCTCAGAACAAACGAGGTGAGATGGAAAGGCGCCACAGACGGACGCAAACATGGAGATAAACAAAACGCAACTCAAAGAGCGAGAGCTAATTTGTAAACTTATGGTATAATGAAGAAATTAGAAGGTGATCACGTGGTTTCTCTCTTCCTCTTTGTTTCCAATTTTCTTCTTTTTATGAAAATTCATACTATTGTTTTACTGCTGTTGTGGTTTTAGGGATGCAGCGGGGCGGGCCACGAGAGAACGAAACCCCTCCTTACCCCTTCCTAACCCCAAATGAAGCTCAAAACAGAACGCAGGAAAACAAAACTAACGAGACTTCCGTATACCGCAAACAGACGCAAGCAACGGAAATAAACAAAACATAATCCAGGAGCAAAGCTAATCTAGGCATGTGATTAATCAAGGATGTGTGTTTTCAAAATCACAAGTTCAAATCAACACACAGAGGAAAATGAGATGCGAAGGATTAATATATTTACCTCAAACAAAACTGGAATCCAGGTATGAACTTGAATCTCTTTCTTTGATTTTACTTTCCCTCTCGCAACTCCTAATGCTGATGAAAGCTTCTGATTCTGTTTGATGGTTTTGGATGAATGGCATCTGTTTTGTGATTTTGGATGAATGGTATCTGTTTTGTGATCTTGGATGAAATTTTTGTATCAGTTTTGAGATTTTGGATGAATTTGTATCAGTTTTGAGATTTTGGATGAATTTGTATCAGTTTTGAGATTTTGGATGAATTTGTATCAGTTTTGAGATTTTGGATGAATTTGTATCAGTTTTGAGATTTTGGATGAATTTGTATCAGTTTTGTGATCTGATATTGTGTTTGGTTTTAGATGATTTTTCTGTTGCTGCAACTTCTAGATTGTTATCTTTTTCTCATGCAGAAGCTCTCCGCCTATGGTCCAACTCCCTCTCCTTTTATTTCTTTTGAATCCTCAAACATAGTCCTCTACCTCCCGTCCTTGGTTGCTGTGCTCTGAGTTGTGTGTTGACTAGTTTATTTTCCTTCCAATTTAGTGTTAAGGTTTTTTACTGCAGATACTGCTACATCCCTACTTTTCATTTTAGTGACACTGTCTTTATTGATGCAGGAAAGTAGCAGCATGACTTTGTAATTTTGGTGCAAAAAACCTGGTCTGATACCTTGGTACAAGGTGTGCAAAAGTGAATCATTGTTGTGATTGAGGTGCAGAATTGTAGCATGTTTGAGAGCAGGTTTGGCGGGTTGTGTAGTTCAAGGATTTTGTCTCATTGTGGTGCAGGTTTTGTGGCAGCAGGGTGCAGGAATAAAGTGGCAAGGGTTGGTACAGTTGAGGTGACACGGCTGGGTTTTAGATTAATGTGTATGTGCAGTAGCTTTCAAGTGGCTTTGGGTGATGTACATGTATTCTTTTATCTTTTGTCATACTGGTTGTAAAAAAGAAAAAAAAGTAAAAATACAAAACAAAGGACTTAAAAAAATAGTAAATGGGCTTGGATATTTTAAATGGTTTTTGTAGAAAATTTGAACATGGAAATGACATATGGATTTGAGTAGAAATTGGATATGTGAATGGATAATTGGTAATGAACTTTAATTTATGAATATGGATAACCAAAAAAAGAAAACTTGGATTATAGTATGGAATATTTATGGATTGAATATTTGGAAACTTTGGATATAAGAATGGATAAAAATAAAAGGATAAACAAATTGGTGATGAATGAATTTTGAAAATAAAATGTGAAGTGGGTTAAAATTAAATATGTACGAGTTTGATGAATTGGATTGGAATGTGAATGAAATGGATTAAGAAAGTGATTTGGGAGCGAGTATATGTAATGAATATGTGCCTCCACATCTAAACAACACCTTAAATCCTGACACTTGAACCTGACATGCCACAAATCTTGCACAACACGACCTTGAATCCAACTTAACATGATCTTGATTGAACAAAAACTCTGACTAAATCCTCATACCAATAGCGAGATTTTAACCACTTCATCAATGCTTGCACACACACTGAATCTGCTAATCCTCAGGAGAAACTCGATTGAAGGACAATTGGCTCATTTGATTCAAACTCTTGTCATTCAGACCACTGATGAAGCCCTCCACACATGACACAAAAAAAATGGCTCCAGACTTGTCTTAAGAGCATTTGATTTGAAGTTTGAAACAGTCTAATAAGGTAAGCATGACTTAAAGATTTAGCCATAAATTTCTGGCCATTATCCTTTGACCTGATCACTTTGCTTGACAACTTGATTCTGATACAAAAATCCTAATTCGAACCTCAACCACACAATACTTGAATTAGTGCACCATGGGTAGGACAAATTTGGGGTATGACAGCTGCCCCTATCTAATTGACTTAAACCGAGTAAGATGGAATGCTATGGGCATTTATTCTTTCGAGGTAGAAGATGATTTAGATAAAAAAGAAGACCCTGAATTTGTCCAACAAGAAGTAAGATACTTGGGAATGAAATACTGGATACCTTGCAAAGGTCGCTAACACCAAAAGGATGTTAACAAAGAAAACTTGACACCCAAAGGAAGATACCCATCACCAAAAGGACGATGGTAAACTCACACACATTTTCCTGTCATCAAAAGAATATAAGGGACTTACTACCAAAAGGATGGTGGAAACACGCGCTAGTCATGACACCAAAAGAATGTCAGACCCATCACCAAAAGGATGATGGAGCAAAACAAGATCAACCCTAACACCAAAAGGATGATAGAGGGATAAGCTTCTCTGAAGAGATTGCCACTTATCGCTGAAGAGGGATAAGCTTCTCTGAAGAGATTGCCACTTATCGCTGAAGATGGATAAGCTTCTCTGAAGAGATTGCCACTTATCGCTGAAGATGGATAAGCTTCTCTGAAGAGATTGCCACTTATCGCTGAAGATGGATAAGCTTCTCTGAAGAGATTGCCACTTATCGCTGAAGATGGATAAGCTTCTCTGAAGAGATTGCCACTTATCGCTGAAGATGGATAAGCTTCTCTGAAGAGATTGCCACTTATCGCTGAAGATGGATAAGCTTCTCTGAAGAGATTGCCACTTATCGCTGAAGATGGATAAGCTTCTCTGAAGGGATTGCCACTTATCGCTGAAGAGGGATAAGCTTCTCTGAAGAGATTGCCACTTATCGCTGAAGATGGATAAGCTTCTCTGAAGAGATTGCCACTTATCGCTGAAGATGGATAAGCTTCTCTGAAGGGATTGCCACTTATTGCTGAAGATGGATAAGCTTCTCTGAAGAGATTGCCACTTATCGCTGAAGATGGATAAGCTTCTCTGAAGAGATTGCCACTTATCGCTGAAGATGGATAAGCTTCTCTGAAGGGATTGCCACTTATCGCTGAAGAGGGATAAGCTTCTCTGAAGAGATTGCCACTTATCGCTGAAGATGGATAAGCTTCTCTGAAGGGATTGCCACTTATCGCTGAAGAGGGATAAGCTTCTCTGAAGAGATTGCCACTTATCGCTGAAGATGGATAAGCTTCTCTGAAGAGATTGCCACTTATCGCTGAAGATGGATAAGCTTCTCTGAAGAGATTGCCACTTATCGCTGAAGATGGATAAGCTTCTCTGAAGAGATTGCCACTTATCGCTGAAGATGGATAAGCATCTCTGAAGGGATTGCCACTTATCGCTGAAGAGGGATAAGCTTCTCTGAAGAGATTGCCACTTATCGCTGAAGATGGATAAGCTTCTCTGAAGAGATTGCCACTTATCGCTGAAGATGGATAAGCTTCTCTGAAGGGATTGCCACTTATCGCTGAAGATGGATAAGCTTCTCTGAAGAGATTGCCACTTATCGCTGAAGATGGATAAGCTTCTCTGAAGAGATTGCCACTTATCGCTGAAGATGGATAAGCTTCTCTGAAGGGATTGCCACTTATCGCTGAAGAGGGATAAGCTTCTCTGAAGAGATTGCCACTTATCGCTGAAGATGGATAAGCTTCTCTGAAGGGATTGCCACTTATCGCTGAAGAGGGATAAGCTTCTCTGAAGAGATTGCCACTTATCGCTGAAGATGGATAAGCTTCTCTGAAGAGATTGCCACTTATCGCTGAAGATGGATAAGCTTCTCTGAAGAGATTGCCACTTATCGCTGAAGATGGATAAGCTTCTCTGAAGGGATTGCCACTTATCGCTGAAGAGGGATAAGCTTCTCTGAAGAGATTGCCACTTATCGCTGAAGATGGATAAGCTTCTCTGAAGAGATTGCCACTTATCGCTGAAGATGGATAAGCTTCTCTGAAGAGATTGCCACTTATCGCTGAAGATGGATAAGCTTCTCTGAAGAGATTGCCACTTATCGCTGAAGATGGATAAGCTTCTCTGAAGGGATTGCCACTTATCGCTGAAGAGGGATAAGCTTCTCTGAAGAGATTGCCACTTATCGCTGAAGATGGATAAGCTTCTCTGAAGAGATTGCCACTTATCGCTGAAGATGGATAAGTTTCTCTGAAGGGATTGCCACTTATCGCTGAAGATGGATAATCAAGTCTGCTGGAGACAAAGCACTGGGGATCGCCCGTGGCTTTACTGAAGACCTCCCTGCCTGGGCTGATTGTTGATTTGAAGATCTGATTAACCACGAGGTTGCAATATATCACGCAATACGCCCATGGTCTTGAAAACATGTCCCTGGTTTGGGCTAACTTTTGCTTTGATAATCTTGAATTCCATGGGAGGACCCATGGCCTTTGCAGATAATGCCCCTGACTGGGCTGATTGTTGCCTTGAAGCTCAATAAGTTGTATAACTTCGTGGGGAACACCCACGATCTTGTGGAAGAATGCCCCTGACTGGGCTCAATCTTGTCTTGATATCCTCTGATTCTAGTAAGAGAAACCCACAATCTTGCAAGAGGTGCCCCTGTCTGGGCTGATGATCTTGGAAATCTTCGTGATTGATCCTGGATCTGAGCTCGCATATGCGAATGCTTGATGATAATGATATTCCATAACAAGTGGAAATGCAAACGCAGATGCTAACACGCGGAGATGCAAGAGCTGGGGGGTATGATATGATTCTGGGTATGCGCAAGCTGCTTATGAGGTCGAACGCGATGCGTATGATGCATATGATGTGTATGATTACAGGAAGGTGATTGGGAATGCAGGTGCCGACATGGCGGACTTTGGTGGTGGGAAAGTGAAGGACAAGCCTGACTTCCCGACATCATCTTTTCATGATGTGATAAAACCTGGAGGTGCTGATACCGTCAACTCGAGGCCTGCTCTGCCGGGTTTGACGACCTTGTCAGTCAAGTTGTTACCAGATTTAGAATGATGTTCCTGTGTACTCTTTAGAGTCATGGTCACCCTTTAGTTACCCCAAGAGGGTAGGTTATCCCTTGATCTAATTTACCTTAATGTCATTATATGCAAAACCCATCATCAAATAAATGAAACTTGCAACCAAAAAGGGTAAATAAAAACAGAAAAGCTTTGATGAAAGTAATTTTATTGATGAACACCCGTAAATGGGAAAATTACAAAAGGAGGCAATTCCTGAAAGAGGTAACTGCTTTTTAAAAGAGAAAATAAAGACTAAGACAATGTTGAAAATGGTCCCTGCCAAGTTTCAAATCCGCTATGGCCCATATGTCTCTGAAGAGCCCTCACGCCTTGCTTTTGATCCCAGAATCGAATTGATCTTTCTCAGTTGAGAGCTTGATGGTTACGAGGAATAATTCACACGTCTTTTCAAGATACAGTTCTGCCTTTTTGAATCCCTAACTTTTGCCTAGGCCGCCTTTTCAGGTTTTCAGCCTATCAGGATACTCCTTTTTTTTCTAGTCCCTAATTTTGCCTGAACCATTTTTATGGTCCACCAGGACGCCCATTTTTGCGTGGATTTTCTTTTTGGGTCCACCGGGTCTATCTTTTAGGCATAATATTTTTTAACTGCATCTGCATTCACAGGGGATGAGAGATCGTCACCATCCATGGTTGACAGGATCAAGGCCCCTCCGGAGAAAACCTTCTTTACTACATATGGACCCTCATAGTTTGGTGCCCATTTTCCCCTTGGATCGACGTGAGTTGGCTGAATTTTCCTTAGCACCAAATCTCCTGCTTGGATGTGTCGTGGGCGAACCTTCTTATCAAAGGCCCTTTTCAATCGTTTTTGGTATAATTGTCCATGACAGATGGCCGTCATGTGTTTCTCGTCGATGAGATTGAGTTGGTCGAGTCTGGCTTGTATCCATTCGGCCTCATCTAGCTTGACGTCTGCTAAAATCCTTAAAGAGGGGATCTCTACTTCAATGGGCAATACTGCTTCCATGCCATATACGAGAGAAAACGGGGTTGCCCCTGTGGAAGTGCGCACTGAGGTGCGGTAGCCATGCAACGCGAACGGCAACATCTCGTGCCAGTCTTTGTAAGTCTTCACCATCTTCTGGACGATCTTCTTAATGTTCTTATTTGCCGCCTCAACAGCCCCGTTCATTTTAGGGCGATAAGGTGTTGAATTGTGGTGTTCAATTTTGAAGTTTTCGCACAACTCTTTCATCATCTTATTGTTGAGGTTTGAACCATTGTCTGTAATGATCTTGTTCGGGATTCCATATCGACAAATAATCTCTCTTTTGATGAAGCGAGTCACCACTTGCTTAGTGACGTTGGCATAGGATGCCGCTTCTACCCATTTGGTAAAGTAATCGATGGCCACTAAGATGAAACGGTGCCCATTTGAAGCGGTTGGCTCGATGCGTCCGATTACATCTATACCCCACATGGCGAAAGGCCAAGGCGAAGTCAAAACATTCAGAGGGAGTGGTGAAGTATGGACCTTGTCTGCGTAAATTTGGCACTTGTGGCATGATTGGACATGGAGACAACAATCCGTTTCCATCGTCATCCAATAGTATCCCGCCCTCAAAATCTTTTTAACCATAGTATGACCACTAGCATGTGTCCCAAAGGACCCTTCATGCATCTCATTTATGATACGTTCTGCCTCGTGTTTATCCACGCATCTGAGTAGAACCGAATCGTAATTCCGCTTGTATAACACGTCACCACTGAGGAAGAACTTTGAGGAGAGCTTTCTGAGATACTTCTTGTCAGTGATAGTTATGCCTTCTGGATATTCTTGTGTCTCTAGATATCGCTTGATGTCATAGAACCAAGGATGATCATCAGTTTTAGCTTCTTCTTCCTCGGCCGTTAGGCAATAAGCGGGTTCGTCCAAATATTCTAAACGGATGGATGGCGCCTCATTCTCCCACTTGACTTGAAACATAGATGCTAGTGTTGCTAGAGCGTCAGCCAACTGATTTTCTCCTCTGGGAATGTGATGGAAAGTGATCTCATCAAAGTACGGGATTAACTTCAAGACATGATCTCTGTAAGGAATTAACTTGAGGTCCAATGTTTCATACTCCCCTTTAATCTGGCATATGACAAGCGCGGAATCTCCATAGACTTCTAGAATCTTGATTCTATTATCAATGGCAGCTTCAATTCCGAAAATACAAGCTTCATATTCGGCCATGTTGTTAGTACACTTAAAGCATAATCTGGCGGTGAATGGCAGGTGAAAGCCAGTTGGAGAAGTGATGATTGCCCCAATTCCACAACCTTTGGCATTTGCAGCACCATCGAACACGAGCGTCCATCGCGATCCTGGTTCGGGTCCCTCATTTGGGTCTGGCGTGGCATAATCTCTGGCAAACATGACGTCTTCGTCGGGGAAATCGAAACGCATAGACTGGTAGTTGTCCATAGGTTGGTGGGCAAGGTATTCAGAGAGCACACTCCCTTTGATAGCTTTTTGCGTAACATACTGGATGTCGTACTCTGTTAACACCATTTGCCAACGAGCTACCCGCCCGGTGAGAGCGGGCTTCTCGAATATGTATTTGACAGGATCCATCTTGGAGATCAACAAAGTCGTATGGGTGAGCATATATTGTCTCAAGCGTTTTGCCGCCCAAGCCAATGCGCAACATGTCTTCTCGAGCATCGAATATCTCGTTTCACAATCATTAAACTTTTTGCTGAGGTAATAGATTGCATGCTCTTTCCTGCCGGTTTCATCATGTTGTCCCAATACGCATCCCATGGATCCCTCTAACACAGTCAGGTACATGATCAGGGGTCGTCCGGGCACCGGAGGCATCAAGATCGGCGGTTCTTGTAGGTATTCCTTTATCTTCTCAAAGGCTTTCTGACAGTTATCGTTCCATACCACGGCTTGATCCTTCCGAAGTAATTTGAAGATGGGCTCACAAGTGGCCGTTAGATGGGATATGAACCTGGCGATATAGTTCAACCTCCCAAGGAATCCTCGGACCTCTTTTTCAGTTTTGGGAGCCGGCATCTCCTGGATAGCTTTGACCTTATCTGGATCGACTTCAATCCCTTTCTGGCTCACAATAAAACCTAGCAATTTACCAGATCTCACACCAAAAGTGCATTTGTTGGGATTTAGTCTCAGCTGGAATTTCCTTAACCGGGCGAATAGCTTTCCCAAGTGGATAAGGTGCTCTTCCTCAGTCTGGGATTTCGCAATCATATCGTCTACATAACACTCAATCTCTTTATGTATCATGTCATGGAAAAGAGTGACCATTGCTCGCTGATATGTTGCGCCTGCGTTCTTAAGTCCAAATGGCATAACCTTGTAACAGAAAGTTCCCCATGGAGTGATGAAAGTCGTCTTTTCCATATCTTCAGGTGCCATCTTAATCTGGTTATATCCAGAAAAGCCATCCATAAATGAGAATACAGAAAATTGGGCTGTGTTGTCTACTAGCACATCAATGTGTGGCAAAGGGAAGTCATCTTTCGGACTTGCTCTATTAAGGTCTCTATAATCTACACACATTCGCACCTTCCCATCCTTTTTAGGTACTGGGACAATATTCGCTATCCATTGCGGATAGTTGGATACTGCCAGAAAACCAGCGTCCAATTGCTTTTGTACCTCTTCTTTAATCTTGAAAGACATCTCTGGCTTTGTTCTCCTCAACTTTTGCTTCACCGGCGGGCAGCCTTCCTTGAGAGGTAGCTTGTGCATCACAATCTCTTCATTTAGACCGGGCATATCTTTGTAAGACCAAGCGAAAACGTCAACATACTCTCGAAGCAATATTATCAGTTTTGACTTAATCTCTGACTCCAAAGCTGCGCCTATCTTGATTTCTTTGGCATCTTCTTCAGTTCCCATGTTGATGACTTCGACCTCTTCTTGGTAGGGCTGGATGACCTTTGACTCCTGCTTCAATAGTCTCGCTAGCTCTTCTGGGAGATCACAATCTTCCTCGCAGTCTTCGCCGGCTTGGTAGATCGGGTTATCAAAGTCATATTGGACCATAGCGGGGTCGTTATTGGCAGGAGCAAGGGAAGATCTGCACGATGAATGACTTCATGCTTTATTATTATTTTTTAATTTTAGAAAGGTTGACAGAAAAAAGGAAAATAAAACAAAACATTGTCTTTCAAAGATAATTTTATGTGCAAAAAGTAAAAATGAAAGAAAGAGAGCGTAATTGGATGCGAAAGTTTATTTATTGATGATAAGTTGTGCTTTAAAAAGCAAAAGGCCCTACAACATGATCCATATGCCTTGGGCAGAGCATATGATTTTTTTTAGGTAAAATAAAAGGGAATTACTCGTCTACTAGAGTAACTTCGGGGATTTCGACGACTCTCCAATTGTTCAAGACTTGATTAGGCGCCCTAGGATACACCATACACAGCTCTTCATGATCTTCGGCTTCAGTTTCCAAAAACATGACTTGACCATCGACAAGGTGGCCTCCACTAGTAAAAACCAACGGAGTTGCAAGCTCTTTGCCCTTATCAGTTGCATTCTTCTGCTTGTAGCCTAGACCAGCTCCATTTTTGTTGACGGGCAATTCCAACACCCTGCCCCATCCTTGCGGATGTCCTTCCTCTATCACCGTCCTCGCGTCCTTCCAAGTCACTATTGAAGATGCTGGCTTTTCGTAAATCATTTCAACATTGATCACTTCAAAAGCTTGAAACGGTGTCTCATGCACCTCATTTCCTACTTCCACATAGCGGAAAGAAGCAAGATGGCTCACAAGAACATCTTCCTCACCCTCAATGATGACCATCTGATTGTTAATCATAAATTTGATCTTTTGATGCAAGGTTGAAGTTACAGCGCCTGCGGAATGAATCCACGGACGACCAAGAAGGCAACTGTAAGCGGGGTATATATCCATTACGTAAAATGTAATGATGAAAGTATGAGGTCCGATCTTGATCGGGAGGTCAACCTCGCCTACCACAGTTCTCTTAGCTCCATCAAAGGCTTTTACAATAGTTTGACTTGGCTTCATCACAAGTCCTTCAATTGACAGCTTGCACAACGAGCTTTTGGGTAATACATTCAGCGATGATCCAGTGTCAACGAGCACCCTAGAGAATACAACATCCACACATTCGATGGTAATGTGCAAGGCCTTGTTATGATTTTTACCTTCGGGAGGTAATTCGCTATCATTAAAGCTCAAAATATGACCTGATGCAATATTTCCCACCACTTCTTCAAACTGTACTACTGATATTTCCTCTGGCACATGAGCTGCCTTCAAGAATTTCAGCAGTGCTTCTTGATGGGCCTTTGAACACATTAACAATGACAGCATGGATATCTTTGAGGGCGTCTGATTGAGCTGATCAATCACTTTGTAATCGCTTTTCTGAATGATTCTTAGAAACTCCTCCGCTTCATCATTTGGGATGCCCTTCTGTTTAGATGACTGCCCCTGTTCATTGGTGCTCGGTACGGCAGTACCTTTCCTTGTATTGTCACTGCTGTTGACAGGAGGTGCAGTCGGAGCGAAGATTCGACCACTTCTAGTGACGCCTCCGGTTCCCACGATGTTCCCTACAGTCTTCTTTTCTTCCATTACATCTTCCTCTGCCACCTTCTGTCCGTTGAGAAAAACAGTTTCATCGTACAACCAAGGTACAGCTTTGGTACTTTCGTACGGAAAAGGAGATGGGGTCGAAATGACAAGCTGGTTCATTGATGGTGGAGACATAGGTATCTGTACTGGATCATACGGGATTTGCAGTGGGATCGAAGTATGTCCATACACGTTGTCCCATTCTTCCTCATCGCACGGTATGGTCAATGGCGTGCGGTTCGAATTGTTAACTGGGATCCAAAGCTCATATCCATCATCATACGGTATCTCTAATGTTTCGAACGGAATTTCAAGAGTAGCAACTTCCTCAACCTTTGATAGTTGTTCTGCCACTAATACACCCTGCTCCATCAGGCCTTGTATGCCCTTCTTCAGCTCAGCGCATCCTTGAGATCCGTCCATGCAAACATGGCAATCAATTGGACATCCTGGGTAAATGTTTTTCAACAAGAGTTGCTCCTTAATAGTGGAAAGTGGGGTCCTCAATTTCTCAATATCCGAAATTAATCGGATCCCCTTAGAGCCTTCAATCATGTTTGTTGAATGGTGAGGTGGCATTGGGTTAGATTTGATGTTCGGAGTATTTCGGGTAAAGTTTATCGCTTTGGAGTCGATAAGATTCTGCACAATGTATTTTAAAGCTTTACAATTCTCGATGCTATGGCCCGGGGCGCCAGAGTGGAATTCGCATCTCGCATTTACATCGTAGCCGTAGGGGAGAACAGCTGGAGGATCTTTCATTTCCCTAAGTTGAACGAGACCTGCTTTCAACAAGAACGGAAGCAATTTGGCGTAAGTGGACGGAATTGGATCAAGCCTCCTTTCTGGCTTTCTCTGCCCTTGATACTGATTTTGTCTTGGTTGATAGGGTTGTTGTTGTCGATTTTGCTGAGGCGCAGGCTGATTTGCCGGAATAGAAAGTGGTTGCTGTGGAGCGATGGCAGCAATGTGGTGATAACCTTGGTGAGTTCTCCTTCCATTGGTGAACACTGCACTAGTTTCGCCTTCCCTTTTCTTAACAAAACCCTGATAAGGCTTCTTGACCCCGCTTGTAGATCCGCCTGCATTCTGAATTTTTCCCGCCTTCATGAAACTCTCTAATCTCTCTCCAGCCATAACAAGTTCAGAAAACACCGTGGAAGTTGAGAATGCTAACCGCTCAAAGATCGGTCCTTGTAGCGTGCCCATGAATAGGTCTGTCAGTTCTTTCTCCATCAGCGGAGGTTGTACCCTTGCAGCTACTCCCCTCCATCTCTGCGCGAAGTCCTTAAAACACTCATTCGGCTTCTGAGTCAAATTCTGAAGCTGCATACGATTCAGAGCCATGTCAGTATTATACTGATAATGCTTCACGAAAGCGTCTGCCAACTCTTTCCAGCTTCTTACGTTGGATCGTTCAAGGTGCATATACCATTCTAGGGATGCCTCTGTTAAGCTATCTTGAAAGAAATGGATTAGTAGCTTCTCGTCATCAGAATAGGCGGCCATCTTCCTACAGTAAGACCTTATGTGGGTCTTAGGACAACTGTTACCCTTGTACTTCTCAAAGGTTGGAATTACAAACTTTGGAGGTATCTTAACTCCGGGTACAAGACATATTTCGGCGGCATCCAGTCCCAAAACATCGGGGCCTTGCAATGTCTTCACCATCTCCTGTAAAGCATTAAACTTCTTCTCTAGTTCGGCGGTCTGTGGTCCATACGCTTCACCTGAATTCTCATAGAAACCTTCATGATCGTCGTACTGGACTTGTGTTGGGATCGTAGTACCATGAAGATGAGTCGTACCGACTGGCGGAGGGACGGTGTTGATGGGTACGGCGCCGGCAGAAGTGGGAATTGCCCCAACAGGGGTTGGGGTGGCATCAACAGGAATTGGAATCGCACCACTTGCATTGGGAACTGCACCAGCCAAAGTCTGATTAGCGCTCCTCTCCGCTGCTTGTCTCATCTCCTCTTGACTTCTGGCCATATTCTGAATCACCTCCATGAGTTGATTCATTTGCGTTTTCATGCCTAGCATCTCGCTCCTCATAGTAGCCTGGTCCTGCTCTATCTGATCCATGATTCTCTTCTGGCTATTCCTTGTGTTATATCGATGCCGTGAAGTCAGCTTGCTTTACTCTTTCTGAAAGGGGTAAGCGGTGTGTAAGATCGGGTTGTAGGAAATGCGAAAAGAAAAAAAATGCGCAAACGTATGCAAAATGCTCGAGAGACTTTCGAGGCTTGTGATTATCATTGGTATCATAGAATCATGACTGAATAATAAAGAAGTGCACAAAAAAGCAATCTTGCATTAATTTTAGAAAAAATTCATACAGACAAAAGCTGAATAAGCCGAAACTACAAGTCGTGTTACAAAAGATAACTGAATAACTAAAATTCTCTCTTTTGGAGACGTTCTTCAAGCTTCTTCGTCTCAAACATGAACCTCCTAACCATTTGGTCGCAGAGCTGGATAAAGTGGTGAACAGAAGGGGGGATATCATTTCCTTCCAAGTCTTGAATGGCGCTTTCCAACCTCCATGGGATATCACGGATCATGAGGTTGCAATGCTCCACCAAATTGTTGTACCTAGCACGACACATATCTAGAGTCGACTGGTAATAACAAATGGAATCCACATGGGTGTCCAACAGCTTATTGAGCTGGGCCTCCTTCTCGAGCCACTGCGCACTATCTCTTTGCAAAGCCTCGAAACGATTCCTCCACAGAAGGGCTGTTTCTTGGGCAGTTTCCAATTCTTGACATTTGTTATTCCACAGGTCAGACGTGACATATGAGTCTCTCAATGCCTCCTCTTTGAGTCTTCGTTCATTTTCCGCTAGGGTCAAGGCATTTCTCAGTCGTTCTTCAAGATCCCCAATATCGGCCTCAAGATTCTCTCGTACTTCCTTCTTTTCGGCAGAGGCTATCTCAAAGAGGTGCCACGCCCTATCACAAGAAGCTTTGGTGTCCTTTAAGCGTTGTCGGAGAGTTGTTAATGATGCATCAGCCCCTTCGTAACCTTGTTGGTACCTGACTCTCAGATCCGTTTCTAACTTTAGCTTCTTGCTACTTTCAGCTGCTTGATCCTGTTCAAACTCCACCTTTCTTTTGTACTGACCACTCTCCACCTTTGCTTGGTGGACTTCATTCTGAAGGTCCTGGTTCTCCTTAGTCAATCTCTCCACTATTAACTTCAGTTTTTCATATTCTTCTATGGACACATGAGTGGGAGCAGGAGGTGCTTCTTGCATAGAGGGCTCTAAGGGAAATGGTAACGACCTTTCAGCTACTCTAGCTAGTAACCACCGGTTGTATGGCTCCTTTGCCACGCAATTCTTCGCTTTTAACTCCTTCCTCCCCTTTGTATGAATCTTACCCCAAGCCTTAGCAATCCTCCTGACAAACGCAGGGTCCTCTGATGTGGCTAGCAAAAAGAAACTCTGAATCTTCTCTGCCTCGGGCTCGCCCTCCATAGCATAGCCCAACTGACGTAATGCCATGACTGGGTTATAATTAATACAACCGGCCCTACCGATCAAAGGTACATTACCGAATTCTCCACAACTGAAAATGATTTCCACATCATAGTACTCAGGAGAGTACCAAGCAATATCACTAGCTTCCAGAGACATGATGCGTTGAGACCATTTTAATTTCTTCTTGTTTTCCATGAATGGCCCTTTCTTGGGTAAATGAGAAGCATACCACTTGTATAGTAGGTGAGAGCAGCATTGGATCATTCCCGCCTTCTTTTCACTCCTCCAATGAATGGAGTGATAAACATCGGCAAGGAGTGTAGGGATAGGATTCTTCTGCATGAAGAGAACGATGGCAGTGATGTCTATGAAATTGTCCATATTTGGAAAGAGGACAATCCCATAAATCATTAGAGCAACGCTTATTCCGAACTTTTCCCAATCTTCATCCACCTTGTATTGAGCAGCCTTTTCTAGCAGAAATTTCAATGGAAAACCTTGAACACCCCCTTTACTGGTTAGACCCTCTTTGACTTCCTCTTTAGTCATACGTAGAGCAAGAGCAATGGCAGGAGGTTTTGGTTCTTCTTCCAAGCCTGTGTATATAGGTTGATCCTTAATCTTGATGTTCAAAATGTGAGAATATTCCTCAAGAGTAGGGGCCAACTGATAGTTTTGAAAAGTGAAACATCTGAGAGGTGCATCATAGAACTGAGCCATAGCGAACAAAGCCCAAGTATCGACCCTAGAATGGAGGAGGTCAAGCAATTTCCCATACTTCCCCTGAAAGTTGATCTTGATGGCCTTTGGCACGTCAATCAGGATGTCTTGAATTAGTTCCAGCTTTGGTTCTCTAAACTTGATGGAATTTGTGCTTCGCTTTCTTTGGTCAGTCATTGTATTCACCAATACCTGAGATAATCACAGTCTTTTAAGTCCCTCGATATGCGAGAAATGATATGCAATGCAATGTTTTATGAATGCACATGATAGAGAACACGAAACGAGATCCAAATCACTAGTCCTGCAAAAACAACACAAAATATTTCTCCCACCGGGTGGGTTATCTATTGGTTTGTAAGAGGGTATCCCAAAGGCTTTTAAACAAAATCCTATGTACTAACCCTCGAAAGTTTTCCATCATAACGACTACTCGTAAGACGGTAATCCCTTCAAGGGATGAACACAGAGTCATGTCTTAGCAACCCTTGGAATAAGGTTCTACAAAGGTCCTCAGAGTCGCGGACTCCCACGTCGGAAATAAAGACGTCATTACGACTACACGTAAGACATAATCAATCCAACGGGGTCTCATCTGAGCGGTGGAATTCGATCCAACTCAACGAGTCCTAAGTCTCGCAAATCAGAAAGAACCCACCTCCTATCTTAGTGTGTACTTGAAAGCTCGGGTAGAAAGCTTTATCTCACAAACCATCCAAATAAACCCAACAGTTAGTGAACATAACATAATAAAAGCAAATAAAACACAAACATGACAAACAAATTAGGTCTGGCTCGCTAGGCGTCCCCAGCAGAGTCGCCAGCTGTCGCTACTCGAAAAATGCATCGTGCAACGACGGGGAGGCGAAAAGGAAGGACAGAAGAGTCGCCACCGAACTTTATTTATCCCATGAAGGGAAAGGAAAATATCGAGAAAACCTTAAGAAAGAAATGGATAAGATGGTCTCGCAACCAAGAACGGGTTCGGAAGCCGGTTATGCGAGGGGAAGGTATTAGCACCCCTCGCATCCATCGTACTCGATGGGAACCTTTTGTTTGTCGATGTGAATTTATTTGCTTAAACATTATGCTATAAAAGTGTTTCACAGGGTAAAAGATAAGGGTCAGAAACAGGAAAGTTAGGAGGAAAGAGAGAACAGGGAAAAAAAGAGAAAGAACAGACTCGGTAGGACTTCGCAGTCCTATGCCTACGTATTCTCAATAGACGTGAGAAAGTCAGAGTCGACGTAGTTCGGGGAACTACAGATATGGGGGAATGTGCTCGGCAAGGATTGTGGCCCTTGTGCCTACGTATCTTTACTTGAAAAAAATAAAGAATCAGAGCAGCCGTAGTTCGGCCTACGGTTTGTTAATGTTTTTATGGATGATGCTATCGTGCGCATTCTAGCAGTTAGGTGTTTTGCTGCTCGCTCGTTGGAGATTTAGGCATTACCTGTTTGCGGTAGAACGGACGTAACATATCCTTTTTGAAAGATTGATTAGTTTTCGCCACGCGGGGCAAGAAGTCACGTTTGATTTGTTGAATTGTTTTTAGGGGGCGAGACATGTCCTCGGATAGTAACCCCTACGGGTAGTACCCAATTCATTGTCTCAAAGTTTTTGTTATTACAAGGTGTGGCGAACGAGGCGTCTTCGTATTGAAAGACGAGTATCAAGACCACACACACTACAGTGAGTATCCTGACACTCGGAGAGGAAGAAGACTACACTCAATCCTCTCTCTTTAGTTCAACACAAAAAGAACTTCATTCTCTTATTAAAGTGTTTTTTGGCTTTGAATGGTAAGTGTTTTGCGACAGAGAACCCTACGGTAAACGTCAACACTCGGGATAGGAGAAGGCCTAACCCTAACCACTCCACGACCATTCAAGTTTTTGTTAAGAAAATGATTTGAAAATACACTCGGTGCAGGACCGAGGTTTTAGGTGTGAAAAGGGTTGCAGGATAAAGTTGTGAAAACGAGATGGTGGATAAAGTCGCGTCTTCGTATTGAAAAACGAATATCAAGACCACCCTCACTACAGTGGGTATCCCAACATTCGAAGAGGAAGAAGTCTGCACCCAATCCTCTCTCTTTAATTCAATACAAAGAGAAATGATATTATTGTTGAAAGTATACTCAGTACGAGACCGAGGTTTTATGAGGAAATAATGAAGCGTCTTTGTACTGACAGAACGAGCATCGAGACCACCCTCACTACAGTGGGCATCCCTACGCTCGAAGAAGAAGAAGAGGTCTACACCCAATCCTCTTTTAGCTCAACACAAAGAAATGATTTAAAAGTTGGTTTGACAATGTTTTTGAATCGAGTTGGGACAAGAAATAAAGAGAGAAAAGAGGTGGTCTCAGATCCTTCATTTCTCATCAATAATTTGACAGAGGGTCGAAGGAAATGTCGTCATCGACCAAAACAGATGAAATGGGACAAAATGCCCAATAACAAATGCGAAATGGAATTCAACTTTAAAAATAAAGTATAAGAAATTTTAAATAAAAATAATAATAAAATAGGAACTAATATATATAGATATATAACCCTATTATACTACTAAAATAAAATAAAGCTAATATGTTAAATATCATGAAAATAATATATACAAAAATAAAAAAAAGCTTTTTAGAGAATTATAATATTAACTAAATGAATTAATGTATTTGCGAAATTAAAAAAACATAATATATACATATTTAAAAAAGTAATTTAAAAAAAAACAAGAACGAGAGATGTGGACACCTTCCATTAAGGGTCTACGAACCCAGCAAACTTTCAAAGAAAAACCCTAAAAGCAATCTAAATCCGGTCACCAGCCAAACTCGCTTCGTCAACAAACCCTTCTCCAAGATGCGAAAATGGCGAAATAGACGCTAACTCCCCAAACGGCTCTCAACCTTCAGTCGACGAGCGAAAAATGAAGCACGCGACGGACATCTCGATCACGTTGCCCTCACGATACTTCGAAATAGGTTTGCCATTCACCAATTCCTGCTTCTCTTTGGGGTTATGGCTCGGTTTTGATATCTTTGTCTCTCATCTCACTTTCTTTGATTTTGGGTCTGAGACCTGTTGGTTTTGGTTAACAGGTTATGGGTATTATTGATTGAAGATTTATGGAGGGAGTTTTGATAAGCGATGTTGGGTTTGAGTTTGTGAGGAGGTTTGAATGGAGTTTCTGAAGGTTAATGTTTCGGTAGTTGAGTGGAGAAAAATAGTGTGGTTTGATTTGCAGGTGGTTGAGGATTTGTGTATTGATTCGCGGTGGGTTTGTGTTTGAAGTTTACTGGGTTGTTTCTTAAATTGGGTTGTTAACACATAAATGGGTTCCGGATGGGTTATTGCGTCGGGTTTGTTGTGCGGCAATTTCAAGGGTTTGTTGAAGATTTACGGTGGAGGAAGGTTTGCTGAAGAAAGGTTTTGGATTTTGAGGTTGTGGATTGTGATTGTTGGGTAAAACGAAGATGAAATTGGGGATGATTTTGGTCTGAACCAGTTTGTTATCGGTTGAAAAATGAAGGATTTCGGTCGTTGTCCTGGATTCGTTTTGAAAGGATGTTTGAAGACGACAGTATGGAGGTTTTGACGGTTTATGAAATGGAATGAGGATTGGGGTTTCGACAAGATGAACAGGGGGATGTTCGTTAGGGGGCTTCATCGGTGAAAATGGCGATGGGGTTCTTAGGGGTTCGTTGTTGAAGGATTCGCTTTGTGGTTCGCCGGCGGTGAATGAGCGGTTGTGTAGAGAGTTCCAGAGATGGAGATTGAAGATTGTTGTGGGTTTCTGAGAAACGGTGATTTTCGGTTGGTTACGGTAGTTTATGATTATTGATGATGGAAGGTAGCGGTGGCTTGCTGAGTTTACGGAAGTAGGTTTGAGAACCTAGATCGTGAGTTTGTTTACGGTGATAGTTGTGTTTCGAAAGTCATGGAGTTTGAAAGTTTGATTCATGGTTGAAGCTTGAAGAAAAGTTTGAAGGTTCTGACAAAAATTGCTTGAAGGTTGGAGAGCAATGGTGAGGATGAAGAATGTTTGGGAAGGAGGCTGAGATTCTTAGAAAAAACGTTGGAGGTTTGAAACTGTGGTGGAGATTTTGGTAAGTATTTGAAGGTTGTTGGTGATTAAGTTTTGAAGACGGTCGGGATAGGTTTAAGAGGTTTAAAGTGGTTTTCTGGTGTTTGTTTTGTTGTTTCAGTGACAGGGCAGTGGCAAGTGTTTATGGAAGAAACATGGTGGCATCACCTTGTTTGTGTTTAAAAAGATAAAATAGGGGATGTTATGTTACAGTGTATGTTTGGTAGTGGGAAAATGGTGAAGGTGGAGGTATCTTCGGTTAGATTTCTGGGTTCTTGATAACGCGAAGATTGAAATAACAAGGGTGTTGGAGATGGAAGTTTGAAAGGTTTTTGATATTGAAGGATGAAGAAGAAGAAAGTTTAGAAGAAAAGATGAAGCGTGAAGAAGATGAAGGGTTGAAACGTTGTTTCATATAAACAAGTGATAGCTGCGTGTGAGTTTGAAGCAGAGTTTAGGGAGAAAAATATTTGATGGGTGAAGAGGCTGATGATGTGGAGGATGTTATGTTATTTTTGTGCGATTTTGGAGTTTGTTGGTTGTTTGGTTGAGAACGGTTTGGAGAAGTGGAAGTTTGGGTTGAATTAGGAATCTATGGTGCGTGTATTGTTATTCGAGCAACTTGGCAATTGAAAACGTTCGACGAGATAACGACATTTCTGCGAGAACTCTCCATCAACCAAAGACAAAGGGTTCGTTTCCATCTTTCCCACATAACCCTTTTTGTTTTTTAAATTTCGATTTTGCCTACTTTCACTCACGGCTGTGTTACTTGTTAATGTGACAAACAGAGGAAGCTTTCAGCTTATGGTTATTGGCTTAACAGTCCCTCAGAACAAACGAGGTGAGATGGAAAGGCGCCACAGACGGACGCAAACATGGAGATAAACAAAACGCAACTCAAAGAGCGAGAGCTAATTTGTAAACTTATGGTATAATGAAGAAATTAGAAGGTGATCACGTGGTTTCTCTCTTCCTCTTTGTTTCCAATTTTCTTCTTTTTATGAAAATTCATACTATTGTTTTACTGCTGTTGTGGTTTTAGGGATGCAGCGGGGCGGGCCACGAGAGAACGAAACCCCTCCTTACCCCTTCCTAACCCCAAATGAAGCTCAAAACAGAACGCAGGAAAACAAAACTAACGAGACTTCCGTATACCGCAAACAGACGCAAGCAACGGAAATAAACAAAACATAATCCAGGAGCAAAGCTAATCTAGGCATGTGATTAATCAAGGATGTGTGTTTTCAAAATCACAAGTTCAAATCAACACACAGAGGAAAATGAGATGCGAAGGATTAATATATTTACCTCAAACAAAACTGGAATCCAGGTATGAACTTGAATCTCTTTCTTTGATTTTACTTTCCCTCTCGCAACTCCTAATGCTGATGAAAGCTTCTGATTCTGTTTGATGGTTTTGGATGAATGGCATCTGTTTTGTGATTTTGGATGAATGGTATCTGTTTTGTGATCTTGGATGAAATTTTTGTATCAGTTTTGAGATTTTGGATGAATTTGTATCAGTTTTGAGATTTTGGATGAATTTGTATCAGTTTTGAGATTTTGGATGAATTTGTATCAGTTTTGAGATTTTGGATGAATTTGTATCAGTTTTGAGATTTTGGATGAATTTGTATCAGTTTTGTGATCTGATATTGTGTTTGGTTTTAGATGATTTTTCTGTTGCTGCAACTTCTAGATTGTTATCTTTTTCTCATGCAGAAGCTCTCCTCCTATGGTCCAACTCCCTCTCCTTTTATTTCTTTTGAATCCTCAAACATAGTCCTCTACCTCCCGTCCTTGGTTGCTGTGCTCTGAGTTGTGTGTTGACTAGTTTATTTTCCTTCCAATTTAGTGTTAAGGTTTTTTACTGCAGATACTGCTACATCCCTACTTTTCATTTTAGTGACACTGTCTTTATTGATGCAGGAAAGTAGCAGCATGACTTTGTAATTTTGGTGCAAAAAACCTGGTCTGATACCTTGGTACAAGGTGTGCAAAAGTGAATCATTGTTGTGATTGAGGTGCAGAATTGTAGCATGTTTGAGAGCAGGTTTGGCGGGTTGTGTAGTTCAAGGATTTTGTCTCATTGTGGTGCAGGTTTTGTGGCAGCAGGGTGCAGGAATAAAGTGGCAAGGGTTGGTACAGTTGAGGTGACACGGCTGGGTTTTAGATTAATGTGTATGTGCAGTAGCTTTCAAGTGGCTTTGGGTGATGTACATGTATTCTTTTATCTTTTGTCATACTGGTTGTAAAAAAGAAAAAAAAGTAAAAATACAAAACAAAGGACTTAAAAAAATAGTAAATGGGCTTGGATATTTTAAATGGTTTTTGTAGAAAATTTGAACATGGAAATGACATATGGATTTGAGTAGAAATTGGATATGTGAATGGATAATTGGTAATGAACTTTAATTTATGAATATGGATAACCAAAAAAAGAAAACTTGGATTATAGTATGGAATATTTATGGATTGAATATTTGGAAACTTTGGATATAAGAATGGATAAAAATAAAAGGATAAACAAATTGGTGATGAATGAATTTTGAAAATAAAATGTGAAGTGGGTTAAAATTAAATATGTACGAGTTTGATGAATTGGATTGGAATGTGAATGAAATGGATTAAGAAAGTGATTTGGGAGCGAGTATATGTAATGAATATGTGCCTCCACATCTAAACAACACCTTAAATCCTGACACTTGAACCTGACATGCCACAAATCTTGCACAACACGACCTTGAATCCAACTTAACATGATCTTGATTGAACAAAAACTCTGACTAAATCCTCATACCAATAGCGAGATTTTAACCACTTCATCAATGCTTGCACACACACTGAATCTGCTAATCCTCAGGAGAAACTCGATTGAAGGACAATTGGCTCATTTGATTCAAACTCTTGTCATTCAGACCACTGATGAAGCCCTCCACACATGACACAAAAAAAATGGCTCCAGACTTGTCTTAAGAGCATTTGATTTGAAGTTTGAAACAGTCTAATAAGGTAAGCATGACTTAAAGATTTAGCCATAAATTTCTGGCCATTATCCTTTGACCTGATCACTTTGCTTGACAACTTGATTCTGATACAAAAATCCTAATTCGAACCTCAACCACACAATACTTGAATTAGTGCACCATGGGTAGGACAAATTTGGGGTATGACAATGCCTACGTATCTTGACGGGAATGGAACCAGAGTATTCGTAGTTCCCCTCAACGAGGGTGAGGAACTCTTAACTGTGGTCAAGGTTCTAGGGGGAAGTAAGCATTCATAGTGAAATACTTATATGGAGTGCGGCGACTCCAAGTCTATGTTGGAAGTTAAGTTGAAAAAGGTAACTAAGTATCCACGACGGGACCTTACATGGAGTACGACGACTCCTGATCCTAAGGCTAGGATGAAAGAGAAATAAATAAATGTCCATGACAGGACACTAATGTGGAGTGCGGCGACTCCTATCCTAAGGCTAGGATGAAAGGTAAGGACTTTGAGTTTTTAGGATTTGACATAATCTTTCTTTGGAAATACGTAAGGCAACATAAAAGAAATACGAGTATAACAACATGTGTACAAGGAAAGAAAATTAAGTTGTATAGTTAAATCACAGAGGATATGTATCACGAACAACCATTGTCAACTAATTGCAATCAGGTATCAAACTTCAAAAAAACGGGCCACAAGAGAATGACATTAAAAAATCGGGATGAATCACAACCCGAATGCATCAAGAATTAACTTAAACAACCAATAATCA
The DNA here is from genome assembly GCA_963859935.3 of Lathyrus sativus. Classification (NCBI taxonomy): domain Eukaryota; kingdom Viridiplantae; phylum Streptophyta; class Magnoliopsida; order Fabales; family Fabaceae; genus Lathyrus; species Lathyrus sativus. Next base: position 357,383,811 of record OZ012737.1, read on the forward strand.
ACCAAAAAGGAAACGAGGACGATATCGATTAGATTAAGAGTTAAAAATAAAAATCTTATCTATTAAATCAAAATGTACGAAAAACTTTTAAGTAACTAAATAAATTAACTAAATTGTAACCGCTTGATTGAGTCCTAAATAAATAAATTAACCAATTTTAATTCTAATTAAAAAAAATAACTATATTTTTTAAAAAAACTAATTGAAACAAAAAATGTGGTGCATAGAGGAAAAATAAACATGTGGGCTTTGAGGCCCACCACCAATATCCAATAAACAAAAATGGGTCAGCCCCAAATCAAAGCGTACACGAGAGGGCTTGGGTGGGCTCAACTAAACCCTACCTGCCTCCTTCTATCTCTCCTCTATCCAAATCGAACGAAAATGGCCACAACGAATACGGCGAAAATCGACCCTCATACCCTTCGTCTCAGCAATGGATCTCTCTGGCGATGGCTTTGAAGAGGTATGGCGGCTTCAATGGTTGATGGTTGGCGGCAGTTTTGACGGTAGCGGTGCTTTCGAAGCTAAGTTCTTCTCCTCTTTTCTCAGTTTCGAAAACACTACCTATAATAATGTTGGTTTGTGTTTTCTTTGGTGTCTCCAAATCAATGATGAATGTTGTCTTCTTATAGGTCTGGTAAACAATTGAATTTCGATTTTGAAATGAATACCAAATAATATTTGTCGATTTTATTTTTGGAAAGAGATTTCTGGTTTATTTGGAACAGATTCCATTGTCTTGCTGCTGAGATTTAAAATAATTTCCATATTTGTTTGATTTTGCTTGAAACATGTTTGGACATATTGATTATATATCATTGTGTTTCTGAATTTCTTTCCAAAACTCATCCCGACATGTCCATAGGTGTTTTGGTAAGTTTGTAATACTATCGCAAGCCTGTTTTGAGAATAAAATCTTTTGCTGATTGACATGGATTCATCTGGCTGCTGCGGTTAACTAGGTTCCCAACTTCTGTTTGATTTTTTTGGGGACAAACTCAGTATGTTTGATACAAACCGTATTATTTTGATAAATTGTGAGCTTCAATTTTGATGTTCATGTTCCCTTATTAATGTGCGGTTGTACTCACTCATTTTTCCTGTTTCTTACTTGTTGGCAGTGTCCTGAATTTTCTGTGAAAAGTTGCTCTGATTTCAAGTTTCTTGATTGAGTATTCAGCATTGTAGGATGGATTTCGAGAGGAAGAGAGTCTTGAATTTCTCGAGGCACCACCACCGTTTTGGATTTAGATTAGGATTCGTAGCATGAATTTTCTAACTTTATATTGGTAATCCTGTGATGGAATAAAATAACAGCTGAATCTTGAACTTGTGTATGGACTCAAAATTTGAATGAAAATTGCGGACTCGACTATTCTTGGATTTAGATTGAGGCGAGTTTGAATTGTATCAACTTGGATTTAGGACTTTGATTTGAGTTTCAAAACGTTTGTACTTACGAAAATTCCTCTCGTGTAAATGATCTTTTTTTTTTTAACCTTATGACTCCAACTTAAGGCTTATAGTTTGGGTACTTGAATGGTGATGGAGTTGCAAAATCACTCTTTTAACACTTTTGAACTTTTGTAAATTTTAAATGATCTTTTTTTTTGTTGTTGTACAAAAGCTTGTGATTTTGAAGGTCGGAGTGAACTTTGGTGTACTTGTATTTTGTAATGGTGATGACTACACATGGAATTTGCTTTTAATTTAAACTCTCTTATGGATTCCTCATGTTACTTCCATTACATTTCACTTGTGATAAATCTTGGTATCCTTTTGGATTTGACCTTGTAATTCTTCTTTAACTTTCTTAAACTATTAACTTGAATTTGGTATTCTCATGATGAACATCACTAGCAACTTAACCATGGATTTCTTAAGTTTAAATCATGAAGCGAATTATATGCCCACCCCCTTGAATTTATAACTTGAATAAAAACTTCTCACCACGTGAATTTCTAATTCCTCCTTGAAATTGGTTAGAAATGTCTTGCACTTGTGGAGCTTCTTGAGATTACCATGATATATGGCGTCATGATTTAAAATCAATCTAGAACTTCAATGGTCATGCCTTGCACGTCGTAATCATGACTATGTCTTGAACTTCACAGGCTTATATCACTTTGAAATACATTAATCACATGCTATCAATCCAAATCTTCCATGGGTTCGTAAAAATAAGGGCATGTCTTTCTTTCATATCCACATGAATTCAACATAACTCGTAAAAGGTAGAATCCTGATGGACATACACACAGGGGTTTTATGACTTTCAAACTTCCTTTAGAAAACCTACAAATCAAACAAAAACTAAAATAAAATGGTTAGTTATGCGTGGATGATGGACTTAAATGATATGCGAAGCTCAAGGAATCTAAGGGTAAAATTTGGGGTATAACACTAGGGCTTCGGTCTCGATCCATTTGGTGACATAGTCGACGCCGACTATCAGGTACTTGTTCTAATAGGAGTCTATGGTAAATGGACTGAGGATGTCCATCTCCCACCAGGCGAACAGCCACGGGGAAGAGATAGTCTTGAGCTCGCTCGGAGGGGCGAGGTGCATGTCTCCGTGCCTTTGGCACCTGTCGCACTTCTTCACATGCTCCTTAGCGTCTTGTTGCATCATCGACCAATAGTATCCTGCTCGTAAGGCCTTTCGTGCGAGAGACCTTCCCCCCAAGTGCTGAGCGTTGATGCCCTCGTGGATTTCTTGGAGGATGCTCAGGGCCTGGGCTTTATCAATTCACTTGAGGAGAGAGATTGAGAAGCCTCTTAGGTATAATCTGCCCTTGAGCAGTACATAGGAGCAAGCTCGACACTTGACTGTGCTGACCTCTTTCGCGTCTCCGGGGAGGCGACCAATACTAATGTAGGCGTGTACCGGGGTTATCCAGCAATCATTGTCCCTAATGGCGTTGACCTCGAGCATTGTTTTTGCCGATTCTGTGTTGGGACGAGCGAGGACCTCCTGGACGACAGATTTGTTCCCGCATTTATTCTTCATACTCGCTAGCTTCGGTAGGACGTCCGCCTGAGTATTCTGCTCGCGAGGAACGTGTTGTACCTCTGCAGCGTTGAAACTCTTCATCTGCTCCCTTATAAGGGGTAAATATTCGACCATGTTGTCGTTCTTGGCCTGGTACTCACCCCGGACTTGTGAGGCGACCAACTGGGAGTTTGTGAAGATTTTTATCTCCTTGGCTCCGAGGTCTTCTATTAGGCGGAGTCCGACCAAGAAGGCTTTGTACTCGGCCTGATTGTTCATCGTCGGGAAGGCCAAGGTAAGAGAAACTTCCACGACCGTGCCTTCCTTGTTTTCCAAGATAATTCCCGCGCCGCTCCCCGATGAGCTCGAAGCGCCATCAACGAAGATGGTCCACTTGTGGGCTCCAGGGGTTGGTTCCGTGGTGGGCGTCATCTTGGTGACAAAATCGGCTAGTATCCGTGCCTTAAGCGCTTTTCTGCCTTTAGAGACGATGTCAAACTCAGAGAGAGATTGAGAAGCCTCTTCGGTATAATATGCCCTTGAGCAGTACATAGGAGCAAGCTTGACACTTGACCGTGCTGGCCTCCTTCACATCTCTGGGGAGGCGACCAGTGCTAAGGTAGGCGTGTACCGGGGTTATCCAACAGTCGCTGTCCCCAATGGCGTTGACCTCGAGCATTTTTTTTGCCAATTACGTGTTGGGATGAGCGAGGACCTCCTAGACGACAGATTTGTTCCCGACTTTATTCTTCGTACTCGCTAGCTTCGATAGGACGTCCGCCCGAGTATTCTTCTTGCGAGGAACATGTTGTACCTCTGCAGCGTCGAAACTCTTCATCTACTCCCTTATAAGGGATAAATATTTGGCCATGTTGTCGTTCTTGGCCTGGTACTCACCCCGGACTTGTGAGGCGACCAACTGGGAGTCCGTGAAGATTTTTATCTCCTTGGCTCTGAGGTCTTCTGCTAGGCAGAGTTCGACCAAGAAGGCTTCGTAATCGGCCTGATTGTTCATCATCGGGAAGGCCAAGGTAAGAGAAACTTCCACGATCGTGCCTTCCTCGTTTTCCAGGATAATGCTCGCGCCGCTCCCCGATGACCTCGAAGCGCCATGAACGAAGATGGTCCACTTGTGGGCTCCAGGGGCTGGTTTCGCGGTGGGCGTCATCTCGGCGACGAAATCTACCAGTATTTGTGCCTTGAGTGCTTTTATGCCTTCGTAGACGATGTCAAACTTGGAGAGCTCAAGTGACCACTTAAACATGTGCCCTGACATGTTGGCCTACCGAGCAGCTGTTTGATGGGCTGCTTGGTTCTGACGACAATGGTGTGGGCTAGGAAGTAGTGTCGCATCCTTCTGGCCGCGTTGACGAGGGCCAGGGCAACTTTCTCGATCTGCTGGTACCTCACTTCGGGACTGTGGAGGGCCTTGCTCGTGAATTAGATTGACTTCTATTCGTCAGGAGTTTCTCGGATCAGTACTGCACTGAAGGCCTCGGTGGAAACGACCAGGTACAGGTAGAGGTTTCTCCGATGTCTGGTCTCGTCAGGATCAGTGGCTCCGACAGGACGCGTTTGAGGTAGAGGAGGGCTTGTTCACACTCCTGCGTCCATTCGAACGCGACCTCTTTCCTTAGTAGATTGAAAAATGGGAAGGCGTGTTGTGCAGATTTGGCGATGAAGCGGGACAACAAGGCGAGCATCCCATTTAGGGACTGTATTGACTTCTTCGAGCTCGGCATTATGATCTTGGAGAATGCCTGACATTTATCGGGGTTCGCCTTGATCCCTCGTTCGGTCAGGTAAAACCCGAGGAACTTTCCCGCGTGTACTCCGAAGGTGCACATCTCTAGGTTAAATCGCATTTTGCACCTCCTCGTTGTTTCGAAGACTTTCTTGAGGTGGGTCTTGTGGTCGACCTTGATACGAGATTTGACGATCATGTCGTCCATGTAGACTTCGAGCATGTCGTCAATCACTCCTCGGAAGACCTTGTTCATCATTCGTTGGTAGGTGGCGCCGGCGTTCTTCAGGCCAAAAGGCATTACGTTGTAGTAATAGTTGTCCGACTCGATCATGAAGGCCTTGCTCTGTTTATCGGCCTCATCCATGGGGATCTGGTTGTACCCCAAGTAGGCGTCCATGAAGGACAATAATTTGAAACCTGCCGAGTTGTCGACGAGCTTGTCGATATTGGGGAGGGGATAGGCGTCCTTGGGACATGCCCGGTTGAGATCGGTGTAATCAACGCACATTATCCATTTTCCATTAGATTTTTTGACTAGTACAACGTTGGACAGCCAGGCTGAATACCGGGCTTCTGAAATAAAATTTGCCTCTAGGAGTTCTTTTACATCTTTTTCAGCAGCCGCCGACTTTTGGAGAGACTGCCTACCCCTACATTGTACTACGGCCTTCGCGGCTAGGTTGGTGGAGAGATGGTGGCAGGCGACCTCGGGGTCAAGGTCGGGCATCTCGGCGGCGCTCCAGGCGAAAAGGTCTACATTCTCACGGAGGCAGTCTTTCAGCTGCTTCTTCGCCAGGTCGGGTAGTCCACGTCCAATCTTCACGCTCCTGGTCGTATCGTTGCCGAGGGCCACTAGCTCGAAGTCCCCGTCAGGGATGGGGAGCTTTGGGTGGAAGGGCTTCCCGTTGACCGCTGGAGGAGAATGCTCGGCTTCGTCTTCGTGGTCCTGTTCACCGGGGTAGCGGCAGTCGAGTTCCACGGCGTCGACGTGGTCCTTTGGCCTGCTCTCCTGGACGGGCCGAGGCTTGGTCGCTTTAGGAGAGGGACCGACTGTACTGAGGCCCTTCATTGCTGCCTCGAAACATCTTCGGGCTGCCTCTATGTCCCAATTAAGGGTGGCGACGGCTCCCCACCTGGTGTAATACTTCATCTTAAGGTGTATTATCGATGGCACTGCGGTAAGCTCTTCCAGCGTCGTCCTGCCTAAGATACAGTTGTACAGGGATGAACACTTGACGACCAGGAAGCAGATGTTGATTTCCCTGGCCGTCTCCAATGCCCCAAAAGTGACCTTGAGCTCCACGTATCTCCACGGTCTCTTTGTCGTCCCGTTGGACCCCTGGAGGTCGGAGCCGACATAAGGGGTCAGGTTGGTCTCGTCGAGCTGCAACCTCGAGAATAGGTGGGTATACATGATATCCACCGGATAATGTAGCTAAAGCATATGTCATCTGATTCTCCGCTCTTGGCACGTGATGAAACTCTACCCTATCGAAGAATGGTAACAACCTCATTGCATAGTTCATGTAGGGAATCAAGTTAGGCTGACGAGTCTCCCATTCTCCATTGATATGATTGACTACCAAAGCTGAATCACCATAAATATCAAGGTTCTTAATTCTCTGATCAATCGCTTCTTTAATACCTATGATACATGCTTCATACTCAGCTTTGTTATTGGTGCAGGGAAATGTTAACCTGACAGTAAATGGTATGTGTGAACCATGGGAGTGGTAATGATGGCCCCAATTCCACTACCATAGGAGTTAACAACACCGTCAAAAATCATTGCCTCTGGGAGCCTATCTCAGGACCTTCATCTGGTAATGGCTCATCGCAATCTTTCATTTTTAAGAACATGATATCCTCATCAGGAAATACAAACTTCATCGGTTGATAATCACCGATTGGTTGCTCTGCAAGATATTCTGACAGAACACTCCCCTTGATAGCCTTTTGGGAGACGTATTGAATGTCGTATTCTGTCAAAACCATATTCCATCTAGAAATCCTTCCCGAAAGCGCTTGCTTTTCGAACACATACTTAATCGGATCCATCTTCGAAATCCGCATGGTTGTATGATTCAACATATATTGCCTTAGGCATTTGGCGGCCCAAGCAAGTGCACAACACTTCTTTTCTAACATTGAGTATTTGGATTCACAATTTGTGAACTTCTTACTCAAATAATATATGGCATGTTCTTTTCTTCTCGTCTCGTCGTGTTGATCGAGAACACAACCCATGGAGTTCTCAAGAACCGTCAAGTACATTATCAATGGTCTTCTTGCCACTGGGGGCATCAGTATCGGAGGCTCCTGCAAATATTCCTTTATTTTTTCAAATGCCCTTTGGTAATTTTCATTCCAGACCACCGCCTGATCTTTCTTTAACAGCTTGAACATTGGTTCACACGTGGCTGTGAGGTGAGATATAAACTTTGCAATGTGGTTCAATCTACCCAAGAAACCACGAACCTCCTTCCCTGTTTTCGGCACTGGCATCTCTTGTATAGCTTTTATTTTTGCAGGATCGACCTCGATTCCTTTTTCACTAACTATGAACCACAATAACTTTCCTGACCGTACACCAAAAGTGCACTTGTTCAGATTCAACCTTAGTCTGAATTTCCTTAACCTCTCGAATAGATTCAACAGATTCACTAGATGCTCTTCCTCCGTTTGTGACTTTGCGATCATGTCATCAACATAGACCTCAATCTCATGATGAACCATATCATGAAACAAAGTGACCATCGCCCGCTGATAGGTTTCCCCTGCATTCTTCAATCCAAAAGGCATTACCTTATAGCAAAAAGGTCCTACAGACAAAGACCACTGTTGATCAAAAGGCATTTTGAACATTTGTGACCATCTCCGAACACAGACCACCTTGTTCCATCGAACACTCGCACAATCAGATCACTAGGAGTGCATATTACTCCTTGGGTGTCAAGCTTCATCAAATCCTTTTTGGGAAACACATTAAGTGAAGACCCAGTATCCACCAGAACATGAGATAATACAGCTCCCCTGCACTCAATGGAAATGTGCAGGGCGTGATTATGGTTTCTTCCTTTAGGTGTCAAGTCTAGATCAGTAAATCCCAATCCATTTCCAGCATTCACATGCGCCTCCACTCCTTCCAGTCGGTTCACTAATATCTCTTGTGGCACATACATAGTGTTTAGAATCCTCAGAAGGGCATTCTGATGTGCCTCAGAGCACAATAATAATGATAAGATTGATATTTTTGACGGGGTTTGTTATAGATGGTCCATAATCTTGTAGTCACTTTTTCTAATCAGACACATGAATTCCTCAACGTCTTTCAACAAAGCATTCTTCTCACCCCCTTGAGAACTTTCTTCAACAACAACCTTCCCCTTTTCTTTATCCGGTCTTTCATCATTAGCCTCTGGAGGTGCAAACGCCCTCCCACTTCTCGTCATTCCTCCTGTTCCCACCAAATTATCCACAGAATTAAATGTTTTTCCCTTCAGCTCTTGTTTTTGGCCATTACCAAATACTTCAACCCCATAATTCCATGGGATCGCTTCAGTGCTTTCGTAAGGCACAGGCCCTGCCTTGGTGATTATAACAGTAGCTGGCCTCGGCGGCGCAGATATATTAATGGTTCTAAAAGGAATTGAGATTGTGGCAACCTCATCCTGCTCTTGACCAATCACCTTCTCATCTTTATCTTCACCAATTCTGTCAAATTGTAGCACGCCTTCATTCATTAATCTCTGCACATGGTTTTTCAAGTCTTCATATCCCTCAGGATGAGCCAAACAACCTTCACAGTTTTCAATACAGCCTGGAAACACTCCACCCTTTAACAACCTACTCTTAACAAAACTCAAAGGAGTTCACAGCTCTTCAACGTTGGTCACCAAATTCAAATTCTCTTCCCCCACAATAGCATTTACCCCAGCCGCTCCATGGTTGGGCATAGAATTCTGAACAACATTAGACGCATCATTTGTAAAATTGATTGCCTTGCTATCTATAAGGTCTTGAACATTAAGTTTGAAGGCCTTGCAATTGTCTATAGGATGGCCGGGAGCGCCTGAGTGAAAGTCACATCTGGCGTTTACGTCATACCCTAGGGGTGGCACGCCAGTCAAAGGTGCCAGCGTCCTCTTCTGAACCAACTGCAGCTGCATCAAATGTTGTAACAATTGTGAGTACGACATTGGTGGTACTTCAAAATATCCATTCACCGTCCTTCTACGGTCTTGGAATTACCGCGGTGCGTAGTTCTGCTGTTGTTGCTGGTTTTGTGGACGTGGTTGTTGTTGAGGCTGTACTGCTGGAATAGCAATACTCGCAACCTGAGGCTGTTGCTGATGATATTGTTGATTTCTGTTTCTATTTCTGTCATTATTACGGTATTCTGAAACCGCGTTTGTTTCTCCTTCTCTCTTCTTGTTACCGAAGTTCTTCCTTCCTCCTCTAGATGAGGATCCTTCTCCCGCCTGAATCTTTCCCAGTTTAATCCCATTTTCAACTCACTCACCAGTGATGATTAAATCTGAAAAGCTACCATACATATTCCATATCAACTTCTCGTAGTACACACTAGGCAGTGTAGCTATAAACATGTCAATGAGTTCCCTCTCCACCATGGAAGTTTGAACCCTTGCAGCAAGCTCGCGCCACCTCTGGGCGTACTCTTTAAATCCCTCATTACTCTGTTGCGACAGATTCTACAACTGCACACGGTTAGGCACCAAATCACTTTTATATTGATAGTGTCGGACGAAGGTCTCTGCCAAGTCTCTCCAGCTTCTGATATTGACCGGCTTCAAACCCATATACCACTCCAAGGATGGACCAGATAGACTATCCTAAAAGAAGTGCATCAGCAACTTCACGTCATCAGAGTATGCAGACATTTTTCTGTAGTACGAACGAAGGTGCACCCTGGGACAGGTCGTCCCACTACTACAAAAAAGCTATTTAATAGCGTTTTTTTTCTTCTTTTTGATAGCGCTTAAAAGCGCTATTAACCAGGCTGCTATTGTAAATAAATTTTTTTGCTAGCGCTTTAAAAGCGCTATTATAGTACTGGTAATTAATAGTGTTATTCCAAAAGCGGTATTATAGTACCGGTATTTAATAGCATTTTTTCAAAAGCCCTATTATAAGACACATATTAGATAGCACTTTCAAACAAAGCGCTATTATAGTACCGATAATTTGCTTTGATTTTGATAGCACTTTCAAACAAAGGCGCTATTATAAGACACATATTAGATAGCACTTTTCCATAAAAGTGCTATTATAGTATGTATCGTTAATTGCACTCTCTCTTCAAAACGCTATTGTAGTACATTTTTTTTTACACAAAATCATTCTTTTGGTATATATATATATATATATATATATATATATATATATATATACATATGTATACATATATAGATACATATATATATATATATATATATATATATATATATATATATATATATATATATATATATATATATATATATATATATAGATATATATACATATGTATATATATATATATATATATACATATATATATATATATATATATATATATATATATATATACATATATATATATATATATATATATATGGCATTTGCATTTTACGACATTAGAATTCATAAAATAAAAATGACTAAGCAGCTAAAATATTTGAAACTAAAATACATAACGTATTCAAGGTTCATTATTCATTATGGGCTTTAAGCTCAATGTGTTGTTGTTGCTGATACTTGCAAATTCACTTATTGCTCAACATGAAGCTTCTGTTTCATATGATTATAAAGCTATCACCATTAATGTAACCTAAAAAGCTATCACAAAAGCTTGGACAAAAAAAAACTTGGTGAAAAAGTTATTCCTATCTTGAAAGGTCTTCTTCAGAGCTTAATTCTGCTCCAATAAGCCCTTGAAATGTTCTTAACCAAACCCAAAATCAGAATATGCCACTAATATATAGTATAGTATAGAGCTTATTCTTCTCTATACATTATTCTAATGAGTTTGATTTCCATGCCACAAGTGATTTGAGAAATTCCATAACCTGCACATACAACATTATGATGGAACTGATCTTATTAAAAAACTTATAAAAATAAGTTATAACTTATATAAAAATACTTGTGAGATTATTTGAGAGAGCTTATAGATAGAGCTTATAATATGTTCGGAAGATGTTTGCAACTTATTTTCATAAGTTCTCTCAGATAGAGTATGAAAACAAGAATTACCTCAGAAGGATCACAAAGAGAGTAATCCACGTTGATTTCTTTAGGCGCAGAAGAAACTAAGATTCCGAAACCTTTATTAACCTCACTCAAAACCTGTTACCGTTCATTTTATATATCAGTATAATAATAAGAAAATACATAAACTAAGTAAAAAAATAAAAATGAAGAACGTGCATTTTTAGTATAGCATCATAAAAAACATTTAACCTTAAATGCATCTACATCTGTCCGATCATCGCCGATATATATAGCTAGAACATCGTCATCATCGTTAAGTCCTAAATAAAAACAAATCTAATGTCATTTACTGAAAAAAAAATTCTGATAGTTGAATACACGGTAACCGTTAAATTGAATAATCAACAAATGAACTCACCAAGTGATTCTAGCAAAAATGTAACAGCTTTTCCCTTATCCCAATCAATCACCGGTCGAACCTCTAACACCTGCATATTATCAGTAAACATATGTTACTGAGTTCTATAATAGATATGTTTCTTAACAAGAACATGAAAAATGAGTAAAAAAAGTTTAGGTATAGAACTGAAATAGTACCTTCCGATTTTGGCCAAAATACAAGAATGATTTTAAAAAATAAAGGAGGTAAAGAGAAGGCAGTGATTTCACCACCTTCCTATTCCTCAAGACTCAACTTTTACCAATCACAAAATCTACACCCATACTCTACATTAAGTTAGCAATCTAATGAAATGATAAGAGCAATGGAGATGAAAAAAGAAAATGATTTAGGGAGAAAAGAGTCAGGGTGCGAGATTATCAACAGTAAATTAGCAATCAAAGACACCATTACAAGATAATAAAGATCATCATCTATCTGCATATAAAAAATCCTTCCAAATTCAGAACCCTTGTCTCTAATTTACTTAGAAACCATCACTACCCCAGTTCTTGTTGTCCGGGATCCTTAACATTGTTAAGTTTCAGATATTCTGCAACTGAGAATAAGAGATCTGAATTACCGAGCTGGAAAATGAGGTGGCATGCTTGCACACGAGAGCTTCCGTAGCCTGCTCCTCGATCTCAAACTGATCCAGACCTTGTTTCTTACCATTCATCTCAAAGACTTTGCTATTGACAATGGTTTCATGCTTCTCTACAAGGTTCACAATCTCCTCCTCAGTGATGTCTTGTGGAAGTGTGGACAAATGGATCATCTTTGTTGGGGAGCAGCAGTAACGGTAATTTTTAGCAGCATTTCGGTTGAAACAGTTGAGATTTGAGTTGATGTAATCGTGTGTGTCAGCACCTTGGGTTATGTTTGGATGCTTTGAGAAGTTCACCTCAAGTCGCTTATCAAACAACATGGCTCCCTACATGTCAATGTTGAAAGTTTATCGCAATCTTTGAAATCAAAAACCAGGTAAGCAAGGTGGACATGAAACAAACCTTCAGAAAGTGTACTGCCAATTCAGCTTGGAAACCATCTCCCATCTGGATGAGTGCATGATCTAGTTTATTGTGTAGAAGTTTAATTCTCACGATGTTCCCGTAAAGGGAGAACAAGTTGAACAATTTGTCCTCGTCGATTTTCTGACATAAACAAATTTCAAGCTGAATAGGCTGAGATAAGGTGGGGTTAGACAGAAGACAGAGAAAGAACTTACCTCAGGATTAAGATTTGAGACAAGAAGAGTACATCTTTCATTTGTCCCGGTTATCCTGGAGGCAAACCTCCCCCAAAGGCAGCTGCAATGGCAGAAGCATTAGGCATCTACAGTTTAAAAAACAATAGTTAGACGATTTAACCTTCACAAGGAGCGGTCAACCATCACTCATTTTTAACTGCTTCTTATAAGCTACAAAATTATAATAACCTAAAACATTCAACCATGCCAGTATAACATCAAATCGGGGGCTTAAACTTGATATGAAAAATACGCACATATGGATATCCGCCTGAAAGGAAAGGGAAAAGGATATAAATTAGTACACTAACAAATAATACGATCTGAAAACAAAATAAACCATCCAAAGCAGTTAAATTAAGCACCTGCTCTGGCTCCAAAACCCTGAACACCATACATGTTTCCTGCATCACCACATCCAACCTGTTTCACAGAAGATGTAGAGTAAAAAAATGCCAAATCATTCTTGTATTCTTGTAAAAAAAGTTTGTAAATGTGGATAGTCTTTCATTATATCGTAAACACGTTGTGCCACCAAATCCCAATTCTGTACAATATACGAAACAAAATATTATACCGCCTATTCATTCATTAATACTACTGACAAAATATTCTACAAAGACAACAATTTAAAACAAATAGAGGGAGTAGTTAGCAGTGAAAGTGAGAAAAACACTTAGAGGGGGGGGGGGTTGAATAAGAGTTATAAGAAATATGGCAATAAAAACAACTCAAGATTTTTATCCTGGTTCGTTGAACTCAACTACTCCAGTCCACCTTATCAAAGATGATTTGCCTTTCTCTACAAGGACTTAATCCACTATTGATCTACTGATTACAATAGAAAGCACTAAGAGCAACTGTCTTAGTCTTCTCAAGAACTACTGACCACACCTTGGTCTTCTTAAGGAACTTCTTACAAATTAATGTAAACTAACAAGTGTTTGAATGCTTCTAATAAGCTGTATCACAAATGTGATGTATACACTTAAGATTAAGTACAACAAAAATTATATGGTTTTATGAAAGATCAAATGAATAAGATCTTGAGAGATTTTCTCTTTTATGAATTAAGCGTGTATTTCTTTCTGAGTGAACTTCCAATGAGCAAATAATGAGTAGTGAATTAGCAACCTCAAAATGTTGAAGTAGTTCTCCTTTTATAGCTTTTTCCAAATGCTTTGAGTGATGTGCAGCTGAATATAATATTTGATTGTATGACTTTTCATCACCAAAAGTATGGGCAGAGATATGCTTTCTGCAAAAAGGTATGGTTGTAGAAGCCTTGGGATTTGCACCACGTCACTTCTTTGGACAAATTAGCCGTTGGTTACTTTGGAAGTAGCACCACGTCTAATCAAGTTTACAACTTCTTCAACAAACTTCCTTCAAGATGAAGTCTTCATAATCTGCACTTCAGAACTTGTAGTAAGCTTAAAAGGTATGGAATGCTTTAAGATGATCAGAGCTTAAGATGAATGAGAAGTTCAGAGCCTTGATAGATGATCAGATCTTAATGTATCAGAGTCTCAATCTTGATCAGAGTCTTTATCAGAGTATGCAGCAGTATGTGCTAAGAGCGTGAATATTAATGATAAGAGTCTGATTGTCAAAGCCTTTGATCTTGCAGTGAAAAGAACTTCAGAGTCTGATTAGATCAAAGCTTTCAACTTTTGTACACTTCTTTCATTAGCGCTTCAGATCATTCTGCAGCTTCTGCTTCAGATTCTTCTGGCAGCGCTCCAGAATCTTCTGATAGTCTTGCATCTGATGCTTCAGAGCTTTGCATAGTTTCTTTGTACTTATGTATTTTGCTTCTTTAAGAGTTTTCAATTTTATACCTGAAACAATAATACTTGAACAAATTTTAGAGTGTATATTTTCTTAATACAAAATTCTATAAAAGTTATCATCAAAACATAGAGATATAAGAAACACCAATCTGTGTTCTAACAATCTCCCCCTTTTTGATGATGACAAAACATAGGGAATTTTGTTCAATAAAGAGAAATAAAATATATAACTCCCCCTGAGATTAAGAATCTCCCCCTGAAATTTATACTATAATAGAAGAGAACACTTCCCTTTTTGCTTGAGTATATTTCAAGGATCAGAGCCTGGTTGGGTAATTCTCAGGGTAACTTCAGATCATTTTTGTCAGATGAATTAATAAGATCTGAAAGTCTTAAGATTCAATGTTAGTTTAACACAATGTCTGAATTTCATTTTAGTATTGCTTATGGATTGAACAATCAAATTCTCTTTCTCCCCCTTTTTGTCATAATCAAAAAGAATTTTAAAGACAGAAAAGATAACAGAAGAAGAGAAAAACACAACACATAAATGAAAAACATAGCAGCTAGATTCATTCAGATCAAAGTAGCACAAAAAGTATAAGATGTTCATACAGCAGATGATAGAAAATAGAACATCAGAAAAACAAGTGCAAAACACGAATGCAAAGACATGAAAAAGAAAACTAGGGCTGGCGAGAAGCAATCAAGGTCAGAAGATCAGTAATCTTGGCAGTGGACTCTTCTTGCTTGGCCATCCAAGTCTTGATCTCTTCAGTGGTATGTTACTATTTTATCATCCATGTTCTGATTTCCTTGACTTCTTGGACAACATTTGGAATCTCAGTCTTCATCTCAGATGCAGAAGGTTCAGAAGCAGATGCAGTTGCCATTGAATGATCAATCTCCATGTCAGATGTATGAGTATATTCTATCATTGCAGAATCTTCAGCAGGAGCATCTTCCAGAAGAAGCACTGGGGTTGTGATAATGCTCAACAGAGTCTGTCTGACCATTGCAGCAAACTTAGCCTTTGCATCATCGGCATATAGTGTTCTGAGGTCAGATGTAGCAGAGTTGAACTTAGATATGAATCTGTTCCAAGAAGCTTCAGATTCAGCAGGATCCATACTAGCCATGCACTCTTTCTCCACAGAAGCAATCCCCATACGTATTTCCTTCTTGAAATTTTTGAACAGAGTAGAAACATCTGATCTGGGTTTTGGGTTCAGAAAGTACTCTATGGTGACTGGTTGTGATGGTTCAGGAGGTGTTTGGTTTTGTTCAGGAGGTAGGTGATCAGATGATGGTTGTTCAGATGGTGGTTGCTCAGATTGTTGGGGTATGGATGGTTGTGGTTCAGATGGTTGTGGTATGGATGTTTGTGGTATGGTGAGTTGAGGAATGGAGGTGTCATCATCAGATGGTATTGATGTAACAACATCAGATGAGGGTGGTATAAAATCTGTGAAATTGAATTTGAAGCGAAGAGGGTTGTCAGATGCAGGTAGGTCAGATGGTAATGGTTTATAAGATCAGGAATTTGTAAGCTAGTTGGTGAGGGGACTTCAGATTCATCAGAATCAGATGATTCAGTTGAATGAAATAAAGTTGAAGAGAGGACATACATGGTTGCAAGTGGTGATACATCCAGAATGTCTTCAGATGGTTGTTGGACAGATGGTTCAGGATTTTGGATGATTGGTTCTTCTGGTGGTTGAGTAGAAGAGAGTGGTTCAGATTGTTTTTGTTGTTCAGAGGGTTGTTGTTGAGGGGGTTTAAATTGTGTTTGTTGAGGGGGTTGTTGTTCAGAAGATTTTTGTTGAGGGGGTTCAGATGGTAGTGGAACAGAAGATGGTTGATAATGTTTGTGAGGAGATGAAGTGGGTTCAGATGATTGATGTTCAGATGTTTTAGGAGGAGATGGTGGAGGTGAAGGTGAGGGTGAAGGGACAAAAGGTTTGGGATCAGATGTTAATACCTGTTGAATTGTTTCTCTAATTTCTTCCACAATAGCTTCTGGAGGATTTTCCTTCTGCTTCTTGTCCTTCTCAGGTCTGTCAGCAGTATCAGAGGCTTTCCTCTTAGGCTGTGCAACAGATCCTTCCTCAGCTTTTCTCTTCCTGCGCCTTTCTCTCAGAAGATTTGGCAATTCTTCTCCTTCCTTCTGTACTATGTTAGCAGGCAGAGGAATACCATCTCTTAAACATTCAGCAATGTAAGTCAGAATGATTTCCCTAGGTTCATCTGCACTGAACATGGGAAAATCTGCTAAAGGAATTCTCCTTCTGCTGACGTCTTCAGAGTGAAATTTCTTGGGTTTTCCAGCAAGCTCTGAAATGACCTTCATTCTTTTTAGAGTGTTCCCATTGATAACAGATCCTATAACATAAGACAGATCATCTGTCACTCCAGCATCAAACAAATGTTTCACAAGACCATTCTCTGTTAGAATGTCTGATATCAATCTTCCCATAGGGATCCAAGTTCTGATTTTTCCAGCTTTAACCCTTACTTCTTCTCTTGTTTCTTTGATATGGTTCAGAAGATGACTGAAAAGAAGATAAGGTAAATCTACCTTCTTTCCTTTACTCATACAGAACATGAAGTACATTTGTTCTGAGTTCACATAATCTGGTGAGTTAGAAGATTTCCTGTGAAAGATAGAACTCATGAAAATCTTGGCCTAGATTCTGTAAACAGGCTTCAGATCTCTGACCTTGTTGGATGGTTCCCCAGAAACACACACTTCTTGAAAAATGTCAGCCAAATCCACACGATCAGTAGCCATACTTGTGATTCCCTCAGTTTCCTTATACTCAAGTAGTTGTCTGATTAATTTTTCAGTGATGACAATTTCCTTCCCAAGAACAGATGAATGAATGAACTTAGGGCAAACTTGAGCGTGTATCCAGAATTCCTTCACCAATGTTGGATAAACAGGACCCATCATCCTGTCAAAATATTTGTCCCAGTTCTGAGTTTTGATGGTTGAATAGAGATCAAAACCATTTTCTTTGATGGATTCAAAATCCACAAAGTTCTCACACAGAACTTCAAGTTCTTTGATTGGAGTGAGAAGAGTTCTTACAGGTGCCTTGTACACAACAACAGTTTGGGATGAACCAGCAGTATTTGGAGATGATGCAACAACAATTGAAGTTTGCATCTGGGCGGATGTTGAAGATGGTGAAGCCATTGATGTTCTTGAGATGCGTTTGGGTTTACGAGAGGTTTTGGGTTTTGAAATAAGATGGAAGCAATAGAGAAGACATAAATGCATATGAGAGGTGAAAAGAGTGTAAAGTGTGATTTGTGAAGTGTTGTGAGGATTTATAGAGAAATTTTGGCATGCAAAAAGACACACAATCTCACGCGTACACACAAGCATTGAATGAAGTGAAACATAATCATATTAAGCAATTAATGCAAAGAATAAAATCATATCAAACATTTAAGGTTCTGACAGAAGGGGGGAAAATCAAGAGATTTTGGATTTTCAAAGCAATACCTCAAACGTCACTTCAGTATGGTGCACTCTACCTTTCCAGATTCTGAGCTACACGTGTTTGCTTGTATGTGCCTCTGAAACTCTTTGAGAAATGAAACGTTAGACAACGTTCAGATCCTCTGAGCCTTGTTAGTTCAGATTTACACACAAATAAATAAACATAGAATTGAACAGAAGAAATACTTCAGAGTTTAGACATTTATCATCAAAAAAATTTTCATGTGATGAATATTTTATTCTGGACAGAAGTCCATACTTATATTTTTCAAAATAAATTTAAATCTATCTTCAGCAAGGGGTTTTGTAAAGATATCAGCCCACTGATGATCTGTATCTACAAAGTTTAAATTGATAATTCCCTTCTGAACATAGTCTCTGATGAAATGATGTTTAATCTCTATATGCTTAGCTTTAGAGTGTAAAATGAGATTTTTAGATAAGCATATAGCAGAAGTATTATCACAGAAGATAGAAATGTTACTCTCAAAGATCTGATAATCTTCCAGTTGACTTTTCATCCAGAGCATCTGGGTGCTACAACTAGCAGCAGCAATATATTCTGCCTCTGTTGTTGAAAGTGAAATTGTGGGTTGCTTCTTACTGAACCAAGAGATCAGATGACTTCCAAGAAATTGACAGCTTCCAGAAGTATTTTTACGTTCTACTCTGTCTCCAACATAGTCAGCATCACAGAATCCAAATAATTTATACTCATCAGATCTTCTGTAACACAGACCCACATTAGTAGTACCTTTCAGATACCTTAGAATCCTCTTAACAGCTGTTAAGTGAGATTCTCTAGGATCTGATTGGAATCTAGCACACAGACACACACTGAATAAAATATCAGGTCTTGAAGCAGTCAAAAATAAGAGAGATCCAATCATACCTCTGTAAATTTTTAATCAACTTTCTTACTTACCTCTTCCTTACCAAGTGTGCTTGTAGGATGCATTGGAGTCTTTGCCAGTTTGCTTTCATTCAGATTGAATTTCTTCAGAAGCTCTTTGACATATTTAGTCTGGTGAATATATGTGCATTCTGGAGTCTAATTTACTTGGATTCCCAGAAAGAATCTAAGTTCTCCCATCATGCTCATTTCAAATTCAGCCTGCATAGACAAAGCAAACTCCTTTCCCAGCCTAATATTGGTAGATCCAAAAATAATATCATCCACATAAATTTGACAAACTAGTAAATCTTTCTTAAATGTTTTACAGAAAAGAGTTGTGTCCACTTTGCCTCTGATAAAGTTCTTTTCTAGAAGAAAATTACTTAGTCTTTCATACCAAGCTCTGGGAGCTTGTTTCAAACCATAAAGAGATTTTTTGAGTTTGAAAACATGATCTGGAAATTTATCACTTTCAAAACCAGGAGGTTGATGGACATAAACTTCTTCTTCTATAATCCCATTTAAGAAGGCACTCTTAACATCCATCTGATATAGAGTGATGTTATGTTGTGCATCAAATGAAATAAGAAGGTGTATAGATTCTAACCTTGCCACTGGAGCATAAGTTTAAGTGTAATCAATACCTTCTTGTTGACTGTACCCTTGAGCTACCAGCCTTTCCTTGTTCCTAACAACTTCTCCTTGCTCATTTAGTTTATTTATGAATACCCACTTTGTTCCAATAATGTTGAAACCTTTTGGTCTAGGAACCAGATCCCACACATCATTTCTTGTAAATTGATTTAGCTCATCTTGCATTGCAAGTATCCAATCATTGTAACTCAGAGCCTCATCCACAGATATTGGTTCAATAATAGACACCAACCCAAGAAGTGATGTTCCATATGATCTGATAAACGACCTTGTTCTTATAGGGTCATCTTTCTTCCCAATAATCATTTCTTCTGGATGAGAAGCCTTGATTCTGGATGATCCTTTAACTGTTGGTTCTTCAGAAATATTCATTTTATTCATCTGAGTAGCCAATGGAGTTGCATCTGGCGTAGCTTCTTCTTGAGCTTTCTCTACCTCTGGTTTCTCAGATTCTATGAGAATAACTTCTCCATCTGCAGAGTTTTCAAACTGCTTTGGCTTTTGATTGCCAAGCTTATCATCAAATCTAACATGTATAGATTCTTCCACAATCTATGTCTCAGTATTGTATACTCTGTAGCCTTTAGAGCGTTCAGAATATCCAAGCATGAAACACTTTTGTGCTTTAGAATCAAACTTGTTAAGATTCTCTTTGGTGTTCAGCATAAAACAAATACATCTAAAAGGATGGAAATAAGAAATGTTTGGCTTTCTATTCCTCCATAATTCATAAGGAGTCTTTTCCAGAAGAGGTCTAATTGACACTCTGTTTTGAATGTAACATGTTGTGTTAATTGCCTCTGCCAAAAAATGTTTTGTCATGTTAGTCTCATTGATCATGGTTCTGGCCATCTCTTGCAAAGTTCTATTTTTCCTCTCTACAACTCCATTCTGTTGTGGAGTTCTAGGACAGGAGAAATCATGAGCAATTCCATTTTCATTAAAATATTTTTCAAAATGTTTGTTTTCAAATTCACCACCATGATCACTTCTGACTTTAACAATTTTGAAATCTTTTTCAGTTTGGACTTGTTTGCAGAAGTCAAAGAACATAGAGTGTGACTCATCCTTGTGTTTTAGGAATTTTACCCATGTCCATCTGCTGTAGTCATCAACAATGACTAATCCATACTTCTTGCCTCTGATGGATGCAGTTTTCACTGGTCCAAACAGATCAATGTGAAGTAACTCTAATGGTTTTGAAGTTGAAACAACATTTTTGGATTTGAAAGATGATTTTGAAAATTTTCCTTTCTGACATGCTTCACAAAGAGCATCTGAGTTGAACTTCAGATTAGGAAGTCCTCTGACCAGATTAAGCTTATTAATATGAGATATACGTCTCATATTAATATGACCCAATCTTCTGTGCCAGACCCATTGCTCCTCATTAACATACATAAGACATTTAACATTCTGAACCTTAAGTCCTGAAAGACTAATTTTATAAATGTTGTTTTTCCTTTTACCATTAAAGAGGATTGAGCCATCCTTTTGACTAACAACTTTGCAACACTTTTGATTAAAGATAATGTCATAACTATTGTCACTTAATTGACTTATGGACAATAGATTATGAGCTAACCCTTCAACAAGCAAGACATTAGTTATGGAAGGAAGTTTACCATTGCCTATGGTTCCAGAGCCAATTATTTTGCCCTTCTGATTCCCTCCAAACTTGACATCTCCTCCAGATCTAAGCTCCAGACTTTGGAACATAGACCTTTTTCTCGTCATATGTCGTGAGCATCCAGAGTCCAGGTACCATGACTGGAGTCTTGACTTTGCTGCTAAGGATGTCTGCAACATAGATTATCTTATCCTTAGGTACCCAGATTTTCTTGAGTCCTTTTTGGTTAGTTGCCTTAAAGCTTTTTCTGAACTTCTGTCTTTCAACATAAGACTTGTTCTGATTAGCTTTAGATTTATTAAACACAAGTTTGTTCTGATTAGAACTTGTGTGTTTAATATCATTCAAGTGACCAAATGTAAATTGAGAATATAAAGGAGGATATTTGATATCCAGTTTATCTACAGATTTTGGATTTGAATCTTCATAAGAGAAAGACTTATATCCAACACCTTTTCTATAGTTTCTGCTAATACCATAGATCATTGAAGCCATTTTGCTTCTATCTAGGTTTTTAGTTAGAAACTTCCTAAAACTATAGTCATACTCTTGTAAAATATTTTTAGGGAATGGTTCAGATTTTGAATCAGAGTTTAGTTGAACAGATTCTAAATTATTTTTCAATTGAAGATTTTCAGCTTTTAGTTCAGCTATTTCTGATTCAAACTTGTTACTCTCAAATTCAATATGCTTTAGAAGCATTTTGTATTTGAGTTTAACTTTGCTATAGTTTTCAAGAATACTAGATAAACTTTCAACAAGTTCCTGTCTAGAAAACTCAGCAAATACCTCCTCAGAATCAGATTCTGATTCTGATCCAGATGATTCAGCACTGTCCTCAATGTCAGCCATGAATGCCACATTTGCACATTCCTCTTCTGACTCTGATGACGAATCAGATGCATCTGAGTCATCCCAGGTAGCCATTAGAACTTTCTTTTTGTGATCTGACTTTCTTTTTGGGTTCTCCTTCTGAAGGTTTGGGCATTCATTCTTGTAGTGCCCAGGTTCTTTGCATTCGTAGCAAACAACCTCTCTTTTTCCAGATCGTCTGTGTCTAGAGGATTCTCCAGATCTTCTGTATCCAGAGTGTTCTCCAGATCTTCTGTGCCCAGAAGATTCTTTGTGTTGATCTGGTTTTCTAAAGTTCTTGAACTTCCTTTGCTTATTCTTCCAGAGTTTGTTGATTCTTCTGGACAGCAAGGATAGTTCTTCTTCATCTTCAGAAGCAGACTCTTCAGAGCTTTCTTCTAATACCTACAATACTTTAACAACTTTATTAGATTTTAAAGCAATTGACTTACCTTTCTTTAGAGGCTCATCTTCCTCTAGTTCAATCTCATGACTCCTTAGAGAACTGATTAGTTCCTCCAGCGTAATCTTGTTCAGATCCTTTGCCAGCTTCAGAGCAGTGACCATGGGTCTCCATCTGGTTGGCAAGCTTCTGATTATTTTCTTGACATGATCTGCTGTAGAGTAACCCTTGTCCAGAACCTTTAGGCCAGCAGTGAGAATCTGGAATTTGAAAAACATTGCTTCAATAGATTCAGATTCTTCCATCTTGAAAGCTTCATACTTCTGGATCAGCGCCAGAGCCTTGGTTTCTTTGACTTGAGAGTTCCCTTCATGAGTCATCTTTAGGGATTCAAATATATCAAAGGCAGTTTCTCTGTTGGTTATTTTCTCATACTTAGTATGAGATATAGCATTTAGCAATATAGTTCTAGCCTTGTGGTGATTTCTGAATTCCTTCTTTTGCTCCTCAGTCATTGATTTTCTGTCAACTTTCTTGCCATTCCCATCAGTGGGATGAACATATCCATCAATAACTAAGTCCCAAAGATCAACATCAAATCCTAGAAAGAAACTTTCCACTCTATCTTTCCAATAATCAAATTTCTATCCATCAAACATGGGAGGTTTTGTGCTGACTCTTTCTTCATATTTGTTGTTGTTGGGTGTTGAAGTTTCAGCAGCCATAATGTATATCAACCAAGAGTATCAAGAGTTTTTCCCACTGGATCTTTTCTGGTCACGGTTAAGTGATAGCACAAACAGAACCAAAACTCTGATGCCAACTGAAAGTGAGAAAAACACTTAGAAGGGGGGGGGGGTGAATAAGAGTTATAAGAAATATGGCAATAAAAACAACTCAAGATTTTTATCCTGGTTCGTTGAACTCAACTACTCCAGTCCACCTTATCAAAGATGATTTGCCTTTCTCTACAAGGACTTAATCCACTATTGATCTACTGATTACAATAGAAAGCACTAAGAGCAACTGTCTTAGTCTTCTCAAGAACTACTGACCAGACCTTGGTCTTCTTAAGGAACTTCTTACAAATTAATGTAAACTAACAAGTGTTTGAATGCTTCTAATAAGCTGTATCACAACTGTGATGTATACACTTAAGATTAAGTACAACAAAAATTATATGGTTTTATGAAAGATCAAATGAATAAGATCTTGAGAGATTTTCTCTTTTATGAATTAAGCGTGTATTTCTTTCTGAGTGAACTTGCAATGAGCAAATAATGAGTAGTGAATTAGCAACCTCAAAATGTTGAAGTAGTTCTCCTTTTATAGCTTTTTCCAAATGCTTTGAGTGATGTGCAGCTGAATATAATATTTGATTGTATGACTTTTCATCACCAAAAGTATGGGCAGAGATATGCTTTATGCAGAAAGGTATGGTTGTAGAAGCCTTGGGATTTGCACCACATCACTTCTTTGGACAAATTAGCCGTTGGTTACTTTGGAAGTAGCACCACGTCTAATCAAGTTTATAGCTTCTTAAACAAGCTTCCTTCAAGATGAAGTCTTCATAATCTGCACTTCAGAAATTGTAGTAAGCTTAAAAGGTATGGAATGCTTTAAGATGATTAGAGCTTAAGATGAATGAGAAGTTCAGAGCCTTGATAGATGATCAGATCTTAATGTATCAGAGTCTCAATCTTGATCAGAGTCTTTATCAGAGTATGCAGTAGTATGTGCTAAGAGCGTGAATATTAATGATAAGAGTCTGATTGTCAAAGCCTCTAATCTTGCAGTGAAAAGAACTTCAGAGTCTGATTAGATCAAAGCTTTCAACTTTTGTACACTTCTTTCATTAGCGCTTCAGATCATTCTGCAGCTTCTGCTTTAGATTCTTCTGGCAGCGCTCCAGAATCTTCTGATAGTCTTGCATATGATGCTTCAGAGCTTTGCATAGTTTCTTTGTACTTATGTATTTTGCTTCTTTAAGAGTTTTCAATTTTATACCTGAAACAATAATACTTGAACAAATTTTAGAGTGTATATTTTCTTAATACAAAATTCCATAAAAGTTATCGTCAAAACATAGAGATATAAGAAACACCAATCTGTGTTCTAACAAGCAATACCTCTTCATCCACATTACGATAATATACAGAGACACAAAACTTATTATTCTCAATTTTTGCTCCTTTGATGCCTTTTATACACTCAACGAGCAACATCCGTACTTGTATAAACATGAGCCAATCAGAATCTATGAAGCATTTACACAGACATCAGATATGACGCTAACACTGACACGTTGACATTGATATAATTTTTTAAAAATGAAATATTTTAATGCAACTATATAAGTTAGTGTTGAACATCAGACACGTCTTAGAAGTGATGTGTCGGTGTTACATAGAAAAGGATAACACGTACCTCATCAATCATAGGCAGGAAATCAACAGCAGGTTGGAATAAATTAACTTCCTTGCCCTGTCATTTTAGAAGATTATAAACCAATATGTAGGCGCTTTACAACGATACTTCTCGAACAAGAAAGACAAAATGAAGTAAGATCAGAAACATATGCTAGATAGAAACCTTGAATTGAAGACTAGTACCTTTTTATCCGTGGATCTAATGAAATTCGGGTGATTATCAGATACCGATTCTCTAAGAGGACCAATAATGTCCATTCCATGACTACCAGCATAATGGAGTTCTGTCAATCCAACAAGGAAAATTTAGAAAAAGGTTATAATATAATACCGAGATAGATATATGTTTGACGTGCTAGCAGCATTTGGAAGAAGAATAACAAACCATAATTATTGGATTCAAAAGTATATTGCTAACTGATACATTGCATGTTATGGGAGAATAAATTACATATGCTTAGAGACCAAAAGCTATAGGACACAAATGCCTGCTGCTAACTGCTAAGATAGACTTTGACCTTACAAATAAGGTTTTGAACAATCTACATTAAAGGATATTGGTTATGGTTATTCTTTGTTAATTCACAGATTGGTAAAATAGAAAATATAAAACATTAGTCAAATTTATAATTAGAAAATTAGGAACTCAATGAGAAACTGTATGTAAGTTTTTCCTATCTTCATTCGATACAAAATTTCTTAATCTCAATACTTGATACTTCCCAATAGATACAAAATTGCAGGAACATTTATCAATGACATGGTTGATTGTTGCATACTATATAAAACACTAGCTAACTACAGAAGGAACAAAACAACTAATGCTTCAGGGTCAAAGTGTAGCCATCAACATTGCCGACGCGGTAATGAACAGTCCTCGGATGTTTATGGTGCATGCTTGAGAAATATTTCGGTGAGGAGTGGGTTTACGGTTCACGGCGGAACAAAACAAAAAGAAGGCCATAGCTTCGACTCTCCCCTGCAGTTGACGTTTAATCGCGATAATGGTTAGTGAAGGTATTCAAGATCACAATTTTTTGTGAAGGTTTGTGTGAGAGTTGATGGGGGTGAAGAAGATTAACCAGAAGAAAGGTTTTTTGGGCGATGGTTGTCAGAGAAGATGAGGAAGAGATTCAGTGGTTTTGAAGAAGAAGAAGGAGAAGGGGGTTTCGTGTGAGGAAGAGAGTGAAAAGGAGAAAAATAGGAGGGTTCAGATTAGAGGGATGGTAGAGACGATGATAATGGGGACGGAGAGGAAGAAAGGTTTGGATGGTGGAGATGGAGCGGCGACTAGGGTTTGGCCGTTAGGAAGAAGAAGATGAGTGAGTAAATCAGAGGAAGAAGATGAGTGAGTGGAAGAACGTGTTTTGTTTTTTGCGGTAGTAGCAAAAATTTTGTGCGCCATAACGCAAAATATCAATCCGGGAAAACACTTTGGTTTTTTAATTAATTTTATTATTTATTATATATTTTATAATATAGTCTAATAATAGCGTTTTTTTGAAAAGCGCTATTTTAGTGAAAAAATTTAGTAGCGCTTTTTTGAAAAGCACTATCGTAGTGAAGAATATTAATAGCGTTTTAAAAAAAGCGCTGTCTTAGTGAAGTTTAATAATGCTGTGTAAAAAAAATCACATTTTGTTTTCTCTTTAATAGCAATTTTTTGAAAAGCGCTATCTTAGTGAAGAATATTAATAGTATTTTAAAGAAAGCGCTATCTTAGTGAAGTTTAATAATGCTGTGTGAAAAAAATTCACATTTTGTTTCCTTTTTAATAGCACTTTTTTGAAAAGCGCTATCTTAGTGAAGGATATTAATAGCGTTTTAAAGAAAGCGCTATCTTAGTCAAGTGTAATAATGCTGTGTAAAAAAAATCACATTTTGTTCCCTTTTTAATAGCACTTTCTTTAAAAGCGCTATTTTAGTGAAGAATATTAATAGCGATTTAAAGAAAGCGCTATCATAGTGAAGTTTAATAATAGCATTTTTTTACAAAGTGCTATCAAAATTAGTTTGTTTCCTTTTTAATAGCAGTTTCTTTAAAAGCGCTATTAATTAGGCGATACAAAATATCAATTTTGGCGTAGTGTCCCCTTGTATTTGTCAAAGTCTGGGACCTTGAACTTTGGTGGAATCCTTAGACCAGGAAACAGCCCCAAATTTGACATGTCCAGACCAAGAGAATTCTGATTTTCAAGGTTCCTCATCTTCTCTTCTATCAATTTGAACCTCCTGTTTGCATCAGACTGCAAACCTGCTCCAAGATCTCCCATGGAGAAAATATGATCTTGTTCGTCCTCCTCCCACTGAGGACCAGCATTTCCATGTACAGTGCATGTTGCCCCTGGAACATGGACTCCATTCTAATTACCTCTGCCCAGAGGATACAACTTTTGGAATGACATTGGTGTGAGGAGTGCCATTTTCAGTTGGAGGAGGAACAGTAGCAGTCCCACCATGAAGAACTCCACTTCAGTCAACCCTAGCAATCAGAGGTTGAACGAGTGTTCTCAGTTGTTCCTGACCGTTAGGGACCCCTTGCATCAGGTCCATGAATTGTGCCATGCGGTCACAGAACTCCTGTAGCTCAATTTGAATTTGGTCCATGGCCTTTTGTTGATTTCCCCTTGTTGAATAGTGGTGAATGGTGCAGTCTTCAATCCTGAAACAGTGTTGAGAAAACCACAGAAAGAAATAAGGTAAACAGAACTAGAACACCTGCAATGCAATATGAAAAAATATGCAAAATGCAGACATGTAAATATGGTTCAGGGAAATCTTCCCCTTGATTCTAGTTCCACGGGAACAATAGGAGAATGAAGAAGCCAACAGATGGAGCCACAAAACCTCTCTCATAAATAAAATGAGAAATAGAGTATCAACATATCACCAAGGAAAATACAACTGAGTCAACACGACCTCATCCAACAATCCTGGTGATGGTCGGAGTACAAAACAACAAAATACAAAAGAGAAAATGCATCAAGTACGACAGCGAGTCTGGAATTCTTCCAATAACTTCTTCGTATCAGGATTATCAGGTCTGGCAATTAACCCTCGAATAGGCAACTCTCTCCTGCTGATGGTAGCTTGTAAACCTTGAGCATAGTCTTCCCAAGCATCCTCCCCAAATGCATCCTCAAGTCTGGGCTTTTTCAGGTCTGCTTTTAGCTTGTACTCTTCCAACGTTGCAAGAGCTTCTCGTAGTTTGCGGCCGCTTTTGTATTGGCAAGAGGATTCTCTTGGATTTTTTTCATCTTTGATTCGGAGCTGAGTCTTCAACCTGACAATCTGCTGACGAAGCTCATCTTCTCTTTCCTTGTTGTTAGTCAACATGGAATTCCATTGAACGTTGAACTTTGATATCTCCAAATGTGCTCTTTCTAGCTCCTTCTTCTTATCTTTGATAAAATCACAGACGCTTTTCAAGTCTCGACCCACTCGCTCTCGGGCACGAATCTCTTCTGTTAACTCTCTACTCATCTTGTTCAGGGTATCTGTCTGCTTCTTGGATAAATGAGTGGCTTGATTCTTCTCACTCCTAAGCTGAATGACCTCTTTCTCCAACTCTTTGTTCACCCTGCGTAGTTCTTCCTTTTCAGCCCATAGTTGATTGTACTTCTGGATGTCAATTGTCGTTGGTTTTTCAACTACCAGAGGATACAAAGGCTCCCTGACTGGAAATGATAGCAATAGTCTCTCAACTCTATCGTGGATCCATTCTACATATGGCCCATAGGCTCTGCAATCGCTCTTGCCCAAAGAAGATTTTCCCTTACGGTGAATCTTACCCCAAGCCTTTTCCAATATGATTAAGGTCTCATCGTCAACTAAACTAGTGAAATACAGAGATTCCTGTATTTCCTCTTCCCTTGGAGGTTCATTTAGAGCGTAACCAAATTGTCTGATAGCGAGAGCAGGGTTATAATTAATGCCACCCTTCCTCTTAATCAAAGGAACATTGGGGAAATCTCCACACCTGTGAACAATCTCCATACCCAAAAGTTCTCTGTTAAACCATATAATAATCTCTGACCTTAAACCCATAAGTCTTTCCGGCCAATCAACAATGTCTGCAATATAAATAAAAGGTCCAGACTTAGGCAGATGCAAAATAAACCATCTGTATAGCAACGGAGCGCAACAGGAGACATTCTTTCCTCGTCTATTCTCATTCTTGTAATGGATTGAATGATAAACATCACCTAAAAGGGTTGGCACAAGATTCTTAGAAGCAAAGATACAGAAGGCATCCAAATCTACAAAGTCATGTAGGTTGGGGAACAGGACTATCCCATAGATGCACAAAGCCAAGATAGCGTTGAAAACCAACCAGCATCCCTCCTTAGCAAAAATTTGAGCTTTACCCTTCAAGAATCAAAGTGGAAATCCAGGAGTTCCAATTCTCCATACCAAATTACCCTTCAACTCAGAAACAACGAGATGAAGAGCACCAGCCAACTTGGATAACTCAGGCTCCTTCTCAGAGTGTACAAAAGGCACTTATTCCAATACAAGAATTCCTATTAGTTGAGCAAACTCTTCTAAAGTGGGCAATAAAACATATCCTGGGAACATGAAGCAATGAAACCGAGGATCATAAAATTGCAACAGTGCGTAAATGCCATCTAACTCAAACTTGGAGGCTTTACAGACAAAACTCAGAACCCTCCCGTACTCCTTTCTGAAATCTTCCATCATACTATGATCAACCACAGAAATTAGCTTGAGCAGAGGTCCTATCTCTAGTGTCGAGAACTTATACAACACACTCTTCTTCAAATCAGGCTCCATAATGATAGTGGATTAGATTACTAGAATCAAAGAGAAAATATACACCTGAAACACAAATACATGCAAATGTTAAAATGAAAATGAATATGCAAATGCAATAGGGGATCAAGATTGTTGTGCTGCTGACTGAGTTGAACCAGAGCTTTGCTTCGGTGAGAAAATAACACAACACTAATATAAGGAACCCACTGTATCAAGGATCAAAAGTTCAAACTGACGAGAAAACTGGGTAGGTTGAAGGTTAAGGTTTCTTGCATAACCCCCTCCCCACTCACAGGTATGGACCTATCTCTAATAAGGTTCGACCTCCTATGCGTTCATCAACGTCACATACTTTCGAGAAACGATGATACGTTCACCATTTCTGGTTTGGCATCATAATCTAATGAAGCAGCCTCACTTAGCTGACTCTCAAATGATCGGCGTCCAGAGTCGACAGCTTTCAGATCTAACACCCCTCCCGACTAATGTACATGATAGGATGTCTTAAAAGAAAACCTCGTCTGAACGCGAATTTCGTGAGGACTAATGCATGCTGAAACATATAGGTCCATCACTACTTTCCACTCTAATGCTATGGATATCCTCAAGCCTGGTTTTTGGCTTATCACACAATGGAACACCCATCAAACAGCACAGCAATAACATGATAATAATGTGCAGGAAACTAAAATGCAAATGCAAAACTGTACAAATTCAACACATATACACACATGTAGACACCCATAAAGATAAACACACAACCTATAGGATTGACACGCATAGGGGATGGGAAAGTCCCAAGTAGAGTCGCCAGTTGTCGCATCGCTGCTAGGAGGGCTTGGCAAGGACAGAAGACTCGCCATCGTTCTTCATTTATCCCAAAGGGAGGGAAAGGAAATGATCAGAGAAAACCTACGAAAAAGGGAAAAGACAGGTCATCGTAACCAAATCTTGGGTTCGGGAGTCGATTACGCAAGGGGAAGGCATGAGCACCCCCCACGTCCGTTATACTCAACGGGATCCACGCTTGTTGTCTATCTAAAAGGGTGTTAACCTATCAAAGGTTGGCTCACAGGGACAAAAGTAAGGAAAAGAGACTCGATAGAGCATCACCGATATATGCCTACGTATTCCCTCGTGCAATGGGAAAGTCAGAGTCAACGTAGTTCGGAAAACTACGGGTGGTGGGGGGAAGGTTGCACGCCAAGACATTGTCGTCTTGTGCCTACGTATCCTCATCTAGTATGAGAAATCAGAGCAAACGTAGTTCGGGCTGACATGACCACATATTGGTTCAAATGTTTTAACTTAGTAGGGTTAAACATTCGTTCTAGAAGTTAGGTGTATTGTCGCTCGACCATTGGAGACTTAGGTCTTACCTGTTTGCGGTAGAATCAAGACTTAACACACTCTTTCTGAAAATGATTTTGAAAATAATTTCGAAGGATATAAAGGTTTGATGTTTTGTTTTGTGTTTTTTTATGAAGAAGTGAATTGAGTTAAGTTTGTAACTCATGTTGCAATAAAGACTATGACTTGAGAGTGAATGCGTCACATATCACCCAAAGGGCATACGCTAAACACTCTAGACAGATTGAGAGGAGGCCCCCCAACTATCACTCCTCAAGTACTTAAGGCTCATGGCGTGCAACATTTATTATCCTTGATTAAGTGTCTTAAGAGAGTTAGGAGATGAGAAGAGAAGACACAAACTCTAAGGGGAACTGAATCCTAATGTTATCATGCACAATGCTCCTAAAGTTGGGATTGACAGGGGGAAGTATATCCTAATGTTATCATGCAAAGGATTGAACACCTAATGTCTCTTTTACTCCCATCATAAACAGAGGGACTATGAACCCTAAGGAATCATGGCAAAAGACCAAGTAAACAACAGATAATCCAATCACAGATGAAATGAAGGATGAGAACAAGTTGACTTAAACAAGTCAATGCAAATGCAAACATGATATGCAAAGATGCAAAGATGAAATGCAAGATAAACAAAGCAAATGATCAAAACAAGTTGACTTAAACAAGTGAAAAAAAGTGAGATGAAATGGGAGAAGTTACAACTCCTACAACCCTTCAAACATCAATCACTTAAGCAAAAGCTAAACAAAAAGAAAAACCAAGAGGCCATGATTAAAGAGAAGATGGGAGAAACAAGTTCGGGCAGCAAGCACATACAAAGTATCTCAACCAAACCATTCAAATTGATCATGTAAAAGAAAGGATCAAACAAGTGTTAAAAGAGATGCATCATTCAAGGCACACTCAAAGCATAAACATGTACACCATATCACCTTGAATGATGATCAAAGAAAATGGGCAGAAGTGAAACCATAAGAAGAAAGTTCAAAACAAGATTAAGAACAAAGCACAAACAAGAACCAAGTCAAGGCAAATGAAAGAACCAAAGTTCTATCTCATATTCAACACTTAAAACCAAGTGGAAATGCCTAACTTCTAAGTAACTTTTGAAATAAGTTACACAAATGTGTGACCTAAAACCAAAGAACCATCACCTTAATCATGTTATAAACAATCATCAAGACTCATAGGATGCATATGGGATCATTAGAAGTCATTTCCCAAAGGAACTAGGTCAAACTAGTTTGTATGAACATCTTTTGAGATGGCTTGACTTGCAAGCTTAATCAAAAATAGGAAGATTGTTCAACAAAATTCCAAATAAAAAGCACAAGGTAGCCAAGGAAAATGGTAAACAGAACCCAAGATATCAAAGTCAAACTCATCTCAAGGCATCACCAAATAATTCAATTATTAAGGATGCTCCACCTTATCGAGGGTTTATCGAGGGACAAGAAAAGTCAAATCAAAGTCAAATGAAAAATGATAAATGGCCATTCAAAATCACCGTCGAAGATGCCTCAATCCCTCACTTAGGTGAGGGAGAAGCCATGATCATAGGGGATAAGGATTTGAAGTCCAAACAATCATGACCATACAAAGTAAACACCATAAAACCCTTTTAATTGCAAATTTTAAATAAAATAGCAACAAAACAATAAAATCATAAACAAAATTTTTATAAAATTAAATAACCCTCTGAAATACGAGAAAATAATTTTTGTGGAATTTTTTTATAGTTAAAAGTATTTTTACAAGAATAAAATGAAAACAGAAAATGAAAATAAAATAAAATAATTGAAATAACTAACGGGGTACAACTGGTAAAATGAGAAAGAACTGAAAATAGTGTAAAATGCATTTGGGCCCAGAAGGTTGGGGGCATGAATATCAATTTCAGCCCATTCCAAATCAACTCAGCTTTACACATGAAACACACCGGTTCATTTAATGAGGTGGATTCAGCGCATGCGTGGCATTTGGTCAAGCCAATGGCAGTGAGACAAGCAAGCTGGTCAACAAGTCAAAACATCCAACTCAGCTAAGGTCACACTGGTGACTAGGACGCCGGAGCTAGGGCTCCGGTCGTCTTCTCCGGCCAACTCTCCCGAGACCAGTCACCAAAACTTAACAAAAATGCGCAAATCTTATATCAAAAGAAAGCTGAGCTCACTAGGATTCCAAATCTAACCATGGATTTTCAAAAAGGTTCATAAATAGAGAGAATCAATGGCATGAATCTTAAATAGCATGTTCTGAAACTTCATCAAACAAACACATCAATGGTTCAAACATTTCCTACCATAGGTAGGGCTTCAGATGCAGCCCAGAATGTCCCTAAATCATGCCTAGAATGAGAGAAAACAGAGGTGTAAGCTTACTGAACGGATAAGCTCCGTTGGCTCTTCTAAGGCGCACAAGCTTCACTTTCTTGCTTCCAATTTGTTCCTTAGGGTCTGATGAAGAAGATTCAAGCAACAATTTGGAGAAATTCACTTAGAAACAGTTGAATCGAAGATGGAAAATGTTTGGAGAATTTTTGAGATGTATGAACTCTCTCATGCACCAACCTTCTATTCTGATGACTAGGGCGAGCTTCTGAACTTATATGTGAGGGATTTGATGGCCCCATGCAGGCCCATAATGATTATTTCAGATGATTTCAAAATTTGGCAAGAAAATTACTTTCCACGCACACATACGAGCTGGTCATGTACAATCCATTTTGGGTCAGCAAACTAACAAGTGCAGTGTTTAGAAAACAAAGGAATTAATTTTGGCTTTGTAAAGTATCCACACACCAAGTTTGAATTCCTTACTTTTTGAGTAAGAAATTTGAAAATATGGCATATTATGACTCTTCATGTTGGTCCATTTGTGGCAAACTTCTTTTAGGTATGTAATGGTGTGAAATAAATCAAAAATGGAACAAAATGTGACTTGTAACGCAAGGTACTCAAACCATGACCAAAACCAAAATTTCACTTTGAAAATGCTCCATATGGCCACATAATTCAACAATCCTCATGAATATTGAGTTCATTGATGGAGATAAGACTCTTAGGCACAAGTTCCATGTTGGTTGGAATTGCATTTGAGGTCCATAAGTTCATGAAAAAGACCATTGAAACAAACGACCTAAAATGAACTTTCCAAAAATGCCCTTGCCTTGTGAGGTCCATAACTTGAGATGTACAAAAGCTAAAGAGGACTTCTAGGACTTTTTGGAAAGCTACAACCATGAGGAACAACTTTCATGTTCACTTGAAGTTGAGGAGAAACTTGATTCTAGTTCAAAAATGCGTTGGAAGTGAGTTGACTTTTAGTTGACCAAAAATATCTTCATCTGAGGACCTTAACTTGTTGACATTATAACTTGAGATGTACAAACTCAATGGATGAGTTCTTGTACTCAAAATAAAGCTAATAACATGCCTTACATGTCTCATGTTTTCATGAAAAGGATATTGAGCTTGCATAATGGGGTAAATTGTCCTTGAAGTTAGGCACTAAAGAAGAGGATTTTACACTGAAATCATCTGAAACCCTAATTTAGTAACTTCTTGAACCCTTGATTCTTCTTAATTTGTCTTAACATGACATCTTAGATGTCTAAGATAACTTCCCTGGCCTTAATGACTTAGATCCATGTCTTGAACCTTCTCAAGTCCACAATTGACCTTGAGTTGACCAGATGAAACCCTAATTTCATGTCCTTTGTCCATGCCCTTTGCAGATGAATTGAATGACTACTCAAATCCCACAATGACCCTTCAAGGTACATAATGAACTTCCAAAACCATGTCTTGTTCAAATAAATGACCTCATGAACTCCTGATGATCTTCTGATGAGCCTCTGATAATCCTCAAGATAGGAGGTAACAACCACATACCAATCTCTCCTTTCAAAGAGCTTTGAACATTCCATGGTGATGATAAACACTTGATGGCTTGCACAAATACCTTTTCTAGAGCTTGAAGCCAATAAGACCCTCCTCTTGAATGGCATAACAACTCTTGATCCCCTGCTAAGAATAATGCTATGCAAATGCAAATGCTAAAAATGAAATGAAACAATAAGCCAAGTACAAGAAAAGGTTGGTCAAATTTTGGGGTACAACAGCTGCCCCTATTCAAATGACTTGGACCTAAAGGGGTGAAAAATGAACAACTTTCAAATATTCAAGGTAAAATACGGTTGAATACCAAAGAACCCAGAAATTTTCCAACCGCAAAAAGAAACCGTAACTGATAATTGTAACTTATAAACTTTGTTGTGGAAAATGTGATAAGATGAACGCATCCATCAAAGACATCACAATCTGCGGGGGTCTGGATACGGCACAGGCAAAAACAAGTCATCGGTCGGAGTCTGGATACCGCACGGGCTATAGAGAACATCATAATCTGCCAGGGTCTGGATACCGCACAGGCAAAAAGATAAACCGGTGGAAGCCGGGGTCTCGATACCGCACGGGCTTGAGAAAACATCATAATCTTCCGGGGTCTAGATACTGCACAGGCAAAAAGATAAACCGATGGAAGCCGGGATCTAGATACCGCACGGGCTTAAGCCAATAGAACCGGTGAAAGCCGGGGTCTGGATATCGCACGGGCTAAAGAAAACATCACAATTTGCCGGGGTCTGGACACTGCACAGGCAAAAAGATAAACTGGTGGAAGCCGAGGTCTGGATATCGCACGGGCTTGAGCCAATAGAACCGGTGAAATCTGGGGTCTGGATACCGCACGGGCTAAGGAATATAACTGGTGGAAGCCGGTGTCTGGATATCGCACGGGCTTGAGCAAATAAAACTGGTGGAAGTCAGGGTCTGGATACTGCACGGGCTTGAGAAATAAACCGGTGGAAGCCGGGGTTTAGATACCACACGGGCTTGAGAAATAAACTGGTGGAAGCCGGGGTCTGGATACTGCACGGGCTTGAAGATAAACCAGTGGAAGCCGGGGTCTAGATACCGCACGGGCTTGAAGATAAACCGGTGGAAGCCGGGGTCTGCATACTGCACGGGCTTGAGCAAATAAGACCGGTGGAAGCCGGGGTTTGCATACCACATGGGCTTGAGCAAATAAGACCTGTGGAAGTCGGGGTCTGGATACCGCACGAGCTTGAGAAATAAACCGGTGGAAGGAGGGGTCTGGATACTGCACGGGCTTGAAGATAAACTGGTGGAAGCCGGGGTCTGGATATCGCACGGGCTTGAAGATAAACCGATGGAAGCCGGGGTCTGGATACCGCACAGGCTTGAAGATAAACTAGTGTCCTGAAGATACACCTGAAAACAAGAGGTAACCACCTGGCTTATGTTTCGAATGCACATGTTTGAGAATGGCGTAATGCTCCATACGAAATGGAAATGGTACGCGTTTGAGGATACTATGCACGATGCAAATGCAAAGGAACCATTCCAGCAAAATAAATGCTGAAAGACAAAGCCAACTCCGCTGGGGAAAGACGAGACGTGCCAAGTACAATTGGACTTTTGCTAGGAAGAACAAGCCCTGGATGGCTTCTTGGAAAATGAATTTCCTGGATGCAACAGCTCTGCCGAGAGAAAAATCCACTCCGATGGGGATCAAATCAAACTCTGCTAAAGAAAACAGACCTGGATGGCCTACTAGAACACAACTCTTCTGGGGAACAAACAACTAGGCTGGGGAGAACGAGTCCACTTTACTGGGGAAATCAGCCCTGGACGGCCTTCAAGAGTGCGACTCTACCAGAGAGTAACGCAAGTTACTGGGAATAGCTCTTCTCTGTCGGATATTCTGCTCTACTG
This sequence comes from Lathyrus sativus, assembly GCA_963859935.3. Classification (NCBI taxonomy): domain Eukaryota; kingdom Viridiplantae; phylum Streptophyta; class Magnoliopsida; order Fabales; family Fabaceae; genus Lathyrus; species Lathyrus sativus. The sequence continues at coordinate 357,420,566 of OZ012737.1, forward strand.
AAGATTGAATTTGCTCCGCTAGGGATAATGAATAATATTTACTGGGAAGATATCCCAAACTCTTTCTGCTGAGGATGGAGAAAAACAATCTCTGGGTCAACCCCACTCTACGGGGAAGAAAACCACTCCAGCGACTTTGCTGGGGATCTGCAGGGGATGAAAATTAATTGGGGAAATATCCTGAAGGAAACTCACTCTGACGAATACCAATGACCAACTGGATTCTACTACGGACAACAACTCCGCTGGGGATCACCCAATGAGGGAATCAACATCTACTCTGCTTGGGGAAATGAGCAATAAACTCAACAATATCGACCTCTGCTTGGGGAATTGAGTCCCTGACTTGAACTCTGAGGGGAAAGGAGCCAAAGACTTGGACTCTGTGGGGGCAACAACACTGTACTCGTCCCACTGCTGGGGGAAATAAACCCAAATTTGCTTTTCGGGGAGAACTTCAATCTCAACCCACTAGGGATGGTTGTACATAATCCATTTGCTGGGGATGGCTCTACTCTGTCGGGGATATCAATCTCGACCTACTGAGGATAACCTTGCTCTACCGAGGAAACAGTAGTCTCGAACTGCACATCTCCCTCTTGTGGGGCAAAGACAAGGTGACCTTATTGGGGATGCACCTCTGGAATAGTCTCGGGAACGTGAGCCCTGCAACAAATACAAACAAAGTATCCTGTACACAATGAGAGCTATCTCGGTTATCATTCGTGACATTGTTCAAGTAAATCAAAGTTTTAATGATTATTAGCAAAGCCCACAAGTTTATATATGCAAAGTTTTATCAAAACATCAGGCGTCTTTTGCAAACAAAACAGTAAAAGAAAAAACAAGCACAAAAGCTTTCTGAATAACATGTACTTCATTGATAAATGGCCTGTAAATAGGAAAATTTACAACATATGCAACTCCTAAAAAGAGAAAGTTGCGCAAATAGTACAGAAATGCAAAAGATATGCAAAATGTCGGCAATATGGTACAGACAACCACCATGTATTGATTCGACTATGACTCATATGACTTTGATGCTTCTCCAATACTTCATCCTCTGAAGATAATGATTTGATTGATTGACCCTCGGGTTCTCCCAGGATCCATTATACTCGTATCACACGCAGACTGCAGTCATTTGCTTTTCAAATCCCTAACTTTTGCCTGAATCGCCCTTGCGGGTTTTCGATTCACCGGGATACCTATTTTTGCCAAAGTCGCCTTTTCAGGTTTTCAACTTTGCGGGTTTACATTCTTTTTCTTTTTATCCCTAATTTTTGCCCGAACCCATCCTTTTTATGGTTCGCCGAGATGCCCCATTTTTGCCTGGATTTTCTTTTTCTTTCCAGCGGGTCTATTTTAAGCAAAGTATTTTTTAACTGCGTCTGTGTTCACAGGGGATGTGAAATCTTCTCCATCCATGGTTGACAATAGTGAGGATCCTCCTGAGAAGACTTTTCTTACAACGTAGGGACCTTCGTAGTTGGGAGTCCATTTGCCCATGTGATATGTCTGAGGAGGGAGAATCCGCTTCAACACTAAGTCACCTGCCTGAAAGCTCTGTGGGCGCACCTTCTGATCAAAAGCTTTCTTCATCTTGCTTTGATACAAACGGCCATATGCAATGGATGCCAATCTCTTGTCCATCAAGCTGAGTTGATTTAATCTGGTCTTTACCCATTCTGCCTCATCCAATTTTACGTCAACTATAACTCTCAAAGAAGGAGTCTCGACTTCCAATGGTAGGACAACTTCCATACCATACACTAGCGAGAAAGAAGTTGCCCCAGTTGAAGTACGTACCGAAGTACGATATCCGTGTAATGCGAAGGGTAACATCTCGTGCCAATCTTTATAGGTCACAAACATCTTCTGCACAATCTTCTTGATGTTCTCATTGGCCGCCTCAACAGCGCCACTCATCTTCGAGCGATAAGGAGAAGAATTGTGATGTTCAATCTTGAAACTCTGGCACAGTTCCTTCATCATCTTGTTATTCAAATTTGAACCATTATCAGTAATGATTCGTTCGGGCACTCCGTAACGATAGATGCTATCCTTCTTGATGAATCGAGCCACAACCTGTCTGGTGACATTGGCGAAAGAAGCTGCTTCAACCCACTTAGTGAAATAATCAATTGCCACTAAGATGAAGCGGTGTCCGTTGGATGCGGTCGGTTCAATCTTACTGATCATATCAATGCCCCATATAGAAAAGGGCCAAGGAGACGCCATGACATTCAGAGGACTTGGCGGTACATACATCTTATCAGTATAAATCTGACATTTATGGCATTTTTTGGCGTATTTGAAACAATCAGACTCCATATTCAACCAATAGTAGCCTCCCCTCAACAGTTTCTGAGACATTGCATGTCCGCCTGGGTGCGTACCAAAAGCACCCTCGTGGACTTCCTCCATAAGAAAACCTACTTCTTTTTCATCCACGCATCTCAACAGAACCAGATCAAATTTTCTTCGGTAGACTACATCATTCTTGCCCAGATAGAAGTTTCTAGACAATCTTCTCAAGGTCTTCTTATCTCGGCTCGATGCCCCAGGCGGATATTCTTGATTCTAAAGAAAAGTTCTGGATATCATAATACCATGGCTTCCCATCTGAAGCTTCCTCTATTGCAAATACGAATGATGGCCTATCGAGGCGGGAGATGACAATTCTCAGAGCGTCGTTCCAATAATTCACCTTATACATCGAGGATAATGTAGCTAAAGCATATGTCATCTGATTCTCCGCTCTTGGCACGTGATGAAACTCTACCCTGTCGAAGAATGGTAACAACCTCATCGCATAGTTCATGTAGGGAATCAAGTTAGGCTGGCGAGTCTCCCATTCTCCTTTAATATGATTGACTACCAAAGCTGAATCACCATAAATATCAAGGTTCTTAATTCTCGGATCAATCGCTTCTTCAATACCCATGATACATGCTTCATACTCAGCTTCGTTATTGGTGCAGGGAAATGTTAACTTGGCAGTAAATGGTATGTGTGAACCATAGGGAGTGGTAATGATGGCCCCAATTCTACTACCATTGGAGTTAACAGCACTGTCAAAAATCATTTGCCACTAGGAGCCTATCTCAGGACCTTCATCCGGTAACGGCTCATCGCAATCTTTCATTTTCAAGAACATGATATCCTTATCAAGAAATTCAAACTTCATCGGTTGCTAATCATCGATTGGTTGCTCTGCAAGATATTCTGACAGAACACTCCCCTTGATAGCCTTTTGGGAGACGCATTGAATGTTGTATTCTGTCAAAACCATCTACCATCTAGCAATCCTTCCCTAAAGCGCTTGATTTTTGAACACATACTTAATCAGATCCATCTTCGAAATCAGCATGGTTGTGTGATTCAGCATATATTTCCTTAGGCGTTTGGCGGCCCAAGCAAGTGCACAGTACGCCTTTTCTAACATTGAGTATCTGGATTCACAATCTGTTAACTTCTTACTCAAATAATAGATGGCATATTTTTTTCTTCCTATCTTGTCGTGTTGATCGAGAAGACAACCCATGGAGTTCTCAAGAACCGTCAAGTACATTATCAATGGTCTTCCGCCACTGGGGGCATCAGTATCGGAGACTCCTGCAAATATTCCTTTATTTTTTCAAATGCCCTTTGGAAATTTTCATTCCATACCACCGCCTGATCTTTCTTTAACAGCTTGAACATTGGTTCACACGTGGTTGTGAGGTGAGATATGAACCTTGTAATGTAGTTCAATCTACCCAAGAAACCACGAACCTCCTTCTCTGTTTTCGGCGCTGGCATCTCTTGTATAGCTTTTATTTTTGCAGGATCGACCTCAATTTCTTTTTCACTGACTATGAACCCCAATAACTTTCCTGACCATACACCAAAAGTGCCCTTGTTCGGATTCAACCTTAGTCTGAATTTCATTAACCTCTCGAACAACTTCAACAGATTCACTAGATGCTCTTCCTCCGTTAGTGACTTTGCGATCATGTCATCAACATAGACCTCAATCTCATGATGAATCATATCATGAAATAAAGTGACCATCGCCCGTTGATAGGTAGCCCCTACATTCTTCAATCCAAAGGGCATTACCTTATAGCAAAAAGTCCCCCACGGCATGATAAAGGTCGTTTTCTCCATGTCCTCCAGGGCCATCTTAATTTGGTTATACCCGGAGGAACCGTCCATGAAGGAAAACACTGAATATTGGGTCGTGTTATCAACTAGCACATCAATGTGGGGGAGCGGGAAATCGTCTTTCAGGCTCGCTCTGTTTAGATCATGGTAATCTACACACATCCTTACCTTACCATCTTTCTTAGGTACAAGCACAATGTTAGCGACCCACGGAGGGTAATTCGTCACAGCAAGAAATCCGGCGTCCAACTGCTTCTGGACCACTTCTTTGATCTTAACTGCCACGTCCAGTCTGGTTCTTCTTAACTTCTGTTTCACAGGTGGGCACTCTTCTCGAAGAGGCAAGCGATGAACCACGATATCCGTGTCAAGTCCGGGTGTAACACCCCCTTTCTATGCCCCCAAATAACACAATTAATCATTTAGGCATAAATTTAAAATTTCATCAGAGTACATTTGCAACATGGCATAAAAGGGAAATATCACATTATCATAAAAATTCCAACCCATACAACACCTGCTCAACAGATATGCAACAACGGAATAACACCCACAAGAAATATTTAGAACAAAGGCGGAAATATCCAAATATTTCATAATTCACCAAACATGTATTCACATATACAGTTATCATTCATCATGTTTTACAAAACATATCAACAGCAGATACATACTCAGATGTATCACAAAAGAATCAAAATAAATCCTATTCTACCCGGTGCTACATATCAGAGCCGACCGACCAAAAGGGAAGAAGCCACGCTTCACAAAAATACTTCCAGCGATCTAATCTGCAATGCCTCGTAGGGCATTAAAAGAAACCACAGAAGGGTGAGAAACGATATCATAACAACAATGCATAAAAACATATATATACATAATATCCAATATACGTCTTTCGCATTCTCACCGCAACTCACCTCGTCATACCGTACATCGCAATGTATTCACATTATCTATTTACAAATAGAACATCATACATATACAATATGCGTCAACAATGTTTATATCGGTTCATAAACACACAAAACATACATATTCATATATTCACACATACATGTGTCTTCAAGCATACCAATCATGTCAATCATCAACAATTCATATAAACATTTACAATTATGTTCATTCACCATACACCATGCAGGATGTCAACATGCAACTCATAGATACCGACACACGACTCTATGCAGATGCAAATGCGGTACCGACTCATTTCAGCAGGTTCAATTGAAGAACCAAATAACCATCGCTCACACCCCACATGGGCATACGAGGTTCTGCAGATTCTACGCGGAATCAAGATAACCATCGTAATATACGAGGTTCTGCAAATCCACCAAGGGATCAATAATTAACCATCGCTCACACCCCACAAGGGCACACGAGGTTCTGCAGATTCACTGAGGAATCAATAATTAACCATCGCTCACACCCCACAAGGGCACACGAGGTTCTGCAGATTCACCGAGGAATCAATCGACACAAGAATGCATACCATGATGCTTCACATGCAACATGACTCATGACACTCTTGAAAATGCACACATGTTTACAAACATACTCATGCATTCTACACATTCATCGCATATATTCATACAACATCATAGATTTTTAATCAGGCTAAACAATGCACATAATTGCCCAAACGGCCACAATTCATAATCTAGGATTCACGCCATACGGCTACCCACAGCACAACACAACCCAGCATATAACTACTAAATCAAATAAGGGTCGATCGCAACCGAAACCCCAAGCCACGACAGCACCCCGCAACAGGGAAAATCCATCCTGCTACGTTCGCTACACGCTCGCCTAGCGAGCTGCTAGCGAACGTTCGCTACCTCCTCGCCTAGCTAACTGCTAGCGAGTGCAAACAGAACCTCCAAACATTGCTCGCTACCTCGTTCGCCACAGCGAACCCCCAGCGAGCTCTTCGCTACTCCCTTCGCTACTAGCGAAAGACCACAATACCATTCTGTCCCAAGTCTGGGACCGTTCGCTACGCACTCGCCTAGCGAGATGCTAGCGAACACTCGCGACCTGCTCGCCTAGCGAGCTGCTAGCGAGCGTCTGCGAACAGAACTTCTCCCCCCTGTTCAGAATCCAAAACCACCGATAAAATTACCCGATGAACTCCAACTCATATCCAGCAGCCTTAGTCTAACATATACCGACTAATCTACGTCATCTAAACACGATTCTAACCGTTAGACAACGATTTCTATCGATTAAACCAAATTCAACCTAAAATGGAAAGTGTAGAAAAACTACCAACAATCCAAAACAATCCAACAAAATCATACATGATTATACACATTGATAGAATAATAAATTTTCACACCCTTACCCGAACAATCGAAAGCTTTGGTGATGATTTCTTGAAGTTCTAGGTTTTCCTCTCCTTTCTCTCCACTTTCTCTTCTCCTCTTTCTTTCTCTTGTTTTTCTCCCTATGTTACTATCTTCCTTTCTTTTCCTCTCTATCTCATATTTCTATTTCTTTCCTCTCAAATTATTTCCACACACTAATTAATCAATTCTCACAAAAATATCCACTTAGCATACTCACTAATGCCCAAAATACCCTCCAACCTATTTTTACCCGAAACACTCGAAATTGGTAAAAAGAGAAAATAGTATAATATGTACACATAACATATTAAACACATAAATCATATATTTAAAATAATAATTCAATCAATTAAATCAGAAAGGACTCAAAATAAAGGAAATTCAAAATCGGGGCGTTACAACTCTCCCCCACTTAGGAATTTTCGTCCTCGAAAATATTACCTGATTCGAACAGCTCAGGATGCGACTCACGCATCTTACTCTCCAATTCCCAAGTCATATTGCCTTCCGCGGCACCTCCCCATGCTACTTTTACAAGCGAAATATCCTTGCCTCTTAGGTTCTTAACTTCGCGGTCCAAAATCATAACCGGTAAAACTTCAACCGTAAGATTATCTCTTACCTCCACCTCATCCATAGGAATCACATGTGACGGATCCGGAACATACTTCCGAAGTTGCGAAACATGGAACACATCATGCAAATTCGAAAGACTCGGAGGCAACGCCACACGATAAGCCACCGCACCAACTCGTGCAATAATTTGATACGGACCAATAAAACGAGAAGTCAACTTCTTCGACTTCAAAGCACGACCCACACCCGCAACCGGTGTAACTCTCAAAAACACATGGTCACCTTCTTGAAATTCAAGGTTCTTCCTCCTCTTGTCATGGTAACTCTTTTGCCTATTCTGGGAAGCTTTCATCTTCTCCCGAATAAACTTCACCTTCTCCGTCGTTTGTTGTACCATTTCTGGTCCAACTACCGATCTCTCTCCGGTTTCATGCCAACAGAAAGGTGTTCGACATCTCCGACCATACAAAGCCTCAAATGGTGCCATACCAATACTTGCATGAAAACTGTTGTTGTAAGTGAATTCAATCAATGCCAAAAAGCTATCCCAAACACCACCTTGCTCGAGCACACAAGCACGCGACAAGTCTTCTAACGATTGAATCGTCCTCTCAGTTTGGCCATCCGTCTGCGGATGATACGCCGAACTCAATCTCAACTTAGAACCTAAAGCCTTTTGCAAACCTTCCCAAAATCTCGAAGTAAATCTAGGATCTCTATCCGACACGATACTCTTGGGAACTCCATGCAACTTCACAATCACCCGAACATAAATCTCGGCTAACTTTTCCAAAGGATAACTAATATCAATCGGAATAAAGTGAGCAGATTTAGTAAGCCTATCAACAATCACCCAAATAGCATTGTGACCTCTTTGCGTATTTGGTAAACCCGTAACAAAATCCATTGATATACTATCCCATTTCCATTCCGGAATATCCAACGGTTGCATCAAACCACTAGGCTTCTGATGTTCCACTTTAGACTTCTGGCAGGTCAAACACGAATACACAAACCGAGCTACATCCCTCTTCAATCCGGACCACCAAAAGATTTTCTTCAAATCTTGATACATCTTATTCGCACCCGGGTGAATACTCAATTTACTCCGGTGTCCTTCCTCCAATATCGTCTTTCTCAAATCCACATCGTCGGGAATACAAATACGACCACGGAATCTCAAAACTCCAAAATTATCAACCTTAAAGTCCTCACTCTCATTCATCATCAAATCCACAAATTTCAAATCCAACTTTTGCTTTTCACGAACGGTAGCTAGAAAATCATTCGTAACATACAACATACCAAGTTTCACACTTCTTGGCGTCATTTCGCAAACCAAACTCAAATCTCTAAAACTCTTCAAAAGTTACCATTCTCTTACCATCAATGTAGACATATGCACTAACTTCCGGCTCAAAGCATCAGCTACAACATTTTCTTTACCCGGATGGTAATTCAAACCAAAGTCATAATCCTTCAAAAACTCTAACCATCTCCTTTGCCTCATATTCAATTCCTTTTGCTCAAATAAATACTTCAAACTCTTGTGGTCGCTAAAAACTTCAAATCTCGCACCATAGAGATAATGTCTCCAAATTTTCAAAACAAAGACCACGACCGCCAATTCCAAATCGTGCGTGGGATAATTCTTCTCATGCACTCTCAATTGCCTTGAAGCATAAGCCACAACTTTACTGTCTTGCATCAAAACACCACCCAAACCGGACAAAGAAGCATCACAATAAACCGCAAATGCTTCCGTCGGATTTGGCAAAATCAGAACCGGCGCCGTTGTCAACCGTCTCTTAAGTTCAACAAAACTCTTCTCACAATCAATGTCCCAAACAAAAGTCTTTCCCTTACAAGTCAACCGAGTCAACGGAAGAGCCAACTTCGAAAATCCCTCAATAAACCTCCGATAATAACCGGCCAAGCCCAAAAAGCTTCGGATCTCCGTAACCAACTTAGGAGCCTCCCATTGCATCACCGCATCAATCTTGGACGGATCAACACAAATACCACTACCAGAAATAACATGCCCAAGAAAACTCACTTTTGATAACCAAAACTCGCACTTGGATAACTTAGCATACAATTTCTTCTCCTTCAATACTTGCAACACAACCCGCAAATGCTCTTCATGCTCTTCTTGGGACTTAGAGTAAATCAAAATGTCGTCAATAAACACAACAACGAAACGATCCAACTGCCCATGAAAGATACGATTCATATATTCCATAAACACACCCGGCGCATTAGAAACTCCGAATGGCATCACAGAAAATTCATAATGACCATACCGTGTCCTAAAAGCCGTCTTTTGAATATCTTCTCCTTTAACATGAATCTGGTGATAACCTGACCTCAAATCAATTTTACTAAAAACACGGGCACCAACCAATTGGTCCATCAAATCATCAATTCTAGGAAGCGGATACTTATTCTTGATAGTCACCTTGTTCAACTGCCGATAATCAATACACAACCGCATGCTCCCATCTTTCTTCTTTACCAACAATACCGGTGCACCCCAAGGAGAAACACTCGGCCTAACAAATCTCTTTTCCAATAAATCATTCAATTGTCTCTTCAATTCTACCAACTCCGATGCCGACATACGATACGGTGCCATCAAAATCGGTCTAGTATCGGGAACTAGATCAATCGAAAACTCGACTTCCCTTTTTGGCGGTACATCCGTAATGTCCTCCGGAAATACTTCTGGAAAGTCACATACCACTGGAACCAAATCCAATTCAACCTTATTCTCTACCGACAGCGATGCAAACAAACAGAACACTTGAGCTTCATCCGCCAAAAGTTTCTTCAACTCTTTAATGGATAGAGAACTCTCTTCCTCCTCATCTCCCGAAGATGGAAACCTCACCAACTTGTGATAACAATCAATATGAACTCTATTATACTGCAACCAATTCATACCCAAAATCACATCTAATCCTTCTAATGGCAAACACACCAAGTCCATAATAAAGTCCTTACCATACATGGTCAAGGGACAACTCAAACATACCGAAGACGTAGTTACCAACCCCGAAGCGGGCGTCTCAATAACCATATCACCACCACAAGAAGAAAAACACAAATCCAAACGCTTAGCGCACTCGAAAGAAATAAACGAATGAGTCGTTCCGATATCGATAATAGCAACTAAGGGCATATTATTAATAAAGCATGTACCTTTAATCAACCGATCCGCATTAGTAGTGTCTGCACCCGCTAATGCAAATACCTTCCCGCTTGACGGAGCTTGCTTTGCCTTAGTACACTTCGTACTAATATGACCAACCTCCCCACAGTTAAAACACTTAATCACATTCCTTCTACATTCAGTTGTAGCATGACCGAGACCACCACAGTTAGCACACTTTTCCCCAGCCTTCTTACACTCAAAAGATTTGTGCCCCTCTTCGCCGCACCTATAGCATTTAACGGGACCAGAACTCCCTCCTCCGGATTTCTTGACAAAGTGTTCCCTATGCTTCCCTTTATCAGCAGGCATCACATAAGGCCCACTCCTTACTGGTTGCTTCCCTCGCCTCTCATTCAAACTCTTATAGTGAGTAGAACGAGCCCTACTATCCTCTTCGAAAATTCTACAGCATTCGGTTAAGTCCGAAAATCTTCGAATCCTCTGATATCCCACAGCTTGCTTGATCTCCGGGCGCAAGCCGTTCTCGTACTTAATACACTTGGAAAATTCCGCCGCCACCGCATCATAGTGAGGATGGAATTTCACCAACTCCGTAAACTTAGCCGTGTAGTCGACCACAGACATGTTCCCTTGTTTCAATTCTAGAAACTCCATCTCCTTCTTTCCCTTCACACTCTTTGGATAATACTTCCTCAAAAATTCAGTGCGGAACAAATCCCAAGTTATTTCCTCATCATCAACCCCAAGAATTTGTCTTATACCGACCCACCAGTCATCGGCTTCTTCTCTCAGCATGTGAGACCCAAGTCTCACCTTGTTCCTCTCAGCGTAATTCATAACTCTGAAGATCCTCTCGACCTCCTTCAGCCAAATCTGAGCACCGTCTGGATCAAACCTTCCTTTGAACACCGGCGGTTGATTCTTCCTAAACTCATCGTTAGCATTCACATTCGGCGCACCCTGCACCGCTCGAGCCATAGCTTCCAATGCCGCAGCCATCGCGTTGTCATTACGACCAGCCATATTCTGATTATTCCCAAAAATAACAACAGGGTCAAACAACCGTTCAACCAACAAAACAGCGAGACAGATACAACTGACTCAACACTGGGCTCTGATACCACTTAATGTAACACCCCTTTTCTATGCCCCCAAATAACACAATTAATCATTTAGGCATAAATTTAAAATTTCATCAGAGTACATTTGCAACATGGCATAAAAGGGAAATATCACATTATCATAAAAATTCCAACCCATACAACACCTGCTCAACAGATATGCAACAACGGAATAACACCCACAAGAAATATTTAGAACAAAGGCGGAAATATCCAAATATTTCATAATTCACCAAACATGTATTCACATATACAGTTATCATTCATCATGTTTTACAAAACATATCAACAACAGATACATACTCAGATGTATCACAAAAGAATCAAAATAAATCCTATTCTACCCGGTGCTACATATCAGAGCCGACCGACCAAAAGGGAAGAAGCCACGCTTCACAAAAATACTTCCAGCGATCTAATCTGCAATGCCTCGTAGGGCATTAAAAGAAACCACAGAAGGGTGAGAAACGATATCATAACAACAATGCATAAAAACATATATATACATAATACCCAATATACGTCTTTCGCATTCTCACCGCAACTCACCTCGTCATACCGTACATCGCAATGTATTCACATTATCTATTTACAAATAGAACATCATACATATACAATATGCGCCAACAATGTTTATATCGGTTCATAAACACACAAAACATACATATTCATATATTCACACATACATGTGTCTTCAAGCATACCAATCATGCCAATCATCAACAGTTCATATAAACATTTACAATTATGTTCATTCACCATACACCATGCAGGATGTCAACATGCAACTCATAGAGACCGACACACGACTCTATGCAGATGCAAATGCGGTACCGACTCATTTCAGCAGGTTCAATTGAAGAACCAAATAACCATCGCTCACACCCCACATGGACACACGAGGTTCTGCAGATTCTACGCGGAATCAAGATAACCATCGTAATATACGAGGTTCTGCAAATCCACCGAGGGATCAATAATTAACCATCGCTCACACCCCACAAGGGCACACGAGGTTCTGCAGATTCACCGAGGAATCAATAATTAACCATCGCTCACACCCCACAAGGGCACACGAGGTTCTGCAGATTCACCGAGGAATCAATCGACACAAGAATGCATACCATGATGCTTCACATGCAACATGACTCATGACACTCTTGAAAATGCACACATGTTTACAAACATACTCATGCATTCTACACATTCATCGCATATATTCATACAACATCATAGATTTTTAGTCAGGCTAAACAATGCACATAATTGCCCAAACGGCCACAATTCATAATCTAGGATTCACGCCATACGGCTACCCACAACACAATACAACCCAGCATATAACTACTAAATCAAAGAAGGGTCGATCGCAACCGAAACCCCAAGCCACGACAGCACCCCGCAACAGGGAAAATCCATCCTGCTACGTTCGCTACACGCTCGCCTAGCGAGCTGCTAGCGAGCGTTCGCTACCTCCTCGCCTGCGAACTGCTAGCGAGTGCAAACAGAACCTCCAAACATTGCTCGCTACCTCGTTCGCCACAGCGAGCTCTTCGCTACTCCCTTCGCTACTAGCGAAAGACCACAATACCATTCTGTCCCAAGTCTGGGACCGTTCGCTACGCACTCGCCTAGCGAGATGCTAGCGAACACTCGCGACCTGCTCGCCTAGCGAGCTGCTAGCGAGCGTCTGCGAACAGAACTTCTCCCCACTGTTCAGAATCCAAAACCACCGATAAAATTACCCGATGAACTCCAACTCATATCCAACAGCCTTAGTCTAACATATGCCGACTAATCTACGTTATCTAAACACGATTCTAACCGTTAGGCAACGATTTCTATCGATTAAACCAAATTCAACCTAAAATGGAAAGTGTAGAAAAACTACCAACAATCCAAAACAATCCAACAAAATCATACATGATTATACACATTGATAGAATAATAAAGTTTCACACCCTTACCCGAACAATCGAAAGCTTTGGTGATGATTTCTTGAAGTTCTAGGTTTTCCTCTCCTTTTCTCTCCACTTTCTCTTCTCCTCTTTCTTTCTCTTATTTTTCTCCCTATGTTACTATCTTCCTTTCTTTTCCTCTCTATCTCATATTTCTATTTCTTTACTCTCAAATTATTTCCACACACTAATTAATCAATTCTCACAAAAATATCCACTTAGCATACTCACTAATGCCCAAAATACCCTCCAACCTATTTTTACCCGAAACACTCAAAATTGGTAAAAAGAGAAAATAGTATAATATGTACACATAACATATTAAACACATAAATCATATATTTAAAATAATAATTCAATCAATTAAATCAGAAAGGACTCAAAATAAAGGAAATTCAGAATCGGGGCGTTACACCGGGCATATCTTCGTATGACCAAGAAAAGACATCTTTATTCTCTCGGAGCATTTCTACCAATCTTTGTTTGACATCATCCTCTAAAGCAGTCCCTATTCTGACCTCTTTCTTGGCTTCCTCTGTACCCAGGTTGACAACTTCAATCTCTTCTTGATGAGGCAGAATAACCTTATCCTCTTGTCACAGCAGCCTGGAGAGCTCTTCAAGCAGGTCTTCGTCTTCTTCAATCTCTTCTTCAACTTGAAAGATTGGATTATCAAAGTCATACAGAGTCATAGATGAGTCTGAATCGGTGGCATCTGCTATATGAAACCTGCAATGATGATGATTTGATGCTTAAAATGATATGCAAACAACACAAACCACATTGCCATTTTATTGTTAAAAATAAAAACAAGAAAAACAAGGATCACAATATTTGAATGCAAAAACGCCCTTTAATTAATGATAAAACAAATGTTCAAAACATAAACAAGGATAAGGCCCTACAGACAAATACCACTATGCTCCGGGTAGAACATAGGACTGCACATAATCAGAAAACAAGATGATTACTCTTCATAGGTCACTTGGACAACTTCTTCAATACTCCAGTTGCTCAGGGTTTGGCCGGGAACACATGGCTAGATCCATGCATCCATATCACAATCACTATCACCCTCATCCTCGGACACAACGTTGATTCGGTCAAATATCACCTTACCACTTGTAAACTGGACCGGTCCTCTGTAGCATGGAACGCTCTGTGAAGAAGAAGACGACGGGTTGTACCCCAATCCAAACTTATCTTGCTTATTGGGGATACTCAACACCTGCCCCCAACCCTGAGATGATCCAAACTTTACCACAACTTGTGCTTCTTTGAATGAAGATATTGCAGCCTCAGGAACTTTGCACACAACTGGTGCCTTCTCTCTGACCTAGACTGCCTCAAATGTTTGGCATAGAGTCTCATGTATCTCCCCATCAACTTCCACATACTTGAACGAGGATAAATGGCTGATCATTATGTCCTCCTCACCACAGACGGTGACAATGTTACCCTCCACCATATACTTTAGCTTCTGATGTAGAGTCGACGTTACCGCCCCTACCAAGTGAATCCAGGGCCAACCTAACAAGCAACTGTATGCTGGTTGGATATCCATTATCTAAAAGACAGTGTCAAAAACCTCTAGGCCAACATGGATAGGAAGATCACTTCTCCGAACACAGACCTCCTCATTCAATCGAACGCTCGCACAATCAGATCACTAGGAGTGCATATTACTCCTTGGATGTCAAGCTTCATCAAAGCCTTTTTGGGCAACACATTAAGTGAAGACCCAGTATCCACCAAAACATGAGATAATACGGCTGCCCTGCACTTAATAGAAATGTGCAGGGCGTGATTGTGGTTTCTCCCTTTAGGTGTCAAGTCCATATCAGTAAATCCCAATCCATTTCCAGCATTCACATGCACCACCACTCCTTCCAGTTGGTTCACTAATATCTCTTGTGGCACATACGCAGTGTTTAGAATCCTCATAAGGGAATTCTGATGTGCCTCAGAGCATAACAATAATGATAAGATTGATATTTTTGACGGGGTTTGTTGTAGATGGTCCACAATCTTGTAGTCACTTTTTCTAATCAGACGCAAAAATTCCTCAGCGTCTTTCAACAAAGCATTCTTCTCACCCCCTTGAGAACTTTCTTCAACAACAACCTTCCCCTTTCCTTTATCCGGTCTTTCATCATTAGCCTCTTGAGGTGCAAACACCCTCCCACTTCTCGTCATTCTGCCCGTTCCCACCAAATTATCCATAGAATCAAATGTCGTTCCCTTCAGCTCTTGTTTTTGGCCATTACAAAAGACTTCAGCCCCATAATTCCATGGGATCACTTTAGTACTTTCGTAAAGCACAAGCCCTACCTTGGTGATTATAACGGTAGCTGGCCTCGACGGCGTAGATATGTTAATGGTTCTAAAAGGAATTAAGATTGTGGCAACTTTATCCTACTCTTGACCAATCACCTTCTCATCTTTCTCTTCACCAATTTTGTCAAATTGTAGCACACGTTCATTCATTAATCTCTGCACATGGTTTTTCAAGTCTTCACATCCCTCAGGATGAGCCAAACAACCTTCACAGTTTTCAATACAGCCTGGAAACACTCCACCCTTCAACAACCTCTCTTAACAAAACTCAAAGGAGTTCTCAGCTCTTCAACGTTGGTCACCAAATTCAAATTCTCTTCCCCCATAATAGCATTTACCCCAACCGCTCCATGGTTGGGCATAGGATTTTGAACAACATTAGACGCATCATTTGTAAAATTGATTGCCTTGCTATATATAAGATCCTGAACCTTATGTTTGAAAGCCTTACAGTTGTCTATATGATGGTCGGGAGCGCCTGAGTGAAAGTCACATTTGGCGTTTACGTCATACCCTAGGGGTGGCGCGCTAGTCAAAGGTGCCAACGTCCTCTTCTGAACCAACTGAAGCTGCATCAAATGTTGTAACAATTGTGAGTACGACATTGGTGGTGCATCAAAATGTATATTCATCATCCTTCTACGGTCTTGGAACTGCCGCGGTGCGTAGTTCTGCTGTTGTTGCTGTTGTTATGGACATGGTTGTTGTTGAGGCTGTACTGCTGGAATAACAATACTCGCAACCTGAGGCTGTTGCTGATAATATTGTTGATTTCTGTTTCTGTTCCTGATATTATTCCGGTATCCTGAAACCGCGTTTGTTTCTCCTTCCCTATTCTTGTTACCGAAGTTCTTCCTTCCTCCTCTAGATGAGGATCCCTCTTCCGCCTAAATCTTTCCCAGTTTAATCCCATTTTCAACTCGTTCACCAGTGATGATTAAATCTGAAAAGCTACCAGACATATTCCCTATCAACTTCTCATAGTACACACCAGGCAGTGTAGCTATAAACATGTCAATGAGTTCCCTCTCCACCATGGGAGATTAAACCCTTGCAGCAAGCTCGCGCCACCTCTGGGCGTACTCTTTAAATCCCTCATTACTCCGTTGCGAAAGATTATGCAACTGCATACGGTTAGGCACCAAATCACTATTATATTAATAGTGTCGGACGAAGGCCTCTGCCAAGTCTCTCCAGCTTAATATTGACCGGCTCCAAACCCATATACCACTCCAAGGATGGACCAGACAGACTATCCTGAAATAAGTGCATCAGCAACTTCTCATCATCAGAGTACGCGGACATTTTTCTGTAGTATGAATGAAGGTGCACCCTGGGACAGGTTGTCCCCTTGTATTTGTTAAAGTCTAGGACCTTGAACTTCGGTGGAATCCTTAGACCTGGGATCAGCCCCAAGTTTAACATGTCCAGACCAAGAGAATTCTGATTTTCAAGGTTCCTCATCTTCTCTTTTATCAATTTGAACCTCCTGTCTGCATCAGACTGCAAACCTGATCCCAGATCTTCCATGGAGAAAATATCATCTTGTTCTTCCTCCTCCCACTGAGGACCATCATTTCCATGTACAACGCATGTTGCCCCTGGAACATGGACTCCATTCGGATTACCTCCTCCTAGAGGAATAACAACTATTGGGATGACATTGGCATGAGGAATGCCATTACCAGTTGGAGGAGGAACAACAGCGGTCCCACCATGCAGAACTCCACTTTCGTCAACCCTAGCAATCAGAGGTTGAACGAGTGTTCTCAGCTATTTCTGACCATTAGCAACCCCTTGCATCAGGTCCATGAATTGCGCCATGCAATCACGGAACTCCAATAACTCAAGTTGAATTTGGTCCATGGCTTTTTGTTGATTTCCCCTTGTTGAATAGCGGTGAATGATACAGTCTTCAATCCTGAAACAGTGCTGAGAAAACCATAAAAAGAAATAAGGTAAACGGAACCAGAACACCTGCAATTCAATATGAAAAAATATGCAAAATGCAGACATGTAAATATGATTCAGGGAAATCTTACCCTTGATTCTAGTTCCACGTGAAAAATAGGAGAATGAAGAAGCCAACAGATGGAGCCACAAAACCTCTCTCATAAATAAAATGAGAAACAGAGTATCAGCATATCACCAAGGAAAATACAAATGAGTCAACACGACCTCATCCAACAATCCTGGTGATGGTCGGAGTACAAAACAACAAAATACAAAAGAGAAAATGCATCAAGTACAACAGCGAGTCTGGAATTCTTCCAATAACTCCTTCGTATCAGGATGATCAGGTCTGGCAATTAACTCTCGAATAAGAAACTCTCTCCTACTGATGGTAGCTTGTAAGCCTTGAGCATAGTCTTCCCAAGCATCCTCCCCAAATTCATCCTCAAGTCTGGGCTTTTTCAGGTCTGCTTTCAACTTGTACTTTTCCAACGTTGCAAGAGCTTCTCTTAGTTTGCAGTCGCTTTCGTATTTGTGACAGGATTCTCCTAGAGTTTTTTCATCTTTGATTCGGAGCTGAGTCTTCAACCTGACAATCTGCTGAGGAAGCTCATCTTCTCTTTCCTTGTTGTTACTCAAGATGGCATTCCATTGAACGTTGAACTTTGATATCTCCAAATGTGCTCTTTATAACTCCTTCTTCTTATCTTTGAGAACATCACTGGCACTTTTCAAGTCTCGACCCACTCGCTCTCGGGCGTGAATCTCTTTTGTTAACTCTCTACCCATCTTGTTCAGGGTATCTGTCTGCTTCTTGGATAGATATGTGGCTTGATTCTTCTCACTCCTAAGCTGAATGACCTCCTTCTCCAACTCTTCGTTCACCATGCGTAGTTCTTCCTTTTCAGCCCATAGTTGATTGTACTTCTGGATGCCAACTGTCATTGGTTTTTCAACTACCAGAGGATACAAAGGCTACCTGACTGGAAATGGTAGCAACAGTCTCTCAACCGTATCGTGGATCCATTCCACATATGGCCCATACGCTCTGCAATCGCTCTTGCCCAAAGAAGATTTTCCCTTACGGTGAATCTTACCCCAAGCCTTTTCCAATCTAATTAAGGTCTCATTGTCAACTAAATCGGTATGAAATACAGAGATTGTTGTATTTCCTCTTCCCATGGAGGTTCATTTAGAGCGTAACCAAATTGTCTGACAGCGAGAGCAGGATTATAATTAATGCCACCCTTCCTCCCAATCAAAGGAACATTGGGGAAATCTCCACAGCTGTGAACAATCTCCATACCCAAAAGGTCTCTGTTAAACCATACAATAATCTTCGACCTTAAACCCATAAGTCTTTCCGGCCAATCAACAATGTCTGCAATATCAACAAAAGGTTCAGACTTAGGCATATGAAAAATAAATCATCTGTATAGCAATGGAGCACAACATGAGACGTTCTTTCCTCATCTATTCTCATTCTTGTAATGGATTGAATGATAAACATCACCTAAAAGGGTTGGCACATGATTTTTAGAAGCAAAGATACAAAAGGCATCCAAATCCACAAAGTCAGGTAGGTTGGGGAACAGGACTATCCGATAGATGCACAAAGCCAAGATAGTGCTGAAAATCAACCAGCATCCCTCCTTAGTGAAATGTTGAGCTTTACCCATCAAGAATGGAAGTGGAAATCCAGGATTTCCAATTCTCCATACCAAATTACCCTCCAACTCAGAAACATCAAGATGAAGAGCACCAACCAACTTGGATAACTCAGGCTCCTTCTCAGAGTGTACAAAAGGCACTTCTTCCAACACAGGAATTCCTATTAGTTGAGCAAACTCTTCTAAAGTGGGCAATAAAACATATCCTGGGAACATGAAGCAATGAAACTGAGGATCATAAAATTGCAACAATGCGTAAATTCCATCTAACTCAAACTTGGAGGCTTTACAGACAAAACTCAGAACCCTCCCATACTCCTTTCTGAAATCTTCCATCACACTACGATCATCCACAAAAATTAGCTTGAGCAGAGGTCCTATCTCTGGTGTCGGGAACTTGTACAACACACTCTTCTTCAAATCAGGCTCCATAACGACAGTGGATTATATTACTAGAATCAAGAAGAAAATATACACCTGAAACACAAATACATGCAAATGTTAAAATATGAATATGCAAATGCAACATGTGATCAAGATTGTTGTGCTGCTGACTGAGTTGAACCAGAGCTTCACTTCAGCGAGAAAATAACACAACACTAATATAAGGAACCCACTGTATCAAGGATAAAAAGTTCACACTGACGAGAAAACTCGGTAGGTTGAAGGTCAAGGTTTCCTGCATAACCCCCCCCCACTCACAGGTATGGACCTGTCTCTGATAAGGTTCGGCATCCTATGCGGTCGTCAGCATCACAAACTTTCGAGAAACGATGATACATTCACCAATTACGGTTTGGCATCATAGTCTAACGAAGCAGCCTCACTTAGCTGACTCCCAAATGATCGGTCTCTAGAGTCGATAGCTTTCAGATCCAACACCCCCTTCCGACTAATGTACAGGATAGGATGTCTACAAAGAAAATCTCGTCTGAATGCGAATTTTGTGAGGACTAATGCATGCTGAAACATACAGGTCAATCACTACTTTCCACTCTAATGCTATGGATATCCTCAAGCCTGGGTTTTGGCTTATCACACAATGAAACACCCACCCAACAGCACAGCAATAACATGATAATAATGTGCGCAAAAATAAAATGCTAATGCAAAACTGTACAAATGCGACACATATACACACATGTACACACCCATAAACATAAACGCACAAGTGCTAGGATTGACTCGCATAGAGGATGGGGAAGTTCCCAACAAAGTCCCCAGCTGTCGCATCGCTACGAGGAGGGTTCGGCAAGGACAAAAGAGTCGCCACCGTTCATTATTTATCCCAAAGGGAGGGAAAGGAAACGATCAGAGAAAACCTACGAAAAAGGGAATAGACAGGTCATCACAACCAAATCTTGGGTTCAGAAGTCGGTTACGCAAGGGGAAGGTATGAGCACCCCTCACGTCCGTTGTACTCAATGGGATCCACACTTGTTGTCTATCTAAAAGGGCGCTAATCTATCAAAGGCTGGCTCACAGGGACAAAAGAAAGGAAAAGAGACTTGATAGAGCATCGCCGCTCTATGCCTACATATTCCCTCGTGCAATGGGAAAGTCAGAGTCAATGTAGTTCGGAAAACTATGGGTGGTGGGGGGAAGGTTGCTAGCCAAGACATCACTCTCTTGTGCCTACGTATCCTCATCTGGTATGAGAAATCAGAGCAAACATAGTTCGGGCTGACACGACCACAGATTGGTTCAAGTGTTTTAACTGAGTAGGGTTAAACCTTCGTTCTAGCAGTTAGGTGTATTGTTGCTCGACCATTGGAGGCTTAGGTGTTACCTGTTTGCGGTAGAACCAAGACTTAACACACTCTTTCTGAAAATGATTTTGCAAACAATCCCGAAGGATAGAAAGGTTTGACGTTTTTTATTGTGTTTTTTATGAAGAAGTGAATTGAGTTAAGTTTGTAACTCATGTTGCACTAAAGACTATGACTTGAGAGCGAATGCGTCACATATCTCCCAAAGGGCATATGCTAAACACTCTAGACAAATTGAGAGGAGGCCCCCCAACTATCATTCCTCAAGTACTTAAGGTTTGTAACATAAAACATTTATTATCCTTTATTAAGTGTCTTAAGAGAGTTAGGAGATGAGAAGAGAAGACACAAACTCTAAGGGGAACTGAATCCTAATGTTATCATGCACAATGCTCTTAAAGTTTGGATTGAAAGGGGGAAGTCTATCCTAATGTTATCATGCAAAGGATTGAACACCTAATGTTTCTCCTACTCCCATCTTAAATAGTGGGACTAGGAATCCTAAGGGATCATAGCAAAAGACCAAGTAAACAACAGATAATCCAATCACAGATGAAATGAAGGATGAGAAGAAGTTGACTTAAACAAGTCAATGCAAATTCAAACATGATATGCAAAGATGCAAAGATGAAATGCAAGATAAACAAAGTAAATAATCAAATCAAGTTGACTTAAACAAGTGAAAAGAGTGAGATGAAATGGGAGAAGTTACAACTCCTACAACCCTTCAAACATCAATCACTTAAGCAAAACCTAAAAAAAAAGCAAAACCAAGAGGCCATGATTAAAGAGAAGATGGGAGAAAAAAGTTTAGGCATCAAGCACATATAAAGTATCTCAACCAAACCATTCAAATTGATCATGTAATAGAAAGGATCAAACAAGTGCTAAAAGAGATGCATCATTCAAGGCACACTCAAAGCATAAACATGTACACCAAATCACCTTGAATGATGATCAAAGCAAATGGGAAGAAGTGAAACCATAAGGAGAAAGTTCAAAACAAGATTAGGAACAAAGCACAAATAAGAACCAAGTCAAGGCAAATGAATGAACTAAAGTTCTATCTCATATTCAACACTTAAAACCAAGTGGAAATGCCTAACTTCTAAGTAACTTGTGAAATAAGTTACAAAAATGTGTGACCTAAAACTAAATAACCAACACCTTAATCATGTTATAAACAATCATCAAGACTCATAGGGTGCATATGGGATCAATAGAAGTCATTTCCCAAAGGAACTAGGAAGATTGTTCGAAAAAATTCCAAATAAAAAGCACAAGGTAGCCAAGGCAAATGGTAAACATAACCCAAGATATCAAAGTCAAACGCATCTCAAGGAATCACCAAATAATTCAATTATTATGGGAGCTCCACCTTATCGAGGGTTAATCGAGGGACAAGAAAAGTCAACTCAAAGTCAAATGAAAAATGATCAATGGCCATTAAAAATCACCCCCAAAGATGCCTCAATCCCTGACCTAAGTGAGGGAGAAGCCATGATCATAGGGGATAAGGATTTGAAGTCCAAACACTCATGATCATACAAAGTAAACACCATAAAACGCTTTTAATTGCAAATTTTAAATGAAATAGAAAAAAAAAATCAGAATAAAAAATTTTATAAAATTAAATAACACTCTAAAATATGAGAAAATATTTTTTGTGGAATTTTTTGATAGATAAAAGTATTTTTAAAAGAATAAAATGAAAACAGAAAATGAAAATAAAATAAAACAATTTAAATAGCCAAGGGGGTGCAACTGGTAAAATGAGAAAGAACTGAAAATAGTGTAAAACGCATATGGGCCCAGAAAGCTGAGGGCGTGAATATCAATTTCAGCCCAATCCAAATCAACTAAGCTTTACACATGAAACACACGGTTTCATTTAATGAGGTGGATTTAGTGCATGTGTGGCATTTGGTCAAGCCAATGGCAGTGAGACAAGCAAGCTGGTCAACAAGTCAAAACATCTAACTCAACTCAGGTCAGACTGGTGACTGGGACGCTGGAGCTAGGGCTCCGGTCGTCTTCTCCGGCCAGCTCGCCGGAGACCAGTCACCAAAACTTAACAAAAATGCGCAAATCTTATATCAAAAGAAAGCTGAGCTCACAAGGATTCCAAATCTGACCATGGATTTTCAAAAAGGTTCATAAATAGAGAGAACCAAAGTCATGAATCTTAAATATCATGTTCTGAAACTTCATCAAACAAACACATCAATGGTTCAAACATTTCCTACCATAGGTAGGGATTCAGATGCAGCCTAAAATGTCCCTAAATCATGCCTAGAATGAGAGAAGCAGAGGTGGAAGCTTATTGAACGGAGAAGCTCTGTTGGCTCTTCTAAGGCACACAAGCTTCACTTTCTTGCTTCTAATCTATTCTTCAGGGTCTGATGAAGAAGATTCAAGAAACAATTTGGAGAAATTCACTCAGAAACAGTTGAATCGAAGATGGAAATTTTTTGGAGAACTTTTGAGATGTATGAATTCTCTCACGCAGCAACCTTCTATTATGATGACTAGGGCGAGCTTCTGAACTTATATGTGAGGGCTTTGATGGCCCAATGCAGGACCATAATGATTATTTCAAATGATTTCAAAATTTGGCAAGAAAATTACTTTCCACGCACACACACGAGCTGGTCATGTACAATCCATTTTGGGTCAGCAAACTAACAAGTGTAGTGTGTAGAAAACAAAGGAATTAATTTTGGCTTTGTAAAGCTTCCACACACCAAGTTTGAATTCCTTACTTTTTGAGTAAGAAATTTGAAAATATGGCATATTATGAATCTTCATGTTGGTCCATTTGTGGCAAACTTCTTTTAGGCATGTAATGGTGTGAAATAAATCAAAAATGGAACAAAATGTGACTTGTAATGCAAGGTACTCAAACCATGACCAAAACAAAAATTTCACTTTGAAAATGCTCCATATGGCCACATAATTCAACAATCCTCATGAATCTTGAGTTCAATGATGGAGATAAGACTCTTAGGCACAAGTTCCATGTTGGTTGGAATTGCATTTGAGGTCCATAAGTTCATGAAAAAGACCATTGAAACAAACGACCTAAAATGAACTTTCCAAAAATGCCCTTGCCTTGTGAGGTCCATAACTTGAGATGTACAAAAGATAAAAAGGACTTCGAGGACTTTTTGGAAAGCTAAGACCATGAGGAACAACTTTCATGTTCGCTTGAAGTTTAAAAGAAACTTGATTCTAGGTTAAAAATGCGTTGGAAGTGAGTTGACTTTTAGTTTACCAAAAATATCTTTATCTGAGGACCTTAACTTGTTGACATTATAACTTGAGATGTACAAACTCAATGGATGAGTTTTTGTACTCAAAAGAAAGCTAAGAACATGCCTTACAAGCATCATGTTTTCATGAAAAGGAGATTGAGCTTGCATCATGGGGTAAATTGTCCTTGAAGTTAGGCACTAAAGAAGGGGATTTACACTGAAATCATCTGAAACCCTAATTTAGTAACTTCTTGAACCCTTGATTCTTCTTAATTTAATCTTAACATGACATATTAGATGCTCTAAGATAACTTCCCATGGCCTCAATGACTTAGATCCAAGTCTTGAACCTTCTCAAGTCCACAATTGACCTTGAGTTGACCAGATGAAACCCTAATTTCATGTCCTTTGTCCATGCCCTTTGCAGATGAATTGAATGACTACTCAAATCCCACAATGACCCTTCAAGGTACAAAATGAACTTCCAAAACCATGTCTTGTCCAAATAAATGACCTCATGAACTCCTGATGAGCCTCTGATAATCCTCAAGATAGGAGGTAACAACCACACACCAATTTCTCCTTTCAAAGGGCTTTGAACCTTCCATGGTGATGATAAACACTTGATGGCTTGCACAAATACCTTTTCTAGAGCTTGAAGCCAATAAGACCTTCCTCTTGAATGGCACAATAACTCTTAATTCCCTGCTAAGAACAATGCTATGCAAATGCAAATGCTAAAAATGAAATGAAACAATAAGTCAAGTACAAGAAAAGGATGGTCAAAGTTTGGGGTACAACACATAGGTCTTGCTCCATGAGGTAACGCTTCATGTCGTCTGAAGTCTCCACCTGGACCGTCTCCCTCATGAGAGGTTCATCCTGGGCTTGGATCGCGCCCAGGGCGGCCTCTGTCTTCGGATGGCGTCGGAACACCGTGAAATGTTGCGAGAAGAGATCCTTCAGAACATCCCGATAATCAAGCATGGCCTCGATATCTTCCAGATGGTCGTCTGGGTCCGAAGTGCCGTCGTAGGTAGATAGTGCGAGCGGCTTCTCCATTCCGTGGGGAATGGGGGTCTCCATGATTTCCTGCGATAGGGGGGTCCTGTGGTCGTCCTCGTCACTACAGACAGGGGAGCGCGAGGGCGAAGGGTTGTGCCGAGGGGCTTGATTACGACCCCCGACCTCTTGCTCGGGGCCTCAGGTCTATTTCTTCTTGGGGTCGGGGAGGTGATCGGTCGCGCTTCTTGGAGGCCACGGGTTAGGGCCTCTCAAATTGTGGTCTACGCCCCCGTTGATGAGGAGAGGAGCTCTGGGAGTCCTCGCGTTGGTTTCTCCGCGGGGGAGAGCGAGAAGAGGTATCCTATTCCAGTATCTCGATGCACTCTTTCTGCTGGAACAACATCAGATTAGTTTGATTGATGGCTGCGAATAGAGCAATCATCGTAGGGTCCACCCCTGCTGGTGTGAGGACGGGCTGGAAAACAGTTGGGCTTCTTGCCCGATGGGCAACGTGGTGTGCCGCATCCTCGAACAAAGGGGAGGCAGTCCGACCGTCCCTCACGTCACCCTACGGACGTGGGAAGGCCCAGCTTAGTCATCTCCATTGGTGAATGGGGCGAAAGCCGAATTGTGGACAACGTCTTCGTGGTGTGGGCTGGTCATGATCTCGGAAATTAAAGTTGGAACCTTTGGTTCTCCTACTCGGAGGAACGGGGAAGCTTTAGTTTCCCACAGACGGCGCCACTGATCAGAAGAGATTGCTGACCACCACGTGTCGTCGATCTGAAAGCTGCTCACCGGAGGTATGGAGGAGGAGGGGGTGTACCTAGAAGACACTCCGATGCTTAAGTGAGTAAAGGACCAGAATGGGAGAAAATATAGAAATTAGGTGTAGAGAATGGAATACCTGACCCTCTAGTGAAAGAGGGTATTTATAGTGAGACCCCAACAAAGGGCCAACGGTCACTTGTGTTGGCCTGGATTGCTAGGCCCAACCCAAGTGACTGCTAGGGTTTACGTGGCGTAGTGAAGACTAGTACGTGGTCTTCACCCTAGTTCAACCGTCCCGTGATCTTCGGATGGTGGGATGACCAGCTCTTTTGGAGGTGGGTAGTTGCCTGATGATGTGTCCCTGCGTGGGGGAGCACGTGGAAAACGTGTGAAAGACGTGTTGTTCTGCCCGACAGGAGAGACGTTTGCCCAGCGTATCTAGAGTCGTGCCCGACATTGGGGGATTTGGACCTTTGTTGGGCCTTCCCCACACAGTGTTGGGTTAGGTCTGCCCGATGGATGGGCAGATCTGGGCCCACTCCAGAACAATATTATATAATCGACTTCTAGAAACCTTAACAAGCGAAGTTTTGGCCTAAAAAATTTACTTTTTCCTTGTCAGTAAATGTTTCCATATAATTTTCTGTTTTCTAGAACATGTGGTCTTTCTGATTAGTTAATTGGTCATATTTATTATAAACACTTAGACAATTTTTCTGGTACTTTGAACTTTTTCAAGCCACCGTGTAATAAATTTATCTATTGTTAAATCCTTTTAAGTCTTAGTCTTTTGTTTAGTAACATAGTCATATTATGACCATATTAACTCAAAAGCGTATATTTGAATACTGACTTTGATTGACTATTTAGAAATCTTTCAAACATTTGATAAAATAGTTGTTGTATGTTGATTATGTGATATTTCTTATTCTTTTTTGGAATGGGGGTGGCACGAGAGTTAGTGTGAACATCCTTGGAAGTATTTTAAGTCCTTTAAAACTTAGAAGTTTCTTTATCCTTATGCATTGAAAATTAAGCTACCTTAAGTACCGCATCAATAGTATATCTATGGATTTTGTATCTGGTTTACCTAGAACACCGAGTAACTTTGAAGCTATTTGGGTTATTTTGGATAGATTGACGAAATCTGCTCACTTTATCCCTATGCGAATAGATTAATCGTTGGAGAGATTGGCAAAGTTGTACATTGAAAGGACTGTCAGTTTGCATGGTATTCCGCCTAGCATTGTATCAGATAGAGATCCTAGGTTTACTTTGAGATTTTGAGAGAGTTTGCAAAGTGCTTTGGGCATGAAGTTACGTTTGAGTTCTGCTTATCATCCGCAGACCGATGGTTAGACTGAGAGGATGATTCAGTCACTTGAGGATATTTTGAGAGCTTGTGTGTTGGAAAAGGGAGGAGCTTGGGATAACTACTTACCTTTGATTGAAGTTACTTACAACAACAATTTTCATTCGAGTATTAGAATGACAGCATTTTAGGCATTGTATAGTAGGCGGTGTAGGACGCCATTGTGTTGGTATGAGTCGGGAGAGAGTGTCGTGGTTGGACCGAGATGGTCCGACAGACAACTGATAAGATTAAGATGATTCAAGAGAAGATGAATATTTATTGGAGTCGTGAAAAGAGTTATCATGACAAGAGGAGGAAAACACTTGAGTCTCAAGAGGGAGATCATGTATTTCTTCGAGTTACTCTGATAACTGGTGTTGATAGAGCGTTGAAGTCGCGTAAGTTAACGCCGCGTTTTATTGATCCTTATCAGATTTTGCAGAGGATAGGAGAGGTAGCCTATCGTGTTTCTTTGCCACCATCGCTCGCTAACCTTCATGACGTGTTCCATGTATTTCAGTTGAGGAAATACATTGCGGATCCGTCTCATGTAATTCAAGTGGATGATGCGCGGGTGAGGGATAACCTGACTGTGGCGACATCACCTACGCGGATAAAGGATCGAGAGTTGAAGCAACTTCGTAGTAAAGATATTTCTTGGTGAAAGTCGCTTGGGGAGGACCAGCTGGTAGAATGTGACTTGGGAGCTTGAGAGTCAGATAAGGGAGTCTTATCCCGAGTTATTCGTTTAAGGTAATTTTCGAGGGCGAAAATCTTTTAAGTGGGGGAGGGTTGTAACAGTCCAATTTTTTAATAATTAATTATTTGTACAAATTAATTGATTTATGTGATTTATTTGATTTAAATGAATTATTTGATTTATTTAATTTATATGAGTTAATTGATTATGGTAGCAAAGGAGGAAATGGTTGATATAAATACAATTTTCTGCATAATTTTTCAAAAACGCACAGTGAGCAATCGATTGCACTGATATGTCAATCGATTGAATACTGAACAAAACTGTTGGAAATTGAATTTTTAGTTGTCCAATTGATTGCACAAATATGTCAATCGATTGCATAGCAAGACAATAGATAAAAATATGAGAAATTGGGTCATACAATTGATTGCATAATAACTCCAATCGATTGCATGCTATGCAGAAGCTGAAATAAGTGAATTTTCCACATGACCAATCGATTGCACAATAACTTCAATCGATTGCACTAATTGAAACTTGGAAAAATCATGTACTGGAAGTTTGATTACACAGAGTCATTGATTAATTGAATCTTAACTAAAACATGGATTAATTGGGATGATTTATTGATTATTTACTTGAGTATTGATTGATTATAAACCTTTGTTTAGTTATTGAGATATCAATTATTGTTTAACAATTTGATTGTGTATTGAATATTGAATTCATTCATTGGTGATGGATTGATTGTTCTTTGTGTAATCATTGAACTGTGTTGTGAATTGTGATTGAATCTAATTTATTCTTGTGCTTTACTTAATAAATGTAATGATGAGGTGTGAAAGTATGAATACTTTGATTATTATGAAATATGTTGTGTGTGAAATGATGTTATAATTCTTGTGTGATGAATTATTTGAAAATGCATGAGATTAAGATGCGGGAACGGTCTTAAGTGCATTTAGTTGTTGATTGCATACGCATCATTTGTGTTAAGAGGCGATGCTTGCTAGTTTAGTGGAGGCTAGTGACTTGTCCCAAACCTAGAGCGGGATTTGAAAGCTTAGGGAACGGGATTTTATTTGTTATTGGTCTAGGGAACGGGCCCAGTTTAAATGTAAAAACCGAAAAATAATAATAAGTGTTGGTACCACATGTCATGGGTTGCATTGAGTTGCATCGAGTTGCATGGCATATATGAAAGTATGCATATGTGTATGACTTGTTGAATTGGGATTTGTGAATATATGATTGTTATATGAAAGTATGCATATGTGTATGACTTGTTAAGTTGGGAGTTGTGAATATATGATTGTTATGTGAAAGTATGCATATGTGTATGACTTGTTGAATTGGGAGTTGTGAATATATGATTGTTATATGAAAGTATGTATATGTGTATGACTTATGGATTTGGGAGTTGTGAATATATGATTGTTATATGAAAGTATGTATATGTGTATGACTTATTGAATTGGGATTTGTGAATGTATGGTTGTTGAATGATATTGGCTGATGAAAATTGAAGTGTGAGAATATTGGTGTTTGTCCTGACATGCTTTACATTACTCATTATCTTATGATTTCAATAATGATTTGAATTCTCACCCTTCTGCTGGAATGATGTCCTATCTGACATCGTGCAGGTATCAAGAGTAGATCTGCTCGCAGTTGTGTGGTCACTGTTGGTGTAGCTATTTAGTATTTTATTTATGTTGTGTCGGGTCATGCTCTGGTCATGTAACACCGGGATCGTTTGGTTTATGTTTTAGAGATACTTTATGTACTCTACGCTTGTCGCACCCTAATTTTTGTCCTTAAGATCCCACCTCTTGGCGCATTTGTCTTGCGTTTTATCTTTTTTCTTCTCATATGTATGTTATGATAACTAACGAGTATGTGCAGGTTCATTTTGCTTAAAGGACATCTCTGGCAGATTTTTATGTTTAGATCCCCTTAATTCAAGATTTTGGCCCTTTCAAGTTTTGTTCTCTTTATCAAGGAAGGTTTGTCAGGACAGGATTTGTACGGGAATTTTGATCATGAGCTCTTGGTAATTAAGGTTTTTTTAATGCAAGATATTCAAGATTTGAGAATCATTCACATGAGTTGTAAATCCAGCGGTTATAATTTAATCAAGTGGTGTTAATTGGTTCGTGGTGGAGAAATTTAACTCGTATCATAGTGGATTTGATTTGGTGCACTATATACGAATTTAATTGGCGAATATACTAAGTTTGTAACATCCGAGTATGAGAACTCTTCGAAGTCATTATTCATGTGGATTACGGTTATTGTTGACGCGTAAGAGCATCCAAGTACCCAGCCTTTGTTAATTGTGTTATGGAAACTATAGACTTTGGTTCTTCAACAAGCTCAAATTAAAACTCAAATCCATTTCCAAATCTTCGTTTTGGTCCAAATGATCGAATTTTAAGAATTTACAACTTAAGGTCATTTCGAGTTGCAAGTTTATTTCGGAAGCAATATAATTACAACACTCCAAATTTAGTCATTGTCTCAGGATCCAAGAGTTCATACTTCGGACATTACGAAATTGAATTTGAATTACGGGTTAGCTACTCGAGTCTCAAAGGATTACATTTCAGTTAATCATTCATTTCCAACTTGAGTCTCATCCAAACAACAAAGTGAATTTTTTTTGAAGCTAACAATGTTACAAAGTCCAGAATGATCGGTGAATGTTCACAATTGATGTGCAAGATTAAGCCACCAACACTTTATTCTTCCAGTTACACCGTTTCAAGTCATAGTAATTGCATGATAAGAGGAACACCACCTTTTTTCCTTAAACTTGACTTTGTTCTATGGATTTATAACGATTTGATTGCAGTCATAAATTATAAGAACACTTGGAATGTTGGCCTGTTATTATGGAATGTGGACTTATAAGCATAGTTAACTGCCTTTTCATTGGGTCAGCTTACAATATCAGCAAAACAGAATGTTATTTTACAAAATACTCGAGTTTTCAATAAAAACTCCCTAATAACCAAAGATGGTGTCTACAAGACTTTGGTGGAGACAAAGTTACGAACACAGAGAATCTGCTGTAACAACCTATGTTGGCTATCTATCAAGTCGAAGTACCACCTACATAGCTCCTTTTCGATAATGCAATATGGTTTGTTAATGGCTTGCAAAAAGTGGTCATGAAAAACACTAGTTGTTGTTGATAATTGATCTCGAAAAGGCCTCCCAATATGGTGTAACCGTTGCAATACCATTTTATTTCGTTGCGTAAATTCCTTTCGGACTTGATCTTGGCACGGACCGTAAACCAAAACCTGCCACAGAAAACGGGGATCATAATTAGAAATTGCATGATGCAGTGCTTAATACCGTCTAGAATTAGAACTTAACAGAGCCTAATCACAAACTGAGAATGGCGAAGCTTCCCTTGACAATCCGAACGTTACCTCCACCGTCCTCTAAGCAATGTCATTTAAGCTGCAAGTTTGAAACATAAGATTAAAGTATCGCGACCACAGGATAATATCACAAATACCAGCACATATTACACATACATCTTTGCCTTGTTTTGACATACTCATAACAATACTATCACTACATGAAAATGAGGGCAATGTTTGAAGTCATGATTTGTGAAGTACGAGGTCGATGACGTGTGCATGTCTGCGGAAGATTTAAACATGTCTTGAACATTGCATACAAATATTACAAATGCTACTTGCATTCCTAAAGAGATCAAGATTGCTAATGGAAGCTCACCGAACGATGACCAGGCTGATAGCTACATGTTGATGAGTTTAATGAAGATACTTTCCAGTATGCAACCTGAATATGTTCCAGTCGAGTCATCCTTGACCTCTTTTCCTCCACCAAAATCCCTCAAGTCAGCGATAATGGTTGCGGAATCTCTCCAAATAATTGAAGCAAGAACCACACAGCAAGTTGGAACGACTATCGCACTTACAAGCTATTATCTAATCCTCTGGTGCGAAGCAAAGAGTTTAGAACGAATACATTTAAAACACGGTTCTGGCAAGCAAAATTATCATAATAAGTAAAAACAAAGAAAGAAATCAGAGCATATTCAAGACATATCAAAACGAAAACGAAAATTATTCATCATCTTAAAATTAGCATTAAATCAAACCACATGGAAACTTTTATGACTGAGCTACTTCGCACACGACCGTATGAACCATCACCACTACAAATCAGCTTCTGCTAGAAAACCGAAAGAGGAAACGGATAAGATACTGCAGGATATTGGGGAAATGTGGTTGAGGTTAGTATAAGGACTAACGAAAGTATGCTTGGACCAAAGAGAGGAGTGCTTCGACCAAGTGATCTTCACCTTGCTGGATGACCTGATTGATATTTCTCAGACACGCTCTCAAAAGGACTACACAGACATTGAAGAAACTCTTATTCTTGCCTTGAAGCTATTTATTTAAAGTTTTCCTCCGATTACTCCAAGAACATATCACCCCTGCATTCAGAAAAGTGATTAGCTTCTCACCATACCAGAGTCAAAATGCGGATACGTTGAAATGGAATTGGAAAAGCAGCTACCACATTGGAAAGAGCATATCTTCACCTGCCAAAACAACCATCGACATGTCCCATGTCAAAAAGGAAATTCATAAATCAAGCAATCATGAATACCAAGACATTATCGAAACATGTTTAAGACAAATCCAATTATTTCCAAAGATGTCAAAACCTGCTCAGCTTGAAAGGGAAATGTATTAACCAGCATATCAATTTCCCGAATCAGATTTGAGATTATAAATTGGGAACACCTGCATTACTCTTAAATTCACCTTTTTGTATCCTGCAACCCTATAAGAAACCAAATCAAAACACACAAAAGGGGAATTCACGACAAACACAAAAATCACACAAAAATCCCAATTAGCAAAACCCTAGAAATCAAATCACAATAAGAGCGATACTTATCTTCATCGCCAGAACTCCATCGTGAAACCTCCAGAACCCCTTTTCGCATCCTCACCTTCAAGACGTCGTTTTCCCTCTGAAGAAGGTCCGATTCACCCTCATCATCCACCAATGACCGAAAACCACCGCAAGAAGCTTCCGTTCGCGAACCATCGCCATTACCGTCGCTGAAACCTTCGTCTACCGTCAAAAATCCCATCCTAGCAGAGAAACCATTGAACCGTGAGCCTCTCTTTTTTTTACTAATATTGATGATTTGTTGTTTCCTTTGTTTGTTCTAGTAGAGACCGCAAGAAGAACGGGAGGAGAAGATGGAGGAAATCGAGAAAAGAAACAAGAAGGATCGATCGAAGGCGAGTCAAAGATGGAAGAAGGAGAAACGGAAAGCGGAGGAGGAGAACGAGGGAGAGAGAATCGCGATGAAAGGGGGAATTGGGGGGATTAGGTTTTTTTCATTTTTGTTATCTGTTGTAATCATGTGCGCGTATGCCCATCGTAAATATAATGCACCCTCACATCACGGACACACATCACCACCTAATCCAATCGCACGACCCACGTTGCACATTCACGGTAAACCCTCGCAGGCCCTACCATACACAAACATGAGCGCATCCCTTAATCCCTCCATTAACCTCATTAACTACTCATTAACAACCGTTAATTGCTCTTTTTTTAATTTAATCGTTAAGCTTTTTTAATTAATTCAACTATTAATTAATCTTTTTGCTAATAAGTAATTAAAACAAATTTATAATTTTCTTAATCAACCATCTTTTTTTAATAATTTAATTAACCCCTTTTTTCCTTATAATAATATTTAAAATAAAAAAAATCTACTAATTTAACTTCTGTTTATTTGAAATCTTTATAATAATAACTTAAAACCATATTTGTTTACTATCATTAATAGTAATTATTATTTATTTAAAATCTAAAACTTAATCTTTTTTAACTCAATTTAATGGAAAAAACCTCTTATTTTATAAGAACCAATTTTATTTATCTAAAAAAAATACTTCTATCCAAATTTAAACCCCTTCTAATCTAAGCTAATATCACTAAAAAAATCATAAGTAATAACTTTTCTCAAATTAATCTATTATCCAAAAAACTTTTATTAAAAATAATAAAATCGATTCACATAAATTAATACAACATTTTTATAAAATCAAATTAACCTCACCAATTCAAACATTTTCTTAAAATAATCAAAATCAATCTCCCATAAGAAATCAATTCACCTAAGTTAACCTCGCCTAAAAACAATCAACATCGTAATGTAATTCAATCGATCGTGCAAGCGTGTCCACTTGTAACACCCCAACTCTAACACTTGCGGATAACAGGAAAAAAACAACTCATATAACAAACAGAGCGCAACAACATAAATATTTCACGCATGACGATCGTAATGAAGGTGTGACGACCGTCACACGTCCAGAATTCTTCATATCAGAGATGTTACATTCAACTGAACAGACAATATGCTTTTATGCAACCACATTCAAATAACATACGTAGCACGAAATTGGATGAACAGTCAACAATGTATTACTTAACCATTTAATCATAAAACGACTTGTCATTACCTCCAGCGGAAGTTAATAAGCTTACAATGGTTCAATTAAAATAATGTAGTAAAAGTTCTTCACAAAACTTAGCAACAAGAACATCAACTAAAGCAATAATCTAAATCGTTCATCCCTCCCCAAGAGTGCTACGTATCAGAGCGACCAACGACACCTTAACGACAAAGCGGAAACTCTATTCTGGGCTACCTTCAAATTACCACCAATGGCGGTAACATACAACGTAAAGGGGTGAGATATCAACAACATAGCATAAGGCATGATAAAAGTCATGTTAGAATTATATCACAACAATTAATATTCTCGCGGCTTTATAAATATAATAAACAACTACTACACCGATTCATCGCTCATATACATACTACAAAAATCAAGATATCTCATCAACACGCCATCACAGGCAACACAACTCAATGCGACCCTATGCGACTCAACTATGCATATGCATGTGGTACCATTTTGGGAGACAACACACCACAATTATTCGGGAGACTCACTCCACAATTATCCGGGAGACTCACTCCATAATTATTCGGGAGACTCACCCCATAATCATTTTATTTTGTCATTAATGACACAACCGTCGCTAATCCAGGCCAAATGATATGCTATGAGATGCAACTATTATGGACTATAACATAACAACAACAACTGTGCAACAACCGTGCAACAAGGCATCAAGCCTACAACCAATTATCCATAACAGAACATCACATTTCGCATATATTATGGACTCACAATTTCAACCTGTTCATATAAGAGAACTACCAACAGTATCGTTCCTACGAATAAGACTCTAACACATCTTCGCAGAGAACAATTAAAAACAACATCGTCTCTACAATTGAGAACTCAACAGCATTTCCATGTCAGAGGACGATCAACAGCATTTCCATGTCAGAGGATAATCAACAACATCGTCCTGACAAATGGGGAAAATGGCGCGTGTCGGCGCCGTTTCCCAATTTCACACAAACCGATAACATAACACATTCATTCCTACACTGACAAACCTACGAAAACTAACCCTATGATCCAATTCCCTACATGAAATTGATCATACCCACGGTTATAGAATTGAACCACACCCTTACCTTGGAATTGAGGCCAACTCTACGCTTCTGGTTCTGGTTCTGTTCTATGATAAATCTTCTGCAATTCTCCTCCAATTTTCACCGATCGACAATCCTTCCGTTCTCCACTTCTCTCAACTACGATACTTTTCTTTTAGTTATTTTTTTCGCCAAACAACGACAAAATAAGAGTAAGTGAAATGTGACATAACCGTAATAAAATTCCCCACGTTCCAATTCTGCAGTTACTGGATTTTATTACTATGACGATTGTAACAAGCGTCACGACCGTGAAGGCCATGACGAGCGTAACAAGTTCATGACGAGCGTCACGACCGTCACATGCCTGTGACTACCGTCACATGAGCAAAATTTAGACAGAACATCTCTTAAGCTTTCCAACGCTTTGAACGGGGACTAAAACCGACTTACGGATCAAGAGATATGAATTTTCGAAGTTTTCCCTAAAAATGCTACGGGATTTTGCACTTCTGCCCGAAAATTCGACCGATTCAATTCCTTTCTTCGAGACAAACACATACTCAAATACGACTACGACACAACGAGACATGGCAAAGTCATAACTAAATTTAATCAAAATAAAACGGGCGTTACAACTCTCCCCTACTAAAAGAATTTCGTCCTCGAAATTACCTCAATCAAACAGCTCGGGATAAGACTCCCGCATCTTGCTCTCCAGTTCCCACGTCAAGCTTTCTCCAGCAGCTCCCAACCAAACCACTTTCACCAAGGCAATCTCTTTTCCTCTTAATGTCTTCACCTCACGATCATCAATTCTCACAGGCTTTGTCTCTACAGTAAGATTATCACGTACTTGCACATCGTCCATAGGAATGACATGCGATGGATCTGAAATATACTTGCGGAGCTGAGACACGTGAAATACATCGTGCAAATTCGACAAATTAGGCGGCAGCGCCACTCGATATGCAACCTTTCCTACTTTGTCCAATATCTGGTACGGACCAATGAAACGAGGAGTAAGCTTCTTAGATTTCAAAGCTCTGCTAACTCCAGTCACAGGCGTGACTCTCAAAAACACATGATCTCCAGCTTCAAATTCTAAATCCTTCCTGCGCCTATCATGATAGCTTTTCCGTCTACTCTGTGAAGCTTTCATCTTTTCTCGAATTAACTTCACCTTCTCAATAGTCTCTCGAACAATCTCCGGTCCGAGTACTACACTCTCCCCTGATTCATACCAACACAACAGAGTCCTACACCGCCGACCATACAAAGCTTCGAACATTGCCATTCCGATACTAGAGTGATAACTATTATTATAAGTGAACTCTATCAACAGAAGGTAAGTATCCCAGGAACCACCTTCCTCCAGAACACAGGCTCTCAACAAATCTTCTAAAGACTGAATAGTCCGTTCAGTCTGACCATCTGTTTGAGGGTGGTATGCTGAAGTCAACCTCAACTTAGAACCCAATGCCTCTTGCATACTCTTCCAAAACTCAGAAGTAAACCTCGAATCTCTATCCGACACAATACACAACAGAACACCATGTAACTTAACAACCACTCTGACATAAATCTCTTCCAACTTCGATACCGGAAAAGTGATGTTAATAGGAATAAAGTAAGCTGACTTTGTAAGCCTATCAACAATCACCCAAATAGAATCACATCCTCTCTGAGTGTTTGGAAAACCTGTTACAAAATCCATTGAAATGCTGTCCCATTTCCACTCTAGAATCTCTAACAGTTGCATCAACCCAGCAGGTTTCTGATGCTCGACTTTCGACTTCTGACAAGTCAAACATGCATACACAAATCGTGCTACATCACGCTTCATACGAAGCCACCAAAACAGATTTCTCAAATCACTATACATCTTCGTCACCCCTAGATGAATACTCAACTTACTTCTGTGACTCTCTTCCAGAATCGCCTTCTTCATATCTGCACTATCAGGAATACAAATACGACCACGAAATCTCAACACGCCCTGCGCATCCAACTGATAATCATTATTTTTCGAATGGTCTACTCCAGGCATTAAATCTACTAACTTCACATCTAATTTCTGAGCCTCTATGATGCTGTCCAGAAAATCATTATTAATCTTTAACATGCCCAACTTCACACTCTTCGGTGTTACTTCACAAACTAAACTCAGATCTCTGAATTGCTCAATCAATTCCAACTCTTTAGCCATCATTGCTGACATATGCAAAGTCTTGCGGCTTAAGGCATCAGCTACAACATTAGCTTTTCCCGGATGGTAATGTAAACCAAAATCATAATCTTTTAATAGTTCCAACCACCTTCGTTGTCTCATGTTCAGTTCCTTTTGATCAAACAAGTACTTCAAACTCTTATGGTCACTAAACACTTCGAAATCTTGAACCATAAAGATAATGCCTCTAAATCTTAAGCACAAACACAATAGCAGCAAGTTCTAAATCGTGCGTAGGATAATTCTTCTCGTGGATTCTCAACTGTCTTGAAGCATAAGCAACTACTTTATTATTCTGCATGAGCACACCTCCTAAACCAAACTTAGAAGCATCGCAGTATACCACAAACAGTTCTTCTGCATTAGGCAAGGTCAACACCGGAGCAGACGTCAACCTCTTCTTTAACTCTATAAAACCTGCTTCGCATTGAGCATCCCACACAAAGGTTTTCCCTTTACAAGTCAACTTAGTTAACGGAAGGGCCAACTTAGAAAAACCTTCGATAAACCTTCTGTAATAACCAGCAAGTCCCAAAAAGCTTCTAATTTTCGTTGTCGACTTTGGAGTTTCCCATTGCGACACGGAATCAACCTTAGATGGATCTACAGCAATTCCACTACCTGATATAACATGACCCAGAAAGCTAACTTCTTCCAACCAGAAGTCGCACTTCGACAGTTTTGCAAACAACTTCCTTTCTTTCAACACTTGCAGTACTAACCTCAAGTGCTCAACATGCTCCTCCTTCGATTTAGAATAAATTAAGATATCATCAATGAATACTACCACAAATCGATCCAAATACTCGTGAAAGATATGGTTCATGTACTCCATAAAAACTCCCGGCGCATTAGTAACACCAAAAGGCATTACCGTAAACTCATAGTGTCCATATCTAGTTCTGAACGTCGTCTTCTGAACATCATCATCTTTTACCTTAATCTGGTGATACCCTGACCTCAAATCAATTTTACTAAACACCCGCGCCCCAACCAACTGATCCATCAAGTCATCAATTCTGGGAAGCGAATATTTATTCTTAATTATTACTTTATTTAGTTGTCGGTAATCAATACACAATCTCATACTACCATCCTTCTTCTTTACTAGTAATACCGGATCTCCCCACGGCGATACACTTGGTCTAACGAACTTCTTCTCAAGTAAGTCTTCCAACTGTTTCTTCAACTCTACCAATTCAGATGCAATCATCCTGTACGGCGCCATAGACACAGGTCTGGTACCAGGTACAAGATCAATAGAAAATTTAATTTCCCGTTCCGGAGGAACTTCAAGAATTTCATATGGAAACACTTCCGGAAAGTCACAAACAACCTCTAACTCATCAATTATCGCTTGATTCTCAACGGATAATGATGCCACCAACGCAAACACCTGAGCATCTCCTAGCAATATCTGCTTCATCTGTTTCGTAGTTATCAAACGGGCTCCCTCCTCCTCAGGCATAGAAAACCTCACCGACTTATCAAAGCAATTAATATGAACACAGTTATACTCTAACCAGTTCATGCCTAAAATTACGACCATCCAACTTAGTGGCAAACAGACTAAGTCAACCAGGAAATCTCTATCAAACATTGACAAAGGACATTTCAAACACACCAGAGATGTAGTCACTGATCCCTTAGCTGGAGTCTCAACTACCATCTCCCCATTCATGTGAGATAACACAAGACCCAAACGTTCAACACAATCAGCAGCAATAAAACAATGAGAAGCACCAGTGTCAATAATAGCAAGTAAAGGAGTACTATTAATGAAACAAGTCCCCTTAATCAGCCTGTCATCGCTGGACGTCTGAGTTCCAGTTAGAGCGAACACTCTTCCATCAGTCTGTTCTTTCTTAGACTTTTGACACTTGTCACACATGTGTCCTTCTTCGCCTCAGTTAAAATAGACTATTCCTTTGCGCTTGCACTCGGTAACAGCGTGTCCGCGCTCGCTGCAACGGTAACATCTCGCTGGTCCAGAGTTACATACATTACTCTTATGACCAGGCTTCCCACACTTATAGTAAACAATACTAGCAGGAGCATCTCCCCTACTAGTTTTCTTACCATCAGTTGATCTCTATTTCCCTTTTCCAACTGGAGGGTCATAAGGCTTACCACGACTCTGCTGCGGCTTGCCTCTCCTCTCGCTCAGCAGCTTGTAGTGAGCATTGCTATCTTCTTCAAAGATTCTACAGCTTTCAACCAACGAGTCGAATACACGGATCTTCTGATATCCAATTGCCTTCTTGATGTCAGATTTCAATCCATTCTCAAACTTGATGCATTTAGAGAATTCAGCAATCTCTGCGTTGTAGTGCGGATAAAACTTGGCCAACTCTTTAAACTTCACAGCATACTCCGTAATAGATCTGTTTCCTTGCTTCAACTCAAGAAACTCAATCTCTTTCTTCCCACGAACATCTTCCGGGTAATACTTCTTCAGAAATTCCCTACGGAATACAGTCCAAGTGATTTCCTCACCTGCGGCTTCCAATATTGGACGAGCTTCTAGCCACCAGTCATCAACTTCGGCTGCTAGCATATGAGTCCCATAACGAACCTTTTGCGCTGGAGTACAGTCCATCACACGAAAGATTCTCTCCATCTCCTTCAATCAATCCAGTGCACCATCAAGATCATGCTTACCCTTGAAGG
The DNA here is from genome assembly GCA_963859935.3 of Lathyrus sativus. NCBI lineage: Eukaryota > Viridiplantae > Streptophyta > Magnoliopsida > Fabales > Fabaceae > Lathyrus > Lathyrus sativus. Next base: position 357,461,209 of record OZ012737.1, read on the forward strand.
TAGGCGGATTCTCCCGCTGAAATGTTGCTAAACTGCGAGATCCAGCATCTCCAGCAGGATCCGACTGATGTTCACTAGCATTAGCTAAAGCTTGCAGTGCAGCAGCAATTGCAACATCATTCCTTCCAGCCATTTCACTCAAACTGCAACAACCAACCGTCAGATTTCGCAAATAATGAGACTCTCGTGCTAGGCACGACGACTGACTCGACGACACTAGACAACTTGGCCGGACGGACCGACCTGCTCTGATACCACTAATGTAACACCCCAACTCTAACACTTGCGGATAACAGGAAAAACAACAACTCATATAACAAACAGAGCGCAACAGCATAAAAATTGCACGCATGACGATCGTAATGAAGGTGTGACGGTCGTCACACGTCCAAAATTCTTCATATCAGAGATGTTACGTTCAACTGAACTGACAATATGCTTTTATGCAACCACATTCAAATAACATACGTAGCACGAAATTGGATGAACAGTCAACAATGTATTACTTAACCATTTAATCATAAAACGACTTGTCATTACCTCCGGCGGAAGTTAATAAGCTTACAACGGTTCAATTAAAATAATGCAGTAAAAGTTCTTCACAAAACTTAGCAACAAGAATATCAACTAAAGCAATAATATAAATCGTTCATCCCTTCCCAAGAGTGCTACGTATCAGAGCGACCAACGACACCTTAACGATAAAGCGGAAACTCTATTCCGGGCTACCTGCAAATTACCACCAATGGCGGTAACATACAACGTAAAGGGGTGAGATATCAACAACATAACATAAGGCATGATAAAAGTCATGTTAGAATTATATCACAGCAATTAAGATTCTCGCGGCTTTATAAATATCATAAACAACTACTACACCGATTCATCGTTCATATACATACTACAAAAATCAAGACATCTCATCAACACGCCATCACGGGCAACACAACTCAATGCGACCCTATGCGACTCAACTATGCATATGCATGTGGTACCATTTTGGGAGACAACACTCCACAATTATTCGGGAGACTCACTCCACAATTATCCGGGAGACTCACTCCAAATTATTCGGGAGACTCACTCCACAATTATTTTATTTTGTCATTAAAGATACAACCGTCGCCAATCCAGGCCAAATGATATGCTATGAGATGCAACTATTATGGACTATAACACAACAACAACAACTGTGCAACAACCGTGCAACAAGGCATCAAGCCTACAACCAATTATCCATAACAGAACATCACATTTCGAATATATTATGGACTCACCATTTCAACCTGTTTATATCAGAGAACTACCAACAGTATCATTCCAACGAATAAGACTCTAACACATCTTCGCAGAGAACAATTAAAAACAACATCGTCTCTACAATTGAGAACTCAACAACATTTCCATGTTAGAGGACAATCAACAATATCGTCCTGAAAAATGGGAAAATGGCGCGTGTCGGCGCCGTTTCCCAATTTCACACAAACCGATAACATAACACATTCATTCCTACACTGACAAACCTACGAAAACTAACCCCATGATCCAATTCCCTACATGAAATTGATCATACCCACGGTTATAGAATTGAACCCCACCCTTACCTTTGAATTGAGCCAACTCTACGCTTCTGGTTCTGGTTCTGTTCTAAGATAAATCTTCTGCAATTCTCCTCCAATTTTCACCGATCGACAATCCTTCCGTTCTCCACTTCTCTCAACTATGATACTTTTCTTTTAGTTATATTTTTCACCAAACAATGACAAAATAAGAGTAAGTGAAATATGGAATAACCATACTAAAATTCCCCACGTTCCAATTCTGCAGTTACTGGATTTTATTACTATGACGATCGTAACAAGCGTCACGACCGTGAAGGCCATGACGAGCGTAACAAGTTCATGACGAGCGTCACGACCGTGACTACCGTCACGTGCCTATGACGACCGTCACATCAGCAAAATTTCATTTTTCCTAGACAGAACATCTCTTAAGCTTTCCAATGCTTCGAACGGGGACTAAAACCGACTTACGGATCAAGAGATATGAATTTTCGAAGTTTTTCCTAAAATTGCTACGGGATTTTGCATTTCTGCCCGAAAATTCGACTGATTCAATTCCTTTATTCGAGACAAACACATACTCAAATACGACTACGACACAACGAGACACGACAAAGTCATAACTAAATTTAATCGAAATAAAACAGGCGTTACAGACTCCACTCATATTCACAATTCACACTTTCACTCACTTAGCGCTTTCATGCGTGTGTATGTTTACTTTATCTATATCATTTCTTTTCGCAATTTACAATTATCGTATTTATCTCTCTTGCATCACATTCCGTTCAAAGGAAGAACCTACACATGATTCAACACTTGTGTGTAGTGCATCTCATTTTGCATCATACTCCCCTATGATCCTTGATCCCATTCAAGTTGATCTCTTAAGATAGATCCTACCCCATAAGGAGGACCTTTGTCTTTTTTTTACAACATAGGAAAACAAAGCAACTCAATTCAAACTATTCAAACACATTAGAGAATAATATGTTAATCATCTTAAGCGAGATAAAACTTCTTCCGCCCCATATCAATACAATCAATATGTAGGGACTTTTCCGCTTAAGAGAGATATAGGCGTACTTGTTGATAATCCGAGTACCTAAGCCCTTCTCTTAAAGTGTTGCAAAGACTATTTTTTATAACTTGTGGTGGCTAAAGTCAAGTAAACTCTCTTAAAATGACAACTTGTCTTTTCTACTAAAGTCAATCAACCAACTACCCTAATCCCGTAGGAACTTCGACCACAGTTAAAGAACTCCTTAAACCCTTTAGGGGAACTACAAATACTCTGATTCCATTCCCGTCAGGATATGTAGGCATAAGATGCAATATCTTATCGAGTATACTTATAAATAAACCCCTAGGTCTTTAATCCCTTAAGCAGATAACCCTTAGCAATAAAACAAACATAAAACAAGAGGTTCCTGTAGAGTACTACAGAAACTTAGAATACTAGCACCTTCCCTAAGTTTAACCAACCCCCGAACCTATAACTCTCTAGCTTGCATTTGCATTGCATTGTGGGTAATTCGATCTTTATCCCTTCCTTTGGACAAATCAAAGTTCGGTTGCAAATGAATTAGATTCAAGTTAATCAATAGCTTGGTATCCAAATTTCACCGCGACAACGCTATGTTTTTATATTTACCGAAATATTATGATGTTGGCCTTAGTGCCTAAGTAATGTTGAATTATGTGACGAACATGAATGTTCCCGTTAAGAGAATTATGATATAAAATGAATCCGCTGCTACATGCGAAGTGAAATTTTGAAAAGCATGATTATTTATTAAAGTGTTAATGAGCATGACAAGTGGTTTTTGATGTTTTGAAAATTATGTGTGACACCCTTTTGTGAATGCATGATGATTTACTCTGATTATTTATATATATTCTGCAGGGTTTAGAAGGGTGTTACATTAGGGGTATCATAGCCTAGTTGGTCCATCCGGCCAAGTTGTCTAATGTTGTTTGTTCCTTAGTATGCGACATGTGTGTGAAAACACTGTCAGTACACGTTTATTTTTCTAAACCTTGTCTGCAAAAGTGGGATTGAAATAAGTGGGGCAGAAAGTTGTGCTTCTCCAAGATGCTTCAAGTGTGGAGTGGTCGCTCAATATGTTGTTAAACGCTATTATAGTTTGGTAAAGATGGTTTATTCCCCATTATGATTGTCGGCTGTCTATTGACAAATTGAGGAACTGATCACCCTTAATCTCTTGTTGATAGTAGACAGGATCATGTTGGATGGAATAAACGCGTCTTGCGAGCTTAGATGGTGTGTGCAGTGAATTATTTGGAGTTAAGCCAAGTTCTTACAGATTGTTTTGATGAGTTGGTGCAAGATGGTGCGAAAGTGTTTATGTTGGTGGCAACTCTGAGTGTTAATGGAAGTGGTGAAGTTGGTGGTGTCCCAATTATTTATGATTTTCAGAAGGTATTTCCTGATGAGATAAGAGATTTACCGCTGGAACAAGAAGTGGGGTTTAGAATCGACTTAATTCTTGGAACTAGTCCGGTATCGATGGTTCCATATCGTATGTCCGCGTCAGAATTGAAAGAGTTGAAGAGTAAACTTGAAGATCTACTTGAGAAAAGGTTTATTCGTCCAAGTGTGTCACCGTGGGGTGCACCAGTTTTGTTTGTTAAGAAGAGAGAAGGTTCTATGAGACTTTGTGTGGACTACAGACAATTGAAAAAGATGACTATCAAGAATAAATATCCACTTCCGAGGATTGATGATTTGATGGATCAGTTGATTGGTGTGAGTGTCTTTAGTAAGATAAATATGAGATCTGGGTATCATCAGATTCGTGTGAAGGCTGAAGATATTCAGAAGACTGCTTTTAGAACGAGGTATGGACATTACGAGTAATTTTGTGATGCCATTTGGTGTGACTAATGCACCAGGTGTATTTATGGAGTACATGAATAGGATTTTCCATTCTTATTTGGACAAGTTTATGGTGGTGTTCATTGATGATATTTTAATCTATTCAAAGAGTGAAGAAGAACATGTCGAGCATTTGAGGATTGCGTTATCTATGTTAAAAGAGAAGCAGTTATATGCTAAAATTTCTAAGTGTGATTTTGGTTAAAGGAAGTGAGTTTCCTTGGTCATGTGATTTCAAGTAGAGGTATGGCAGTTGATCCGTCGAAGGTTGAAGCGGTATCGCAATGGAAGACTCCGAAATTAGTTTTTGAGATTAGAAGTTTTCTTGGTTTGGCAGGTTATTATCGGAAATTCATTGAAGGATTTGCCATGTTATCATGGCTGTTGACGCAGTTGACTAGGAAGGGTCAAGCTTTTGTTTGGGATACAAAGTGTGAAGAAAGTTTTCAAGAGCTTAAGAGAAGATTGATGACAGCTCCTGTTTTAATTTTTCCGAATCCAGCATAACCGCTTATTGTGTATTGTGATGCTTCCTTGATGGGTTTAGGAGGTGTGTTGATGCAAAATAAACAAGTTGTAGCTTATGCTTCAAGGAAACTTAAAGTGCATGAGAGGAATTATCTGACGCATGACTTAGAGTTGGCCGCCGTTGTAATTGTGTTGAAGCTTTGGAGGCATTATTTGTGTGGTACGAGATTTGAAGTGTATAGCGATCATGAGAGTTTGAAGTATCTCTTTGATCAGAAATAACTGATGTGAGGCACAGGAGATGGTTAGAGATTTTGAAAGATTATGATTTCGGGTTGAATTACCATCCGAGTAAAGCAAATGCGGTAGCTGATGCATTGAGTAGGAAATCTTTACATATGTCGATGATGATGGTAAAAGAGTTGGAAATGATTGAGCAATTTCGTGATTTGAGTTTGGTGTGTGAGAAGACTTCTTACGGAGTTTAGCTTGGTATGTTAAAGCTTACTAGTGGTATCCGTGACGCGATTCGAGAAGGACGGAAATCCGATTTGGGTATTAGTTGATCGGTTGACTTTGATCAATCAAGGTCAAGGTGGTGATTTTCGGATTAATGAAAATGGTATCATGAGATGTCGTGATAAAGTTTGTGTTCCAGATATTATTGAGCTGAAGAAGAGTATTCTTGAAGAAGGGCATCGTAGTGGATTTAGTATTCATCCGGGTGCTACTAAGATGTATCAAGATTTGAGGAAAGTATTTTGATTGCCTCGTATGAAGAAGGATATTGCCGAGTTTGTGTATTCTTGTTTGACTTGTCAGAAGTCAAAGATTGAGCATCAGAAATCGTCGGGCTTGATGCAACCGTTGTTTATTCCTGAGTGGAAATGGGATAGTATATCTTTGGATTTTGTGTCTGGTTTACCTAGAACACCGAGTAACTTTGAAGCTATTTGGATTATTGTGGATAGATTGACGAAATCTGCTCACTTTATCCCTATGCGAATGGATTACCCGTTGGAGAGATTGGCATAGCTGTACATTGAAAGGATTGTCAGTTTGCATGGTATTCTGTCTAACATTGTATCAGATAGAGATTCGAGGTTTACTTCGAGATTTTGAGAGAGTTTGAAAAGTGCTTTGGGCATGAAGTTACGTTTGAGTTCTGCTTATCATCCGCAGACCGATGGTTAGACTGAGAGGATGATTCAGTCACTTGAGGATCTTTTGAGAGCTTGTGTGTTGGAAAAGGGAGGAGCTTGGGATAACTACTTACCTTTGATTGAATTTACTTACAACAACAGTTTTCATTCGAGTATTAGAATGACACCATTTGAGGCATTATATGGTAGGCGGTGTAGGACGCCATTGTGTTAGTATGAGTCGGGAGAGAGTGTCGTGGTTGGATCGAGATGGTCCGACAGACCACTGATAAGATTAAGATGATTCGAGAGAAGATGAAGATTTATTGGAGTCGTGGAAAGAGTTATCATGACAAGAGGAGGAAAACACTTGAGTTTCAAGAGGGAGATCATGTGTTTCTTCGAGTTACTCTGATAACTGGTGTTGATAGAGCGTTGAAGTCGCGTAAGTTAACGCCGCGTTTTATTGATCCTTATCAGATTTTGCAGAGGATAGGAGAGGTAGCCTATCGTGTTGCTTTGCCACCGTCGCTCGCTAACCTTCATGACGTGTTCCATGTATTTCAGTTGAGGAAATACATTGCGGATCCGTCTCATGTAGTTCAAGTGGATGATGCGCAGGAGAGGGATAACTTGACTGTGGAGACATCACCTACGCGGATAGAGGATCTAGAGTTGAAGCAACTTCGTAGTAAAGATATTTCTTGGTGAAATTCGCTTGGGGAGGACCAACTGGTAGAATGTGATTGGGAGCTTGAGAGTCAGATGAGGGAGTCTTATCCCGAGTTATTCGTTTAAGGTAATTTTCGAGGGCGAAAATCTTTTAAGTGGGGGAGGGTTGTAACAGTCCAATTTTTTTAATAATTAATTATTTGTACAAATTAATTGATTTATGTGATTTATTTGATTTAAATGAATTATTTGATTTATTTAATTTATATGAGTTAATTGATTTAATTGATTTAATCTAAATATGTGATTTATGGAATTAATTAAATTAATTGATTTATTTATTTGGTAGAATAGTGTATAATTGCTAGATTAATTAGTTGGGCCTAATTTGAGGTGTGTGAATAGAAAGTGAGAGGAGTTGGGTAAAGCGCAATAGAAAGGATTAAATTGTTAGGGTTTTAGATAAGAGGAGTTAGTAAAAGAAGGGAAAGGGGAAAAGAGAATAGAAGAGAAGGAGAGAAGAAGAGAAAGAGGCAAGAGGAAAAGATGAAGGGAAGAGAGAAATCAGAATGCAAACATCCATGGAATCAAAGATTCTTCTTCATAAGAAACCTAATGTAAGGGTGGGCATTCTCTCATTATTGGGATTTTGGGTTAATGATTAATGGGTAGAAGTTGTGTAGGGAGAAACCCTAAAATTTAGAATTGTGGGTTAATGGTTAATGAGTAGAAGTTTATGTAGGATAAAACCCATAGATTTCTCATGATTTAGTGAATTTTCGAGTTTTATGAATGTCCTAATATGAGGGGATTGATTATGGTAGCAAAGGAGGAAATGGTTGATAAAAATACAATTTTCTACATAATTTTTCAAAAACGCACAGTGAGCAATCGATTGCACTGATATGTCAATCGATTGCATACTGAACAAAACTGTTGAAAACTGAATTTTTAGCTGTCCAATCGATTGCACTAATATGTCAATCGATTGCGCAACAAGACAGTAGCTAAAAATATGAGAAATTGGGTCATACAATCAATTGCACAATAACTTCAATCGATTGCATGTTGTGTAGAAGCTGAAATAAGTGAATTTTCCACATGACCAATCGATTGCACAATAACTCCAATCGATTGCACTAACTGAAACTTGGAAAAATCATGTACTGAAAGTTTGATTACACAGAGTCATTGGTTAATTGAATCTTAACTAAAACATGGATTAATTGGGATGATTTATTGATTATTTACTTAAGTATTGATTGATTATAAACCTTTGTTTAGTTATTGAGATATCAATTGTTGTTTAACAATTTGATTGTGTATTGAATATTGAATTCATTCATTGGTGATGGATTGATTGTTCTTTGTGTAATCATTGAACTGTGTTGTGAATTGTGATTGAATCTAATTGATTCTTGTGCATTACTTGATAAATGTAATGATGAGGTGTGAAAGTATGAATACTTTGATTATTATGAAATATGTTGTGTGTGCAATCATGTTATAATTCTTGTGTGATGAATTATTTGAAAATGCATGGGATTAAGATGCGGGAACGGTCTTAAGTGCATTTGGTTGTTGATTGCATACGCATCATTTGTGTCAAGAGGCAATGCTTGCTAGTTTCGTGTAGGCTAGTGACTTGTCCCAAACCTAGAGCGGGATTTGAAAGCTTAGGGAACGGGGTTTTGTTTGTTATTGGTCTAGGGAACGGACCCGGTTTAAGTGTAAAAACCGAAAAATAATAACAAGTGTTGGTACCACATGGCATGGGTTGCATTGAGTTGCAAAGACTTGCATGGCATATATGAAAGTATGCATATGCGTATGACTTGTTGAATTGGGAGTTGTGAATATATGATTGTTATATGAAAGTATGCATATGTGTATGACTTGTTGAATTGAGAGTTGTGAATATATGATTGTTATATGAAAGTATGTATATGTGTATGACTTATGGAATTGGGAGTTGTGAATATATGATTGTTATATGAAAGTATGTATATGTGTATGACTTATTGAATTGGGATTTGTGAATGTATGGTTGTTGAATGATATTGGCTGATGAAAATTGAAGTGTGAGAATATTGGTGTTTGTCCTGACATGCTTTACATTATTCATTATCTTATGATTTCAATAATGATGTGAATTCTCACCCTTCTGCTGGAATGATGTCCTATCTGACATCGTGCAGGTATCAAGAGTAGAGCTGTTCGCAGTTGCGTGCTCGCTGTTGGTCTAGCCATTTAGTATTTTAGTTATGTTGTGTCGGGTCATGTAACACCGGGATCGTTTTGTTTATGTTTTAGAGATACTTTATATACTCTACGCTATGTTTTTATATTTACCGAAATATTATGATGTTGGCCTTAGTGCCTAAGTAAAGTTGAATTATGTGATGAACATGAATGTTCCCGTTAAGAGAATTATGATATAAAATGAATCCGCTGCTACATGCAAAGTGAAATTTTGAAAAACATGATTATTTATTAAAGTGTTAATGAGCATGACAGATGGTTTTTGATGTTTTGAAAATTATGTATGACACCCTTTTGTGAATGCATGATGATTTACTCTGATTATTTCTATATATTCCGCGGAGTTTAGAAGTGTGTTACATTGAACGTCAATTGCCTTAAAGACTTATACAAAAAGTTTTAAAAACTCGGAGATAGTTTTTTCTTAAACATCATGTGCCAAATATAAAGATAATATTATTTAGTATAAATCACGAAAATAAATCTCATATAAACAAGTTCATTTTTTCATAAATACTATCTATAAACATGTCAATGTTTACCTTATCAGACCTCTTTTATCAATATAGTCAGTCTTTTGCTTACACTTTCATAGTAGATGGTTTTTCAAGTATTCCACTAATAGAAATTCTAGTTATAACATGAAAGTTAAATCATATTGTTTAAGTCAAAACTATTAGAAATTAAAAATGTGATCTAAAATTGTGAATCAACAAAAATATAGAAAAAAATGTTTTTAAGTATTATGTACTAAATCATATATCTATTTTTAATTCATACAAAATGCATGGACAGTCTATGGCACTTTCTTTACCTCTATCAAGTGTGTCATTACCTTTCCACATTACTTATTGTTTTCCATTTAGCAAGTACAAGAAGATGTAACTAGCTAGGTAAGTCTTGGAATAAAGGAAAGAACACTAATATCTCAATTGGTCTCTCTTTTTTGCACAAATAGCACAATACATTGGTCATTACTTTAAACCAAAAAAGTCCATTTAATAATGATTGTCAGAAAGACAAGTGTCGAATAATTAGGTTATGCATAAAGTAATCTATTTTAGTACACTAATCATACATAAGTACAGCCGAAAACATACACACATAAGTAAATTGAGATAGGCTTTTAATTATTTGTTTATTTACCAATTGTCCATGTTCCCTCACTACTATATGGTTTAATTTAATTAGGCACCCGAACTAAAAATTATATAATAGAAGCACATTGAGGACAATGATTAGGTGCACTAGTTATTTGAGCCAATGAAGGTATTAAAAATATGGAAAGGGAAAAGCATGGTGGGCTCGGTTAGGATTGATTCAGGTTTGATTGAAAAAAGTAAATACAATTTTGGTTTTCTTAGTATGATATGTTTGATTACTTTGGGAGAAAATATAAAAATTCACATCGAAAATAGATAAAGTTGTGTAAAGTTTTGTAAAAAAGGGTACCAAGTAAGTTAAAATGAGTTGAGGTCTTATAAAAATTTGATATGTTATATGATTATTTTAACTCAAAGAGGAAAGAGGGTTTCCCAATACATCTCATATGTTTTTTCTTAAATCATTTGAAAATTTAAAAGTTTTTTCCTTCATGTTTGGAGGTTATGAACGCACTCGTCTGCAAATTTTTATTAATATTTAACATTATTTACGAATATTTTTTACATATAGATATCATGATACAATAAGTTAACTTTTTAAATCAGAGTATTTTTGAATATTTTATAAGGTTTTGAAGAAATATTCAAAGTGTAATCAACAACCAAATTACTATTCAGTCTCATATCGAACAATTTTCATCTTATTAGCCGGTTTTATATGATTGAATTAGGTTTAATCACATTTCATAATATTATATTAGAGTCTGATTTAATATCCATTACACCATCCACCATTTAGTTTTATACCCAGACGTAAATCTTAAAGATAAAAGGAACGGTTAAAAGTCTCATATTAAACAATTTATAACATGGACATATGTTTATACGGGGAAGATATGAATTGTTGAGATATTAGATATAATTTAAGTTGAATTATGTAGTTTAAGTCTAAAGTTAATTAGAATTTAGGATTTATTACTTTACTTAATAGACAAGTTAGTTATATATAATACATAATTTGTAATTCAGTTACTTAATAGACAAGTTAGTTATATATAATACATAATTTGTAATTCTGTTATTTTTATTCAATTCAATAATACAAACCTTATTGTTTTACTCTATCGCTTTCTCTGCTCATTAAAAGTGTCTCACGCACTAACAAATTGGTATCAGAGTCTGGTTAGATTCTTGATTGTATTTTCAAGAATCACACGTCAGAGATCTTGTTTTCGGGATCGTGGGTTGCTGTTAATCAATCGCTACAAAGATGAATGGTAACAGAAATTTACCAAACTCCCTTCAACCTCTTGACGAAAAGAACTGACTTTGATGGAGAAAACATATGCAATCTCTATTTGTCTTTCATGAAACTCTAGAAGTGGTTACTAATGATGCTCCCGTGCTTGATGAAGATGCAACCAATGGACAGAGAACCGCTCACAAGTGTCATATCCTCATTTCTCACCCTTAGCCTTGCATGTCATACAATCATCATTATCAGCATCATTTGGTGCATATCATACTTTTGAGTGGGAAGGGAAGATGTTTGCTTCAAGGCAAGTGTTTGGATTTGGATTAGTGTTTCTCTAGGCACAACTTAACAAGAGTGTGATGTGATGTTAAGGGAGACCTTTTTATGTCCTAGTTGGCCAGGCTTAATACTTAATGGATGGATGATGTTCAATGACCATGCCTTTGAGTGCCAGTACCTTTGGGGAAAAAAGGCTTGTGTTACGACTATTGACTTTGGATTGATAATTTAATTCCAAGATGAAAATTCAATTCAATTTAATTCAAAACCCCAAGTATTCCAGCTCATAACCAAGGCTTCGGGTTGTGCCAAGATGATAAAGCTCTGAATTTTGAGCCTCAAATTCATTTCAGAAAGTCAAAGTCAAGGTTCAGTTCCAAGATTCAAATCTAAGATTCAATTCATTATCTTTTCCAAATCCAATCCATTTTCAAATTTTCTCAAGGATAAAGGTTAAGCAAGAATGGGCAAGACATGAAATGGTAACCATTTTAAAAAGCAAGAAGGATTAAAGGATGTGTGCTATTGTGGTTTCCTACTTGGATGAGCATCCATTGATTAAATTCATATAAGATTGAGTGGTCATCATCCAACATAATTGAAGAGAAAAAAACACAAACCAATTGGCACATGAAATACCTAGTTATATCACATTATGACAACCTTCACAAGATTAAGGTCTCATGAGTTTCAAAAATCATTGAGATAAAGCGTGATTAATTAAATGAATTCAAATCTTTACAATATGTAATTAATGTTCAATTAAACTTCACAAGAACACCATGACAAATTACAAAGGATCAATAACAAGTTTATAATTTAACAATAAGCTTCTTTCAAGTACACAACAGTCACCAAAACATTTACAAGCAATTCACGTGTTAGCCATTCCAAACCCTATTATCTGCACCACCTTCAAGAAAGCCTAATAAAGATAAATCAGGAAACATTAGAACTCCTGACTTCAATTTATTTTATTGAGTTGTGCAACGAAGCTAAAGTTGAGCACTGCCAGCCACTAGAGATTTAAGAAGCCGTGGTCGTTATGTCCACCATGTGTTGAATTTACGTGGGCAGGCTTCATTATGTGAAAAGTGTAGTCAATGGTGTGACATCTGTCCAATTTGTAGATTCCCAATTCCAAAAAAGTGATACTAAAGTGCGCCAACGACTCTATTACGAGTGCATGGAAGCTGGCCTTATTTCCAAAAAGTGTATGTATGGATGAAATAGCTGTTTCCATTGATCCTGTCATAGCATTTTTTGTTAGATGAAGTGGTAGTGAAGAATTGTTGCAAGAGGACATTCAAAACTATCATGACTGAGCTACAAGGAATTTATAATCTTGGCATCCCGTGAATGAAAGAGAGATTAAGCTTACTGTTGAAATTTTCACCATACCTGAAGGGCATATCAAATGTGCTAGACATTTTGGAGTCATCTTTTAAGAGTACTCATTCAGTGACCTTCTTAAAGACAAAGCAACGAATTCAAAATCAAATTCAGAAATCCAAACTGTGAAATCAAGATTCTCAGATATCAGCATATGTTTTGATGAAGACAAACCACTTAAAGAAGGCAAAGATGATCAACCTCAAGCATTAGGACAAACACAACTTTAAGGATGTTTTCCACAGAAGGTATAATGAGAACGTCCATTAAAGTATCTAAGTCCTAAATTGCTCAAAACATTAAAAGTTTACTTACACTTTTTTTTACACTTCACAAGCTTTTAAAATGAGAATTTTTCTAGGTTTCTTATAAGTGCAATCGATTGCACTCTTGGAGCAATCAATTGCATGATCAAATTCTTAACTCATTTTTTTCTTCTGTTTCAGTAAGCAATCAATTGTTGCTTTGATGCAATCGATTGCATACTTAAAGTTTTCAAAATTTTCACTTCTGTTTTGAAGTGCAATCGATTGGTCCAAAGGTGCAATCGATTGCTCTTTTGAAAATTTGAATTTTCAAGTAAAATTATGAAGGTGCAATCGATTGGCCTCTTTGTGCAATCGATTGCTCACTGATCGTTTTTGAAAAATCTGTTTGAAAATTTGCATCTCTTAAATCGAATTTCAGTAGAATGTTTCCTTTGAAACATGACAACTGTTCATCAACTTTTCTAAAGATTTGCATGACTTTTCAAAGAGGTATTTGTGTAATATAAATAATTCAATCTTTCATTTTCAAAAACACCACTTTCAATCAAAAAACTCTTTAACATATTTTTCATCTTTCCACATCTAAGTAAGAATCAATTTTTACTAAGAATTTTCTGCATAAAATTTCATATCTTTTTAAAAGAAAATTCTTGAGCAATAAGTCTTATAAACTTGTGGAATTTCCCATTGAAAGAAAAGATCAATCTCAGCATTGATAAACATCTGTATACATTATTTCAAATCTTTACAAAAATCAGAATTGTATGTATTTCCCATTCCTATTCAGGATTGTTGAAAGCAAGTGTGTGCATTAGAGAGGATTGTTCTCATTGCACTTAGTGTTTAGATCTTAAAGGTGTTTTAAGAACCTTTGATCTCCTATAGGTTAAAACAAATTGTACATTGATCCTAACTATAGTGAAATCTCTTTCGTGTTGAAAGGGGAGTGGAGTACCCTCGGGGTGTGAGGGGAACCACTATAAATCTCTGTGTCTCTTTTACTTTCTACCTTTATAAGCTTTCAAATCATCTCTTCATTAAAAAGAAAGTAACATAGCCCTCTTAAAACCAGAAAATTTCAAAGAACCTAATTCACCCCCCTCTTAGGCGCATTACTTACTCACAATTGGCATCAGAGCAGGTTTGGGTAACCTGTTCCTATTTGATCCAATATGGCTTCTGCAAATAACAAAGGTGTATTCAAAGACGGTGGTAGCAGCAACAAGCCTCCACTGTTTTGTGGTGAATACTTTGATTTCTGGAAAATTTGTATGAAGGCTCACTTAGAAGCACAAGGAGACGAAATCTAGAATGCTGTTCAAAATGGTCCTTTCACTCCTACAACGATCGTTAATGGTGTAGGATCAGCAAAGTCCAAAGCCTCATGGGATGACGATGATAAGAAAAGGTTTCTCTATGATAAGAAGGTAATCAATCTTCTACAAAGCGCATTAAGCATGGACAAATTCTTTCGCATCTCAACATGTACAACAACAAAGGAAATCTGGGATACTTTAGTGGAAACACATGAAGGAACCATCGAAGTTAAAAGATCAAGGTTGAACACGTTGAGTCAGGAATACGAGATGTTCAGAATGCAGCCAGGAGAATCAATTCTTGACTTATAGAAGAGATTCGTGCACTTGGTAAATCATCTTATAGCACTCGGTAAGACACTAACTAACGATGAATTAAATCTTAAATTGCTTAGATCCTTGTCTAGAGAATGACAACCCAAGGTGACAGCAATTTCTGAAAAGAAGAGCCTAGCCACAATGACATCTGCCACATTGTTCGGCAAACTTCAAGAATATGAAACAGAACTCGGGTGACTGGAGAAACATGAGAATCAAGAGAAGAAATCTAAAAACATCGCGTTAAAGGCTGATTCCAAAGAAGTAGTAAAAGCAGACGATTCGGTTGAAGATGAAAACTTCATGCTTCTTGTAAAAAGGTTAGGAAAATAATTTGCCTCTAAAAATAATATTGGAAATTCTGACTATATGAAAAGGAAGAAGTTTTCAAAAAGCAAAGAAAAAAAGGCGTCAACATCCACACAAGATATCAAATGCTATGAATGTGGAAAATTAGGACACATCAAACCAAACTGTCCTAAACTCTCCAAGAACGATGTTTCTAAGAGGAAGAAGGGATTCAAGAAAAATAAAGCATATGTGGCATGGGAAGACAACGAGATAAGCTCCTCATCAGAATCAGATAGTGATCAAAGCGCAAATCTGGCACTAATGGCCTCACACCATTTTGATGATGAAGATGACAAGGTTAGTAATAATTTTTTAATTTATGATGATGATACCCAAGGGGCCATTGATAAACTCTTGAGTGAATGTAAAATTCTGTACAAAACTATTTCTTCACAGAAAAACCAAATTTCAATTCTAGAAGAAAAAATTGAAACAATGGAAAAGAATTTCAAAAATGAAAAACAGAATTTTGCATGCACAAAGTGTGAATCACTTTCTTTTCAAATTGTCCAATTAAAAAGAGTTCTTGAAAGATATGAAAAAGGGAAAATTGGATTAGAGGCTATTCTTAGCCAACAAAGATTTTCAAATGATAAAAGTGGACTTGGTTACTCAAAATTTTCTGAACCAAGTTCCAACAAAACCGTCTTTGTTAAAGCTAGGGAACAACCTCCAAAAGAGAAAGTGGTCAAGCCTAAAGTGGTTCACCAATACCTCAAGAAGAAGGTTGTTAATAAGAAAAAACCTTATCCTTCTAGATATAAGAGTAATTTTGAGCCCACTTATTTTTATTGTGGTATCAAAGGCCATACACCTAATGCACTAACTATGAAGGACCCAAGGCAATTTGGATACCTAATGGAACTTAATCTTGTTTTGTAGGTATGCTTGAAGACCTCCTCATATCAGTGGTATCTTGATAGTGGGTGTTCAAGGCATATGACGGGTGACTTTACCAAATTTTCACATCTAACGCTTAAGGCCAAAGGATTTGTAACCTATGGTGATAACAACAAAGGAAAGATCCTTGGTGTAGGCAGCATTGGTGCACCACCTTTTACAACAATAGAAGATGTCCTTTATGTAGAAGGCCTAAAGCATAACCTACTTAGCATTAGTCAACTTTGTGACAAAGGTTTCAGAATCAACTTCACTAAAGATGAATGTTTGATAGAAAACGAAGTCACTTCTGAGGTAATGTTAAAAGGTAATAGGATTAATAATATTTTCATGATTTCCCTTGATAACATATCTTTGAAGGTTAAGTGTCTTATGGAGAACAACAACGACTCTTGGTTATGGCACAAAATATTTGCTCACATTCATATGGAGCATTTGAACAAATTGATCAAACATGACTTAGTTGTTGGTCTTCCAAAGATCAAATTCATCAAAGATAGATTGTGTGGCGCATGCCAAAAGGGGAAACAGACCAAATCAACTTTCACATCTAAAAATGTGGCATCCACAACTAGGCCACTACAATTATTACACATGGATCTCTTCGGACCTTCGAGAACAAAAAGTTTTGGAGGTAATGTTTATGCATTAGTAATTGTTGATGATTTATCTAGATATACATGGACTTTCTTCTTAGTGCAGAAAAGCGAAGCTTTCAAGGCATTCAAGAAGTATGCAAAACAGATTCAGAATGAGAAGTCACTTTCAATTGTCTCCATTAGAAGTGACCATGGTGGAGAATTCCAGAACGCTTTATTTGAAGAATTCTGCGAGGAAAATGGAATCTCTCACAATTTCTCTGCACCAAGAACTCCACGGAAAAATAGTGTCGTAGAAAGAAAGAATCGGTCGTTGGTAGAACTTGTAAGAACAATGCTTAGTGATTCAAACCTTCCTAAATATTTTTGGGCAGATGCAGTAAGCACGACATGTTTTGTAAGTAATCGTGTGAACATCAGACCAATTCTTAAGAAAATCCCTTACGAACTGTTCAAAGGAAGAAAACCAAACATATCCTTCTTCCACATATTTGGGTGTAAATGCTTTGTCTTAAACAATGACAAAGACAATCTCGGTAAGTTCAATGAGAAATCCGATGAAGGTATTTTTCTCAGCTATGCTCTCTCAAGTAAGGCTTTCAGAATTTTTAACAAAAGAACTTTAACTATTGAAGAATCTATGCATGTTTCTTTTGATGAATCTAACCCCTCTAAGGAGGATGATATTATTGTTAATGATGATGGTGATGTAGTAGAAACCTCTCAAGAAAACACTCTCAAAGATATTACAAGTGATCAACCAAAT
The DNA here is from genome assembly GCA_963859935.3 of Lathyrus sativus. NCBI lineage: Eukaryota > Viridiplantae > Streptophyta > Magnoliopsida > Fabales > Fabaceae > Lathyrus > Lathyrus sativus. The sequence goes on from OZ012737.1 coordinate 357,478,762, forward strand.
CAGCAGCAAGAGGATTCACAACAAAAAGAAGTACACAATGATCTATCAAAAGAATGGAGAACTCATAAAGATCACCCGATCGATAAAGTCATTGGTGATATCAGTCAAGGTGTTTCAACAAGATTAAATCTCAAGGATGCTTGTCTTAACATGGCATTTTTTTCGCAAATTGAACCGGCCAAAATCGACAAAGCCTTAGGCGATGATCAATGAATTATAGCTATGCAAGAAGAACTGAACCAGTTTGAAAGAAATCAAGTTTGGAATCTTGTCCCTAGGCCGAATAACAAGCATATCATTGGAACAAGATGGGTCTTCAAGAACAAACTCGATGAAAATGGTATTATAGTTCGGAACAAAGCAAGATTGGTCGCCCAAGGATACAACCAAGAAGAAGGAATCGATTTTGACGAAGCATTCGCTCCAGTTGCAAGACTAGAAGCAATTAGATTATTATTAGCTTATGCATGTTCCATGAATTTTCAGCTTTTCCAAATGGACGTCAAAAGCGCATTCTTGAATGGATTCATAAATGAAGAAGTGTATGTCAAGCAACCCCTTGGTTTTGAAGATTACAAATATCCATCTCATGTCTTCAAACTAAAGAAAGCTCTCTATGGATTGAAACAAGCACCAAGAGCATGGTACGATCGACTCAACAATTTTTTATGTGACAAAGGATTTGTAAAGGGAAAGGTAGACAAAACTTTGTTCATCAAGAAAATAAAAGAAGATACTCTCTTGGTACAAGTGTACGTTGACGACATAATCTTCGGTTCAACCAACACCAAGCTATGCGAAGAATTCTCATCCATGATGCAAGGAGAATTCGAAATGTCTATGATGGGAAAAATGAACTACTTTCTTGGACTTCAGATCAAGCAACTTGAGAATGGGATCTTTATCAATCAATCGAAGTATTGCAAAGAATTATTGAAGAAGTTTGATATTGACAATTGCAAGACTTTATCTACACCTATGGGATCTGGTACATATGTAGATCAAGATGAATCCGGTATATCGGTTGATATCACAAAATATAGAGGTATAATTGGTTCCCTACTATACCTGACAACAAGCCGCCCTGACATTATGTTTAGCGTATGTCTTTGTGCTCACTTTCAAGCAAATCTAAAGGAGTCTCACCTGATGGCAGTCAAGCGGATCATGAAGTATCTCAAAGGAACAACAAATGTCGGCTTATGGTATCCTAAAGGTAGTGTTTGTAATTTAATTGGATATTCTGACGCGGATTATGAAGGTTGTAAAATTGATAGAAAAAGCACAAGTGGAACATGTCACATCTTGGGAAATGCGCTAGTCTCATGGGCAGCAAGAAGCAAGCATGCGTAGCACTCAGTACGGCTGAAGCGGAGTACATAGCAGCGGGAAGTTGCTGTACGCAGATACTTTGCCTCAAGGAACAACTTCGTGACTACAAACTCGATCTGGGCAGCATTCCTCTTCGCTGTGACAACACAAGTGCAATAAATATAACAAAGAATCCATTCATGCATTCAAGGACCAAACACATCGACATACGACATCACTTTCTGCGAGATCATGTACTTCAAGGAGATGTCGAGATAACATTTGTGGGTACTCATAATCAACTTGCCGATATATTCACGAAGCCTTTGGCAAAGGAATCTTTCTTCAAAATACGAAGGGAACTTAGAATTCTGGATGAAACTGGCGTTGAATCATGACAGAACTCAATCTGTGGCAATTTCTCAAAATTTCACTGCAAGCAATCAATTGCACCCCTGCAGCAATCGATTTCTCACAGTAAGTTTTGCAAATTTTATTTAATTTTAAAGCAAGCAATCGATTGCACCCCTGTGTCAATCGATTGCACTCTGTAGCTTTTGCCAAAATTCGTTTATGTTTGGTAGAGCAATCGATTGCACCACTGTGTCAATCGATTGCACCTACTATAAAACTGTTTTTTCTCTTTCTATTTAATAGATTCATGTTGTCTTAAACTTTCCAACTACCCTATCATTACATTTTTGACCTACCTATGACTAGCCATTACTACTTAATTCTAGTCTCAAGACATTGACCATTAATTCTCATATTCCCAAAGTCTTAATCATCAATACCTTCAACTACTCATATCCCACAATAACTCCTCTCTTAACAATTATAAAGTCAACTTCTCTTAACCTATCTTAATCATCTCCTTCAAAATATAACCTCTCCACAAAAACTCTTCCTTTCCTCATAAACTCTAAAACTCCATCGTTTTCCCATGGCTTCATGCTCAAAAAGGAAGATTTCAGCACAAGACAAAGGCAAAGGTCCAGCCTCCTTATCTTCAAAAATTCCAATGGTTCTTCAACGCTTGGATGATGAACAAAAGGAAAAGTTCACCAAATATTTTCAGAAGAAGGTTGTGCAAACACCAAAATATGGTATTCTTTCATCATTCCCTAAAGAATGCTTTTCTTTCCAAGAAACTTTGATTGCATGTGGGTTGGAACCTGTGATTTCCTCATCCGGACCGTATTATCCGGATTTGGTAAGATTGTCCTATAGAAACCTACAAATGGAAGAAGGCAAGATGGTAACATATGTTCAAGGAAAAAGAATCCCACTCTACTAAAAAACACTTGGTTATGAACATTTCAATTTCTAGTGGAAGACTTTATGAAGAAAACGAAGACCTTTAGAAAGCATACAACAAACGAGAATTCTACTGGAGCCTTGGCCGTATGACTAAAGCAAAATTCCATGCAAAACGTATAAGATCCTTAGGCGGCATGGAACCCTCTCGAAACTCATGGTCGGAAGGTATCTTTAACATTGATGATCGGCTGTTTCATTACTTCACTGTTTACATAATGTTTCCAAGAGGTGGAAACCACTGCATCGTGACTGATCTAGAAATGCAGATTCTCTATATTGTTAAGAATGGCATTCCCATAAGTTGGTCAAACTTAATTTTGACTCACATGCGTGGAATCAATGAAAAATCCAAGTTTCTGCCATATGCTTGGTTCATAAAAAAAATTCTAGAACATTTTGAAGTAGACTTTGAAGGATTTGATAAGTATCTCATGGATTCAAATATCAACAAGATCTCAATCAAAAATGCGGACTCTCAGATGGGTGTCAAATACAATCCGGAAACCAAAACCATTGTGTATCTTAGTGAAGGTATGGCTGAAAATGATGATGAAGAGAATGAAGATGATGATGATGTTCCTCCTCCTCCTCCAAATGAACATGGCCCGAGTAACCAACAGTTAATGGATTACATGACTCAACAGTTTGGAAATCTCAACACTTCCATCAATGACCAATACAATGCTATTCAAGAGTAAACCAACACTCGAATCAACAACTTCCAAGAGGCCGTCAATTAACAATTCTCCTATTTGTACTCTCACTTATACATTCCGCCATATGACCCTTCAAACCCGGCTGTCCCTCCAAATCGTCCATCACCTCTACAGACAACTTTTACAAACCAACCAACCTTTGACCCTGACATGGATCTGTCATAAAAACTTTTCTCTACGTGTTTTAATGTCATATCTGTTATTTGAATTCCGTACTTTCTGTTTCTTTGTACCTTTTTCAGTTTGTAATTTGAATTTTTATCTAAGTTGGTATTTTATTTTCAAATGTTATCATGTCTATCATAGATATATATTATTGCCTTAATCCATCTTTCCTTTGTTTTTGGTAATGTCAAAAGGGGGAGAAGGATGTTACTATTTTATTGCTTGTTGTATTTCCTTGATCCTTTAGGTACAAATACAAAGACTATTTTGAACCTCAATATAAATTCAGAACTTCTCAACTTCACACATTGAGGGGGAGAAGAACTTGTCAACTTCACAAATTGAGGGGGAGAAAGAATCTTCCGGAAAGATCATTGCAACAAAAGAAGAGTGCTTTGTCATCATCAAAAAGGGGGAGAATGTGAAATCAAGATTCTCAGATATCAGCATATGTTTTAATGAAGACAAACCACTTAAAGAAGGCAAAGATGATCAACCTCAAGCATTAGGACAAACACAACTTTAAGGATGTTTTCCACATAAGGTATAATGAGAACGTCCATTAAAGTATCTAAGTCCTAAATTGCTCAAAACATTAAAAGTTTACTTACATTTTTTTTACACTTCACAAGCCTTTAAAATGAGAATTTTTCTAAGTTTTTTATAAGTGCAATCGATTGCACTCTTGGAGCAATCGATTGCACTCTTGGAGCAATCGATTGCATGATCAAATTCTTAACTCATTTTTTGCTTTTGTTTCAGTAAGCAATCAATTGCTGCTTTGATGCAATCGATTGCATACTTAAAATTTTCAAAATTTTCACTTCTATTTTGAAGTGCAATCGATTGGTCCAAAGGTGCAATCGATTGCTCTTTTGAAAATTTGAATTTTCAAGTAAAATTATGAAGGTGCAATCGATTGGCCTCTTTGTGCAATCGATTGCTCACTGAACATTTTGGAAAAATCTGTTTGAAAAATTGCATCTCTTCAATCGAATTTCAGTATAATGTTTCCTTTGAGACATGACAACTGTTCATCAACTTTTCTGAAGATTTGCATGACTTTTCAAAGAGGTATTTGTGTAATATAAATACTTCAATCTTTAATTTTCAAAAACACCTCTTTCAATCAAAAAACTCTTTAACATATTTTTCATCTTTCCACATCTAAGTAAGAATCAATTTTTACTAAGAATTTTCTGCATAAAGTTTCATATCTTTTGAAAAGAAAATTCTTGAGCAATAAGTCTTAGAAACTTGTGGAATTTCCCATTGAAAGAAAAGATCAATCTCAGCATTGATAAACATCTGTATACATTGTTTCAAATCTTTACAAAATCAGAATTGTATGTATTTCCCCTTGCTGTTCAGGATTGTTGAAAGCAAGTGTGTGCATTATAGAGGATTGTTCTCATTGCACTTAGTGTTTAGATATTAAAGGTGTTTTAAGAACCTTTGATCTCCTATAGGTTAGAACAAATTGTACATTGATCCTAACTATAGTGAAATCTCTTTTGTGTTGAAAGGGGAGTGGAGTACCCTCGGGGTGTGAGGGGAACCACTATAAATCTTTGTGTCTCTTTTACTGTCTGCCTTTACAAGCTTTCAAATCATCTCTTCATTAAAAAGAAAGTAACATAGCCCTCTTAAAACCATACAATTTCAAAGAACCTAATTCACCCCCCCCCCCCCTCTTAGGCGCATTACTTACTCACACAAACGACAAAACATGTCATAAGTCAAGTTATCTCAAAGAAATTTTCAAGTTATTCCAACTCATCTTTCACACAAATTCATCATGCCAAACCAAAATCAATTCATGTCGGGTTACAACAGAGTTCCTAAACAACTAAGTTTCAAGTCATGCCAAAACAGTTCCAAAGAAAAATAGCAAGACAATTTCATGTTTCATCAAGCAGTTCAAAATTCAACTCACATCATTGGTACAACAAACAAAGTTTCAGTTACATCAAGGGTTAAAACCCTGTCACAATCCAAACCATAAACAAACAAGTTCAGGTTACAAATTTGACTCATGTCACGTTTCAAAACAAATATCATTAAACAAAACCAATCATTTCATGTCATAATCCATGCCTCAATTCAAAATAAATCACCAATTCCATTTTCCAAATCAATAACTAAAACCAAAAATAGTTCATGATTGATTCAAAAGAGACCAAAAACCAAAATTTCAATTCATATTAAGTTTTATGTTATCAACCAACCATTCACAAATATCCAAATCCATCACATACCAATTCAATCCATATTACATACATTTCACACATCCCTAACCTACTCATTTTTGTGCAAATTTTCAAATATACAACATGCTTAAAATACCAGCACAATAGGATGGGGACCACACATGTTCAGATTGATAAAAATGGCAAAATCAGGACAGCATCAAGCAACCATAGTATAATCTCCTAGCATGAAATTGGGAACAAAACAAAATTGCAACAGATCAAGGTCAAGAATAGCAAAGCAGGTTTCTCATAAATTCTGCACAAACTGTCTGCTAACCCGAATGCTTTGGGTATTTATAGTGCTAATTTCACAGAACAAAGGCTAATTTCATATACATACAAAAATCCTAGATACAACAACAACATTCTAACGCAACAAGAAGGAAGAAAAAGGTGTAGAATCACGAAAGGGAACAAAGATTAAAAGAGAAAGATTCGAACTACTTACCCGAGTTTGAGATCTTTAAAGGTGATTTTCTTCAAAACTCTTACACGTTTTCATATAGCTCATGCTTTGTTGTTGTTGCTTTCACTTTGTGCGTGTTGAATCCGTGCTTAAATCATGTGAGTTCTGGGCTAGGGTTCAGTTTCGGATAAAGGCCAATTCTTTCATTTAAGAGGAAATTAGGGAGAAGTGAGTGCGAATTCAGATCCGTCTCTGTTTTAATCCAGGGTATGTATTGGTGATTTGATGTTTTAGGGTGGTGAGTGGCCGGGGAAGACGGTGGTTTCCGCCACAACTCGTCTTCTCCGGCAATTCTTTTTGTATACCGTTGAATGTTTGATTTTGAGAGAGAGAGAGAGAGAATTTATGGGATATAGAAAGCTGAAACGTGTGTTTAGGTTCCTTCAAGGTTTTTTTTTTCTTATCTCTTAAAACCAACTTGTTGCTTGATCGTTGAGGTTTGGCTTAGGAGGACGGTGGCACATGTTGTAACACCCCAAATTTAATTGGAATATTTATTTAATTTATTTAAATAAGACTATTCGCATTTCGGTGATTTTAGGTGGTTTTGTGGAATATTAGAAATTAATGGAATTTGGGTTATTTATTTTGAATAATAGTATATAATATGAATATATTAATATTATTATTAATTAAAATAAATATAAGTTGACTAAGGGAAAATTGAATATTTAAGAGGAGTTAGTGAGGGTTGTAACACCCCCTTTCTATACCCCCAAATAATCAAATAAATCATTTAGGCACATAAAAATTCGTTATCAGAGTATATTTAAAACATGGTATAAAAGAGGTATATCACATTATCCATGAAATTAAAACATACAACACCTGCTCAACAAGATATGCAACAATGGGGTAATTTTCAAAACAGAGGAACTTAGTCCTTACACCCACATCTCAATATTTAGAATAAAAGCGGAAAATCTAAATATTGAATCACTTCAAACATATATATATATATATATATATATATATATATATATATATATATATATATATATATATATATATATATATATATATATATATATATATATATATATATATATATATATATATATATATATATATATATATATATATATATATATATATATATATATATATATATATATAAATATATATATATATATATATATATATATATATATATATATATATATATATATATATATATATATATATATATATATATATATATATATATATATATATATATATATATATATATATATATATATATATATATATATATATATATATATATATATATATATATATATATATACATATCATTCAGTTTGATTCACATCATCATTCAACATGTTTTCATAACATTCATCAGCAGATACATATACAAATGTATCACAAAAGAATTCTATACAATCCTAGCTACCCGGTGCTACATATCAGAGCCAACCGACCAAAAAGGATGAAGCCACGCTTCACAAAAAGACCTCCAACAATTCTACTCTGCAATGCCTCATAGAGCATCATAAAACAACAGAAGGGTGAGAAATATTATCATAATAATCAATGCATATAATTATATATATATATATATATATATATATATATATATATATATATATATATATATATATATATATATATATATATATATATATATATATATATATATATATATATATATATATATATATATATATATATATATATATATATATATATATATATATATATATATATATATATATATATATATATATATATATATATATATATATATATATATATATATATATATATATATATATATATAAGCATAGAATACACATATTCCACATTTCTCACCACAATCATCACATTTCAATCATATATACATCGCAACATATATATAATTCGCCAAGCTTATTCATCATGCATATATTAACCATTCATTCATATACATCACAATGTATATATTCACACAACTAAGCATATTCATCAATCATGCTTCTACAATTCACATCATTTTCACATAAACATTACAATTATGTTTATTTACCAATTCACAATTCATGATGGTAAATGCAACTCATAGAGACCGACTCACAACTCTATGCAGATGCACATGCGGTACCGTCTCAATCATCTCAAGTTCACTCAGGAACTTATTGGAACCATCGTTCACACCCCACATGGGCACACGATGTTCACCCATTGCTTACACCCCACATGGGCACACAATGCTTATGGATTTCTCACACCCCACATGGGCACACAATCGTTCAGCAGATTCTACGCGGAATCAATTAACACAAGAATGTATATCATGATGCTTCACATGCAAAATGACTCCACACACTTCTTGAAATGCATACATATTCATAATGTTTTCATGCATTCATCTCATATAATCTCATACAATCATCATACATTCACAATGTATATTCCATATTGTATTCATCATTTATCTCATTCTATCGCATACAATCAATATGCATTCACAATATCATTCCAAACGGCAACAAACTCCATCACAATCACCATGCATTTTTAATCAATTTAAATAATGCACATATATATATATATATATATATATATATATATATATATATATATATATATATATATATATATATATATATATATATATATATATATATATATATATATATATATATATATATATATATATATATATATATATATATATATATATATATATATATATATATATATATATATATATATATATATATATATATATATATATATATATATATATATATATATATATATATATATATATATATATATATATATATATATATATATATATATATATATATATATATATATATATATATATATATATATATATATATATATATATATATATATATATATATATATATATATATATATATATATATATATATATATATATATATATATATATATATATATATATATATATATATATATATATATATATATATATATATATATATATATATATATATGCCAAAAGGCCATATTTTACAATCGATTCCATAATCTAGGATTCACGTCATACGGCTACCCACAACATATCATATAACAGCACACAACTATACGTTATAAACATATATATCGGAATCGTCAATATTGGATGGAAGCAACAAAATAAAACAAGTTACTGTCATGTTCGCTGGCCTACTCACCTAGCGAGACCCTAGCGAACATTCGCTACAGGCTCGCCTAGCGAACGTGCTAGCGAAGCCTGATCCTGAGCTACTGGTTGTGCTCGCCAATCACTCGCTGGGGCTTCGCCTAGCGAACCCCTCGCTACCTCACTCGCTACCAGCGAAGAGGGTCATTTCCATTCTGTCCAAGTCTGGGATCATTCGCTACTAGCTCGCTACAGCAAACACTCACGACCTGCTCGCCTAGCGAAGGTGCTAGCGAGCGTCTGCGATGTTCAAAACCCCAACTGTCCAAAATGATATAAGTCCAAAAATCATCCGATTTAATTCCAACAAGTTCCAGTAGTCCTAGCCTATCATTCCTCGACTAAACTACACCATTCATTCTCGATTCTAACCGTTAAAACATCGATTTCTATCGATTAAACCAACTTCTGCCCTAAAATGGAAAATGAGTAAAAACTCTCCAACAATCCAAACCAATCCAACAAAAACATACATAATCATACACATTGAGAGAATAATAAGATTTCACACCCTTACCCGATTTAATCGAAGCCTAGATGTTATTCTTGATGATTCTCCAAGCTTTTCCTCTTTTCTCCTCTTCTCTCTTTCTTTCTCTTCCTTCTATTTCTATCTTTTTTTTCTCCTCTTTCCACTTATATTTCTTTCTATTCTATTTCTCTCAAAAAAATCTATTAATCCATTTTCTCACAAAATATCCAACTTAACATTAAATCCTAAATGTCTAAAATACCCTCCAATCTATTATCCCCGAAAACTCTCCAAATCGATAAAATAGCATAATGTGCAAACATAACATATTAACACATAAATTCCACAATTTAAAATAATAATCACCCAATTAAACCAAAAGACTCAACAAAAATGGGAAATCAGAATCGGGGCGTTACAAGGGTAACTTGGGAAAAGCCCAATTGTGAGACCCAAGACTAGGTTTAACAAAAAGGAAACTGTGAAGAGATTAGGATTCATTTGTTAGACTATGAAAAGAATTGAGGCCAGAGCTCTGAGGAGGAAGATTGGAGGCAAGAGCTTCGAAAGGTTCCCTAAATATTTGAGAAGACCTTGATCGACAATTAAGGTATGGGGAGTGTAACACCCTTATCCTACCCCACAGATATTACGGGAAAATAACACGGATTTCAGAGTAAAATATTAACTTTCATAAAAAGCCACAAAAGGGCGTACATTTCTCAATGTCTCAAAATAAGTCAATGCTCCGTAACACACAGGTTTTCTCAAAATACACCAATTTGCACAAAGCAGCGGAACTCAAAGCATAACTAGAGTTTTTCCTCATAAGGGAAAGTTAGTAAAATAACCCACTGATATACAGTTCAACTCAAAGAACCCAACCCAATGTTACATATCAGAGCAAGACCCTCTAAGTTAACCAAAAGGCTAACAACTCTAAGACTTCAAAAATACTCCTCGACGACATCCACAACTAAACTTGGTCATCTGCACGTTACCCACGTGGAGGTAACATTCAAACAGGCAGGGTGAGTAAAACAATTCATAATAATCAATGTATAACAATTAATGCATAAACGACATCATAACTATATTCAACACATTCATATCCTTCAATAGGCCTCGAAGGCCACAACGTCATAATTTATACACAAAGGCTCATAAATGCAAATGCAACATAGACTCAATGCATGTGGTACCAATCATCACAGCGTGATGGACACTGGGTCATCAACCCTCCATAGATCCCCATCAATAGGATCGATTCTACTTGAGAATCGGAGCACATCAAAATACTTCACATCCGCACAGTGGGATTAAAGTCAAAGTAATCGAGGTCCTGAACCGAAGTCCGGATGCACATGAATGCATGATGCACACGTCACAAATCATCTTCATAACAACATCATAGGGTGCATCATCATTCATCATATTCATCAAACGTCATAACTCATCAACATAATCATCATCATCACATAAATCATCATATCTCATACTATCACATAAATCGTCATAATCATCATCATCATCACATAAATCATCCCATCTCAGGTTATCACATAATTCTTCATATAATTTATCATAATAATTAATCTCACACATTATGTCATCATATAATTTATCATAATAATCATCATCACACATCATGGAAATCGTCATATAATCACGCACAAATCACATATTAACTCATAGTCATCCTCATATGATCTCATATTAATTAATCAACTTATACCCGCGGTAATCGTCACACTATCGCCTATTGATCACATAATTCCTCATTGTCATACTCATGTTAACTCATCTCAGAAATCTCAGAATCAAACATCAAGGCATCGCTGCAAAACGATCAATTTCGCGAACTCTGCTACATTCGCTGGATTGCTCGCTAGGCGAGTAGGTAGCGAGTCTTTGCTGGCTTACTAGCTAGGCGAGTCTTCGCTGGCATGCTCGCTAGGCGAACAGTGCGATGACAGCAAAACTTGTTACGACCAGAACTGATTCTTGCCCAAATACTCATACGATTCACTTACCCAATGCCCCCAAAACATCCCTAAGATCATACGGCGATTACGGCACAAAATCCATGGTTTGTTAGGCCAATCTGGAAACATTTGCACTGCCTGAATCACTATTTTCTTGCAATTGCTCTGAGTACATCAGAGTTACTCACATTTGAACATTCCTATTCCTACAGGGTCAAACATATCACAACCCAAGGTTTTGGCCACGAAGGCCAAAGGTCATTATTTCCTATCTTTACCCTTAGAATCCTTACGATTACCACTTCCATGATAGATCTAGGCCACGAAGGCCATAGATCACTTCACATAACCTTCTAATCTTATCACGGTCAAAATCTCAATGATAGATTTTGGCCACGAAGGCCAAAATCCCTTTTTCCCGTAACTCTCCCTAAAACCCCCAAACCGACCATAAACACATCGAAAGGCATACATAGAAAATCATGAAAAGCGATACTCCCATACCTTAGTCGATTCACAGCTTTCACGATTAACTTTGGGATCTTCTGCCTCCAACCTTTCCTTCAGAGCTCTGGCCACCCAACTTTCCACGGTTAACAAATGAATTCTAAATCTCTTCAGAATTCTATTTTGTCAAACTTAGACTTGGGCCACACAATCGGGCTTTTCCCATAATATCCTTACTAACTCCTCATAATGTCCAATTTACCCTTATTCCTCTTATATTTATTTTAATTCCTAATAATATTAATAAATCCATATTACATACCATTATTCCAAAATAAATACTCCAAATATGCATAATTCCCAATAATCCACAAAACCACTGAAACCACCAAAATATAAATATTCTCAATTAAATAATTAATTAAAATATTCTGATTAAATTTGGGGTGTTACAATTCTCCCCCACTTAAAAGAATTTTCTCCCTAAAAAATTACCTCAAGGTACAGAGTCTGATACGGCTCCCTCTACTGATCTCCACACTCTCAAGTCCAACTTTTTCCAGCTCGTCCTCCCAAACTACCCTCACCAAGGGAATATCTTTATCTCGAAGTTGCTTCTCATTCATCAATCCGAACTAGCAACGCTTCAGCAATCAAATTATCTCTCACTTGTATATCATCCATCTGAATCAATGTACTTCCTCAACTTAGACACATGGAACACATCAGGCAATTTTCACAAATGACAGCGGTAAAAGAGTCTATCATGCCATTTTCCCCACGCTTCCGCTGCGCCACTCTGATACAAATCTACAAAACACGGCGTGTGCTTCCGAGACTTCAAAGTTCAACCAACACTAGTTACCATCATAACTCTCAAAACACGTCTTTTCTTGGATCCTCTTGATCTTTTCAGTCGCCACTTACGCAAACTCAGGTCTGAGTACAACACTCTCGCCTGACTCATATCAACACAAAGGAGTCCTACACCTCCTGTCATACAAATCCTCATACGGTTCCATTCTGATACTAGAATGGTAACTGTCATTGTAGGTAAACTCAATCAGTGGCAATTGATTATCCCACGATCCGCCTTGATTCAACACACAAACTCTCAACAAATCCTCTAAAGACTGGATAGTCCTCTCTGTCCGTCCATCCGTATGCGGATGATAGGCAGAATTCAACTTCAACATGGTACCCAAAGCGTCTACAAACTCTCCCAAAATCTCAGTGCAAATTTCAAATTCCTATCAGAACGATATTCAACGGTATCTCATACAACTTCACAACTTCCTCAATATACATCCCAACTAGCTTCAACATAGAATAGTTAATCCTCATTGGTATAAAATGAGTTGATCTAGTTAATCTATCCAAAATCACCCAAATTATATCATATCCTTTCAAATTCTTTGGAAAACCCGACACATAATCCATGGATATACTATCCGATTTCCACTCTGGAATATTCACCGGTTGCATCAGACCCAACGTTCTCTGATGTTCAATCTTTGACTTCCGATAAGTTTTACCAGCATATACAAACTCAACCACTTCTCTCTTCATCTATGGCCACCAAAATAGGTTCCTCAAATCCGGTTACATCTTCATAGCATCGAGATGGATACTCAATCTACCTCAATGTCTTTCTTCAAGAGTACTCTTCTTCCACTCAACAATATCTGGGACACAAACTCTATCACGACATCTCATGGTACCATTGCCATAAATCTGCAAATCAACTCTTCGACTTTAATTCATCAAATTCCACCAATCTACCAACTCAACCAGATTTCTGACCTTCTCGAATCTCATCAAGAATGCCACTAGTAAGCTCCAACATACAAAGCTTGACTTTATAAGAAGTCTCTTCACCAACCAAGCTAGTATCACGAAATTGCTCAATTAGTTCTAACTCTTTTACCATCATCATCGGTATATGCAAAGAATTACAAATCAATACATCGGCCACCATGTTCGCTTTACCCGAATGGTAATTCAACCCAAAACCATCGTCCTTCAGAAGTCCCAATCATCTCCTCTGCCACATATTCAACTCTTTCTAATCAACCAAATACTTTTAAGCTCTTAGGGTCACTAGACATCTCAAATCTCAACCCAACAAATGAAGCCTCCAAAGCTTTGACACAAACACAACAACAACCAACTCTAAATCATGCGTCAGATAATTCCTCTTATGCCCTTTAAGTTACCTTAAAGCATAAGCTAAAACTTGTTGATGTTGCATTAACACAACCCCTCAATCCCATCAACGAAGCTGTCGCTTCCGTAAAAATAAGGTGCCGGAAGAACAGAAGAGTCGCCACCTTTCGTTATTTATCCCTCAGAACGGGAAAGGAAACGATCGGAAAAACCTGACGAAAAAGGTATAAGACAAGGTCATCGCAACCGTTGTCTGGGTTCGTGAGTCGGTTACGCAAGGGGAAGGTATTAACACCCCTCACGTCCGTCGTACTCGACGGGATCCACGCTTTTTGTGTTTACTGGACGAGTTGGTTTATCTATCTACCTATCAAGGCTGGCTTAAAAAGAAAAGAAAATGACTCGGCAAAGCGTCGCGCTTTATGCCTACATATTCTCATCAGAGAATGAGAAATCAGAGTCAACGTAGTTCGACTAACTACGGGTTACGGGGGAAGATGGCTCGCCAATACATCAATATTGTGCCTACGTACTCTCAACAGGCTATGAGAGATCAGAGCTTACGTAGTTCGGGGTAATACGGATTACGGGGATTCAGATTCATCTGTTTTATCGAGTAGGGTTAAACAACAGTTCCAGCAGTTAGGGACAAAGCCTGTTTGCATTGGCGCTGAAGTTTAACGACACTCTTTTCTTCAGAAAAGCTTTCCTTTGAATTATGGGCCCACGGGGCAAAAAGGTTTGAAGTTTGTTTCTGTCTTTTACGAAAGAACTGTTTTTTATTGTGTTTGCAATTTCAATCACACTAAAAACTATAACCTGAGAATGAATGCGTCGCATGTCACCCAAAGGGTGCCATACTAAACATCCAGACTGTTGAAAAGAAACTCTCCAACAATCCTTTCTCAGATAGCTTAAGACTCGTAACGTACGAAAGAAATCATTCATGATTACTGTATCTTAAGCTGTTTTGAGATGAGAAGAGAACAAGCTCAACTAAGGGGAGACTATCAAGTCCTACTGTTGTCATGCCAAGGATTCGTCCTATAGTTGAGGTTTGAAACAGGGAACTCCTAGAAGTTATCATGCATAGGTTTCAACCTACAGTTCTAGCATCACTTCCTTATCAAAGGAAATGAGGGTCCTAAGGGATCATGTCAATGATACACAGAAACAGATAAAGCATCAGCTTAAACAGTAAACAGTAAACAGTAAACGACTGTAAGATACATGCAATGCAAGTGAGGGAGGAAATGTGTGTGGGGCAGCCGCCTCCACAAGCTCATCTCAACCTCAAGCCAGATATGAATAACTGTAATCATACAGAGGAAATAACATGCTATCAAGCAAAATAGAATAACAATTGTAATCATACAGAGGACATAAAATGCTATCAAGCAAACACAAACCACATGGGCAAGGGAGCTGGGCTCTACCGAATACCCGCAAGCAAAGCCATACAGTAACAATACAAGCAGAGGGAGCAACTCAACCTCTAGTGCAATCATGCTCCTAGCTTACAGTCAGTCTAATCATGGACTTATTCTAATGCATCAAGCAAGTCAAACAAGGCACATCAGCACAGAAAAGAAACAGACAAGAAAGTAGATCAACAACTCCCTCTTTCAATTCCAAGCCTCAGATCTTCTAACAGCAATCCAGTCTTCAGACTTCAACCACCCTTCAAGGCTATTAGCTTCACTAACAAGCATCAACTTGCTCCTCCAAGGTTTCAATCCACCAAACATAAGTGTCAACTTATTCTCTCTTCTCCAAGCTTCAGCTCCTCAGTCAATTCTACCTTCAGGCTTAACTCTTAACTACAAGTATCAACTTAATTCCTTCAGGCTCTCCAAGCATCAATGTAAGTATCAACTTATCCTTTCTTGCTCAAGCCTCAGCTCTTCACTCAATCTCAATTGAATCCTCTTCATAAGTATCAACTTAGTCTTCAAGCTTCAGCTCTCTTTGCTTCACCAGTATTAAGTTGGTCTTCTTCTCCTACAAGTTTCAGCTGCTCAGAGTAGTCTTCAATCACATGGAAGTGTCAACCCCCTCCTCCAATTCTTTTAAGCCTCAGCTCTTCACTCAATCTCAATTGAATCTCCTTCATAAGTATCAACTTAGTCTTCTTGCTCTTCAAGCTTCAGCTGCAATGGCAATGCTCAAGGAATCATCCTCTTCCACACTCTTCAATGAAGTCCTCACCTCCAAACCCAAGTCCAACATCTTTCAAGATACTCAAACCAGAAGACAATTGATTTAACAGAATGAGTGGAAATGATAAACAACTTACTGACAACCAAAGGAAGCCTGTAAGGGTTCATCATTAGGAGAGACTGGTTCCCTCAAAGTTCTACTTCCCAGATAAAGCCACTCATCCCTCCAAAGGATGGATGTGAATATCTTAGAAGGACTTTTAGTCATTGGGAGGAATGGAAGCACAAGATGCTTTCCATATTTGTGAAAGAAGTCATTCTAGTTCTAAGGCTCTCCCTATGTTTCCTATCTCCTAAATCTTCATCAGACACCTTCAGGCACAAGCAACTCCTAGCTCCAAGCAACTTCATGCAACTTCAAGCATCCTCACCTTGTCTTCAACTTGTCTTCAATCTCAACCAAAGGCAAACAAAGCAAAAACCCTAATCCAAGGGGACTAAAGAAGCTAAACTAGTTGAATTAGTAAGTTAGGATCACCTAAAACCTAGTACTAAAGTTAGTCCTAACTAAAATACTAAAACCAATTTTAAAATCCTACAAAAATATCTATGGGAACCTAGGTCAATCATGACTCTACCACATTAATTTCAGAGATCCAATCATCAAATAAGACCTAGAAATAAATTCTACATTATGAGGTACTAAACCTAAACCCTAAAGGGAAGCATCTAAATATCAATCCAGAAAGCACACCTATTTTCATCACAAAAATGTGAGAAAAATTCTACGGGAGCATACATGTCTAACCTAATCACACACAAAAAATTAGGATCAAAATCATCACCATATGATCACCCAAAATTCCACAAAATTAGGCATCAAACATAACCATTTTAATATCAATTAAAATGTAAAATCCCCATAAAATCGGAAAATACATGAAATGAAAATATTTTTTTTCTAAAACATACTAGACTCAATCATGAGTAAAATGCAAAAAGAATGGGATTAATTGGATTAATTTTCAATTTTATATGATTTTTCCAAGAACCATGAATAAAATGAAAAAATAATGAAAATCCAATTAAAATAGACAAGCACATGGTGCAGATAGCAATGATACACAGTTCAAATAATGGATTGGGCCTTCAGGGGGTGTGAATAGTGATTATTTCATTAAGCCCAGAACACTACTTAAATGAAACGCCGCGTTTCATTTCTTCAGATCCTTCACAAACTGAAATTAAAACATGGTCGTTGGATGACTCCTCTAGTCAAAGTCTTCATGCTGATCCAATGGTGCTAACATCATCTTCTTCGTTTGAACCAAAAATGGAGGGAGAACGCCATTGAAACAGAGCTCAAACCTCAACCTTCTCCTCACTCGGGCTCCCTCAAATCTCCATCAAAATCCATGATTTAAAGCCCTAAATCACTCTAAATCTCTCCCTGAGTCTAACCCTAGCCTCAGAATTCATTGAATCAACCTCTAACTTAAAACACGATCAAGAATCAAAATTATGCTCAGACCTCAATTGTCACCATTCTCCAAATTGAAAGGTTCAAAATGTTCACCATGTTACACTGATCAATTCTTGCTATAATACTCATATTATCTCTCAATATCCAGCATGTTCTTGATCCAAACAGAAATTGTGTCCCCTCATTGATCATCACGAAATCTTCTCTAAGTTTCCAGAAACGATCTCCTAACCACATACTATCAATCTAACCTAACAAATTAACCTAATTCTTCTTAAATTAAGGTGAGGAATGAAAGTTACCAACCTGTGAATTCTTGAGTAACAGATGCAGCAAACCTTCACTTCAACCCTTCTACAGCTCCAAAATCATTCAATGCATCAAGTTCTTGCTTCTGTATGCAAGAGAATTGATGGAAAACGCCTGGAACTCCAAACTCGATAATGACTTGTAGGTGCTGAAATTCAATTGCAAGAACACGATCCTTCAAGGCTTTGGCTATGGAATTGATCTGGAATCATTCAGTATCCTCCATAGAAGTTGTTGAAATCAAAAGAAAGGAAGAAGATGGTGTAGAATGCAGAAATCGATTTCAATTTGCAATGAACAAAGTGAAGTTGCACACTCTCTTCTCTCCCTCAATTCTCACCAACCTCTCATCTGAACCTCTTCTACTCAATATATAGAACATGTTGGACCTCTCTAGATCCTGGATTCATCCAAGGAGATGTTGAACTTCTCATATCATCCAAAATCTCATCTCATGCCATACTCACCCCAATTCTGGTTTCCTTTGTTGCAGCAGCTTGTTATGATCCCAAAATCTCCCCAAATGAGATATTAGAGGTGTTACAAGGCCTTGGCAGCTTGTGTATGGATCTCTCATGTGTTTTGCAAATGTTACTTAATATGCGAGCAACTACTTTTCAAAGCAAGTCCACAAATTAGACCTCAACTCAAAAATGTGGCTAAACCAATGTTCTTAAAATGTTTTTTAGAGTCAAAATGATGTATTACATGCCATGGTTTGGATGTGTAGATTGAAAATATCAATTTCCAACTTTGGTTCATTTAACTTATACCCTTATTTTAGGTCATTTTTGCAACTTTGAGCTACAAGCCTTTCCAACATCTCATGACCTCTTTACTAGCATTAAAACATCATTTTGAACAAGTTTGATGTTGAACAGTTTTCCATTTGAAGCTTGGAAATAGGAGTTATGGCTTTATGCTTGAAATGACCTGTAATCTCCAAATGACCAAAATGCCCTTGACTTGTCAAAGCCATAACTTGAGTTCTACAAATCCTATCAAGGACTTCTAGTACTCTCTAGAAAGCTAAGAGGATAAGGAACAACATTCATGTTGACCAAAAGTTCATAGGAATCATCCTTCTTGGGCAAACGTTTGATGCAAGTTGTGTAACTTTCAAGCCCCCAGATTCACATACCTCAGATGACATGTAACTTGTCAAAGTCATAACTTGAGTGCTACAAATCCTATCAAGGACTTCTAGTACTCAAATTAAATCTAAGAACAAGCTCTACAACATTCATGTTGGGGGCAAGATGAGGTGACAATCAAATCTTGGGCTAAACTGCCTTGAAGATAGGGGTCAAACTAGGGGATTTTGCACTGTCAAGCCTTAGAAACCCTAGCTTGAAACTTCTCAAACTCTTCAATCATGATGAGTTGGCCTTGGAATCATCCTTATAACATCTCAATGCATCAATCCATGATCACATGGCTCTTGGATTAGGTCTCAACCTTGTTCAAATCATCAGTTGACCTAGGGTTGACCCAATCAAACCCTAATTACACCACTCATGGCTGGGTCTTCTTAATCTTGCACAATGACTTGTCTAGGCTTCATGATGGCTTTCAAGACATCTCATAAGCTCTCTCAAGGCTTCAAGTCCACATTCTTGACTTCAGAATCATCTGAGGAGCTCCCCCAACTCTCAAGTTAGGAGGCACACAACCTTGGTTTCAACCACTCTCTCTGAGAATCTTTTATCTTCTCTGGCAAGGATATCAACCCCTGAACACTTGAACAACCTTCTTGGCTAGCTTCATAGTCTTGTGTAGCCCTTGATTGGTAGTCATACCTCTTGATCTCCTGCACACATGTCAATGGAATGCAAATGATAATGCTAATGTGAATGAAATGAAACATAAGCTAGGTAAAGAAATGTTGGTCAAATTTTGGGGTGCAACAGCTGCCCCTATTCAAGCGGCTTGAACCTGATTGGGTGAGAAGCGAACGGCTCTCAACCATTCAAGGTGAGAGACGGTTGAATACCGACAAACCCGAAAATTTGCCAACTACCCAAGTACACGGTACTCTGATGGGAACAAATCTTTGGAAACTGAAATATTAGCTGCACGACAACTAGCTGGGGAATTGGTCACACGGTAACCAGTGATAAATGGTCGATCATGCTGTCAAGCATCAAGATTCCTTGGGACTCATCAGGTCAACAATCAAATTAATCATGCCGTCGGGCATTCAAAGAAATTTCTCGGGCATCCGTCGGACTTCATCAGTAAGTCGGGAATAGAATTCTCGGTCAATCATGAACCAACTGGGGATATCCAAACTTCTGCCATCAGGCACTCCGCATCAGCTGAGAGAACTGTTCCGTCAATACGGTTGGACTTCAGTCATCAAGTCTTCAAGGGAAGTTTCAACTTCGCTGTTCAGAAACCTGCTGGGGATGACACATCTCCACCAGGGATTTTGGAGAACTATCAAGTAACTCTGCTGGAGATTTCGGGATTCATCCTGAGCAAACGCTCTGCCGGGGACTCTGAGCATCAACTTGAGCAACCCTCTCTGGTGACTTTATCGGGGATTTCAAGAATCATCTTGAGCAACGACTTTGTTGGGGAGAATTCAAGAATCATCTTGAGCAAGCGACTCTGCGGAGGAACACCTGCAAAACAAGAACAGTAACGACCTAGCTCATGTTTCGTATGCATATGCTTGACTATGGCGCAATGCTCCACACGGTGGAAATGCTACGCGTTTAGGGTAAATGCTATGCAATCATGCAAAATGCTGCGATCTCGTTAGCAAAATAAATGCTGAAGGGAAAATCCTCCTGTCAAGGAGAAAGAACCACTCTGGTGGGGGAAGGACTCATCCTGCCAAGGAGAAGAACTCACACCAATCTCAATTGGACTCCTCCTGGGGAAGCAAACTTCAGTTGACTGCTGCAGGGGAACGAAGCTCTACGAGAACCTGGACCTGCCGAGGAAAGCGATGTCAATCGCAGAAATAAACTGCATGGCATTCGCAGCCAACTCTTCCTGGAGGTAACGACTCCGGTGGGGCAATACAACATCAGCTATTCAACACTCTACTGGGGACGACCAATCATGGCCCGAACTGCTTTCCAAGGACTCGACTCTCTTGGGGAACTGCAAACTCGGCTGGGGAAGAAGGAATCACCCTGCTTCGGGGGAGAATACAACTCTGTGGGGACTTTCAATTCTGCCGGAGACTTCAGTCTGGAACTATCAATTGCTGCACACTTCAGTGACTCAGCTGGGGAGATAACGTTCCTTCAGGATGCATCTGATTGGGGAGAGAATCCTCTCTGCCCGGGGAGACATATCAATGCCTTACGATCTCACGTTCGGACTCTACGGGGAGAGGCTGCTGAACTTTGCTGGAGAAGAAGGAATCATCCTGCTTGGGGATGCGCACGGCGCACTGTCTGGTATACGCTACACCTGCAACAACATAAACAAACAGACAAGATACCCTTCTCAAAGGGACCCATCAAGGTTATCATCTTGTGACAATGTTCAAGTAATTCATTGTTTCAACAATCAGGGGCCTAGGCCAGTAAGTTTATGTATGCGCATTTTATCAAAAACATCGGCGTTCTTTTTCACAAACAAACAGAATTGCTGAATAGTATACATTTTATTGATAACGAACCCCTGAATGGGTAAAAATGTTTTACAACAGAGGCAAGCTCCTCGAATGAGGAAGCCGCGCAAAAATAAAACATAAATATACATCAGTATATACACATGTCGGCAACGAGGCGTAGACGAACACCATGAGTTGATCCCTCTATGACCCACTCGACTTCGATAATTCTCCGAGGCTTTAGCTTCAGAAGAGATTGATTCAGATGAACGGCCCTCAGGTCTTCCAAACCACTAAACAATGAAAGTCCACACGCGGAACACAGTCATTTGCTTTTTCAAATCCCTAACTTTTGCCTGAATCGCCCTTCCGGGTTTTCGACTCACCGGGATACCCTTTTTTGCCTAAGTCGCCCATCCGGGTTTTCAACTTTGCAGGTGTACATTTTTTCAATTTATATCCCTAACATTTGCCCGAACCTTTTTCCTTTTTTATGGTTCGCCGGGATGCCCCATTTTTGCTTGGATACTCTTTTTCTTTCCAGCGGGTCATTCTTTAAGCAAAGTATTTTTTAACTGCGTTCGCGTTCACCGGGGATGCAAAATCTTCGCCATCCATCGTGGATAACAACAAAGCTCCTCCCGAGAAGACCTTGCTGACGATGTACGGACCTTCGTAATTGGGAGTCCACTTGCCCCGGTGATCGGAGTGTGGAGGAAGAATCTTCTTCAGGACGAGATCACCCGTCTGAAAGCTTCTAGGACGCACCTTCTTATCATAAGCTTTCTTCATTCGGCTTTGGTACAGACGACCATATGCAATCGATGCTAACCTCTTCTCGTCCATCAGGCTGAGTTGGTTTAGTCGATTCTTAATCCATTCTGCCTCGTCGAGTTTCACGTCAACCAAAACTCGTAAAGAAGGGATCTCCACTTCTAACGGTAGGACTGCTTCCATACCGTACACTAAGGAGAAAGGAGTTGCCTCGGTTGATGTACGTACCGTCATATGATAACTGTACAGTGCAAATGGCAACATCTCGTGCCAATCCTTATAGGTCACAACCATCTTCTGAACAATCTTCTTGATGTTCTTATTGGCCGCTTCAACGGCGCCATTCATCTTCGGCCGGTAAGGAGATGAGTTGTGGTGTTCAATCTTGAAACTCTGGCACAGCTCCTTCATCATCTTGTTATTCAGATTCGAACCATTATCGGTAATGATCCGCTCGGGAACTCCGTAACGACAGATGATGTCCCTCTTTATGAATTTAGCCACCACCTGCTTGGTCACATTAGCATATGAGGCTGCCTCCACCCACTTGGTGAAGTAGTCGATAGCTACTAGAATGAAGCGATGACCGTTAGATGCAGTGGGCTCAATCTTGCCTATCATGTCGATGCCCCACATGGAGAACGGCCACGGGGAGGACATGACATTTAACGGGCACGGCGGCACATGAACTTTATCAGCATAAATCTGGCATTTATGACACCTCTTCGTGAATTTAAAGCAATCCGATTCCATCGTTAGCCAATAGTATCCTGCTCTCAGGATCTTTCTTGTCATAGCATGCCCGCCGGCGTGCGTACCAAATGTGCCTTCATGGACTTCTTCCATGAGCATACTCGCCTCTTTCTCATCTACACATCTGAGTAGCACGAGATCATGGTTTCTTTTATACAAAAATCCATCAGGATTGAGATAAAAATTTCCAGACAGCCTCCTCAGAGTCTTCTTATCCTGGGTTGACGCTCCCGCAGGATACTCCTTAGTCATAAGGAAGGTCCGGATGTCATGGAACCATGGCTTGCCGTCGGCGGCTTCCTCGATCGCAAAGACGAATGCAGGTCTATCAAGACGAGAAAGGACAATTCTTGGAGCTTCATTCCAAAAATTGACTTTATACATCGAAGCCAACGTGGCAAAGGCATCAGCCATCTGATTCTCAGCCCTGGGCACATGATGGAGTTCCACTCGATCAAAGAACGGAAGCAGCCTTCTGGCATAGTTCATGTACGGCACCAAATTCGATTGGCGAGTTTCCCACTTCCCTTTAATCTGTTTGATCACAAGCGCTGAGTCACCATATACATCTAGGTTCTTGATTCTCAAATCAATTGCTTCTTCTAGACCCATAATGCATGCTTCGTACTCCGCTTCGTTATTGGTGACCGGAAACGTCAGTCTCGCAGTGAACGGGATATGGGATCCGCGGGGAGTCGTGATGATTGCCCCAATGCCACTTCCATAAGAATTAACCGCCCCGTCAAATATCAATTTCCATTGGGATTTCCTATCTGGACCCTCGTCGGGCAATGGTTCATCGCAATCTTTCGCTTTGAGAAACATGATATCCTCATCAGGGAATTCAAATTTCATTGGCTGATAATCCTCGATCGGCTGTTCGGCAAGGTATTCAGACAATACGCTGCCCTTAATGGCCTTCTGGGAAACGTACTGAATGTCATATTCCGTCAACACCATTTGCCATCTGGCAATCCTGCCCGAAAGCGCTTGTTTCTCGAAGACGTACTTGATCGGATCCATCTTCGAAGTTAGCATGGTGGTGTGATTGAGCATGTACTGTCGTAAATGTTTGGCAGCCCAGGCTAGTGCACAACACGTCTTCTCCAGCATCGAGTAACGAGATTCACAGTCTATGAACTTTTTACTCAAATAATAGATGGCATGCTCCTTTCTGCCCGTCTCGTCGTGCTGACCGAGAACACACCCCATACTATTCTCAAGAACTGTCAAGTACATGATTAGAGGTCGTCCAACCACTGGGGGTATCAAGATCGGAGGTTCCTGTAGATACTGTTTTATCTTATCAAATGCCTTCTGGCAATCCTCGTTCCAGATGATCGCCTGATCTTTTTTCAGTAGTTTGAACATCGGTTCACACGTGGTCGTGAGTTGAGAAATAAACCTTGCAATGTAGTTTATTCGGCCCAGGAAGCCACGAACTTCTTTTTCTGTTTTTGGCACTGGCATTTCTTGTTTCGCTTTAATCTTCGCAGGATCAACCTCGATGCCTCTTTCACTCACGATAAACCCCAGTAGTTTTCTGGATCGTACTCCGAAAGTACACTTGTTAGGATTCAGCCTCAACCTGAACTTCCTAAGCCTCTCAAAAAGCTTCAGCAAATTGACTAGATGTCCTTCCTCCGTTTGGGACTTTGCAATCATGTCATCAACATAGACTTCAATCTCATGATGAATCATGTCATGAAACAAAGTAACCATTGCTCGTTGGTAAGTGGCCCCTGCGTTCTTCAAACCGAAAGGCATTACCTTGTAGCAGAATGTTCCCCAAGGCGTGATAAACGTAGTTTTCTCCATGTCCTCCGGCGCCATCTTGATCTGATTGTAACCGGAGAAGCCATCCATGAACGAAAACACGGAGAACTGAGTTGTATTGTCGACCAACACATCTATATGAGGCAGCGGAAAATCATCTTTAGGGCTCGCCCTATTCAAATCCCGATAATCGACGCACATTCGTACCTTACCGTCCTTCTTCGGTACAGGTACTATGTTGGCGACCCACGGAGGGTAAGTAGTGACCGCTAAGAAGCCAGCATCAAGCTGCTTTTGCACTTCTTCTTTGATCTTAACGGCCATATCTGGTCGCGTCCTCTTAAGCTTCTGCTTAACGGGAGGACAATCTTCTCGCTGCGGCAAGTGGTGGACCACGATGTCCGTGTCATGTTCGGGCATATCTTCGTATGACCAAGCAAAGACGTCACTATACTCTCTTAGCATCTCGACCAATCTCTGCTTGACATCGCTCTGCAATGCAGCCCCTATCCTGACGTTCCTGACGAGTTCTTCAGAACCCAGATTCACAATCTCGACCTCCTCTTCATGAGGCAGAATAACTTTCTCCTCTTGTTTCAACAAGCGGGCCAACTCTTCAGGAAGGTCTTCGTCTTCATCAATCTCTTCTTCGGCTTGATAGATCGGGCAATCAAAGTCGAAGTGAGCCGTAGAAGGTCCAGAGTCGATGTCATCTGCTATGTGGATCCTGCAATAACAAGGGTTAAGCTTAAAACAAGGATATGCAGGTTAGCACAAACCTTATTGCCATTTTATTGTTTTTCAAAACAAATATAAAACAGGAATAACAGAGATCACAATATTTGAATACGAAGAAAACGCCTTTTGATTTATTGATATAATGCATGCACATAATCAAACGAGACCCTGACAATAAAACCACTATGCCCCGGGTAGGACATAGGGTTGTACAATGATTGGAAAAAGTAAATCATTACTCTTCGCTTGTCATCTGGATGATGTCCTTGACGGACCAATTGTTGAGGCTCTCACCTGGCTTGCTTGGCTGGATCCAAGAGTCTAAGTCACAGTAGCTATCTCCGCTGTCTTCAGACACCGTGTTGACGCTTTCAAATATCACCCCGCCACTGGTAAACTGGATCGGCCCTTTACCTCGCGACGCACTGCTAGAAGAGGAGGCTTCAGCTCCAGGAGAGTATCCCAACCTAAACTTGTCTTGCTTGTTAGGTATCTCCAAAATTCGCCCCCAGCCTGGGGTAGATCCGGCTTGAACAACAGCCCGGGCCTCCTTGAAGGAAGAGAGAGTCATCTCTGGCTTCTCAGTGACTACAGGCGCTACGTCCTTGACTTTAACGGCTTCGAACGCTTGGCATAGGGTTTCGTGGATTTCCCCATCCATCTCAACATACTTGAAGGACGACAAATGGCTCACCATTATGTCTTCCTTGCCACACACAGTCACGATGCTACCTCCGACAGCATACTTGAGTTTCTGGTGCAACGTGGAGGTCACGGCTCCAGCAGCATGGATCCACGGCCGGCCCAATAGACAACTATAGGCAGGCATGATGTCCATAATGTAAAAGATCGCGTCGAATGTTTCCGGCCCGACTTGGATTGGCAGGGTCACCTCCCCGAAAACATGACGTTTGGTTCCATCGAACGCCTTCATAACCAGATCACTGGGTGTGCAAATCACTCTGCGAGTATCTAACTTCATTAATGCCTTCTTCGGAAGAACATTGAGTGACGACCCCGTGTCTACCAACACGTGCGACATAATCGTTCCTCTGCACTCTATCGAGATGTGCAGAGCGCTATTGTGGTTCCTCCCCTTCGGCGTCAGCTCCAGGTCAGCGAACCCTAACCCATTTCCAGCATTCACGTGGGCTACGACCTCTTCCAGCTGGTTTACCGATATTTCCTGCGGTACATATGCGACATTCAACACCTTCAGCAGCGCGTTGCGGTGTGCTTTAGAACACAACAACAAATTCAGGATGGAAATCTTCGAGGCTGTCTGATGCAGATGATCCACAATCTTGTAGTCACTCTTTTTAATCAACCTCATAAATTCCTCGGCGTCTTTAACAAGTAAGTCTTTTTCTACCCCACGGGGGATCTCTTCAACGAATTTACTTTTCCCTTTATCAGTTGCATCAGCTCTGTCCGCTTTATCCGTTACGACCTCAGGTGGTGCAAACACCCTTCCGCTGCGAGTGATTCCGCTAACGCCCGCTAGGTTCTCCACAGACGACCCAAACGGTTCTAGCTCCAACTTCTGTCCGTTGTAGTAGACTTCAGCCCCATAATGCCATGGAACAGCGTTAGTGCTTTCGAAAGGTATCGGCCCAGCTTTGGTGATGGTAATCGTGGGCGGTCTGGGTGCAGAAATGGTTATCGTCTGGCGAGGGATGGTGATGGTGGCAACCTCATCATCTTGCTTCAGCACTACCTATCCCGATCCACTTTCGGCCCTCCGGCTAAACTGTAAAATCCCTTCATTCATCAGACTTTGAATTCCCTCTATCAGCTGTTCACATCCATCAGGACTTGTCGCACAACCCATACACAGCTCTCCGCAACCTGGAAAGAAACCTCTTTTCATCAACTTAGCTTTAACGAAGCTAAGCGGCGTTTTCAGATCTCTGACGTCAATCAACACATCCAAACTCTCGTCTTCAATAATGGCGTTTACTCCACCTCCCCTATGATTCAGCATAGGGTTCTTCGTGACGTTTGGTACATTATCTGAGAAGTTGGTGATCTTGGCATCCACCATGTCCTGGACCTTGTGCTTGAAGGCTTTGCAATTCTCTATTGTGTGGCCTGGTGCCCCTGAGTGAAATTCGCAAGTTGCATTCGCGTCATAACCTGGCGGAGGTGCCCCTGTCAAGGGAGCCAGGGTTCACTTCTGGATCAACTGTAGCTGAAGCAAAGTCTGTAACAGTTGCGCGTATGACATGGGCGGTGTCTCGAGGTGACGGCTCGACAGAGGTGCCCGGTTCTGATACTTTCTGTACCCTTGTTGATTCGGTTGCTGCTGCTGCTGCTGTGGCTGTTGAACTGCCGGGATAGTTATGCTGGCCACCTGTTGGTGAGGGCCTTTACCCTTCCTTCGAGCGTTGGTCACAGCGCTCGTTTCTCCTTCCCGTCTTTTGCCACTATAAGGTTTCTTTCCTCCTCCTCCGGCTGAGGATGAATCACCTTGAATTTTCCTGAGTTTGATCCCATTTTCGATGTGCTCACCCGTGATAACGAGATTTGAGAAGGTTCCAAACATACCGCTGACCAATTTCTCATAATAAACCCCTGGGAGGGTGGCTACGAAAATTTGCACAAGCTCACGTTCAACCATCGGCGGCTGAACCCTGGCTGCCAACTCACGCCACCGCTGGGCGTATTCCTTGAACCCTTCGTTGTTCCTTTGCGACAGGTTCTGCAGTTGGACTCGGTTCGGGGCCAAGTCGCTATTGTATTGGTAATGGTGCACAAATGCTTCAGCAAGGTCTTTCCACGTGCGCACACTGGTAGGTTCCAGACTCATGTACCACTCGAGGGATGGTCCGGACAGACTGTCCTGAAAGAAGTGCATCAGCAACTTCTCGTCCTCAGAATGAGCCGACATTTTCCGGTAATATGATCTCAGGTGGACGCGAGGGCAAGTGGTGCCCTTGTACTTTTCAAAGTCAGGTACCTTGAACTTGGGAGGCACCTTGAAATCAGCAATCAGTCCCAACTTGGACATATCAACGCCCATGGTGTTCTGGTTCTCGATGTTCCTCATCTTATCCTCGAGTACCTTGAACCTTAGACGTGCTTCAGCAGTCAGCTCCCCTTCAGCACCTCTCTGAGAGAACACATCGTCTTGAAGGTCTTCTAACCATGGCTGAGGCCCGAACAGATTCCCAACACCTGCATTGCCGTTGCCCAGCCCAACATTGACGTTAGCTTCAAGACTCCCATTACTGACGCCCGTCGTATTGCCATTGAGTCCCATGTTAGCTATCACATTGCCGTTGGCACTGCCATTCCCCCCGGTCACGGGGACGCCATTCTGAGGAGTTTCCACAGGTGGAGGAGTAGGCACGGTCCCACCATGGAGTACGTCATTGCTATCGACCCTTGAAATCAGAGGCTGAACCAAAGTTCTGAGCTGATCCTGGCCATTGGCGACCGCTTGCATGAGCTCCATGAAGCGATCCATTCTTTCGCGGAGTTCTTGAACATCAGTTTGCACTTTCTCCATGATTCTGGTTTGATTTTCTCTGGTCGGATAGCGGTGGATAGGTCTCTGATTAATCCTGGCACAACCTGAAACAACCTAAAAATACAAGAGGGTTAGGAAAAACGACAAAGTGCTCATTATGCAAATGCTTTATGCAAATGCAAACGTGTGTTTGTGCATTAGGGAGATTTTCCCCGATCCTAGTGCCTGAGTGCCAGTGCTGATAATAAGAAGTCCGAGTCCAGTCATGGAAATAACATCTCATATATATGAAGAAAGCCCATCAAGGCAGTACACAATGTCAGTGAGTACAAGATGAATCAATAGCGTGACCTCAGCCAACAAGCCTGGTGATGGTCAACATACAACAATGATCAAACAAAAGGAATACAAATAGTCAAGCACGACCACGGGCGCGAAACTCTTCTAACAACCCCTTCGTTTCTGGATGATCAGGCCGAGTGAGCAACCCTTTGACGAGTAACTCCCTCTGCATAATGGTATATTGAAGACCTTCGACCGAATCTTCCCATGCTCCTTCGCCGAAACAATCTTCTAGCTTTCGCTTCTTGGACTCAAACATCAGTTTGCGCTCCTTCAGGTTAGCAAGAGCTTTGTTGAGCTGGCCTTCGGCGGCGTATCTGCGAGCGGTTTCTTCATCAAACCTCTTCTCATTAGCCTTTACCTGGGCTTTCAGCTTGGAGATCTGTTGCATCAGCTTATCCTCCCGCTCTTTCCTGTTGGCTAGGGTGGCCTTCCAGTGCTGATTGAACTTGGATATCCTCCGATACGCTTCGTCCAAGTGTTGCTTCTTCGTGGCCAGTACATCGTTGACAGCTTTGAAGTCTCGACCCATGCGTTCACGCTCGACTATCTGCTTAGTCAAATCTGTCCCCAGCTGGTTCACCAACTCTGTCTGCCTCTTGAAGGAATGAACGACTTCGTTTATCTCGCTTCTGAGCTGAGCCAATTCTTTCTCCAATTCTTCATTTGCCTGCTTCAATTCATCTCGCTCAGCTAGCACCTGATTATGCTGCTGAATGGGCACGGTGGTAGGCTCTTCAACCACTGGAGGGCTTTCTGGCTTGGTAGGAAGAAACGACATCCCTATAGCATCTGCTCTAGCTCTGATCCACGTCATATACGGAGCGTAGGCTTGGCTATTGCTTCTCCCCAGCAGTGGTTTTCCCCTCTTACTAATGCCATTCCAGGCACGCTGAAGCTTAGATAACAGATCCCACTCTAGAAGACCAGTGAGGTACAGAGATTCCTGCACCTCTTCATCCTTCGGCGGAGCTCTCAAAGCATAAGCAAACTGTCGGACCAGCAGAGATGGATTATAGTTTATACAGCCCTTCCTGCCTATCAAATGCACGTTTGGAAACCCGCTGCAGCTGAAGATAATCTTGGTACCCAACCTATCTCTGTCAAACCAGTTAATATCTTCTGCAGATAGACTCATCAAACGCTCGGACCACTCAGCTGTGGCTGCAGACGAAGCAAAGGGACCCCTCTTGGGCAGATGACTATCAAGCCATTTATAAAGCAGGGGCACACAACACGAGACATTCTTGCCCCTTCTGTTCTCGTTTTTGTAGTGGATAGAATGGTAGACATCTCCTATCAAGGTAGGGACTGGATTCCCTGAAGCGAAGATGCGAAATGCGTCGAAGTCTACAAAGTCGGGCATATTGGGGAACAGAATGATGCCATATATGCACAGAGCGAGAATGGCGTTGAATACGACCCAACATCCGTCTTTGGTGCACTGCTGAGCCTTTCCCACTAAGAACTGCAAGGAGAAACCCGAAACCTTGTTCCAACTAGACAATGCCAACTCGGAGGCATCCAGAGGAAGTGACGGAGCAAGACTAGCTAGATCAGGCTCAGTATCCATATGAACAAAAGGCATCTGCCTCTTGATAGGCACACCTAACAAATCAGCATATTCCTCTAGCGTGGGCGCGAGAACGAAGTCCTAGAAAGTAAAGCATCTCAACGGAGGGTCGTAAAACTGTAGCAGAGCGTGCAACCCATTCAACTCGAACTCAGAATGTTTACGAACCAAACTGAGCAATTTGCCGTAAGACTTTCTGAACTCATCTCTCACAGAATCATCTGCTAAAGCAATCAAACTAGTCAGCTGAACCACATCAGGGGCAGGGAGCTTGTAAGCCACGGTCTTCCTCAGAGAACCCATAACAATACAATAGGAGGCAAGAAATCCTGGATCGGGGAAAACGGTACCTGCAACACAGACACACGTTAATGAAATGCAAATGAATATGCAACGCAATGTAAAATGCAATCATGCAGCAGGAGATCAAGGCAACTGTGCTGTGGAGATTCTGTATCCACAAAACCATGATGTTGCTCTGTCAAGAACAACCACTATATCTGATAAGAAGAAAACCCTGGTATCGGACCACAAATCTGCTCTGTCAAGAACACACACACATAGGTCCATAAATCTGCTCTGTCAAGAACAACCATCTGATAATAAGGACCTCTGATACAGGACCCTAACTCTGCTCTGTCAAGAACAAACATCTGATATCAAGGACCTCTGATACAGGACCAAAACTCTGCTCTATCAAGAACAAACATACATCTACTGATGAGATCCTCTGATCCCAATCATAAACCTGCTCTGTCAAGAACAAATACCCATATGCTGATGAGATCCTCTGATCCCAACAAAAACCTGCTCTGTCAAGAACAAATACCCATCTCTGAATATAAGGTCCTCTGATACAGGACC
Source organism: Lathyrus sativus (assembly GCA_963859935.3). Taxonomy (NCBI): domain Eukaryota; kingdom Viridiplantae; phylum Streptophyta; class Magnoliopsida; order Fabales; family Fabaceae; genus Lathyrus; species Lathyrus sativus. The sequence continues at coordinate 357,511,036 of OZ012737.1, forward strand.
AAAGCTCTGCTCTGTCAAGAACAAACATATATCTGATGATGAGAACCTCTAGTACCAACAAAACTGATTCACTATCAAGAAAACCAGGTAGTCTGAAGGTCAAGGTTTCCTGCAACAAACCCAACCCTGCTCACAGGTATGGACCTAAACTGACTCAAGTTCGGCATCCTATGCGGTCATCAGCGTCACAGACATTCAAGAGGGGTGATACGATACCCAGAAGGTGTGGCATCACCAGCTAATGAAGCGGCCTCACTCGGCTGAATCCCAAATGATCGGTCCCCAGAGTCGACAATCCTCCAAACCAACAACCCCCTCAACCTAAAGGGTTGAAAAAGAAGTCAACTGGGAGAACCTCATCTGAGCGTGGATTTCATGAGACACTAGTGCCTGCCAAGCAAGCACGCGCCCACTAATTTCCACAACTAATGCTATGTACACTCAAGCCTGGGTCTGGCTTCTCACTCATCAGAATTCCCCTCCCACAACAGCACAAATAATCATATCATACTGGAAATAAAATGCGGGAAATAAAAATGCGATAAATAAACACAACCCAACAGGTAATCACACAAGCGCTAGGATTAACTCTCGCAGGGGACGTCGGATCCCCAAACTGACTCGCATTCTGGATGTTGGATCCCAGGAAACTATCAAGTCCCTAGCAGAGTCGCCAGCTGTCGCTTCCGCGAAAATAAGGTGCCGGCAGAACAGAAGAGTCGCCACCTTTCGTTATTTATCCCTCAGAACGGGAAAGGAAACGATCAGAAAAACCTGACGAAAAAGGTATAAGACAAGGTCATCGCAACCATTGTATGGGTTCGGGAGTCGGTTACGCAAGGGGAAGGTATTAGCACCCCTCACGTCTGTCGTACTCGACGAGATCCACGCTTGTTGTGTTTACTGGACGAGTTGGTTTATCTATCTACCTATCAAGGCTGGCTTAAAAAGAAAAGAAAATGACTCGGCAAAGCGTCGCGCTTTATGCCTACGTATTCTCATCAGAGAATGAGAAATCAGAGTCAACGTAGTTCGACTAACTACGGGTTACGGGGGAAGGTGGCTCGCCAATACATCAGTATTGTGCCTACGTACTCTCAACAGGCTATGAGAGATCAGAGCTTACGTAGTTCGGGGTAATACGGATTACGAGGATTCAGATTCATCTGTTTTATCAAGTAGGGTTAAACAACAGTTCCAGCAGTTAGGGACAAAGCCTGTTTGCGTTGGCGCTGAAGTTTAACGACACTCTTTTCTTCAGAAAAGCTTTCCTTTGAATTATGGGCCCACGGGGCAAAAAGATTTGAAGTTTGTTTCTGTCTTTTACGGAAGAACTGTTTTTTATTGTGTTTGCAATTTCAATCGCACTAAAAACTATGACCTGAGAGTGAATGCGTCGCATGTCACCCAAAGGGTGCCATACTAAACATCCGGACTGTTGAAAAGAAACTCTCCAACAATCCTTTCTCAGATAGCTTAAGGCTCGTAACGTACGAAAGAAATCATTCATGATTACTGTATCTTAAGCTGTTTTGAGATGAGAAGAGAACAGGCTCAACTAAGGGGAGACTATCAAGTCCTACTGTTGTCATGCCAAGGATTTGTCCTATAGTTGAGGTTTGAAACAGGGAACTCCTATAAGTTATCATGCATAGGTTTCAACCTACAGTTCTAGCATCACTTCCTTATCAAAGGAAATGAGGGTCCTAAGGGATCATGTCAATGATACACAGAAACAGATAAAGCATCAGCTTAAACAGTAAACAATAAACAGTAAACGACTCTAAGATGCATGCAATGCAAGTGAGGGAGGAAATGTGTGTGGGGCAGCAGCCTCCACAAGCTCATCTCAACCTCAAGCCAGATATGAATAACAGTAATCATACAGAGGAAATAACATGCTATCAAGCAAAATAGAATAACAACTGTAATCATACAGAGGACATAAAATGCTATCAAGCAAACACAAACCACATGGGCAAGGGAGATGGGCTCTACCGAATACCCGCAAGCAAAGCCATACAGTAACAATACAAGCAGAGGGAGAAACTCAACCTCTAGTGCAATCATGCTCCTAGCTTACAGTCAGTCTAATCATGGACTTATTCTAATGCATCAAGCAAGTCAAACAAGGCACATCAGCACAGAAAAGAAACAGACAAGAAAGCAGATCAACAACTCCCTCTTTCAATTCCAAGCTTCAGCTCTTCTAACAGCAATCCAGTCTTCAGACTTCAACCACCCTTCAAGGCTATCAGCTTCACTAACAAGCATCAACTTGCTCCTCCAAGGTTTCAATCCACCAAACATAAGTGTCAACTTATTCTCTCTTCTCCAAGCTTCAGCTCCTCAGTCAATTCTACCTTCAGGCTTAACTCTTAACTACAAGTATCAACTTAATTCCTTCAGGCTCTCCAAGCATCAATGTAAGTATCAACTTATCCTTTCTTGCTCAAGCCTCAGCTCTTCACTCAATCTCAATTGAATCCTCTTCATAAGTATCAACTTAGTCTTCAAGCTTCAGCTCTCTTTGCTTCACCAGTATCAACTTGGTCTTCTTCTCCTACAAGCTTCAGCTGCTCAGAGTAGTCTTCAATCACATGGAAGTGTCAACCCCCTCCTCCAATTCTTTTAAGCCTCAGCTCTTCACTCAATCTCAATTGAATCTCCTTCATAAGTATCAACTTAGTCTTCTTGCTCTTCAAGCTTCAGCTGCAATGGCAATGCTCAAGGAATCATACTCTTCCACACTCTTCAATAAAGTTCTCACCTCCAAACCCAAGTCCAACATCTTTCAAGATACTCAAACCAGAAGACAATTGATTTAACAGAATGAGTGGAAATGATAAACAGCTTACTGACAACCAAAGGAAGCCTGTAAGGGTTCATCATTAGGAGAGATTGGTTCCCTCAAAGTTCTACTTCCCAGATAAAGCCACTCATCCCTCCAAAGGAGGGATGTGAATATCTTAGAAGGACTTTTAGTCATTGTGAGGAATGGAAGCACAAGATGCTTTCCATATTTGTGAAAGAAGTCATTCTAGTTCTAAGGCTCTCCCTATGTTTCCTATCTCCTAAATCTTCATCAGACACCTTCAGGCACAAGAAACTCCTAGCTCCAAGCAAATTCATGCAACTTCAAGCATCCTCACCTTGTCTTCAACTTGTCTTCAATCTCAACCAAAGGCAAACAAAGCAAAAACCCTAATCCAAGGGGACTAAAGAAGCTAAACTAGTTGAATTAGTAAGTTAGGATCACCTAAAACCTAGTACTAAAGTTAGTCCTAACTAAAATACTAAAACCAATTGTAAAATCCTACAAAAATATCTATGGGAACCTAGGTCAATCATGACTCTACCACATTAATTTCAGAGATCCAATCATCAAATAAGACCTAGAAATAAATTCTACATTATGAGGTACTAAACCAAAACCCTAAAGGGAAGCATCTAAATATCAATCTAGAAAGCACACCTATTTTCATCACAAAAATGTGAGAGAAATGCTATGGGAGCATACATGTCTAACCTAATCACACACAAAAAATTAGGATCAAAATCATCACCATATGATCACACAAAATTCCACAAAATTAGGCATCAAACATAACCATTTTAATATCAATTAAAATGTAAAATCCCCATAAAATCAGAAAATACATGAAATGAAAATATTTTTTCTCTAAAAAATACTAGACTCAATCATGAGTAAAATGCAAAAAGAATGAGATTAATTGGATTAATTTTCAATTTTATATAATTTTTCCAAGAACCATGAATAAAATGAAAAAATAATGAAAATCCAATTAAAATAGACAAGCACACGGTGCAGATAGCAATGATACACAGTTCAAATAATGGATTGGGCCTTCAGGGGGTGTGAATAGTGATTATTTCATTAAGCCCAGAACACTACTTAAATGAAACGCCGCGTTTCATTTCTTCAGATCCTTCACAAACTGAAATTAAAACATGGCCGTTGGATGACTCCTCTAGTCAAAGTCTTCATGCTGATCCAATGGTGCTAACATCATCTTCTTCGTTTGAACCAAAAATGGGGGGAGAACGCCATTGAAACAGAGCTCAAACCTCAACCTTCTCCTCACTCGGGCTCCTTCAAATCTCCATCAAAATCCATGATCTAAAGCCCTAAATCACTCTAAATCTCTCCCTGAGTCTAACCCTAGCCTCAGAATTCATTGAATCAACCTCTAACTTAAAACACAATCAAGAATCAAAATTATGCTCAGACCTCAATTGTCACCATTCTCCAAATTGAAAGTTTCAAAATTTTCACCATGTTACACTGATCAATTCTTGCTATAATACTCATATTATCTCTCAATATCCAGCATGTTCTTGATCCAAACAGAAATTGTGTCCCCTCATTGATCATCACGAAATCTTCTCTAAGTTTCCAGAAACGATCTCCTAACCACATACTATCAATCTAACCTAACAAATTAACCTAATTCTTCTTAAATTAAGGTGAGGAATGAAAGTTACCAACCTGTGAATTCTTGAGTAACAGATGCAGCAAACCTTCACTTCAACCCTTCTACAGCTCCAAAATCATTCAATGCATCAAGTTCTTGCTTCTGTATGCAAGAGAATTGATGGAAAACGCCTGGAACTCCAAACTCGATAATGACTTGCAGGTGCTGAAATTCAATTGCAAGAACACGATCCTTCAAGGCTTTGGCTATGGAATTGATCTGGAATCATTCAGTATCCTCCATAGAAGTTGTTGAAATCAAAAGAAAGGAAGAAGATGGTGTAGAATGCAGAAATCGATTTCAATTTGCAATGAACAAAGTGAAGTTGCACACTCTCTTCTCTCCCTCAATTCTCACCAACCTCATCTGAACCTCTTCTGCTCAATATATAGAACATGTTGGACCTCTCTAGATCCTTCTGGATTCATCCAAGGAGATGTTGAACTTCTCATATCATCCAAAATCTCATCTCATGCCATACTCTCCCCAATTCTGGTTTCCTTTATTGCAGCAGCTTGTTATGATCCCAAAATCTCCCCAAGTGAGATATTAGAGGTGTTACAAGGCCTTGGCAGCTTGTGTATGGATCTCTCATGTGTTTTGCAAATGTTACTTAATATGCAAGCAACTACTTTTCAAAGCAAGTCCACAAATTAGACATCAACTCAAAAATGTGGCTAAACCAATGTTCTTAAAATGTTTTTTAGAGTCAAAATGATATATTACATGCCATGGTTTGGATGTGTAGATTGAAAATATCAATTTCCAACTTTGGTTCATTTAACTTATACCCTTATTTTAGGTCATTTTTGCAACTTTGAGCTACAAGCCTTTCCAACATCTCATGACCTCTTTACTATCCTTAAAAAATCATTTTGAACAAGTTTGATGTTGAACATTTTTCCATTTGAAGTTTGGAAATTGGAGTTATGGCCTTATGCTTGAAATGACCTGTAATCTCCAAATGACCAAAATGCCCTTGACTTGTCAAAGCCATAACTTGAGTTCTACAAATCCTATCAAGGACTTCTAGTACTCTATATAAATCTAAGAGGATAAGGAACAACATTCATGTTGACCAAAAGTTCATAGGAATCATCCTTCTTGGGCAAACGTTTGATGCAAGTTGGGTAACTTTCAAGCCCCCAGATTCACATACCTCAGATGACCTGTAACTTGTCAAAGTCATAACTTGAGTTCTACAAATCCTATCAAGGACCTATAGTACTCATATTAAAGCTAAGAACAAGCTCTACAACATTCATGTTGGGGGAAAGATGAGGTGACAATCACATCTTGGGCTAAACTGCCTTGAAGATAGGGGTCAAACTAGGGGATTTTACACTACCAAGCCTTAGAAACCCTAGCTTGAAACTTCTCAAACTCTTCAATCATGATGAGTTGACCTTGTAATCATCCTTATAACATCTCAATGCATCAATCAATGATAACATGGCTCTTGGATTAGGTCTCAACCTTGTTCAAATCATCAGTTGACCTAGGGTTGACCCAGTCAAACCCTAATTACACCACTCATGGCTGGGTCTTCTTAATCTTGCACAATGACCTGTCTAGGCTTCCTGATGGCTTTCAAGACATCTCATAAGCTCTCTCAAGGCTTCAAGTCCACATTCTTGACTTCAGAATCATCTGAGGAGCTCCCCCAACTCTCAAGTTAGGAGGCACACAACCTTGGTTTCAACCACTCTCTCTAAGAATCTTTTATATTCTCTGGCAAGGATATCAACCCCTAAACACTTGAATAACCTTCTTGGCTAGCTTCATAGTCTTGTGTAGCCCTTAATTGGTAGTCATACCTCTTGATCTCCTGCACACATGTCAATGGAATGCAAATGATAATGCTAATGTGAATGAAATGAAACATAAGCTAGGTAAAGAAATGTTGGTCAAATTTTGGGGTGCAACAGAAGCTTCCCAATATACAACAATGGTTCCGTCGAATTCGGCAAAATCAAACCTGAGCTGTTTTCAGTCTTCTCAAAAGCTCTTGCAACTTTTCTTCATACTTTGCATCCAAAACAAAATCGTGAACCTTTCCAGTCCACTGTGTCAAAGGCAAACATGACTTGGAAAATCCTTCAATGAATTCTAATAACAATCTGCCTACCCAAGAAACTTCTAATTTCAAATATAGGTTTTTGGAGCTTCCCATTGCTACACAGCTCTAACCTTCGCCATATCAACCATGAACTCTACTCGAGATCACACAACCAAGGAACTTAATTCCTCCAACCCAACTCACACTTTGACAGTTTTGCATAAAACGGCTTCCCTTTCTATACTGATAACAAAATTTTCAGATGCTCAGGATGATCCTCTTTACTCTTCGAATAACCCAAAATATCGTTGATTAACATAACCACAACTTGCCCAAATAAGTATGGAAAATCTCGTTCGCATACTCCACAATTACACATGGCATCACAAAATACTCATCATATTCATACCTCGTCCTGGAAGCAATCTTCTGAATCCTTTCAGCCTTCACACGAATCTGATGATACCCAGATCTCAAATCTATCTTACTGGACACACCTGCAACAACCCACTGATTCATCCACTCATAAACCCTTGGAAGTGAACACTTATTCTTGATAGCCACCTTATTCACTTATCTATAATCCACCCAAAGCCTCACTGAACCTTCTTTCTTCATAATCAACAAAACTGGTGCACCCCACGGTGACACACTTGAACGAATGAATTTCTTCTCAAGCAAATCTTAAGTTGACTCTTCAACTCTTTCAATCCCAATGCAGACATACCATATGGAGCCATCAGTATCGGACTAGTTCCCGAAACTAAGTCGATCACAAACTCCACTTCATGTTCCGGTGATAAATCACTTATCTCATCAGAAGAACTTCCGGATAATCACAAATAGTTGGCACACCACCAACTTCTCCATTTTCATCAACACTCAAGGTTCCCATCAAAATAATCATCTCAACTCCATCCTGCATCGACTCATCAAAACAATTCTTAAGCACTTAGCTTAACTCAAAACAATTCATTGCTCACGCCATCTAAGCTTGCAAGACACGTCTATCACATTCAACATGACCCCGTCTACTATCAACAACAAATTAAGGCTGATCAGTTCCACAATTTTTCAATAGACAGCCGCAAATCATGATGGGGTATAAACCATCTTTACCAAACTATAAGAGCGTTCAACCAAACACTGAGCCGCCACTTCACACTTGCAGCATCCTGGAGAAGCACATCTTCTCCCCCCACTTGTTTCATTCCCACTTCTGCAGACAAGGTTAGGCAACAAACATGTACCGATAGTGCTTTCACACACATGTCGCATACCAGGGAACAAACAACATTAGACAACTTGGCCGGACGGACCGACTTGCTCTAATACCACTAATGTAACACCCTTATCCTACCCCACAGATATTACGGCAAAATAACACGGATTTCAGAGTAAAATATTAACTTCCATAAAAAGCCACAAAAGGGCGTACATTTCTCAATGTCTCAAAATAAGTCAATGCTCCATAACACACGGGTTTTCTCAAAATACACCAATTTGCACAAAGCAGCGGAACTCAAAACATAACTCAAGGTTTTCCTCATAAGGGAAAGTTAGTAAAATAACCCACTGATATATAGTTCAACTCAAAGAACCCAACCCGATGTTACATATCAGAGCAAGACCCTCTAAGTTAACCAAAAGGCTAACAACTCTAAAACTTCAAAAATACTCCTCGACGACATCCACAGCTAAACTTGGTCATCTGCACGTTACCCACGTGGAGTTAACATTTAAACAGGTAGGGTGATTAAAACAATTCATAATAATCAATGTATAATAATTAATGCATAAACGACATCATAACTATATTCAACACATTCATATCCTTCAATAGGCCTCGAAGGCCACAACATCATAATTTATACACAAAGGCTTATAAATGCAAATGCAACATAGACTCAACGCATGTGGTACCAATCATCACAGCGCGATGGACACTGGGTCATCAACCCTCCATAGATACCCATCAATAGGATCGATTCTACTTGAGAATCGAAGCACATCAAAATACTTCACATCCACACAGTGCGATTGAAGTCAAAGTAATCGAGGTCCTGAACCGATGTCCGGATGCACATGAATGCATGATGCACACGTCACAAATCATCCTTATAACAACATCAAAGGGTGCATCATCATTTATCATATTCATCAAACGTCATAACTCATCAACATATTCATCATCATCACATAAATCATCATATCTCATGCTATCACATAAATCGTCATAATCATCATCATCATCACATAAATCATCCCATCTCAACTTATCACATAATTCGTCATATAATTCATCATAATAATTAATCTCACCCATCATGTCATCATATAATTTATCATAATAATCATCATTATACATCATGGAAATCGTCATATAATCACGCACAAATCACATATTAACTCATAGTCATCCTCATATTATCTCATATTAATTAATCAACTTATACCCGCGGTAATCCTCACACTATCGCCTATCGATCACATAATTCCTCATTGTCATACTCTTGTTAATTCATCTCAGAAATCTCAGAATCAAACATCAAGGCATCGCTGCAAAACGATCAATTTCGCGAACTCTGCTATGTTCGCTGGCTTGCTCGCTAGGTGAGTAGGTAGCGAGTCTTCGCTGGCTTGCTCGCTAGGCGAGTCTGTGGCGAGTCTTCGCTGGCATGCTCGCTAGGCGAACAGTGCGATGACAACAAAACTTGTTACGACCAGAACTGATTCTGGCCCAAATACTCATATGATTCACATACCCAATGCCTCCAAAACATCCCTAAATCATCCCTAAGATCATACGGCGATAACGGCACAAAATCCATGGTTTGTTAGGCCAATCTAGCAACATTTGCACAACCTAAATCACTATTTTCTTGCAATTGCTCTGAGTACATCAGAGTTACTCACATTTGAACATTCTTATTCCTACAGGGTCAAACATATCACAACCCAAGGTTTTGGCCACAAAGGCCAAAGGTCATTATTTCCTATCTCTACCCTTAGAATCCTTACGGCTACCACTTCCATGATAGATCTAGGCCACGAAGGCCATAGATCACTTCGCATAACCTTTTAATCTTATCACGGTCAAACTATCAATGATAGATTTTGGACACGAAGGCCAAAATCCCTTTTTCCCATGATTCTCCCTAAAACCCCCAAACCGACCATAAACACATCGAAAGGCATACATAGAAAATCATGAAAAGCGATACTCCCCATACCTTAGTCGATTCACAGCTTTCGCGATTAACTTTGGGATTTTCTGCCTCCAACCTTTCCTTTAGAGCTCTGGCCACCCAACTTTCCACGGTTAACAAATGGATTCTAAATCTCTTTAAAATTCTATTTTGTCAAACTTAGACTTGGGCCACACAATCGGGCTTTTCCCATAATATCCTTACTAACTCCTCATAATGTCCAATTTACCCTTATTCCTCTTATATTTATTTTAATTCCTAATAATATTAGTAAATCCATATTACATACCATTATTTCAAATAAATACTCCAAATATGCATAATTCCCAATAATCCACAAAACCACCGAAACCACCAAAATATGAATATTCTCAATTAAATAATTAATTAAAATACTCAAATTAAATTTAGGGTGTTACAGGGAGTATTACCTTCATGATTTTCCATGTGTAACTTTCAATGTATTTAAGGTCGATTTAAGATTTAAGGGTTTTGAGGGTGGATATGAGAATTCGTGATCTTTGGCCTTCGTGGCCTAAATCTATTATTGTGAATCTAACCATGGAATTCATTGGGGAAAGGGAAAAGTTAGGCCATCGTGGATTATAGATAATTGAACAAGGTGACTATCAAGAATAAGTATCCACTTCGAAGGATTGATGCTTTGATGGATCAGTTGGTTAATGCAAGTGTGTTCAGTAAGATAGATTTGAGATCTGGGTATCATCAGATTCGTGTGAAGGCTGAAGATATTCAGAAGACAACTTTTAAAATAAGGTATGGACATTGTGAGTATTTCGTGATGCCAATTAGTGTGACTAATGCACCATGTGTATTTATGGAGTATATGAACATGATTTTCCATCCTTATTTGGACAAGTTTGTGGTTGTGTTCATTGATGATATTTTGATATATTCGAAAAGTAAAGAAGATCATGCTGAGCATCTGAAAATTGTGTTATCAGCATTGAAAAAGAAGCAGTTGTATGCAAAACTGTCAAAGTGTGAGTTATGGTTGAAGGAAGTGAGTTCCTTAGTCATGTGATCTCGAGTAGGGTTATTGTGGTTGATATGTCGAAGGTTGAAGCTGTATCGTGTAACACCCTTCTAACCCCGCAGAATAAATATAAATAGATCAGAGTAATTATCATGCATTTCACAAAAGGGTGTCACATAAATTTTCAAAACATCACACAACACTTGTCATCCTCAATAATATAAAAATAACTTCCTGCTTTTCATAAACCTTCACATTAACATGTAGCAGCGGATTTGCTTTAATCATAATAGACATAATAAAAGTCTCATGCTCATCTCATTTTTAATACTTAGGCTTAAAAGCCAATTCTTCATATAATTCAAAATAACAACAACAGAATAAAGTAGAGTACAGAAAATATCTCTCCAAATATGAAATCAAAATATTCCCCCAGTGTTACATAATCAGAGCATGACTCGACCCTAAATAAATAAAGACACAACTCAAGCTACTCCAACGGCTACCTCGTGCTAGAAGCAACTCTACTCCTCAGTACCTGAGCGATGTCGTATAAAACATCATTCCAACAGAAGGGTGAGAATTCACATAATTATTGAAATTATAAGATAATATATAATTTAAGGCATACAAACATAATCACTATTATTCTCACACTTCAAAAGTTTCATCAACACAATATTATTCAAGTAACCATACTATTCACAAGTATATACACACAACTCCACAATTCACCAATTTATCAGTTCTACATATCACACATAATCTCATAGCACATAAATATACATAATGAGACTCAATGCAAAACTCAATGCAATACTCAATGCAACTCATGCCATGTGGTACCAACACTTGTTATTATTTTTCGGTTTTTACATTTAAACCGGGTCCGTTCCCTAGACCAATAACACACAAAAAGCCCATTCCCTAAGCTTTCAAACCCCGCTCTAGGTTTGGGACAAGTCACTAGCTCCCACGGAACTAACAAACATTGCCTCTTGACACAAATGATGCGTATGAAAATTCAACAATCATATGCAATTAAGATCATTCCCTAATCTTAATATTCATGCATATCTTCAATAATTCATCACACTTGAATTACTACACATTTGCGCATACACAAGTATCAACACAATTCAACCTCAATTCACAAAACACACATTACTAATTAATTATAGAATAATTATTCCATCATCAATAATTAATTTCATTATTCAATAAATAATCCAATATTCAATAAACAATTCAACATTCAATAGACAATTCAATATTTAATAAATAATTCAATGTCTACATAAATAATCAATATTTAATTAAATGATCAATATTTAAATAAATAGTCAATATCTAAATAAATAATCAATTTAATATTTAATAAATAATTAATAGTTAATAAGATCTCATTTATTTAGTAAAGTTTCATTATCTAGTATAATTCTTCTACACTACAGTAAGTGTAGTAAATGGCTACAATACCAAGCTTCATGGGTATCACTTTTTCTTGACTTCAATGTGTAGGTAAAACATTAACTAATAATATCATTTTTCTCCTCTCAAACCTTTAATCATAATTATTATTGAGAAAAAGTATAATATGCTGTCAATTATGCAGACATTCTCCAAATCAGCGGCGCTTAACGGTAGTACAATTCCTAATATATTGTTCTTATGATATGGCCTTAGCACATCACTATTATTCATGATTGTGATCACATTTGACCAACAAGTGGTATACACCTGCTGCTCAAAATTAATAAGGTACCACTTTTGATGTGCAATGTAGTGTTATAACTCATGGACTACCATTTTTTTTATAGAACTTAATGCTACAGAACTACATTATCAATATCACCTATGTTTATCTATATATCCTGTTACTACAGTAAGGAGATAAAATGGATGGTATATTATTCTTACTAAGTTAGTAATATCATCACATTTCAATTCCTTTAATTTCAATTAGTATACTACTTTTCTCAATTAATGCTACAGTAGTAATGGTTAATAAAACTCATGTTTTACGCTACATTTCTTGATGGTAATGACATCATGATTTCGTTCTGTTTCATAGTGGTTTGCTACAGTTCATGAATTTAACAAATTTCACCAATTTAAATATCAATCCCAAACAACATTAATCATCAAATATTCAAGAATTATAATCAAAACCTAACAATCACAAAATCATGAAAATTTAGGGGTTTCATCCTAAATATGTTTATACCCATTATTCATTATCAAACTACCCCAATAATCATATAAAAACCCACCCTTACCTTGATTTTCTTGGTGTTCTTGAGCTCTCTCTTGATTCTTCTTCTTCTTCCCCACTCTATTCTTCTTGCCTCCTTTTTCCTCTTTTTCTTACTAACATTCCTATTCTCTTCTATCTCCCTTCTCTTGTTTTATAAAATTCTCAAAATTCATTAACCAAATAATTTTTAATGGGCTTAGTAACTCATATCTATTCACACCCCCAAATAGGCCCCATCAATTAATCTAACAATTCTATATTATTCTACAAATTAGAATATATCATATAAGTTAAATAATAAAATTAAATCAATTATAAATCAAATAATTTATATAAATTCAATAAATCAACTAATTCAATTATATCAAATAAATCACATAATTTAGTTAATTCAATTAGGCCTAAAATCACATAATTAATCAATTAATTTAATTAATAAATAATTACTAAAAATTGGGGTGTTACAACCCTCCCCCACTTAAAAGATTTTCGCCCTCGAAAATTACCTCAAACGAATAACTCGGGGTAAGACTCACGCATCTGACTCTCAAGCTCCCAAGTCACGTTTCCACCAGCCGGTCCTCCCCAAGCGACCTTCACCAAAGGAATCTCTTTGCCTCGAAGTTGCTTCAACTCCCGATCCTCTATCCGCATAGGTGATGTCTCCACAGTCAGATTATCTCTCACCTGCACATCATCTACTTGGACTACATGAGACGGATCCGCAATGTATCTCCTCAACTGAGATACATGGAACACATCATGAAGATTAGCAAGCGATGGCGGTAAAGCCACACGATAGGCCACTTCTCCTATCCTCTGCAAAATCTGATAAGGACCAATGAAACGCGGCGTCAACTTACGCGACTTCAATGCCCTACCAACACCAGTCATCGGAGTGACTCGAAGAAACACATGATCTCCCTCTTGAAATTCAAGTGTCTTCCTCCTCTTGTCATGATAACTCTTCTGACGACTTTGAGAAATTCTCATCTTCTCTTGAATCATCTTAATCTTATCCGTAGTCTGCTGAACTATCTCGGGTCCAACTACCGAACTCTCTCCGGACTCATACCAACATAATGGCGTCCTACACCGCCTACCATACAATGCCTCAAATGGTGCCATTCCGATGCTCGAATGAAAACTGTTGTTGTAAGTAAACTCAATCAAAGGTAAGTAGCTATCCCCAAGCTCCTCCTTTCTCCAATACACAAGCCCTCAACAGATCCTCGAGTGATTGAATAGTCCTTTCGGTCTGACCGTCTGTCTGAGGATGATAAGCTGAGCTCAAACGCAACTTCGTACCCAAAGCACTTTGCAAACTCTCCCAAAATCTCGAAGTGAACCTCGGATCCCGATCCGACACAATACTGGATGGAATACCGTGCAAACTGAAATTCCTCTCGATGTATAGCTTTGCCAATTTCTCTAACGGATAATCCATTCGCATAGGAATAAAGTGAGCAGATTTAGTCAATCTATCCACGATCACCCAAATAGCTTCAAATTTACCCGGCGTCCTCGGTAATCCAGACACAAAATTCATAGAAATGCTATCCCATTTCCACTCAGGAATAAACAACGGTTGCATCAAACCCGACGGTTTCTGATGCTCAATCTTCGACTTCTGGCAAGTCAAACAAGAATACACAAATTCGGCAATGTCCTTCTTCATACGAGGCCACCAAAATATCTTCCTCAAATCTTAATACATCTTAGTAGCACCCGGATGAATACTCAATCCGCTACGATGTCCTTCCTCAAGAATACTCTTTTTCAATCCATCCAAATCCGGAACACAAACTCTATCCCGACACCTCATAATACCATTCTCGTCAATCCGAAAATCACCACCTTGGCCTTGGTTGGTCAAAGTCAAACGATCAACTAAACTCAAATCAGATTTTTGACCTTCTCGTATCTCGTCAAGAATGCCGCTAGTAAGTTTCAACATGCCCAACTTAACACCATAAGATGTCTCTTCACAAACCAAACTCATATCTCGAAATTGTTCAATAATCTCCAACTCTTTTATCATCATCATCGACATATGCAAAGATTTCCTACTCAATGCATCGACTACCACGTTTGCTTTACCCGGATGGTAATTCAAACCAAAATCATAATCCTTAAGAAGTTCCAACCATCTCCTCTGCCTTGCATTCAATTCTTTCTGATCAAAGAGATACTTCAAACTCTTATGATCACTAAATACCTCAAATCTCGAACCAAACAAATAATGCCTCCAAAGCTTCAACACAAATACAACAGCGGCCAACTCTAAGTCATGCGTCGGGTAATTCCTCTCATGCACTTTAAGTTGCCGTGAAGCATAAGCTACAACTTGATTATTCTGCATCAACACACCTCCCAAGCCCATCAAAGAAGCATCACAATACACAACAAATGGGTCTTCTGAATTCGGCAAAATCAAAACAGGAGATGTCGTCAATCTTCTCTTAAGTTCTTGAAAACTTTCTTCACACTTTGCATCCCAAACAAAAGCTTGGCCTTTCCTAGTCAACTGTGTCAACGGCAAAGATAACTTGGCAAATCCTTCAATGAATTTCCGAGAATAACCTGCCAACCCAAGAAAACTTCTAATCTCAAAAACTGATTTTGGAGCTTCCCATTGTGATACAGCTTCTACCTTCGATGGATCAACTGCAATACCTCTACTCGAAATCACATGGCCAAGGAAACTCACCTCCTTCAACCAAAACTCACACTTGGAAAGTTTAGCATACAACTGCTTCTCTTTCAACACAGACAACACAATTCTCAGATGCTCAGCATGATCCTCTTCACTCTTCGAGTATATCAAAATATCATCAATGAACACAACCACAAACTTGTCCAAATAAGGATGGAAGATCCTGTTCATGTACTCCATAAATACACCTGGTGCATTAGTCACACCAAATGGCATCACAAAATACTCATAATGTCCATACCTTGTTCTAAAAGCAGTCTTTTGAATATCTTCAGCCTTCACACGAATCTGATGATACCCAGATCTCAAATCTATCTTACTGAACACACTTGCACCAACCAACTGATCCATCAAATCATCAATCCTTGGAAGTGGATACTTATTCTTGATAGTCACCTTGTTCAATTGTCTATAATCCACACAAAGCCTCATAGTACCTTCTTTCTTCTTAACCAACAAAACTGGTGCACCCCATGGTGACACACTCGGACGAATAAACCTCTTCTCAAGTAGGTCCTCAAGTTGACTCTTTAACTCTTTCAATTCCGATGCGGACATACGATATGGAGCCATCGACATCGGACTAGTTCCAGGAACTAAGTCAATCGAAAACTCCACTTCTCGTTCCGGCGGTAAATCTCTTATCTCCTCAGGAAAAACTTCCGGAAAATCACGGACAATTGGTAAGGCATCAATTACTTCACTTTCGCCAATATTCAAAGTTGCCATCAACATGAATACCTTCGCACCATCTTGCACTGATTCTTTCACTTGCTTTGCAGTCATAAATAAGTCTCCTTCATCATCAGTTTCAGGAAAAATAACCGTTTTGTCAAAACAGTTAATATAGACACGATTGAATTCTAACCAATTCATCCCAAGAATAACATCAAGTTGATCTAAGTAAAGACACATTAAATCAACTCCAAAGTCTTTACCAAAAATACTCAACAGGCAATTCAAACACACATATGGGGTAGTTACTGAACCCGTAGCAGGAGTATCAATAACCATACCCCCACTCATAACAGACAACTCGAGATTTAATCTCTTAACACAATTCAAAGAAATAAAAGAATGTGTAGCTCCAGTGTCAATTATAGCAACTAAAGGTATACCATTAATAAAGCATGTACCTCGAATCAACCGATCTTCACTAGTAGTCTTAGATCCTGATAGAGCAAATACTTTCCCTTTTGCTTGAGCCTTCTTTGGTTTGTCACACTTGGTACTAATGTGCCCTTGCTCACCACAATTGTAGCAAGTCACATTCGCACCGCTTCTGCACTCCAAAGCCTTGTGGCCTGGCTTGCCACACTTGAAACACTTTTGCTCGACACTTGTGCACTCAGGAGCACGATGTCCTTCAACACCACATCTAAAACACTTCACTGGAGTAGGAGCTCCTCCCCCACTCGGCTTCCTTCCATTACCAGCTTTCTGTTTCCCTTTATCAGCAGGAGTCACATACGGCTTCCCTCTGAATTGACCTTTTCCCCTCTTATCATTTAAACTCTTGTAGTGACTAGACCGAGCTCTGCTATCTTCATCATAGATTCTACTTTTGTTCACCAACTCGGAAAATCGCCTAATCTCCTGATAACCAATAGCTTGTTTGATTTCAGGCCTCAAACCATTCACAAACTTAAGGCACTTGGATCTCTCAACATTAGTAGTGTTGTAATGAGGACAAAACTTAATTAACTCCTCAAATCTTGCTGCATACTCGGCCACAGTTGAGTTACCCTGCTTCAGCTCAAGGAATTCAATTTCCTTCTTTCCACGCACATCTTCTGGAAAATACTTCTCCAAAAACGCCTCTCTGAAAACATCCAAAGTAACCTCAACCTCATCTTCTTCAAACCTTTGACGAGTGTTACCCCACCAGTCCTCCGCTTCCTCTTCAAGCATATGAGTGCCAAACTGCACCTTCTGCGCATCTGAACAATTCATGACTCGAAATATCTTCTCAATTGCCTTCAGCCATACTTGTGCTTTGTCAGGATCATGCGTTCCCTTGAAGATTGGTGGATTGTTCCTCTGAAACTTCCCCAAGGCACGAAACTCATCATCATTGTTGTTTCCAGCATTCACATTGACTTGCGGATTCTGCCCAATTGCTCCAGCCAACATCGCCAAAGCTTCAGCAATCGCTTCATCATTCCTACCTGCAACCATTGTTCTTGATTCCAACAACAAATCTTCGTTAGAACAAACAATATCGATAGTGCTACACACACATATCAAATACAAAAGGGATTAAACACACTAACAACTTGGTCAACTGACCGACTTTGCTCTGATACCACTGATGTAACACCCTTCTAACCCCGCAGAATAAATATAAATAGATCAGAGTAATTATCATACATTTCACAAAAGGGTGTCACATAAATTTTCAAAACATCACACAACACCTGTCATGCTCAATAATATAAAAATAACTTCCTGCTTTTCATACACCTTCACATTAACATGTAGCAGCGGATTTGCTTTAATCATAATAGACATAATAAAAGTCTCATGCTCATCTCATTTTTAATACTTAGGCTTAAAAGCCAATTCTTCATATAATTCAAAATAACAACAACAGAATAAAGTAGAGTACAAAAAATATCTCTCCAAATATGAAATCAAAATATTCCCCCGGTGTTACATAATCAGAGCATGACTCGACCCTAAATAAATAAAGACACAACTCAAGCTACTCCAACGGCTACCTCGTGCTAGAAGCAACTCTACTCCTCAGTACCTGAGCGATGTCGTATAAAACATCATTCCAACAGAAGGGTGAGAATTCACATAATTATTGAAATTATAAGATAATATATAATTTAAGGCATACAAACATAATCACTATTATTCTCACACTTCAAAAGTTTCATCAACACAATATTATTCAAGTAATCATACTATTCACAAGTATATACACACAACTCCACAATTCACCAATTTATCAGTTCTACATATCACACATAATCTCATAGCACATAAATATACATAATGAGACTCAATGCAAAACTCAATACAATACTCAATGCAACTCATGCCATGTGGTACCAACACTTGTTATTATTTTTCGGTTTTTACATTTAAACCGGGTCCGTTCCCTAGACCAATAACACACAAAAAGCCCATTCCCTAAGCTTTCAAACCCCGCTCTAGGTTTGGGACAAGTCACTAGCTCCCACGGAACTAACAAACATTGCCTCTTGACACAAATGATGCGTATGCAAATTCAACAATCATATGCAATTAAGATCATTCCCTAATCTTAATATTCATGCATATCTTCAATAATTCATCACACTTGAATTACTACACATTTGCGCATACACAAGTATCAACACAATTCAACCTCAATTCACAAAACACACATTACTAATTAATTATAGAATAATTATTCCATCATCAATAATTAATTTCATTATTCAATAAATAATCCAATATTCAATAAACAATTCAACATTCAATAGACAATTCAATATTTAATAAATAATTCAATGTCTACATAAATAATCAATATTTAATTAAATGATCAATATTTAAATAAATAGTCAATATCTAAATAAATAATCAATTTAATATTTAATAAATAATTTATAGTTAATAAGATCTCATTTATTTAGTAAAGTTTCATTATCTAGTATAATTCTTCTACACTACAGTAAGTGTAGTAAATGGCTACAATACTAAGCTTCATGGGTATCACTTTTTCTTGACTTCAATGTGTAGGTAAAACATTAACTAATAATATCATTGTTCTCCTCTCAAACCTTTAATCATAATTATTATTGAGAAAAAGTATAATATGCTGTCAATTATGCAGACATTCTCCAAATCAGCGGCGCTTAACGGTAGTACAATTCCTAATATATTGTTCTTATGATATGGCCTTAGCACATCACTATTATTCATGATTGTGATCACATTTGACCAACAAGTGGTATACACCTGCTGCTCAAAATTAATAAGGTACCACTTTTGATGTGCAATGTAGTGTTATAACTCATGGACTACCATTTTTTTTATAGAACTTAATGCTACAGAACTACATTATCAATATCACCTATGTTTATCTATATATCCTGTTACTACAGTAAGGAAATAAAATGGATGGTATATTATTCTTACTAAGTTAGTAATATCATCACATTTCAATTCCTTTAATTTCAATTAGTATACTACTTTTCTCAATTAATGCTACAGTAGTAATGGTTAATAAAACTCATGTTTTACGCTACATTTCTTGATGGTAATGACATCATGATTTCGTTCTGTTTCATAGTGGTTTGCTACAGTTCATGAATTTAACAAATATCACCAATTTAAATATCAATCCCAAACAACATTAATCATCAAATATTCAAGAATTATAATCAAAACCTAACAATCACAAAATCATGAAAATTTAGGGGTTTCATCCTAAATATGTTTATACCCATTATTCATTATCAAACTACCCCAATAATCATATAAAAACCCACCCTTACCTTGATTTTCTTGGTGTTCTTGAGCTCTCTCTTGATTCTTCTTCTTCTTCCCCACTCTATTCTTCTTGCCTCCTTTTTCCTCTTTTTCTTACTAACATTCCTATTCTATTCTATATCCTTTCTCTTGTTTTATAAAATTCTCAAAATTCATTAACCTAATAATTTTTAATGGGCTTAGTAACTCATATCTATTCACACCCCCAAATAGGCCCCATCAATTAATCTAACAATTCTATATTATTCTACAAATTAGAATATATCATATAAGTTAAATAATAAAATTAAATCAATTATAAATCAAATAATTTATATAAATTCAATAAATCAACTAATTCAATTATATCAAATAAATCACATAATTTAGTTAATTCAATTAGGCCTAAAATCACATAATTAATCAATTAATAATTACTAAAAGTTGGGGTGTTACATATCGCAATGGGAAGTTCCAAAACCTGTTTTTGAGATTAGAAGTATTCTTGGGTTGGTAGATTATTATCAAAAATTCATTGAAGGATTTTTCCAAGTTATCTTTGCCATTGGCGCAATAGACTAGGAAGGTTCAAGCTTTTGTTTTTGATGTAAAGTGTGAAGAAATTTTCAAGAGCTTTTGAAGAGGCTGACAGCTGCTCATGTTTTAATTTTGCCGAATCCGGCAGAACCATTTGTTGTATATTGTGATGCTTCGTTGCTGGGATGGGGAGGTGTGTTAATACAACATCAACAAGTTTTAGCTTATGCTTCAAGGCAACTTAAAGTGCATAAGAGGGATTATCTAACACATGATTAGAGTTGGTTGTTGTTGTGTTTGTGTCGAAGCTTTGGAGGCACTATTTGTTTGGTTAGAGATTTGAGGTGTTTAGTGATCATAAGAGTTTGAAGTATTTCTTTGATCAGAAAGAATTGAATGTGAGGCAGAAGAGATGATTGGGACTTTTGAAAGATTATGGTTTTGGTTTGAATTACCATTCGGGTAAAGAAAACGTGGTAGCTGATGCATTGATTTGAAAATCTTTGCATATACCGACGATGATGGTAAGAGAGTTAGAACTGATTGAGCTATTTTGGGATATGAGTTTGGTTTCTGAAGAGAATTCTTATGGAGTTAAGCTTGGTATGTTGAAGCTTACTAGTGGTATTCTTGGTGAGATTCGAGAAGGTCATAAATCTGATTTGAGTTGGTAGATCGGTTGAATTTGAGGAATCAAAGTAGAACAACTAATTTTCGGATTAATGAAAATGGTATCATAAGATGTCGTGATAGAGTTTGTGTTCTAAATATTGTTAAGTTGAAAAAGAGTATTCTTGAGGAAGGACATCGAAGTAGATTGAGTATCCATACCAGTGCTATGAAGAGGTACCCAGATTTGAGGAAATTATTTTAATGGCCAGGGATGAAGAAAGAAGTGGTTGAGTTTGTGTATGATGGTTAGACTTGTCAAGAGTCGAAGATTGGACATCGGAGACAGTTGGGTCTGATGCAACCGTTGAATATTCCAGAGTGGAAATGTGATAGTATTTCCATGGATTTTGTGTCGGGTTTTTCGAAGACTGTGAGAGGGATATGATTCAATTTGGGTAATTATGGATAGATTGACTAGATCAGCTCATTTCTTGCCAATGAGGACTAATCATTCTATGCTGAAGCTAGCTGAGATGTATATTGAGAAGTTGTGAAATTGCATGAGGTACCATCGAGTATTATGTCTGATAGAGATCTGACATCTTCCTCGAGGTTTTGGGAGAGTTTGCAGACGCTTTGGGTACCACGTTGAGATTGATTTCTGCCTATCATCCGTAGACTGATGGACAGTCAAAGAGAACTATCCAGTCTTTAAAGGTTTTGCTGAGAGCTCGTGTGTTGGACCAAGGTGGATCATGTGATAGTCATTTGTCGTTGATTGAGTTTACCTACAACAACTGTATCATTCTAGTATCGGAATGGCACCGTATGAGGCTTTGTATGGTAGGAGGTGTAGGACTCCTTTGTGTTTGTATGAGTCAGGAGAGAGTGTTATACTCGGACCTAAGATTTTGCAAGAGACGACTGAAAAGATCAAGATGATCCAAGAAAAGATGAAAGCATCGCAGAGTCGTCAGAAAAGTTACCATGATAAGAGGAGGAAAACACTTGAATTCCAAGAGGGAGATCACGTGCTTTTGAGAGTTACGCCGGTAACTGGTGTTGGCCGAGCTTTGAAGTCTCAAATACTCACATCGCGTTTTGTTGGTCCGTATCAGATTTCACAGAGGGTGGGGGAAGTAGCATATCATATTTCATTATCGCCGTCGCTTGCAAATTTACATGATGTGTTTTAGTTGAGAAAGTACATTCTAGATCTGTCGCAGGTGATTCAGATGGATGATGTACAAATGAGAGATGATCTGACTATTGAGGCGTTTCCTGTTCGGATTGATGAACGAGAAGTGAAGCAACTGCGAAATAAAGAGATTGCCTTGGTAAAGGTAGTTTTGGAAGGACCAGCTGGAGAAATTTGGACTTGGGAGCGTGAGGATTATAAGAACACAGATTGTTTCTTAGTATATCTCTATGTTTTGATGATAACTCTTATGAAATTTTGTATTAAAGAGTTATATACTCTAAAATTTGTTCATGAATATTTGCTGCAGACAATTAAAGTATATATATACATCCAAGAGAAAATTAATCTGAACATAGAACTATGGAAGGCTCTGAAGAGTCAGAATCATCTTATAGAAGAATCTGAGCGCTGTCTGCAGAAGGATCTGAAGCAGAAGCTACAGAAGAATCTGAAGCAGAAGCTACAGAAGAATCTGAAGCAGAAGACTCTAATAAGATCTGAAGACTCTGAAGCATTAAAGAACTTTGTATGAGAGTTAAGAAGCACAGTTTTTCAGAAGACTCTGAGAGTACTACACGCTGCATGTACTGAGGATCTGATTCATAAAACTCTGCTCTGAGAGAACTACACGCTAAAGCACACTTGTTGCCTTACTCTGATTCAGCAAAATCTGATGGGTATCCAAGACTCTGATCATGCAAAATCTGATGATCAACTTTGCTGAAAAGAAATACTTGTTGAAGAAGAATTCAAAGTAATATCTTTTGATTTAGCTGAACGACTCTTTCCTCTTTCATGCTTGACACTAGAAAACAGACCAAAAGCATTTCTCTGTGCATTCTACTTCCAGGAAAATTCATGTGATGTAAAGACAAAAAGGTTCAGGCCTTTTCAGTACACAACCTCCAATGTCAAGACTTTGTAGACTACTGTGCATATAAAAGCAAGTCTTCATCATCTTCTTCAAAGTGATCAACTACCAACGAATCTAAAACAGAAACTCTTACAAGCTCTCATAAAACATTCTTATTGCTGAGTTTATTCTTTTGTTCTTAACATTAAGTGAAATATCACTGTTGTGATAAAGCTTATTAGAAGCATTCATGCACTTGTATTGATCTTACATTTTATTGTAATAGTTCCTTAAGAAGATCCAGTTGGGATCAGAAGTTCTTGAGAAGACTTTGAACAGTTGTTCTTAGTGCTTACTATTGTAATCAGTTGATTAAATAGTGGATTAAGTCCTTGTTTGAGAAAGGCAAATCACTCTAGGTAGGGTGGACTGGAGTAGTTGAGTTCAACGAACCAGGATAAAAATACTTGTGTTTTTACTACTAAGTTTTTTATCTTCATACTTATTCAATCCCCTTTCTAAGTATTTTCTCACTTTTAGTTGGCATCAGAGCTCCGGTTCTGTGTGTGCTACCACTTCACATTGACAGAAAAGATCCAGTGAGAAAAACTTTGATATTTATATTTGGTTGTTTAAAATGGCTGATGTTTCAACATCTAACAAGTATGAAGAAAGAGACAGAATCAGTACTAAACCCCCTATGTTTGATGGGGAGAAATTTGATTATTGGAAAGACAGAATTGAAAGTTTTTTCCTTGGTTATGATGCTGATTTGTGGGATTTGGTCATAGATGGATATGTTCATCCTATTGATGGGAATGGCAAGAAAGTAGACAGAAAATCTATGACAGAAGTCCAAAAGAAGGAATTTAGAAATCACCACAAGGCTAGAACAATATTGTTAAATGCAATATCTCACACTGAGTATGAAAGATCACAAATAGAGAAACTGCATTTGACATGTTTGAGTCCTTGAAAATGACTCATGAGGGAAACTCTCAAGTCAAGGAAACAAAGGCTCTGGCTCTAATTCAGAAGTATGAAGCCTTCAAGATGGAAGAAGCTGAATCTGTTGAAGCCATGTTCTCCAGATTTCAAATACTTACAGCTAGACTAAAGGTTCTGGATAAAGGTTACTCTACTGCTGATCACGTGAAGAAGATCATCAGAAGTTTACCTACCAGATGGAGACCTATGGTGATTGCGCTGAAAATGGCTAAAGATCTGAACCAGATTTCCTTGGAAGAACTAATCAGCTCATTAAGGAGCCATGAAATTGAACTTGAGGAAGATGAGCCTCAGAAGAAAGGTAAGTCAATTGCCTAAAAATCTAATAAATCTGCTAAAGCGTTGCAGGTAATAGAGGAAAGCTCTGAAGAATCCTCATCTGAAGATGAAGATGAATTATCCATGTTGTCCAGAAGAATAAACAAACTCTGGAAGCATAAAGGAAAGAAGTTTAAAAACTTCAGGAAGCCTGACCAAAGAAAGGAATCTTCTGGACACAGAAGATCTGGCAAAAAGGAGGTTGTCTGCTACGAATGTAAAGAACCTGGGCATTACAAAAATGATTGTCCAAAGGTTCTGAAAGAAAAGCCTAAAAGAAAATTTGATAAGAAGAAGAAGGTTCTAATGGCATCCTGGGATGATTCAGATACATCTGAATCTGAATCTGAGACAGAAGAAGAATGTGCCAATGTAGCATTGATGGCAGACATAGAAGATCAGGAGGAAGAAATTTCAGGTTCTGAATCTGACTCTGACACTGAAGAGGTAATGGCTAAACTCACTAAAGATGAACTTATCAAAGTGTTATCAGAGGTTCTGAAGAGCTATAACAATATTAAGCTCAAATACAAGGAGCATCAAAAGCAATCTTGTATCTGAGAATAATATTCTCAAATCAGAAGTGGCTGAGCTAAATGAAAAGAACTTAAAAATGAAAAATGATTTTGAATTAGCTCAACAAAACTCTGATTCTGAAACTGAGTCTGAATGCAAAAATATTTTGGAAAAGTATGACTACAGCTTTCAGAAGTTTCTTGCTAAAAGCATAGACAGAAGCAAAATGGCTTCTATGATCTATGGAGTTAGCAGAAATAACAGAAAAGGAATTGGATATAAATCTTCCTCTGATTTAAATCCAAAATCTGTTGATAAAATTATCATCAAGAAGACTCCTTTATATTCCAATTTTAAATTTGGTCACTTGAATGATATTGAACACACTCGTTCTGAAAAGAACATTCATGTGTTTAAATCTAAGGCTAGTCAGAATAAACCCTATGTTGAAAAACAGAAGTTTAGACGAACCTTCAGAACAACTAACCCAAAAGGACCCAAGAAGATCTGGGTACCTAAGAGTAAAATAATTCCTGTTGCAGATGTTCTTAGCAGCAAGATCAGGACGCCAGTCATGGTACCTGGACTCTGGATGCTCGCGACATAAGACGGGAGAAAGGTCTATGTTCAAAAGTCTGGAGCTTAGATCTGGAGGTGACGTGAAATTTTGAGGGAATCAGAAGGGCAAGATCATTGGATCTGGCACTATTGGAAATGGTAATCTTCCCTCTATCACTAATGTTTTACTTGTAGAAGGACTGAAGCATAATCTATTGTCCATAAGTCAATAAAGTGACAATGGTTATGACATAGTCTTTAATAAAAAATGTTGTAAAGCTATTAGTCAAAGGATGGGTCAATCCTATTAAGTGGAAAGAGGAAAAACAACATTTATAAAATAAATCTTTCAGAACTTAAGGTTCAGAATGTTAAATGCCTCTTGTTTGTTAATGAGGAGCAATGGGTCTGGCACAGAAGATTAGGGCATATTAATATGAGACGTATATCTCAGATTAATAAACTTAATCTTGTCAGAGGACTTCCTAAGTTGAAGTTTACCTCAGATGCTCTTTGTGAAGCATGTCAAAAAGGGAAGTTTTCAAAATCATCTTTTAAATCAAAAAATGTTGTTTCTACTTCCAGACCATTAGAATTACTTCATATTGATCTGTTTGGACCAGTGAAAACTGCATCCATCAGAGGCAAGAAGTATGGATTAGTCATTGTTGATGACTATAGTAGATGGACATGGGTAAAGTTCTTAAAACACAAGGATGAGTCACATTCTGTGTTCTTTGACTTCTGCAAACAAGTCCAGAATGAAAAAGATTTCAAAATTATAAAAGTCAGAAGTGATCATGGTGGTGAATTTGAAAACAAATACTTTGAAAAATATTTTAATGGAAATGGCATTGTTCATGATTTTTCCTGTCCTAGAACTCCACAACAGAATGGAGTTGTAGAGAGGAAAAATAGAACTCTGCAAGAAATGGCCAGAACCATGATCAATGAGACTAATCTGGCAAAACACTTTTGGGCAGAAGCAATCAACACAGCATGTTACATTCAGAATAGAGTGTCTGTAAGACCTCTTCTGGAAAAGACTCCCTATGAATTGTGGAGGAACAGAAAGCCCAACATTGCTTATTTTCATCCTTTTGGATGCATTTGCTATATGTTGAATACTAAAGAAAATCTGAACAAGTTTGATTCTAAAGCACAGAAGTGTTTCATGCTTGGGTATTCTGAACGCTCTAAAGGCTACAGAGTATACAATACTGAAACATAGATTGTGGAAGAATCTATTCATGTTAGATTTAATGATAAGCTTGGCATTAAAAAGC
The DNA here is from genome assembly GCA_963859935.3 of Lathyrus sativus. Classification (NCBI taxonomy): domain Eukaryota; kingdom Viridiplantae; phylum Streptophyta; class Magnoliopsida; order Fabales; family Fabaceae; genus Lathyrus; species Lathyrus sativus. Next base: position 357,538,126 of record OZ012737.1, read on the forward strand.
CAAAGCAGTTTGAAAGTTCTGCAGATAGAAAAGTAGTCTTCACAGACTCTGAAGGCTCAGAGGCAGACAAAGCTCAAGTGAAGGAACCAGAAGCAACGCCAGATGCAATTCCTTTGACTTCTCAAATGAACAACTTAAACATTTCTGAAGAATCAACTGTTAGAGGATCATCTTCCAGAATCAAAGCTTTTCATCCAGAGAATGTGATCATTGGAAAGAAGGATGACCCTATCAGAACAAGATCCTTCCTCAGATCCTCTGAAGCATCATTATTTGGATTGGTGTCAGTAATTGAACCAACCACTATAGATGAAGCTTTGCAAGACAATGACTGGATTATTGCCATGCAAGAAGAGCTAAATCAGTTCACCAGAAATGATGTGTGGGACTTAGTTCCAAGACCAAAAGGATTCAACATAATTGGAACTAAGTGGGTCTTCAAAAATAAGCTTAATGAGAAAGGAGAAGTTGAAAGAAATAAGGCAAGGCTTGTTGCTCAAGGGTACAGTCAACAGGAAGGTATTGATTACACTGAAACTTATGCTCCAGTGGCAAGGTTAGAATCTATACGCCTTCTTATTTCATTTGCTGCACAATATAACATCACTCTATATTAGATGGATGTTAAAAGTGTCTTTCTAAATGGTATTATAGAAGAAGAAGTTTATGTTCACCAGCCTCCTGGTTTTGAGAGTGAAAAATTTCCAAAACATGTTTTCAAACTAAAGAAATCTCTGTATGGTTTAAAACAAGCTCCCAGAGCTTGGTATGAGAGGTTAAGCAATTTTCTTCTGGAGAAAAATTTCATCAGAGGCAAGGTGGACACAACACTCTTTTATAAAACATTTAAGAAAGATCTTCTAATATGTCAAATATATGTGGATGATATTATATTTGGATCTACCAATACTATGCTGGGAAAGGAGTTGGCTCAATGTATGCAGGCAGAATTTGAAATGAGAATGATGGGAGAATTGAAATTCTTTCTGGGAATTCAAGTCAACCAAACTCCAGAGCGCACTTACATTCATCAGACCAAATATATTAAAGAACTTCTGAAGAAATTTAACATGACTGATAGTAAGATGGCAAAGACTCCCATGCATCCAACTAGTACACTAGGCAAGGAAGAGGTAAGTAAGAAAGTAGATCAGAAACTCTACAGAGGTATGATAGGATCTCTTCTCTACTTAACTGCTTCTAGACCTGACATTCTGTTCAGTGTATGTTTATGTGCAAGATTCCAATCAGATCCTAGAGAATCTCACTTAACTACTGTTAAGAGGATTCTAAGGTATCTGAAAGGTACTACTAACGTGGGTCTGTGTTACAGAAGATCTGATAAATATACATTAGTTGGATTCTATGATGCTGACTATGCTGGAGACAGAGTAGAACGTAAAAGTACTTCTGGAAGCTGTCAGTTCCTTGGGAGTCATCTGATCTCATGGTACAGTAAGAAGCAACCCACAATTGCACTTTCTACAACAGAGGCAGAATACATTGCTGCTGCTGGATGTAGCACGCAGATGCTTTGGATGAAGAGTCAATTAGAGGACTATCAGATCTTTGAGAGTAATGTATCTATCTTCTGTGATAATACTTCTGCTATATGTCTGTCTAAAAATCCAATTTTACACTCTAAGGCAAAACATATAGAAATTAAACATCATTTCATCAGAGACTATGTTCAGAAGGGTATTATAAACCTAGCTTTTGTTGATACAGATCATCAATGGGCTGATATTTTTACAAAACCCCTTGCTGAAGATAGGTTCAAGTTTATTCTAAAAAATATTGGTATGGATTTTTGTCCAGAATAATATTTATCAGAGGCAAACTTCACAGATGCAAAATGTTTAATGCTCTGAAGTATTTCATCTGTTAATTTATTCATTTTCTTAAAATTATTTTACTTGTGTAAATCTGAACTAACAATGCTCAGAGGATCTGAACGTTGTATAACGTTTCATTTCTCAAAAGATTTCAGAGGCACAAGCAATCAAACACATGTAGCTCAGAACTGAAAAGGTAGAGTGCACTTTACTGAATTAACGTTTGAAGTACTGCTTTGAAAATCTGAATTTTCTTGATTTTCCCCCCATCTGTCAGAATCATAATTGTTGTGCAATGATGTTTTTACTTTTCATTAAATGCTATGTGAAGCGTGCCTATGTGACTGTTTGTGTATCTGATTTTATCTATAAATATCACAAATCACACCATTTCACACTTTTCACCTCACGAACCTTTTATGCATTTCTGTCGTCTCTTTGCTCTCCATCTAAACCCTAAACCTAAAACCTCTCTCTCAAGAACATCAATGGCTTCTTCTTCATCAACATCTGCTCAGATGCAATCAACCTTTGCTGGGTCTGTTACTAATGCTGAAGCTTACAAAGAACCTGTAAGAACTCTTCTCACTCCAACCATAGAACTGGAAGTTCTGAGTGAATGCTTCATAGACCTTGAGTCCATTGAAGAAAATGGATTTAATCTCTCCTCAACCATTCAAACTCAAAGTTGGACAAAGTACATTGACAGGCTTATGGGTCCTGTTTATCCAACTTTGGTGAAAGAATTCTAGATACATGCTCAGGTGTGCCATAAGTTCATCCATTCTTCTGTCCTTGGGAAGGAGATTGTGATTACTGAGAAGTTGATCAGACAACTAATTGGTTACTCTGAAACTGATGGTGAAACCAGTCTACAATCTGCTCGTGTGGATCTTGCTGATGTGTTTCAAGAAGTGACTATTTCTGGGGCGCCAACTAGCAAAGTGAGGGAACTAAAGCCAGTCTACAGGATCTGGGCCAAGATTTTCATGAGTTCCATCTTTCACAGAAAATAATCAAATTCCCCAGACTATGTCAGTGCTGAACAACTATATTTTATGTTCTGTATGAGCAAGGGAAAGAAGGTGGACTTGCCTTATCTTCTGTTCAGTCACCTTCTGAATCATGTAAAGGAAACAAGAGAATATGTAAGAGTCAAAGCTGGAAAAGTTAGGAATTGAATTCCTATGGGTAGGCTGATATCAGACATTCTAACAGAGAATGGTCTTGTGAAATATCTGTATGACACTGGTTTGACAGAGGATCTGTCTTATGTCATAGGTTCTGTCATAAATGGAAATACTCTGAAGAGGATGAAGGTCATCACAGAGCTTGCCAGCAAACCCAAGAAAATTGCTACTAAGGATGTAAGCAACAGAAGGGTTCCTGTTGAAGATTTTCCAATATTCACTGCTGATGAGCCTAGGCACATCATTCTGACATTCATTGCTGAGTGTTTAAAAGAAGGTATTCCTCTGCCTGTGAACATAGTACAGAAGGAAGGAGAAGTTCTACCCAATCCAGTTAGAGAAAGACGCTCAAAGAAGATTGTTGAAGAAGGATCTGAGGCTCAGCCAAAGAGAAAAGCCTCTGAAGCTGCTGCTAAGCCTCAGAAGGTAAAGAAAGTGAAACCCACTCCTCCAGAAGCTAGTCTGGAAGATATAAGACAAACTATCAAGCAGGTATTAACATCTGATCCAACTCCAACCATTCACTCTCCATTACCTTCACCTCCTCCATCACCTTCTAGATCACATTCATCTGTACCACCATCATCTGGAATTCATGCATTTGAACCCCCTCCATCTCAAACTACACTTTCTCAACCATCTTCTATACAAACTCCATCTGAACTACCTCAAACAAAAATCCAACCAGAACATCAACAACAAGAACCATCTCAGCCAGAACCTCAACAACAACAACCAGAACTTCAACAACAACCACAACCAGAACTTCAACAACAACAACAAACACCACCAGAACAACAACAACAACAATCACCAGAACATCAATCTCAACCCATCTCATCTGAACCTCCCCAACCAACACCATCTGAACATCCCTCAATAATAGAACAACCATTACCTGTTCTAGAACCATCAGATGACATTCTTGATTTGGAACCACTTGCAACCATGGTGGTCTTGTCATCCACCTCATGCCACTCCACTGAATCATCTGATTCTGAATCAGAAGTTCGATCACCCACTTGTTTACACATTCCTGATCCACTCAAACCTGCATTTTCTGATCTTTCAGCATCTGAACAAATAAATCGTAGACTTGCACTTCGTTCAAATTTCAACCTCTCAGATTTTCAAAATTCATCCTCTGAAGCTGAAATTTCACCAACTCCTACACCTCAACTCACAATACCACAACCATCTAAACCTCAACAGTCTGAACCTCAACCATCTGCATTTCAACCATCTGACCAACTACCATCTGATCAAACACCTCCTAATATCACTTGTGAACAACCTCAGCCAAACTCTGAATCTACTGAGAAAGTGACCCCTGAGGAATTTCTTTACACCAACCCTAGATCAGATGTTGATAAACTGTTTGATAATTTCAAAAAGGAAGTTCGTATGGGGATTGCACGTGTGGAAGAAGAGTGTCTGTTCAGTATAGATCCTGCTAAGTCTAAAGCTGCTTGGGATAAATTTATCTCTAAGATCAACGTGGCGGCCTCTCATCTCAAGACAGTCTGTGCTGAAGATGCTAAGGCAAAGTTTGCTGAGTTGGTAAGACAAACTCTGATGAGCATTCCCAAACCACCAGTGCTACTTCTGGAAGCTGCTCCTGCTGAAGACTCTCCATCTGAAGATGTTGCATCTGATATGGACATTGATGCATCTGCACCTGAAGTAAAGGCTGACAATTCAGAACTTGTAAAAGAAGTTAAGGAAATCAAGTCCTGAATGATAAAACAAGAACAAACCACTGAAGAGATTAAGACTTGGATGGCCAAGCAAGAAGAGTCTACTTTAAAGATCACATATCTTCTGACCCTGATTGCATCTCGTAAACCCTAGTTTCTTTTCATGTTTTTGCACTGCTGTTTTGAATCTGTTTTCTCTTGTTTGTTTGTTATCATCTGTTATGTGAACCATCTGAATGAATGAAATTGTTTGTTGTGTTTTTCTTCTATTATCTTTTCTGTCTTTACACATCTTTTTGATTATGACAAAAAGGGGGAGAAAAAGAATCTGATTGTTCAATCCATAAGCAAATACTAAAACAAAATTCAGACATATTATTAACTATCTGTGAATTTAAGTCTTTCAGATTCTATTGTTTCATCTGACAAAATAAATTCATTGAAGTTATCCTGAGAATTACCCAATCAGACTCTGAATCTTGAAGCAAATTGTACTCTGAGTCTAAACGCAAAACCAGACTCTGTGTTTGAAAGAAGTCATCAGACTCTGATTAACCAAACTCTGCGTTTGAAAGAAGTCATCAGACTTTGATTCTGAAATACACTCAAGTAAAAAGGGAAGTATTCTTTTCCTTAGAGTATTCATTTAAGGGGGAGATTCTTAATCTCAGGGGGAGTTATAATTATTATTTTTTATTATTGAACAAAATTTCTCATGTTTTGTCATCATCAAAAAGGGGGAGATTGTAAGAACACAGATTATTTCTTAGTAATATCTCTATGTTTTGATGATAACTCTTATGAAATTTTGTATTAAAGAATTATATACTCTAAAATTTGTTCATGAATATTTGCTGCAGATAATTAAAGTATATATATACATCCAAGAGCAAATTAATCTGAACATAGAACTATGGAAGGCTCTGAAGAGTCAGAATCATCTTATTGAAGAATCTGAGCACTGTCTGCAGAAGGATCTGAAGCAGAAGCTACAGAAGAATCTGAAGCAGAAGCTACAGAAGAATCTGAAGCAGAAGACTCTAATAAGATCTGAAGACTCTGAAGCATTAAAGAACTTTGTATGAGAGTTAAGAAGCACAGTTTTCAGAAGACTCTGAGAGTACTACACGCTGCATGTACTGAGGATCTGATTCATAAAACTCTGCTCTGAGAGAACTACACGCTAAAGCACACTTGCTGCCTTACTCTAATTCAGTAAACTCTGATGGGTATCCAAGACTCTGATCATGCAAAATCTGATGATCAACTTTGCTGAAAAGAAATACTTGTTGAAGAAGAATTCAAAGGAATATTTTTTGATTTAGCTCAACGACTCTTTCCTCTTTCATGCTTGACACTAGAACACAGACCAGAAGCATTTCTCTGTGCATTCTACTTCTAGGAAAAGTCATGTTATGTAAAGACAAAAAGGTTCAGGCCTTTTTAGTACGCAGCCTCCAATGTCAAGACTTTGTGGACTACTGTGCATATAAAATCAAGTCTTCATCATCTTCTTCAAAGTGATCAACTACCAACGAATCTAAAACAGAAACTCTTACAAGCTCTCATAAAACATTCTTATTGCTGAGTTTATTCTTTTGTTCTTAACATTAAGTGAAATATCACTGTTGTGATAAAGCTTATTAGAAGCATTCATACACTTGTATTGATCTTACATTTTATTGTAACAGTTCCTTAAGAAGATCCAGTTGGGATCAGAAGTTCTTGAGAAGACTTTGAACAGTTGTTCTTAGTGCTTACTATTGTAATCAGTTGATTAAATAGTGGATTAAGTCCTTGTTTGAGAAAGGCAAATCACTCTAGGTAGGGTGGACTGGAGTAGTTGAGTTCAACGAACCAGGATAAAAATACTTGTGTTTTTACTACTAAGTTTTTTATCTTCATACTTATTCAACCCCCCTCCCCCCTTCTAAGTATTTTCTCACCTTCAAGGATCAGATGAGGGAGTCGTACCCGACTCTGTTTCCTTTAGGTAACTTTTGAGGGAGAAAATTCTTTAAATGGGGGAGAGTTGTAACACCCCAAATTTAATTGGAATATTTATTTAATTGATTTAAATAAGAATATTCGCATTTCGGTGATTTTCGATGGTTTTCTGGAATATTGGAAATTAATGGAATTTGGGTTATTTATTTTGAATAATAGTATATAATATGATTATATTAATATTATTATTAATTAAAATAAATACAAGTTGACTAAGGGTAAATTGGATATTTAAGAGGAGTTAGTGAGGGTATGTGGGGAAAAGCCCAATTGTGAGGCCAAATACTAGGTTTAACAAAAAGGAAATTATGAAGAGATTAGGATTCATTTGTTAGACCATGAAAAGAATTGAGGCCAGAGCTCTGAGGAGGAAGTTGGAGGCAAGAGCTTAGAAAGGTTCCCTGAAATATTTGAGAAGACCTTGATCGACAATTCAGGTATGGGGAGTATTACCTTCATGATTTTCTATGTGTAACTTTCAATGTATCTAAGGTCGATTTAAGGTTTAAGGGTTTTGAGGGTGGATATGAGAATTAGTGATCTTTGGCCTTCGTGGCCTAAATCTATTATTGTGAATATAACCGTGGTATTCATTGGGGAAAAGGGAAAGTTAGGCCTTCGTGGCCAAAACCATGATTTGTTATTTTTCTAACCCTAAAGGGATTGAAATATTAGATAGTGAGTAACTCTGATGCCTGCAGGGTAATTGTAAGGAATTTGTGACTTAAGGCGTGAATATGATACGGGATTGGCCTAATGATACGGGATTGGCCTAATGAACAGTAGGTTTTGTGCCTTTATCACCGTAAGACCTTAGGGATGATTTAGGGATGTTTTGGGGGCATTGGGAAAGTGAATCGTGTGAACTTTGGATGGATTTAGGTTCTGGTGCATCGCAGAATTTGCTGTCATCCCATTGTTCGCCTAGCAAAGAATGCTTCGCACAACGAACAATGTTGTTCCTAGACTCGCCTAGCGAAGAATCCTTCGCACAACGAAGAAACTCGCCCCAGACTCGCCTAACAAAAATGCCCACGAACATAGCAGAGTTTCTCGAATGTTGATTGCGTGCAACGATGCCTTGATGTTTGATTCTGTGATTTCTGTGATGAATTAGCATGAGTATAACTAGGAATTCCATGTGATTAATATGCGATAATATGATGATTAACATGAGTATAACTATGAATTCTATATGATTAGTATGTGATAATATGATGAATTAACATAAGTATGACTGTGAATTATATGTGATGTGTATATGATGATGATGATGATGATTATTATGATGAGCTATGATGACATGATTTATGATGATGATTATTATGATGAGCTATGATGACATGATATATGATGATGATTATTATGATGAGCTATGATGACATGATGTATGATGGTGATTATTATGATGAGCTATGCTGATATGATTTTGATGATGATGATTATGATGAATGATGATGCACATATGATGTTATTATGAGGATGATTTGTAACGTGTGCATCATGCATTCATGTGCATCCGGACTTCGGTTTAGAACCTCGATTACTTTGGCTTCAATCCCATTGTGCGAATGTGAAGTGTTTTGATGTGCTCCGATTCTCTAGTAGAATCGATCCTATTGATGGGGATCTATGGAGGGTTGATGGCCCAGTGTATATCGCGCTGTGATGATTGGTACCACATGCATTGAGTCTTGTTGCATTTGCATTTATGAGTGATTTGGAATAATTTATGATGTTGTGGCCTTGGAGGTCTCTTGATGAATATGATGATGTTGAATATGACTATGACGCCATTTTATATGTTGACTTTCATACATTGATTATTATGAATCATTTTACTCACCCTGCCTATTTGAATGTTACCTCCACATGGGTAACATGCAGATGACCAGGTTTAGCTGTGGATGCCGATGAGGACTTTTGAAGTTTTGAGTTGTTGGTCTTTGGTCAACTTAGAGGGTCTTGCTCTGATAGTGTAACATCGGGTTGGGGTCTTTGAGTCGAGCTATGTTTTATTTAGTTGTTTTGATTACCTTTCCGTATAAGGAAAACTTTGGAATATGCCTCGTGAGTTCCGCTGCCTCTGAGCAAACTTTGGTATCTTTTGGGAAAACCCGTTATACACGGATGATTGACTTATTTTGAGCTTTGAGAAATGTACACCCTTTGAGGTGATTTATTGTTGAGTTTAATATTTTACTCTGATAAATATGAATATTTTGCCTTTTATTTAGTGGGATAGAAAAGGTTGTTACACATGTCACCGTCAAGATCAATTTGGTATCATCATCATGACCCCTCCTTTATGTCGTGTGTGTTATATCTGGGAGAGAGTATCATACACCTTCGCGTATACACCATTTGTTTGAGACATTGATTTGGCTCTGATGGATCCTATGCTCCAGATTCTTTTCCCAAGGTCAACATTTGTTGACCAAAACCTCACTGGATCTGATGCCTGGGCCAGCTTTGTTGGACCTAGGCCTTCCTAAATGCACCCTCCTTTTGTTTTTTTAACAAGCCCATAAGTTCTTAATTACTTCCCTTTTTATTTTTATATATTATTATTATTATTATTATTATTATTATTATTATTTGTTTAATTTATAAAAAAAGTATATTAAAATGTGTGTATTGTTAATTATTTTAAATATATTTATTTAGTATTAATTAATTAATTAATTATATTAAATATTCATATTTAATTTAGTTAATAATTTTATGTGTTATTTAGTTTTGTTTAATTGATAATTCACGTTTATTTATTTTTGTTGCTCAATTTTATATGTTTATACCATGACAATATTTGATTAATCTCTTACATAGCCATTCAAAACCACTTTTCAAAACAAATTGTCGATTCAACGTCGAGCTCTTTTTTTCACCCTTGTAAGTCGATTGTTTTTAAGCATCACCATTAACCTTTTTTTTACCACCACACACAATATTCAAAGGTTACTCCTGGGCTTCCTTAAAGTGAGACCTATTTGATCAATTATTTCTAGTTGGTCGTTTAGAAGACTAGTTTGCTTTGCTAGTACGCACGATTAAAATTCAATCGCTTTCTTTTACTTGTTTATTTATATGTCGTCTTTGCGTGTTGATTAATTTCCAAAACCCTAAAGCATACTTGATCCACATATCAAACCCTACCCTAACTCTTGTAAATCGAATGCCTCGTGCGTCACCATAGACCTTGCCCTAGTCAATTAAGTCCTCCATCCCATTTAGTTCAAACCTTTAATTAACTCAAACGCAAACTCAAACTTCGATCCATATCGAGCATATTTTTTTCAAATCAAACTAAAACACTTAATAATTATGAAACACTTTCTTTCAATAAAAGAAGAAAAGAGAGTTAAACTGGTATCTTCGAGTTCTCTCTTCAGTTGTTTAGGTGTTAGGAATCTTCTTCATGCTCGAATAATTGTCTTCTCTAAAAGATTTATAATACGCTTCACGTTAAACTTTCACAACAAATCAAAAATATTTTCTCAATCACTTGGATGAAAAAGAGAGAGTCGAGTCTTCGATTCTCTCTCCCTATTATTTGTGTTTGAGAAGCCTTTCTTAAGCATTCAAGTAATCGTCATCTGCTTAAAATACTTAAACTATATCAAAATATTTTTACAACTAAGGTTGAAAAAGAGAGACAGTTGAGTCTTCGATTCTATCTTCTGATCATTTGTGCCTGAGGAGTCTTTCTTAAGCATTCAAATAATTTTCATCCAAATAAATAATCAACACATTAAATCAACTTCTCGCTTTCGTGCGATTCAAAAACTCTTTCTAAAAAGGGCATGTTATGTTCGTTCTACCACAAACAGGTAACACATAAAACACCACGAGCGAGTTGCAATACACCTAACGGCTAGAATATGAACATTAGCATCGTCCATAACAAGCATCAACAAATTGTAGTCAGAACTACAGACGCTCTAATTTCTCATTTATCAATAAGAATACGTAGGCATAGGATTGCAAGATCCTAGCGAGCAACCTCCTATCTTTTCCACCATAGTCTCCCGAACTACAGACGCTCTGATTCTTCACTTCTTACAAGTGAAGATACATAGGAACAAGGGCCCAAATCCTTGGCAATCACCCGATCCTAAAACCACCTATTTCTCCTTAGAAAAATCTTTTGACCTTACCTTTTCTCGTTATTCCTTTAGAAGAAAACAAACAACCTTAGCTAATTTTATCATGAATCAAATTAAGAGGTTCCCATTGAGTACAACGGACGTGAGGGGGTGCTAATACCTTCCTCTCATGTAACCGACTCTCGAACCCAGAATGTGGTTGCGATGACCATGTTCTTTCCCTAAAGATTTTATTGATATTTACCTTTCCCTCTTTGGGATGAATAAAATTCAGTGGCGACACTGTGTTTTCCGCGTCCATCACGAAGGTCGTTACCATTTTTCAAGGTGCGACAACAAAGATGCCACAAAGAAGGATTTCAAGGTTTTACATCTAATCAAAATTTTATGAGGCTAATTTCGACATAATTGCTCATGCTGAATCGGCAGACGAGGCATGTGATATTTTTGTCAAGTACTATGAAAGAGACTATGTGTCGAGCTTTGCGATGATAATATGAATTGTTGTCGATGGGAGAAAACAAAAAGATTGTAGGCTATGTGTCGAAGGTGTATAAACTCGTCTATCTCATGAAGGGTTGTTGTGAAACCCTAACTGATAAGATGATAGTTGAGAAGGTAATGCGTATGTTGACCTCTCACTTTAATCACATTATTGTAGCTATTCAAGAATCCAACAATCTTGAAACTCTAAAACTGGAAGGTTTGGTTGGTTCGTTAGAGGCACAAAAGATTAGGATTGTCGAAAGGAAAGAAGTTCAAGACTCGATACAACCACTATAGGCTCGGTCATGGAAGAAGAATGGTGGCTCCACCAAGTTCAAAGGCAAAATGGACAAGACTTAGGGAAAGAAGTCTTAGTCGAATCATCACAAGAATAAGATCGATGATAGAGCTTCTGAATCCTCGAAATGAGGAGAAGGAAATTCCTATCAGAAAGACAAAGAAGAGAAAAATGTGTTCAGTGCTATAACTATGAAAAATGGTGTCACTTGGCTAAGCATTATTGGTACAGAAAAGACAAGGGATCGAAAAAAGCAAGGACGAAGGAGCTAACCTTGCACGTCAAGATTCAGATGATTTTGATAATATGGTGGTTATGGTTGCAGTTTTAGATAACCATGTTGAATCCAAGATCTAGTTCCTCGACTCATGCTACTCGAATCACATGACTGGTCAAAAAGTATGGTTAGTAGATTTTGATGAGTCGAAGAAGAGAAAGTTCAAAGTTGTTGATAATATCTTGTTGCAAGTAGAAGTTATTGGAAATATAGTTATTAAAAGGAGTAATGGATCAAAAGTCTTTATCAAAGATGTACTTTATGTCCCTGGAATGAAGTGTGATCTTTCTAAGTGTAAGATAATTGGTTGAAAACAGGTTCTCAGTGGTTATGAAAGATGGAGCCTTAGAACTTTTTGACATACAGAATAAATTGCTCTTGAAATCTCCTTTGTCGAAGAATAGAACATTTAAGATCATGATCAATTCAGTTGAGGTACAATGTCTGAAAACAATTGTCGACCACAAGAATAGTTGGTTGTGGCATATGAGGTTTGGTCATCTGAACTTTAGGTCGCTCAATCAAATGACCACTAAAGATATGGTAACTCGTATACCAAGTCTTGAGATACGCGAAAAACTCTATGAAGGTTGTCTAGTCGGAAAGTAGTCAAGGAAGTCTTTAGTTTCGACTATGCCGATGAGATTATCATGCTTACTTGAAGTTGTACATTAAGATGTATGTGGTCCTTTTGAAGAGCATACCATTGGTGGAAACAAGTATTTCATCTCATTTATCGATGAGTACAGTCAAAGCTCTGGATCTATGTGATCAAGTGAAAGCATGAAGTATTTGAAATCTTTAAGAGATTCAAGATACTTGTCAAAAATCATATTGACAAGAAGATCAAGGTTCTGCAAACATATGGAGGTGGTGAATACACATCCAAGATATTTGAAACATTATTTGCATAACTTGATGGTAATCATGAGGTAACTTCTCCTTATACTCCTCAACATAATAGAATAGCAGAAAGAAGAAACGGGATCATATTAGACATGGCAAGATGCATGCTGCAGCAGAAGAATTTTCCAAATTCCTTATAGGATGAATATTTTAGACCATTGTTTATATTTTGAATAAGTACCCTATCAAGAAGCTGAAGAACAAGGTTCCTAGAGAAGTGTGGAGTGGAAAACAAGCATCAGTGAGTTATCTGAAGGTGTTTGGCTCTATTTGCTACAACTACTTTTCTGATCCAAAGAGAAGGAAGCTTTATGATAAGAGTGAACCTATGATTCTGGTAGGATATCATAAGACTGAAGCATACAGGTTGTTCAATCCAATTAATCAGAAGATTGTGATTAGTTGAGATATTGTGATTGATGAAAATTTTGCCTGGGATTGGAATTCTAGTAATGCAATTGGAAAGCTATTGATGAGCTATGATTTCAACGAAGCAAGTAATCATTACTAGAAAAAGGTGCTTTTAATGTCGGACGCAAAATGCATTTTACCTCGGCTGCAGTAGCGAGGTAACGAACTTCGTCATGAAAAGTAAAGGCTTATAACCTTGATTATTTAAATGCCAAGGGTTAAATTAATTGCACATGGGTTTTAACCTCGACATCTGCGTTTTTATTATTTATAAAACTAGCACCTCATACATCTGGTTTACGAATAAACCGAGGGGTAAGTTAGATTGGTTTTTTATTAGAAATTCATTACATTGTTTACATAGAAAATAAATAAAAATAATTTGTTTACAAACTTTAATGTTTACCAAGAATATTACATTGCTTACACAAAATATTAAAATAAAAATTAATTTATTCCTAAAGATCATATGTTGGATCTTCGACTCCTTGATATTTGAGCAAGGTCAAATGCTTCATCTATCAAGTATTTTTCTCTGATATAAAATAATAAAAGGGTTAAAAAAAGAATATAAAAATAAATGATTTTCTGCTCAATAGAATATTTAAAAACACAAACCTTAAACCTATATAATTTTTTGCACTTGCAATTCATCGCTAATGGAAAAAGTTAGATAGCTTCAATCACCTCATGACGTTTCTTTATCAATTTTAGATATTATAAAGTCTTTATAATGAAAAATTTTTAGGTATCGCACAGATCTCTAATGGTAGTTTCTTGAGTGTTGATATTCATGAAATGAACGAAAAAATATTTGTTTAAGAACGCTAAGTTATCCCTTCGGTTTCTATAAAAACCGAGGTGAAAATGTCTTTTTTAATTACAATGTTTACACGCAATATTGAAAAAAATAATATAGAAAAACCAGAATTTTGGTGTAAGAAGTTATCTGGTCCAAATATTGCACGCATTCAATTTCTAAAGAGTTATCTGGTCCAACAATTGAATGCATCCAACTTCTATTGAAAAAAATCTGCACTTGCAATCCATCATAGATAATTTTTACAAGCTTATAAATACAACAACAACATCAACACCATTTTGTGAGATGGATCTCAAAAGAATGATGTGATTTCTACTTTTAATGAGTTTTGAGCGGCTATATATTAGTTAGGATTAGGGTAAAATCGTCTAACAAGTGCTTTTATAGTAAAATGTTACGTATCTTATACCTCGGTTATTAAGGAAACCGACAATATATATCATTTAGTTTACAAAACAATTATAATAAATAAAAATAGATTCTTGAATTGTTTTTCCCTTGGATTTTTTGAAAAACCGAGGTAATATGGGATTTCTACTTCTAAAAATAAATAAATTATATCGTATATTATAATCATATCCACTAGAATAACAATGATCATCCTTATTCAAAAATGTAACGTATGTTTTATATTTTCAAGGCATTTGAGCTTCCCTAGTTGTTTCAATTCCTATTCTCCACTTTATTTAAACATTATTCCTTGTTTCAACGTCTCATTTCCAACTCTTTCTGTCTTCAAACCTTGTTTCAAAGTCTTTTATTTTCTTCAAAAATGTATTTAACAACCTTAGATAAAAATCTTTTATTCGTAATCAATGAAAAGTTTGTCGATTTCGATGATTTGAAAGACAAAGGTTTTGATCTAAGCACAACTATTCGCAATCAAAACTTGAACGGTTACTTTGACATTCTTAATGGACCCATCTGCATGAATCTCGTTAAAAAGTTACTTTGACATTCTGAATGCCTCTGTTGGGCCATCTGGTCATGATGATGAGTCAATCCAATTCTATGTCAATGGCTTTCCTGTCACAACTAATCAGCCACTTATTGCTCAGACAATAAAATATGAAGGGGAAGTGTCTGTGTTGAACATTATATATTCGACAATGTCTATAAAGATCACCTTCGCCTAATTTATGCAATCAATGATAATCTCAGCAGTCCTACTAGTCTACAACCAATTGGAAAAATTTTGTATCAACTTCTAGTATCAAATCTTCGTCAAGAAAGAAAGAATTGGAAACGCTTACTTGGAATGACAAACATCTATTGTTATTTCTTACTAGGAACATCATAGTTAATTTTCCTATTACCATTTTTAATTTCTTTAAGGAAATGATAATCATCTCTAGGGATGAATTCACTTTCCTCATACCATATGGAAGCGTTCTTTCTGAACTTTTCTCTAAGTTAGGGATAATTAATAGTAATGTTGTTGAAGTTGAGTAGAGTCAGAAATTTGAATATGTGGAATAGTTATTTGTTGTCCTGTTTTTAATTAATGAAATATTTCCTTTCATATTGCATATTCATTTTTATTGATAACAAATATTTTTAAGAATTACTAATTTATAAGAAAAAAATGGAAGAAAAAAAATTAACTTAAAAAAAGGGAAGATTGGAAGGTGACAAGTGATAAATCACTGGAAAAAACCTTAAATGTAGTTACTGGGATTCGAAGAGTATTCCCTAATAGATATGTTACCTCAATTTTTAAAAAACACTGAGTTATTAAGTTTAATATTTCTTTAGAAGATTTGGCGCTCACTTATTAATGTATTACCTCAGTTTTATATAAAACAGAGGGAATTTTTTTTAAATCAAACACGTCTCTCCCATGATTTATAAGCTCGGTTTTTGGCATGTTCGAGGTGAAACCTTCGTCATAAAGAGAATTATTTGTAGTAGTGAATGATGTTGAAGTTGAAGATATTATAAATATTCCAGTCAAAGTATAGGTTTTTGCTGACATACCCAACACAATCGAAGTCGAAGAGGATATGGCTAGCACAAACCAGAGACCTCAAAGAACTAGAGCTCGTCCAGAAAGACTTCAAGAATATGAAGTGGTTGGTGATGATGAAGTCATGACAAATGCATAACTACTTCATTTTTCTTTACTTGCATGTGTTGAACCAATCAACTATAACGAGGGTTGAAAGAATATGAAATGGAAGTCTACTAGGGTCGAAGAGTTACAAGAAATTGAAATAAACAACACATGGTATTTGGTCAAATTTCCAGCACATACAAAAGATATCGAAGTGAAGTGGGTGTTCAAGTTGAAGCACAATGCTGATGGGTCGATAGTAAGACATAAGGCGAGATTAGTAGCTCGAGGATTTCTTCAGAGAGTAGAACTCGACTACTCTGAAGTATTTGCACATGTCGCAAGATTAGAGACTGTTAGATTTATTGTAGCATTGGCATGTAAGCAGTCTAGTTGATATTTCACTTAGATGTGAAGTTAGCATTTTAGAATGTTTCTTTAAATGAAGAGGTGTATTTCACACAACCTCCTAGGTTTTTGATTCAAGAGGAAGCAAGGAAAGTATACAAGTCGCACAAATCACTTTATCGCCTCAAGCATGCACCTACGACATGGAACAAGAATATCGACTCATACTTTGTCGAATTGGAATTCGTCAAATGCAAATTTGAGTATGGTATCTATGTTCAGGTTGTGGCACAAGATATAACAATCATCTACTTATATGATGATGACTTTCTAGTAACTGGAAATAGCTTGAAAAACTTGTCGAAGTTTAAAGAGCTGATGAATACGAAATTTGAAATATCAGATCTGAGAAAGTTGTCATACTTCCTAGGCATGGGATTTCAAATGTTGAAGCAAGGTATGATGCTACATCAAAGAAAGTATGTCAAGGAGATACTTAAGTGATTCAGGATGTATGATTCGACTCTTACATCTTCGCCTATCGAACCAAATTTGAAGTTGGAGAAGCATGGAATGGAAGACAAAGTCGATGCAACTTTGTTCAAACAAATTGTCACATCTCTGAGATATTTGTGCAATAGTCGACCTCATATATGTTTCTTAATTTGATTAGTGAGCAGATACATGAGTGAACCAAAGGTGTCACACATGAAGGCCGCAAGAAGAGTCCTGAGATACTTAAAAGGATCGAAAAACTATGAATTTCTATTTTGACGAGACTATAAAAAATTAAGAAGCTACGGTTGCTTGATATTCAGATGCTAATTGGTGTGGAGATAAGGACGATCGAAGAAGCACTACTGGATATTTCTTTCAAGTATTTTGTATCCCAATCTCATAGTGGCATTATCATCGTGTGAGACTGAATATATAGCAGAATCCTATGCTGCATATCAAACAATTTGGATCAGATATATGCTTGAAAAAATGGATGGTGAAGTGAAGAAACCTCTGGTACTGCAGATCGACAACAAGCCAGTCATAAATCTAGCAAAGAATCTAGTTTTGCATGGAAGGAGTGAGCACATCGAAGATATATTTCACTTCTTAAGGGAGAAGGTGAATCAAGGTGAACTTGAAGTAAGGCATTTCTCAAGTGTACAATTGGCTGACATTTTTACCAAAGGATTGAAGATCGGAAGGTTCCTAACTTTGAGAAAGAAATTAAGAATAGTTCAGATCGAAATGATTAGTGTGTTTCGAAAACTTGGATTATAAGGGGGTATGTTGAGATATTAGATATAATTCAAGTTGAGTTATGTGGTCCAAGCCCAAAGTTAATTAGGGTTTTGGGTTTGTTACTTAGTGTGTTACTTTACTTAGTAGACAAGTTAGTTATATATAAATACATAGTTTGTAATTCAATTATTATCATTCAATTCCATAATACAATCCTTATTACTTTATTCTCTCTCTCTTTCTCTCCTCAATAAAAGTGTCTCACGCACTAACATGAAGAACCCCGTGTTAATGGTTGCAAGATGAATATATGCCATTATTGTGTACTTGGGAAAAAGTTTAAAAACTTTCACTGATGATTTTCTTGCAAGGATTGGATATATTTTTTAAAGAAAAAAATTTGAAGTCTTTACAATGTTCAAAGTATGAAAGCTTGAGATCAAATAGTAAAAAAAATATAGCATCCTTGGTTGGATAATGGTATGTAATACATTGATTCAAACTTTCTTAAATTTTGTGCGGAATATGTATTCACAGTAATCTAGATGAGAAGACTTATGTGGTGCATTGATCACACTAAAATTCACCGTATTTCTGACTCCGATTTCGCATGCATTCTTAGCTTTTATTGTTGTTTTGCTTTGTTATTGCTTTGTTTTCTTATGTTTTCAGGTTTTTATAATAATCGGAGCTTGAATCGGGAAAAGGAGCGAAAAAGGAGTGAAAACGGACGAAAACCTAGAAATTCAGCATTTTGCACTTGCGGCACCCACTGTGGCGGGCGCCATGGGGTTAGCCATGACGTGGCCACGTCTCAGGACCACTCCTCAACCTCCAAGACCCACGATCCCCACTCCATCATCCCCTGTAGGGACCGTGGCGGGCGCCATAGGCCCTGTGGCGGGCGCCACAAGGCAAAAATCCATAACCTCCACTTTTTAGTGGAGGGGCGTCCCGGTCATTTCGCGCTTTCAGTTTCTCCTATAAATAGGACCTCAGATTTTCGTTTTTCTTCATCCAGAATTAGAATTCTCTAGGCATATATCAGTTATAAAGCAGTTGCCATTCCACATCGGGGTGCCTCTGCAATCGAGTGATCGAGTCTGTAATCTGTCTGTGGTTCGAGTTTTGGAGCACTCTGGAGGAAGTTAATCCTGCCGCCATTTTAATTCCAGTTCGTATTTTATTTTTCCGCATTGCTTTACTTTTATTTATTTTCTCACACTTTACTTTGTTTATTTCCCGCACTCGCACATTTACGTTGTTTATTTCCCGCACTCGCACATTTACGTTGTTTATTTCCCGCACTCGCACATTTACTTTGTTTATTTCCCGCACTCGCACATTTACTTTGTTTACTTCCCGTACTCGCTTTAAATTACTCATATGAAAAACTATAAAAAGAATATTTACTTTATCATGTCTAACTAATCCCATAAAGGTTAGAATGTAAGGATCGTAATTAAACCAGTAATCAGTATAATTGTTCGTGGAAACACCTAAGGGCTATTTTATCTTTCAATTCAAGTAATTGTTTTTAACTATTTCAAAAACAGCCAAAAGCGCTTTGTATAGTTCATTAGGAGTTTTTAAATTAAAAAGAAAAGAGATTTTAAAACGATTTTCGGACGCGTTATGAGATTTAGAGTCTGGTTCATAAGAACCTCTTTTTGCTAAGAAGTCCAGGTTAAAATACTTTTCAACTTTGTTAAGAAACTATATTTCTTAAAAATAGGTTTACTACTCTAACGCAGTACGCACCTTTTTATCCGTGACAATAGGAGGGGTTGATTAGAGAGTACAACTCGGTTCTGAATACGCGAAAGCGACAGTTCCTGTTAAATAGTTCTTTTCAAAGGAGAAAACATTGCCCATAAGTAGTTCCATTAACAAGTACTGGATTATCATTGATTACGTGAATTACATTCGAGCCTGTCTTTTATTTATTATTTAAAATTATAATTTTATTTACCATTGCACCCTTACTAAAACCCTTAAAAATAGTTGCCTTAGATAAACACCATAACAACAGGTACGATAGATTGACACTTGGTCTCTGTGGATTCGATAATCTTTTATATTACTTTGACGTGATTCGTACACTTGCGAAAAACACGCATCAAGTTTTTGGCGCCGTTGCCGGGGACCAATATCGTCAAATTTCATTACCCTGTAGTTATACCGTTTAGACTAAGGTTGTTACCCACCGGTCAATGCGAAAGACTCGCAGTGCCGGAAGTTTAGTAGACCCTCTAGCTGAACCTGAACGTTACACTCGTGCACGTTTATTTTTCCATAGGAATAGGAGAGCTATGGCCGAAGATCAAAACCGAAGACCTCTTAAGGACTTCGCCCAACCATCAAACGAGGAACCTAGTTCCAGTATAGTAAACCCCGCTATCCCAGCCAATAATTTTGAACTTAAACCATCCCTGCTGCAATTAGTGCAACAGAGACAATTCACAGGTCTCGCTACTGATAACCCGAACCAACATTTAAAAAACTTTCTTCAATTAGCAGACACCTTTAAAACCAATGGAGCTTCTCCTGAGGCAATACGCTTAAGATTATTTCCCTTTTCCCTCAGAGATAAAGCTCTATCATGGTTAGATTCCCTTCCACCCAATTCAATAACAACTTGGGATGACCTTAGAAAAGTTTTCCTTGCTAGATATTTTCCCCCAAGTAAGACCGCTCTTCTTCGAAACCTAATAACTAGATTTACCCAACACCAAGGAGAGTCGTTGTTCGAAGCCTGGGAGAGATATAAAGAACTATTAAGAGCATGCCCACACCATGGCCTAGAGAATTGGCTAATCATCCAAACCTTCTATAATGGACTTCTTTATAACACTAAAATGACCATCGACGCTGCCGCTGGTGGCGCACTGATGAACAAACCTTACCCTGAAGCTAGTGCCCTTATCGAGGATATGGCCCAAAACCATCAATCATGGGGAGTAGAACGAGCGACAGTGGAAAAGAAGGAAGCCCAAGGAGGAATACATGAGCTAAGCTCTATAGACATGATGCAGGCTAAAATGGACGCGTTGGCCCTTAGAGTCGAACATATGTGTACAACTCCGAATACTGTTGCCGCAGTTTCGCCGAATTGTGAGATATGTGGAACGCAAGGACACCAATCCGCCGAATGCAATCTGTTGAATGAAACCAACACTGAGCAAGTGAACTATACCCAAGGGAACCCATTTTCAAACACATATAACCCTGGATGGAGGAATCACCCAAACTTCTCCTACAAAAATAATAACCCTATCCAAAATACCGCACCTCCGAGACAACAAGGTTACCAAGCCCCTAGAACAAATCAACCTATGCAACCTGTACCACCTAGCCCGAGCTTTGAGGAAGTTGTAAAAGATTTTATCGTTGCTCAAAAACAACAAAACAAAGAGTTCATGAACCATAACGTCCATGTTAACGAACTAATTACCAAGTTAGGAACCAAGGTTGATCAAATTATTACTCATAATAAGATGCTTGAAACCCAGATCTCTCAGGTAGCGTTAAACCAAGCCCCACAGACTACACCTGGAGGACAGTTCCCTGGACAACCTCAACAAAACCCGAAAGGGCAAGCTAATGCCATTACTCTACGAAGTGGAACCGCTTATAAGGAACCTTTAAACCCTAGATTAAGTGAGCCCGAAACTTCTGAGAGGAATGAGGAAAAGGAACCAGAGAAGCCTGAAACCCCGGAAAGTCAAGAAAAAGGAGAAGAACCTAAAAATAAAACCTATGTACCGCCACCGCCATACAAACCACCAATACCTTACCCTCAAAGATTAAAGAAAACCCAAATCGATAATCAGTATCAAAAATTCGTTAAGGTTATAGAAAAACTTCACGTAGAAATCCCCTTTACAGAAGCCATCACCCAAATACCTTCTTATGCTAAGTTTCTCAAAGACATACTTACAAATAAACGTAGACTCGAAGATCCGAAACCCGTGGAATGTAATTCTATTTCCGAAAATAGGTTAGCAAAGAAAGATAAAGATCCCGGAAATTTTTCCATTCCTTGTGTTTTGGGGAATCATGTCATCGAAAAAGCTTTTCTAGACTTAGGAGCTAGTGTGAGCTTAATGCCTTTAGCAGTTTGTGAGAGATTAAACTTAGGAGAATTACAACCTACTAAGATGTCACTGCAATTAGCCAATAGATCCGTTAAATACCCTATAGGCATACTTGAAGACGTCCCTGTTAGGATAGGTCAGCTGTTTATACCTACTGATTTTGTTGTCATGGACATTAAAGAAGATGACGACATACCAATCCTCCTAGGTAGACCGTTCTTATCGACTGCTGGAGCCGTAATAGATGTTAAAAAGGGAAAACTAACTTTTGAGGTAGGTGGCCAGAAGATAGAATTTATATTGTCAAAATTTCTTATGGCACCTGTGATAGGAGATTCTTGTTATGCCTTAGATATCATCGAAGAATGTATTAGGGAATTAGAACAAGAAGAAGAAACTGAATCTATAAAATTGCCATCAACCCTTATTTTGGAAGATGACAATTATAAAACACCCTACATTGATGATAACCTTCACGAATGTATATCTCTAACCCCAGATCCTATGCCTTGCCCTATAAAACCGACCGTAAAACTTAAGGAACTGCCTAAAAACCTGAGATATGAATTTCTTGATGAAGATATGAACCGTCCAGTTATAGTCAGTGCTACCTTAAACCAAGAAGAAACCGATCAATTATTAGAAGTTTTACGTAGGTACCCCTCAGCCTTAGGATATAAGATCTCTGATCTAAAAGGAATAAGCCCATCCGTATGCATGCATCGGATTTTGCTTGAAGAAGATTCAAAACCTTCTAGAGAACACCAACGTAGAATAAATCCTATAATGAGTACTGTAGTTAAGACTGAAGTTCTTAAGTTACTAGAGGCAGGTATAATATATCAGATCTCGGACAGTAAATGGGTGAGTCCTGTGCATGTAGTACCTAAAAAGGGAGGCATCACAGTCGTGCAAAACGAGAAGGGCGAACCTGTAGCAAAAAGAACTGATGGAGGTTGGCGTATGTGCATAGATTATAGAAAATTAAATAAAGCAACTAGGAAGGACCATTTCCCATTACCATTCATAGACCAAATGTTGGAGCGCCTAGCCAGACACTCTTACTTTTGTTATTTAGATGGATATTCAGGATTCTTCCAAATACCTATTCACCCCGAAGATCAAGAAAAAACTACCTTTACATGCCCAGTTGGAACCTTTGCCTATAGAAGAATGCCTTTTGGACTTTGTAATGCTCCTGCAACTTTCCAACGCTGCATGATGTCTATCTTTGCTGATTATTTGGATGGAATCATGGAAGTATTTATGGACGATTTCTCAGTTTGTGGGTCAGATTTCAAAAATTGTCTTGTCAACCTTGAGAAAATCCTGGAGAGATGTGTGGAGGTAAACCTTGTGCTAAATTGGGAAAAATGTCATTTCATGGTCACCGAAGGGATTGTTTTAGGACATATAGTTTCCGAAAAAGGTATAGAGGTAGATAAAGCAAAAATAGAAGTCATAGAGAATCTAAAACCGCCGAAGACTATCAGGGAGATAAGAAGTTTTCTTGGACATGCCGGATTTTACCGACGTTTTATCAAGGATTTCTCCAAAATAACAAAGCCCTTAACTGGTCTTTTAATGAAAGATGCTGAGTTCATCTTCGATGAAAAATGTACTGAAGCATTTAATCTTCTGAAGCAAGCTCTGATTTCAGCACCTATAATGAAACCCCCTGATTGGTCGGAACCGTTTGAGATAATGTGTGACGCCAGTGATTATGCTGTTGGAGCCGTTCTAGGTCAGAGAAAAGATAAGAAGTTACATGTGATTTATTATGCCAGTAGAACCCTAGACGCTGCACAGCTCAACTACGCAACAACCGAAAAAGAGCTCCTAGCTGTAGTTTTTGCAATAGACAAATTTAGATCTTATCTAGTAGGAGCCAAGATTATAGTTTACACCGACCATGCTGCCATTCGTTACTTACTAAGCAAAAAGGATGCCAAGCCTAGGTTACTTCGATGGATTCTATTATTACAAGAGTTTGATTTGGATATCCGTGACAAGAAAGGCACTGATAATGTGGTAGCTGATCACCTATCTAGGCTAGAATACCTGAAACCTGATCCAGTACCCATAAATGACGATTTTGCCTACGATAGACTGATAGCCCAACTAGAAACCATTGAAGATGATAACCCAGACCCTCATGAGCAATTTCATAAATCCTTAGCTATAAGCAATGTACCTTGGTATGCAGATTTTGTTAATTACCTAGCCGCTGACATCATACCCCCTGATCTAAACTACCACCAGAAGAAGAAGTTCTATAGTGATGTGAGAAACTTCTATTGGGACGATCCATTTCTTTTCAAGAGAGGTAAAGATGGCATTTTCCGCCGTTGTGTTCCAGAAGAAGAGGTAAATAATATAATTGAGCATTGTCACTCTGCACCCTATGGTGGACATGCAAGCACATCTAAGACCTACGCCAAGATTCTTCAAGCTGGCCTATTCTGGCCTACTATGTGGCGTGATGTCCATGCTTTCATTGTCAAGTGTGACAGATGCCAACGCACAGGAAATATTTCAAGACGTAATGAAATGCCGTTAAGAAATATCCAAGAAGTAGAACTCTTCGACGTATGGGGTATAGACTTTATGGGACCGTTCCCACCATCTTTTGGAAATCAGTACATATTAGTAGCTGTTGACTACGTGTCTAAATGGATTGAAGCTATCGCCGCACCCACAAACGACACCAGAGTAGTCATCAAATTATTCAAGAATTATATATTTCCCAGGTTTGGAACACCCCGTTTAGTCATAAGTGATGGAGGATCACACTTCATATCGAGAATATTTGATAAACTTTTAAGCAAGTATGGAGTTAAGCATAGAGTAGCAACACCATACCACCCACAGACCAATGGACAAGTGGAAGTATCTAATAGGGAGATAAAACAAATCCTCGAGAAGACTGTCTCTATATCTAGAAAAGATTGGTCGCAGAAACTTCAAGAAGCATTATGGGCCTATAGAACCGCTTTCAAAACTCCTATAGGAACAACCCCTTATCAACTGGTCTATGGAAAATCATGTCACTTACCATTTGAGTTGGAGCATAAGGCCTATTGGGCCATCAAAACTTTGAATTTGGATTACTTGACAGCTGGTGAGAAACGTATCCTTGATATCCACAAATTAGAAGAGCTCAGACAATCTGCCTACGAAAATGCCATCATATACAAAGAAAGAACAAAAGCTTGGCATGACAAAAGAATCATAAGAAGAGACTTCAAAATAGGCGATCCTGTTCTCCTGTTCGATTCTAGGTTACGACTATTTCCAGGTAAACTCCGTTCGAGATGGACTGGCCCTTTCGAAGTATCTAAGATCCTGAGATCCGGTGCTATTGAAATCAAGAACCAAACATGTAAACCGTTCATAGTCAATGGACAGAGGTTGAAGCCCTACGAAGGAGGTGACATTCCAACAACATACACCTGTCATACTCTGAGTGATCCACCATATCCTTCCAATGATGTTTAAATATCGGTCGTCGAGCTAATGACGTTAAACAAGCGCTGCATGGGAGGCAACCCATGGTTTTTCTTATTTTTGTACTTTTTATTTTTACTTTATTTTAATTTGTTTATTTTATTATTATGTCAGGACTCACGATTGGATGTTTTATGTGCTTTCAGGACTTGTTTGCTAACCTTGTACAGAATGCAGAACCCTGATGACATGCACGTGGCCTTTAGAGATGATGCACAGAGAGAGCGTTACTATGTTCACATGAGACGCCCTATGGCTCCTACCAGGTACCCTGACCCTGACTGCATGGATGCCTTGGGGATAGAGCCAAGCGTCAGATTTTTATGCCATCAACTCCAGTGGGACCAGTTTGACGACAGGAACGACACTTATAGGAACTTGACTCTTGAATTCCTCAGCTCGTTTCATCATGACCCTTGGGCTGGACCCGATGGACTCGCTGTTTTCAGGTTGTTCGGGATTGACTACTCATTCTCTCACAAAGAGTTTGGTGATTTATTAGGTTTCCAGACTACTCCTGATGCTATTCCAGAGACTCCGATGGGGTATTTTATGAGCAGAGAAGTGGAAAAGTTTTGGACTAAAATATCAGGCGGAGGGAGCCAAGATCCTTCTACCCAGTTTTCTCAGGTAATCCACAACCCTGCATTGAGGTACTTCCAGATGATTCTAGCACATTCTTTCCTAGGTTTTCCAGATACAGAGACACTGCTAAGTGAAGAGGAGATTTTCCTACTGTTTTGTGCGACTCAGTCTCGCCCTGTTGCTTGTGGCAACTTTCTACTGAAGGGCCTTGCTAGTGTTGCCAGAACATCAGTAGGAATCATCCATGTCGGTGGGATTGTTACACAGATTGCTACTGCATTGGGTTTGTCTCGCAAATTATTGCACCTCAGGACCTTCTGCTGCTACACCACCCTGGATATTGATTTTTGTCTTGATAGAGGACTGATGAGGAGGGCTTCTTTTGAGCCCAACATGTTTAGATTGCTGATCGACGGTGAAGCGATACACTACTTTACATTACCAGATCCGCTGATGACCAGTGTCCATGATCCTGCCAATTGGAGTTATGCTCTAGAGGGTTATGGAGAGACTGTCGAAGAGCCGAAATCGCCTCCCGCCGCTGAGTACACTCCTACACCTCTTACTCCCCGAATCACTGTTATGTCTAACAATATGTCTATGCAGCCACCTGACCTACAAACACAGATTTATGAGCTCCGCAAGGAGACTGCCCTGCTCAAGCAGGAAGTGGCAGACTTAGAGTTACAGATGCAGGTTTCTGATCTCACTCATGCCTCGGAGACCGATGCTCTACATCAGGCGATCGACGAGCTTCGGAGGGAGATAGCAGAGATTCGTGGATCAAGCCAGGATAAGAAACCTACCACATGACTCATTCCACCCTGACAGCACTACCCTAGTATTTAACTTCGTTTTATTTATCGCATTTCCAGACATATTTTACTTTATTGCAGCTTTTACATTTTCATGCACTTTGAATTCCTTATATATATACATATTATGCACTAATTTTTATTTTTCTTTTTCTTTTTTTGATTTTTAATTATTTTATTTTTGTCGTGCAAAGAAAAAAAAAATATATAAGACAAAAATATGCAAGCCAATGCCTTGAAAAGAAGAAGAAAACGCTATTCAGACCCCCCGGAAGACAAAGGTGCAAGGAAGGCCCAAAAGGAGGATCCAAAACCACAAGGCCCAGGAATTGGCCTTGTGGCGGGCGCCATAGGCCCTGTGGCGGGCGCCACACCGTATCATCACCAAATACGGGATTCAATCCCCATTTCCACCATTTTCATCCCTTTCTTCACCAAAAACCCATTTTTCCAACCTTCCAAATCCTCCTTGAACCCCATTAAAGCTCCCCCATTTCCAAAATACCCTCCATCCATAAAACATATCCAACATCCATTTCCATTTTCATCCATCAAAAACCAAAAAAATCAAAACTTTATCATTCCCCTCATAAACCACTTTTCTACTATTTTCACTACCTAAGGAGCTTTTCAACAATGGAGTTCAACGGATTTACTCTTCGTGATGGAAGACCGGGCGAAAGGCAACGGAAAATTATTCAGAGGCTTCAAAGTCGAGAAATCCTCTCGACTAGGTACGTCGACGATAACTGTCTGTATGCTTTGGGTATTTATCATAGTGTTTTTAATTTATTAGAATTTCTAGGCTTGCATAAAATTTTCATTAATCAGGAACCTACCTATGAGAGGCTGACAACTGAGTTTTTGAGTTCTTTGATATACACTGTCAGTCCTGACACTGCTAGCATTGTCGGTACTGTTATTTTTAGACTATTTGGAATTGAATATGAATTCAGTACCAATGAGCTAGCAGATTTGTTAGGAATCCCTCATAGGGAAGGTTCGATTTGTGAGGCACCTTTGGATGCTGAATGGTCGGCCGAGGTATTTACCTTCTGGCTAAGGCTTTCAAGTACTTCAATTAATTCTTTTGAAGGGATACTTGCGTCGACCATTCACAACCCGGCCATAAGAGTTTTTAGACTTCTTTTGGCATGTACTATTTTTGGCCGGGAAAGTCCAAATAAGGTTAATGCTCGTGAACTCCTATTTTTGCAAGGATGCCTCACTAGAACCCACATCAATCCGGTCCCGTTTATGCTTGCCCACATGACTTTATTTACTAATAAAACAGGACCGATTGTTTTTGGAGGGCTTGTTACGTCTATTGCTCGGGCTCTTGGCCTGAATGATGAGATAGCTACACTTGAACCACTACCTCCTCGCACAATTAATTTAAAATTTCTGAAAGACATGAAATTATGCCGAACAAGGAGAGAAGGTGGTTATGAGTTGATGGTTCATGGGGTAGCTATCCCATCTGTTGCTTTACCATGCAGTAGACGTACTGATGTACGTGATGAAAGGAACTGGACCTATGATCTTAATGCTCCACGTGTTTTGGGTCCACTTCCTCCTAATATTCCCGATGGGGAGGCACATGACACTGATGATGAGTATGATCGGAGAGAGCAGTCTCACATCCCTCACATGTCCCCCCATCGTCCTTCACAGTCACACACTGCACCATCTTCCTCTAACCCTGTTGCAGGTACTGCTCCTGGATTCTTTGTCACCGAGGAGATGTGGCGTGATATGACAGCTAGAGAAGAAAGGCGTGATGGCCTTCTCTCTACTATTTCACAACAGCTGACGGACAATATGAGCTTCATGCAACAATCGCGATTGGTTTCGGATCGTTCCTATAGCAACGTTTGCCGTACCTTGAACGCTATTTCATTAGAGCAGAACCGTCAGAGAGAGTTCAACAGCCGACACTACCAGCTTGTAGAAGCTACTCAGGGTTCCATCTTGGGTAACCTTCGAGAGGTCCGGAGTGCTCAGGCTGCTTTATCAGCAAGACTCGACCGAAGGCACCAGTGCCCCTCCTCAGTAGTCTTTTTTTTCCAGGTTACCCCCCTTATCTTATCTCGAAACATTGGGGACAATGTTCGATTTAAGTGTGGGAGGGGATTTTTATTGCTTTCTGTTATTTCCCTTTTTAGTTAATTTCCTTTCAGTTATTTCCCTTTTCAGTAATTTATTTTTCTTAGATAATGCATGAGTCTGACGAGTCACCAGTATAGTGTCTTTTTAGTACATCTTCATTTTTTCCCATTTCCTTAGCCTTACCAGAAATTTTTTAAAAAGAAAACAATGTTGTTTCACATGTTTTTTGGGCTTTGAGACAGGTTTAGATTAGGATGTGGCGACTTAGGTCAACTTTTTGAAACATCAGAACCATTTTAGCACCATAGACCTCTTGAATATAGGAATCACTCCTAAACCCCACCACCATGGCCTTTACTATCATTCAAAAATTGTCCTAAGTAGTTTATTTTAGCAATCAGCTCCGGCCTAAGCATACTCTACGTAGGGGGCCGATGAATATAAGTGAATGATCCAGTGCTAATAAAAAAAGAAAAAAAGGCAAACTCTGGTATAGGTGACCCTCACAAAGTCATTTAAACCGAAAAAAGAGAAGAAAAAAAAAATTTTTGCCACAAAAAGAAAAAAAAAATTGCAAGTCACCTATTGTTAGTTGGTTCAGAGGTATCTGGCACTGAACTTGGTAGGGCGGATTACGATCCGATCCCCCGCAGCTACATTTAGGCGAAATAAAAACAGGTTTACACATGCTTATGTGCCAGAAACCTTATGTTATGGATCAGAATCACTAACCGGTCACTCTACTATGAAGCATGTACGGATAACGGGCTTAATGTGATTGCGCCTGAATGAAAAGGACACAAAAAAGATGAGAAGATAGGCCTAGGTATCGTGGGATGACATGGAGTGGTTAATATAGGATTGAAGTTTGTGGTTGTGTTACTATGGTACCCTTGGTTCACTTAGTTAGTACCTGTCACTGCATCCTGACTTGAACTTAGAATCCCTTTAGCCCAAAGACAAGTGTTGACACCATATTTTCTTAAGCTTTAATGTTTGCTTGAGGACAAGCAAAGGTTTAAGTGTGGGAGAATTTGATCACACTAAAATTCACCGTATTTCTGACTCCGATTTCGCATGCATTCTTAGCTTTTATTGTTGTTTTGCTTTGTTATTGCTTTGTTTTCTTATGTTTTCAGGTTTTTATAATAATCGGAGCTTGAATCGGGAAAAGGAGCGAAAAAGGAGTGAAAACGGACGAAAACCTAGAAATTCAGCATTTTGCACTTGCGGCACCCACTGTGGCGGGCGCCATGGGGTTAGCCATGACGTGGCCACGTCTCAGGACCACTCCTCAACCTCCAAGACCCACGATCCCCACTCCATCATCCCCTGTAGGGACCGTGGCGGGCGCCATAGGCCCTGTGGCGGGCGCCACAAGGCAAAAATCCATAACCTCCACTTTTTAGTGGAGGGGCGTCCCGGTCATTTCGCGCTTTCAGTTTCTCCTATAAATAGGACCTCAGATTTTCGTTTTTCTTCATCCAGAATTAGAATTCTCTAGGCATATATCAGTTATAAAGCAGTTGCCATTCCACATCGGGGTGCCTCTGCAATCGAGTGATCGAGTCTGTAATCTGTCTGTGGTTCGAGTTTTGGAGCACTCTGGAGGAAGTTAATCCTGCCGCCATTTTAATTCCAGTTCGTATTTTATTTTTCCGCATTGCTTTACTTTTATTTATTTTCTCGCACTTTACTTTGTTTATTTCCCGCACTCGCACATTTACGTTGTTTATTTCCCGCACTCGCACATTTACGTTGTTTATTTCCCGCACTCGCACATTTACTTTGTTTATTTCCCGCACTCGCACATTTACTTTGTTTACTTCCCGCACTCGCTTTAAATTACTCATATGAAAAACTATAAAAAGAATATTTACTTTATCATGTCTAACTAATCCCATAAAGGTTAGAATGTAAGGATCGTAATTAAACCAGTAATCAGTATAATTGTTCGTGGAAACACCTACGGCTATTTTATCTTTCAATTCAAGTAATTGTTTTTAACTATTTCAAAAACAGCCAAAAGCGCTTTGTATAGTTCATTAGGAGTTTTTAGATTAAAAAGAAAAGAGATTTTAAAACGATTTTCGGACGCGTTATGAGATTTAGAGTCTGGTTCATAAGAACCTCTTTTTGCTAAGAAGTCCAGGTTAAAATACTTTTCAACTTTGTTAAGAAACTATATTTCTTAAAAATAGGTTTACTACTCTAACGCAGTACGCACCTTTTTATCCGTGACAATATGAGGGGTTGATTAGAGAGTACAACTCGGTTCTGAATACGCGAAAGCGACAGTTCCTGTTAAATTAGTTCTTTTCAAAGGAGAAAACATTGCCCATAAGTAGTTCCATTAACAAGTACTGGATTATCATTGATTACGTGAATTACATTCGAGCCTGTCTTTTATTTATTATTTAAAATTATAATTTTATTTACCATTGCACCCTTACTAAAACCCTTAAAAATAGTTGCCTTAGATAAACACCATAACAACAGGTACGATAGATTGACACTTGGTCTCTGTGGATTCGATAATCTTTTATATTACTTTGACGTGATTCGTACACTTGCGAAAAACACGCATCATGCATCCTGAAGATTCTAGTGATAATAGGAAAGAAAAACTAGTTTGAAAATTTAGGTGGTCTTTGTATGGTTTAAAAGAGTCTATGGAGAAGTAGTTCAAGCACTTTGATTCATATATGCTTCAAAATTGGTTACATAAAATATGAATATGATTGTTGTGTTTATGTTAGAAGCATTGATGATGGTACTTATATTTTCCTATTATTGTGCATGGATGATGTGTTAATTAGTTATAATCATTTGCATGATCTAAATGAACTGAAAAATATTAGTGGGAAAATATTTTGATAAGAAATACTTAGGTGTGTTTACCGTAAAAATTGAAAACAACCGTTGGTCTCCAAAAATTGGTTTACTTGCAGGATCAACCAGTGAATCCTAGGACATGTGCTATTGTTTAAACTATTTCTGGAAATCTTATAAACACTTTGACAATGCTCATGATTGTAGAAGATTGTTTAAAGTTTAAAAAGGTAAATTGGCAGAATTGTAAAGGAATTGCAATAAAGAAACTTCAAAGTAAAATTGCAATGAAGAAATAAATGGTAAACTGAAAATAACTTTCAATTGAAATAAAATGTGGTGTTTCAGACGTACATTCTTAATGAAAAGTATTTTCTCAATTAACTTAGATACTTTGAGTGATTTTGTGAGTATTTGTACAATAATTGAACACATAGAAGTTCTATGCACTAAGACTCATATTTGAACTACGCCGAAAATAATTGTCATCAACGGTCATTTCTCCAAAAAATAACATGTTTCGCTCTGCATGACTTCAATTCGCCACAACCTTCCAAGCGTCATTTCTAAGAAACGAATAAAAACAAAAGACATTCATTATCCTTATTTGATATTCAAAATCTTCGTCGAACACAACCTCAACGTAGGCTCTGTCGAAATTTCCATCTAGACTTAGAAATATTTCTAAGTCTTGTTTCAGCATATCCTCCTCAAAAAGGACTACATCGACTGGAATCCTCAACAATATTCCTGTCGAAGTAAAAATAAAATCAGAAATGTTTCTTTTTGCTTGTCATATTCATGTCAAATCCTTGGCGTCATTTATGAGAAACGGATAAGAACAAAATACATTTATTATCCTTATTTGAAATTCAAAATCTTCATCGAATGCAACCTCAACGTAGGCTCCATCAAAATTTCTATCTAGACTTAGAAATATTTCTAAGTCTTATTTCAGCATATCCTCCTCATAAAGGACTACTTCGAATGGAATCCTTAACAATATTCATGTTTAAGTCAAAAAAAAATCAGAAATGTTTCTTTTTGCTTGTCATATTCATGTCAAATCCTTGGTGTAAAAATTTCCAGCTAACAAATTGCCCCCCAAAAATGCCATTTTCGACTAAAATGGAGAAAATGACATTTTTTGAAAGTCACTTTCGACTCGAGAAACCCTTTGTCTGCTATGACGTTACAATCATCATGAAAACTTTTCCCAAACATCTCTTCAAAGACCCATGCGTAAATCTGTATAATCATCACACACCTAGTCCATATGAGATCATGGGGTAGCTTAATTGTCATTGTTTCATCACATCGTTCTCTGACTGCCACGTGACCCACTATGTCTTTCAACCATTAATTCTCGAAGCAAACCATTTCACTTCTTGAGTCTATAAATAGTGAAAATCACCATTTTCAACCTTTTCCACTCTTTGAACATCTTATCAAGAGTAAATTTCTTCTGAAATCTTCATTTCTTACGCAAACAGTGAACCACTTTCTTCAACCTCTATTGCATCAATGGAGTCTTCTACAAAAACCTTTAAAGATTCAACCAAGAATACCAAATAATCCAAGAAACTTGCACCAATTCACAACATTCTGGGCCCAACAGTTATGGGTAATCAACAATATATACCCGAGCCTTCCCTTGAAGACGAGAAAAGAAGAATCTACCAATCTCAGGTATTAGTCCCTATTTTTGTTACAGGCTAAATACATGTTATGTTAGGTCCTCTACCAAATATTTCTACAAACCCTAATAAGCTTAAGCAATTTTTCCCAACATATCACCATTACAAACCCATAGCCAATGGAAAAAGACCTAGGACTAGTGAGGAGATTGAGGTTGATGAGAAATTGATAAATGATAACCAAGGTTCTCCTTCGACTGATGTTTCAAAAGAACCCATCAATCTAGAATATATGAATAATTTTAGAGTATTTCGATCATAACCCTTGTTTAAAGAACCTTCAGATTTTCTAGCCTGGTTAGGAAAGATAGAAAAAGAAAAATCCCAAGTCTAGAAAGACGTGGGTATCTTCGACATGATCCAGCTGTTAAAAGTTGGCCCTGGCTATTGCCAATCTATATTAGTAGCCTCTTTGTACTTTTGGGATAGCACGCACAACAATTTTCATCTTCCTTGTGGTTAAATGCTACCTTCGATACTCTCTGGCCCTTTCTAGCTATTACAATTATGGTTAAATGCTACCTTCGAAGCATGTCCACTAGTTCATAATCCTATCAATGGAGAAGCTGACGAAGTGAAGAATAGGAGAGTCGAAGGAACAAGACTTGCCTTGCTGACCCCAAGTGATGAAGAGTTAAATCTCCAGCAAACCTTCACTAGTTATGTGGTGATGTTTTCCAAATGCTACAACTTCACATCAAGCATGGCTCCCTTTGCTGATAGAAGGCATGGCCCTGAGTGGTTTACAAGACAATTCCCTGCTTTGTCAAAGGACCAAGAAGCGGAATCTCTTGCCATTTGGGAAGCATTCCTTACCCCTAGGCTATTAGCCACAAAGCTTCGACCTTCAAGACTCCAATTTACCCTCCTCAACTATCAACTCAACCTTGTCTCTCGACAGTTTGGTCTTATTCAGATTATGCTATGACCAATCTTCATCAAGAAGAATTTCTTGGATTTTTATAACATGATTTACATAGAAGCCCAATGTAATAAAGAATTGGCTCGCTATGTTGGTGTTATACCCCAAAATTTGCCTAACCTTTTTCTTACTTGGTTTATGTTTCATTGCATTAGCATATCATTGTTCTAGCATTCACATTGCATAATCATGTTGCATTTTACAGGGGATCAGGAAAGGTGTGCTTATCCAATTGAGGTTATCAAGGGTTCAAGGCCTAATCAAGAGATTATATTCCAGTCATCAAGTGGTTATCACCATCAGAAGCAAGTCAAAGTCCTTGAAGAAAGGCAAGCAAGTGAATGTGGTTCATCTCCTGTCTAGAAGCCTATCTGAGGATCATCTGGGGATCATAAGCCCATGGTTAGGGGTGGAGATTGTCATTGAAGCTCATTGGAGGCCTTGAGGGTCATGGTGGAGTTCAGTCAAGTGTTCATGGCAAGTGTGGAAAGTCACAGTTGAAGGTGTTGCAATTAGGGTTTTCATCTGGTCAACCTTTAGTCAACTGTGCAATTGAAGGAGATTAAGACTCATTTATAAGTCTTTGTGATCATGGAAGGTTGTGTTGAGATACATGAGGTGTTATTCCAAGATCAATTCAAGAAGAATTCAAAGTGTGAGGAGTTGCTAAATTAGGGTTCTCAGTGTAAAATCCCCTATTTAGTGCCTAACTTCAAGACCACATAGCTCAAGATGTGACCCTCATCTCATCTTGGCATCCACATGAAACTTGTATAGCATGTTCTTAGCTTTATTTTGAGTACTAGAAGTCCTCCATTGGATTTATGGAACTCTAGTTATGAAGCTGACAAGTTACAGGTCATCAGATGAATGTGAAATTTGTCTGCAAAAGTTAACCAACTTCCAAGGCATTTTTGACCTAGAAGGATGTTTCTCCTAGCTTTGACCAAATCGTGAAAGTTGTTCCTCGTGGTCTTAGATTTCCAAAAAGTCTTAGAAGTCCTCATTCTGATTTCTAGGGCTCAAGTTATAAGCTTTGCAAGGCATGGGTATTTTGGGAAAGCGAGATTACAGGCCATTTTGCATTATAGGTCATTTTCACTATCTTGCACACTTCAAATGAAGTTTTGTCCAACATAAAACTTTCTCAAAATGCGATTTTAAGTTCAACCAAGTATCAATGAGGCTTTGATTTGGCTTAGAACAAGAGTTGATTGAAGGAAATTTGACAAAAGGCATTTTTAAAGGGATTAGAAGGAGAAAATTCAAAATAAATCCTAAGTGTTCAAGAAATGTCAAGTGGGTGCATATTTTGACAAGAAATCACATTTGGAACACAATGGAATTGCTAGAAATCCATTTTGACACACAATTCATGGACTTTCATTTGGTTGCTTCATGATGAAGTTACACATCAAAGATTGACCATTGGATGAAATTAAGGGTGCAATCTGATCCATTCACCTTCACCAAGTCACAAGCAATGAGTATGAAGCTTCTTGAAGGCATAAACTACATAGAACCTGTGTCTGCCATAGTTGCACATTGAAGGGAAAATTGAAAATTGGATTGATCAAGTTGGGCTTCTAATGGGCCTGATAATCATTCAAACAAATCACATATAAGCTCAGGATCCATTTTAGATCATTTTTTGGTGGCATTTTGGTGAAGAAGCAGTTATTACAGTTGGAGTTTCAAGCTTCCAAAGTGAGAAATAGTTTTTGCAATCCAGAGCATTTCATGAAGAATTGTGGATTCCAATAGCACCAGCAAGCTTCAGTGAAGGATTCTGTAGAGTTTTGCATCAAGAATCACACTCAAGCACCTTCAATTTCAAGCTGATATTCAGGTTTTTACTCATCAAAATTCCTCTCGCTTTAGGCTGTTTTAGGAAGAATTAGAATTATGGTTAGGATGTAGGAGAGACCTAGATCGTTTTAGGATCAGATTCTTGAGGTTTAGTGATGATTTAGGTTTTGATCCATTTTCTGTTGATCGTCGTATCTGGCTGTTCTTTGAGAGTTAGCAAGAATTAGATAACTCAGGATGATCCTTGAGAGGTGAAGAAGAGATCTATGGAAAGAATTTGGAGTTTGATGACAACTGTTGAATTGGTGTTTTTTCTGTTCATCATCGTGTTTAGAGATTCATGGAGAATTAGTGTAAATGGATGAGAGATTCATGATCAGTGAGAAAATCCGAGCAGAATGGTATAGGTTTCATGAGTTTTGGCCAGGTTTGATGACATGTCATTGTTTGCCTCACCGGAGAAGACAGCCGGAGGTCTTCTCCGGCCACCATGAAGCATTTCCCTCCCAGTTTCAGTTTAAATGAGGAAGAAAGGTCTTGCATCGTTGATCTGGTTTGAATTAGGAGACTTAGTAGTCCAATCCCACGCGTGAGATTCCTCCTGAGGAGTTTGACCCTTGACCAGCCTACGTGGCTTCATGATAATTGTTAGATGATCATACTTTTGCAAGCAACGTACATGATTAGACCATACCATATGCTTAATTCAACAGCGTTGCACCAAAACACTGAGTAAAATGCAGCGCATCAATAATTGATATGGCGCGCGTGTATCCGTTAGATGCGTAGACTAGTAATCTGATCTAAGGGTTGTGACATTTCCTGAGCTTTTTAATTTCTTTATTTCATTTTTTCAATTTCATTTTTTATTCATATTAAATAGCAATATTGATCAGAAAATTATGAAAAAAATATGTGCATGCTTCTTGTTTAATTTCAGATTTTTTTGATGCTCTTGGATTTTATTTTTGTGTTGTTTTCAATTTAATTTCCATTTTTCTATTTTCTTGAATTCATTTAATTTGGCATTTTGGACTTGTTGCTTGTTGATTTTTGTACCATTGATTGGCATAGAATTAGAAGTTGATATTCGGCTGGCTGGTAGTATACATATTGATGCGATTATAGGAATTTTGTGGTGATTTTTAGGTAAATCTAAGCATAGCTTTGAACTAGGTTTTTAGAGCTTTCCCCACTTGAGCTTTCACTTGACAACTTTTGGTTTAGAATTTCATTAGTGCCCTTAAACATTGATTTAGGTTCTGATATTTTTACCATAGGTTCTTAATGCCTTTAGGACCTCTTAGAATTTTTTATAGATTTTTAGGAGTTGATTTACTGTTTTAGTTAGATTTTACATCTAGGCTGTTTGTAGGATGCCTCTAGCATAGTACCTCCCATAGTTGAACTTCAAAAGTGACCTTTAGTTCATGATAAGTTTCTGATGGTTTAGTAGACATGTTGATGCCTCTGTAGATTGAATCTTAAGGTTTAATTTGGTGCATTAATTCCCTTTAGAGAGTTGCTTTTAGAGCTTATAGAATTAGGGTTTTTAGAGCCTTTAGGAGTTTCTTCCTTTTTCATAATTGTGGTTTGCTTTGGTTTGCATTCCATTTCCTATCCAATGATGCAAGGTTCCTTTGTGGGAGACTAGTCCCTCCTTTGGAAGGACTAAAGGCCTACCACAAAAGGTAAAACCTTTGAGGATACCAATCTTAGATGAGTGGTTGAGTGTCATGATGGATTCCTTTGGTTTCCATCATGCTTCCTGTAATACCCCAA
The DNA here is from genome assembly GCA_963859935.3 of Lathyrus sativus. Classification (NCBI taxonomy): domain Eukaryota; kingdom Viridiplantae; phylum Streptophyta; class Magnoliopsida; order Fabales; family Fabaceae; genus Lathyrus; species Lathyrus sativus. The sequence goes on from OZ012737.1 coordinate 357,575,957, forward strand.
ATTTTACCCTTATATTTAGTCAGTCATTTCGCATATCATCTCATATGTACATTTGCTAACCACTAACAAGTTATGGAGGTTTTTGTTTTGCAGATTTGGTTCCAGGGGTATTTTGGTCATTTTACGCAAATTCTGCTAATTCCCTGAAGACAGGCTATTATTAAGTTCTGAGGCGTTTGATACACTATTTTTTGAGGCATTTACCTATCACCAGGTCTAATTATATCAAGGTGCCAATTTGATGTGGTCGGTATCAAAATTTGTCAAGCACAACTGGATTAAGATCCATTCCATCGCTCATGGTTTATTTCCAAAGCACTTCCGTTTCTGTTATTAAGGCACAGTCGTAATTGGGTATTGTTGGTTTGTGGCTCTTGGCGTTTGGTCAGTGGAATTTAATTACGAGTAGTGTTGTTGTTGATGCTGAAACTGTTGTGATTATGGTGCACATCCGTGTTGGGTTATGAAATGGTTGGTTAGCATTTAAATTGGATTTTAATCCGATGATGAGACAAGTGCACAAATAAGAATATCATTTGGGAGTGTTTATGTTTTATGACTATGTTAATGAATTTAAATACTTGTGGATTTATTCACAAATGTTTATAATTTTTTTAACTAAGAATAAAATATAAATGAATTCAAATTTTGGGAATTTTATTTCATAAAAAAATCTCATCATACAAGAAATGAAGATTACTTCACATTTCAGAGATAATGTTACAAGGAATTACATTGATCCTAAAAGTTCTAGATCCTAAGTCCTAAAAATGCTAAGTGTCTTCATGTTGGCCTTGAGCTTCTCCACGAGTCCTCGACTAACCTGCACGTCAAAACAGAACAAGCAATATAGAAAAATGTTAGAAGTTGTTTTTTGACACTCTCAGAACAATGTCATCATCGAGTGCCGGGAGTGGCACAACCGAAGCTGCGTCCTACCCCCGTTACCGATCCGCGCCGTGGGCGTCAGATCAGGTAACACCTGTTCTTATCGGTACGGGACATCCGAGAGATAGAAGTAATAAAAGAAGCGGGACTGATTCGTTTTTCCGCGATTGGATTTCCGAACTGATACGAGAATAAGGCAACATAGACAAAATTGAACTCAGACCCGGATGCCGGCAGGTCTGAGTCACTTTGGTTCCGAAGCTTCCACACCTGAAAATCCACAAACACATCAATATCAGGTTCAGCATTCAAAACTCAAAACGATTCATAAGTTGCCATAGGCATCAAACTGCAGCAATCCTGAACAGGGCAGAGAAACGAAACCAAACAGCATCATACGCTGCATCAAAGCCCTCGGCTCAAAAGCATACCAAAACAAGGCAAGAGAGCAGGTCAGTTCACATCAGTTCCAAACCATATAGCTTAGTTCATGGAAAGTCAAGTCCAAACAGGACAAGAGAATTGAAATACAAGCCAAAACTACATCAAATTGCAAACAGAACACCAGATGCAAACTGAACTGCATCAAAACAATGCATCAGAAGGCAGATTTATGCGCAAGAAGCCATAAGAAAATATCTCATAGGTCTATCATAACAGAAATGCCCAACAAGATCCAAAGGAAAGTTAACAGCAGATAATACAAAGAAAGCCAGAAGAATAAAGTATCCAAACAAAGCTGTATCAAGCTGCAAAGCTGTACCAAAAGGTTGTCAGTTAGGGGCAAGCTTCACGGATGGCAAGTCACAAAAATGGACACCAAGTTGCAGCACAGAATGGGGCTCAGTCATGAGCATCATTGCCCCAACAAACAAGTCACCGAAACAAGTTATCAAACCATACTCAGTTCATGAAACAAACAAGTGCACAAACACATGGCTCGAATCATCATCGCCCAAACTCATTATCGCGTAAATGTATCGAGGCAACATTAAGTGACATTTGAATTCATAGTTGGATACAATTGCCCAGAATATCAGCTCTGAAACGCAAGAATCAAATATCATCAGCAGTTAAAACAACTCAAAGGGAATAAGTGATAAACCACAAGCGAAGATCATCAGAAGCAACCGTGACATCGTCGAAGAAACATCCCTCGAAGGCTCAGAACGGTGTCATCATTGCCGTATACCTTTCCCGGCAATTTTGATTCGACCGAAGTCGTAGCATCAACCCTCTCTGAAAGAAGAAGAGGAAAAGCTAACTGCACCAGAAAATCAAAAAACAAATCGAAAACGCATCAGCACAGTCCAGATTGAATTCAAACAGGACAAACAAATTAATCCAGATATCGAACAGATCAAGTGAATTCAAAGGCAACCCAATCTACATCAGAAAATGATCAAATCAAATCGAATCTCCATTTGCACTCAACCTGAATCAATCAAACAAATCAGTTCAGATTATATTCAATCACAGAGTTCTGAAGATAGAAAGCTCTGAACCAAATCAGAAGAATCATATCAGCTGGAGATCAGAAAGGACCAATCAAACCCTAAAAAGGGAAACAGAGTTCAATCAGTGTCAAATAGCATCTAATCGTAATCAAATCAAATCAAAATCAAACAAAATCAAATCCCGGTAAAATCAAATCGCATGAAAGTGAAAAAATAGCACAAATCCACACGGATTAAAGGCCCAGAAGTTGGTTATAAAAAGGAAGGTACAACCTGATGAAGAAAAAAACGTAGCCGTGAGAGAGAGAGAATCGCAGAAACCCTAGCGAGATCGCAAAAGCCCTAACAAACGAAACCCCAACGGCCGAGACTCAGAGACGAAGCCTCATCATCGTCGCCGTTCGTCGCCGTACGAACATCACAAAACCACGAGCGAAGCATCGACGAGGAGATCGCCTTCGCCGTTCATTACAAACGGCGGGCAATCAACCTTTGGGCCTCAGTTCTGCACATCACCGGCCGTTTCACTCTAAAAGTAAGCTATGAGATCTTGGCCTCACCCTGTTTCTGTTTGATTTCAGGATATGGAGGAGAATAGGAGAAGCGAGAGGAAGAACGAAGTGAAACGGCGCCTCAAGGGCATTAGGGTTCTGAGAACCCTAATTGCTTTCCAAGTTAATCCAACCGGGTTGGGTCCGGGGTGATGACCGGCCCAACCCCTTATGTTTTTTTTATTTTATTTTTTTATTTATTTTGTTATTTTAAAAATTATGTTTTTTATTTGTTTTAAAGTGTTTTAAAAACTTGGGAAGATATTATACATAAATAAAAATCTTTTATAATATAATAAAAAACCTTTTTTTAAAATAAAAATTAAAACTTTTTTTTTAAATATAAAATTAAAACTTTTGTAAATATAAAAATAAAACCTTTTTTTAAAAATTCTTTTGTAAGCTAACATTAAATCATTAAATATTAAATAAAACAATAATAGATCTCGAGTTTACATCTCGTTTTCTTCATTGTCTCGTAATTCATCTGATAGCCGTTTGACTCTGCCTACTAACGGGTGTTCATTTTTTGCAGTTCATACTTATTACTATTGTGTTGAGTTTTCATTTAAGTTTCCTTTATATTTGTATCTGTTTCTCAATTGTAACCTTGCGAACCTAATAATCGCGTTTACTTTTCGCATTTAAATTTCTGCTGATGTATGATTTAATTTTCTCACATTGTCACTGCTATTATTCTGTCACATTACACACTTCCGAAGGAATTAGGTCTAGCTTTTGACCGCCGTGTCAATAGTCCTCAACTCCAAACCCTTACAAAATCACAAACCCTAATTTTCACAAATACCTCGCCGCAGGCAAGATTACAAAATTACCCCTAGCATTAGGTCAAAGAGCCGCCGCGCTCATTTTAGGGTTTCCCGCCGTGGAATCCCTAATTTAACCCTAATTACAACTTAACATTTCAACGTAGAGATTTGGAGTTTCTACACTCCACGTAAGCGTGTCCTTAAGACATGTTTATTCCCCGTGAGACCTTGACCACAGTCAAGAAGTCTCTAACCTCCCTTTTGAGGGGAACTACGATTACTCTGATTCCATTCCCGTAAGGATACGTAGGCACAAGATGCGATGTCTTGCCGAGTAAACTTAGAATTAACCCTTAGGTCTTCTTTCTCACTTTTAATTCTTTGTATATATACCTTAAGCAAATAAATAAAGCAAATAGTAAACATTTGAACAAAAGGTTCCTGTAGAGTACTACAGAAGTTTAGGGTGCTAATACCTTCCCTAATCTTAACCAACCCCCGAACCCTAGATCTTTCCCCGCATTGTGTTTACGATGCAAAATAGGTTTTCCCTCTTTTGACCTTTTCCTTCGGATAAATCAAAGAGCGGTTGTGAATTGAATTGCGATTCAAACTAATTAATAGTTTGATATCCTATTTCCACCGCAACAGAAAATGGCGACTTCACTGGGGAGATTAACATTCTTAACTTTTGAGGGTTATCCCTAATTTGTTCATATTTATTACTATTTGTTTTGCTATTCATTTGCATGTATATATTGTACTTTGATTTTGGGGATTGTTCCTTGTGTTGTGAGATAAGTCCTACGCCCGGACTAGTGACACTATTATAGGATGGGGATATATTTGATGAGGCTTATAGGGAGTGAATCCCGACCAAGCTGATTCGAGAATCTCTGCTCAGTTGAGACCCTTTCGAAAATGGTTCGGTTGAACGAGTAATCGCGAAAACGTTTTCCATGGTCGATTGGAGTCTGTGATATTGAGGACCGTAGTACCTTAACACCACCTTGGCCTTATTTAGGACGTAGTGCGGGAGCTATGTGGGAGTAATCTTACAACGGCTGCTACGCGATACTACACTCAAAAGAGGTTCTCTTGAGAATATTATTAACCCCTGAGTCAGTCGGAAGGTTGATAATATCCGAAAGATGGGCTGATGACTTTGGGAACTTTGTAGAACCTTGTTCGGCAGGTACAACTAACCCATAGTACACTCCTTTTGGGATGGGTAGACCTTGACTCCACTCACGTTCCTTTAACCTAGGACTTTGTGTGTTTTCATGCATTGCATCCATAAAGCATCTCATTGCATTGTATTTCATGGAGTTCAAATATCATTTATGGATACCGCGGGATACCATAAATAAAAAAAAAATAAATTGAAAAATAAGAGAAAGATTTCCTTGGTACCCCACGACATTCGTAAATGTTTGAATTCCATGAAATCTTCATTTACATCATAGCATCATTTACTTTCTTGCATTGCATGTGTCTTCCGTTTTCTCATGTTCGGTTCTCTCGCCTTCCAGTTTCGTCACCCTGAGTTCTCGGCACCAGTACAACACCAGAGCTCAAACTCGGAAGAGAATGGAGGATCAGGCAAAAGAGATTGATCGCCTTAGCAATGAACTTGAAGATCTTCGAGGGGGTATGGGGCGTATGATGGAATTGTTACATGTCATGAATGCTAAGATGGATACCCAGCCCACTGTTGTTTCTGAGATTACCGGCGTTACTGTGGACCCTCCACCAAGTGTGACCGTAGCAAGGGACCCACCTTATGGTCTTGCTCCCGGTTTTGTGCCTCCTCAAGCCACTGTTCCAATTAATCAGCCTGTTCAGCAAGCCGTGCCTTTATTTTCTGAAGTTTCTAGGGGGGCTCCTATCTTTGCACCACCTGTTATACACACTCGTGCGCAACCGTACTTCAATGAGACAGTTTTTGATAATCTTGATGAGAATGTTGAGGGTTATGAGAAACACGATAAGCTTCGTGAGGAAGTAAACACCATCGTCCAGAGATTGAAAAAGGTAGAGGGTGATCAAATTTTTGGGACTGCTGCAAGGGATGTTTGTTTGGTCTCAGGTTTGGTTATTCCCCCGAAGTTCAAAACTCCGAACTTCGATCGTTATGAAGGTGCCACCTGTCCTAAGAGTCATCTGATCATGTATTATCGCAAAATGGCTGCCCATGTTGAGAATGATAAACTGATGATTCATTGCTTCCAAGATAGTTTGAAGGGTGCTTCTTCCAAGTGGTATTTAACTTTGGACCAGTCCCGCGTTAAGAGTTTTCAAGATTTATCTGACGCTTTCATCAAACACTACAAGTACAATATGAATCTGGCTCCTGATAGAAGACAGTTGTTGAGTATGTCACAAAAGAGTTCTGAGTCATTCAAAGAGTACGCTCAAAGGTGGAGAGAGATTGCTTCGCAGGTAGAACCTCCTTTGACCGAGAAAGAGTTGGCTGATTGGTTTGTCGACACGGTTCGTCCAGAATTTTACGAGAGAATGGTGGGTAGTGTGACTTCAAATTTCTCCGACATCGTTGCTGTGGGTGTCAAGATCGAATTGGTTATGAAAAGTGGTAAAATGACAAATAATCATGGTGCTTCTAAGGATCAGCCGAAGAAACCTCCGTATAGCTCCCAAAAGAAAAAAGAGGGCGAGACTAATGCTATATCCTCTGGTAGACCAAGAGAACACTTTTATCGACATCCGCAAGGCTATGCTCAACCTCAAGGGTACCCAATCCAATATGCCCAACAACCCTATGTGGCAGCTATTACACCTTCTTTCAATCAACAGGTTCCTATGTATCAACCTATGCAACAACCTCCTGTTTATCCGCCTCCTATCAACTACCTACAGGCACCCAACGCCCCTGCCCCTCAACAGCCAAAGAGTCCGGCTCCTTGCCAGAATGTTCCGAACAGAAGAACGTATAAGCCTTGTCCACCGATTCCAATGACTTTCACTGAGTTGTACCCCTCTTTGGTCAAGCAAGGTCTAATCACTACTCGGGCTTTGGGTCCGCCTCCTAATCCTCTACCCGCCAATTACAACGCCGCCGCTCATTGTTTATTTCATGAGGGTGCGCCTGGTCACGATCTGGAGAGTTGTTATGCTCTCAAAAATCTTGTCAGGGATTTATTGGAAAAGAAGATTTTGTCATTTGAAGATCCTCAACCGAATGTTAAGAAGAATCCTTTTCCCAACCATGAGAGTGTTAACGCCATCGGTGCCGATTCTGAGGAAGGTTACGTCCTTGATGTTGTTCAGATTAAGACTCCTCTTAAAATACTCCATTCGAAACTGTTTGAAGCTGGTCTGGTAGATACTTCCCACGTTGCATGCGTAAGTTGTGAAACCAGTATTAAGGGTTGTGTGTTGGTTCAGAATGATGTTCAGAGGCTAATTAATGAGGGTGTTTTACAAGTGACAAGCCAATCCAAGAAAGATGAGGTCGCTGTGGTGGAGCCGGTCTTCCATCAGCCCAGATCAAAGGGAAAGGTACCAGTGTTTAATCTATCAGGGGCAGGTTCTGCCAATCTCGTGTTCGATGTGCCAAAGTCGTCTATCCCTGAGGTGAATCAGCATAGGCCAATAGTTATTCGAAAACCAAGTCCGTTTCCTTTCAGTGATCCTAAAGCTGTGCCTTGGAAATATGACGTGACGATGATTGACAAGGAGTCTGGGAAGGTTATTCCAAATGAAGAGGTTAAGGACACTGTGACCAATATCGCAGAGGCAAGCAGGATGACTCACAGTGGCCGTGTGTATACTCCCTGTTCCAATGAGGTTCCACCTAAAGAAACCACTAGTATCCCTGTTCCTGCCAAAGACAAAGGTAAGGGAGCCGTTACGAATGATGAAGATGCCGAGTTTTTGAGGATCATCAAGAAAAGTGACTATAAAGTTATCGACCAACTTCATCAGACTCCTTCCAAGATTTCGATTTTATCTCTGTTGATGAGTTCACCCGCTCATAGGATGGCCTTGCAGAAGGTTTTGACTCAAGCACATGTGGATCAAGATATCAGCACCAGTCGGTTTGATAGTGTGATTGCCAATTTGACCGCCTGTAACACCCTTAGTTTCAGCAATGAAGAGTTACCGAAGGAGGGTCCGAACCATAATCGTGCTTTACATATATCGGTGAAATGTCAGGAGGACAATTTAGCGAGAGTGCTAGTGGACACCGGGTCTTCTCTGAATGTTCTACCCAAGAGGGTTCTTGATAAGTTGGCTTGTAAAGAGACTGTGTTGAAACCTACTCCTTTGGTCGTCAAGGCTTTCGATGGCTCTCGTCGGTCGGTAATGGGGGAGGTTGAGCTTCCTATCCTGATTGGTCCGCAAGTTTTTAATATCACGTTTCAAGTCATGGACATTAATCCCAATTACAGTTGTTTACTTGGAAGGCCGTGGATTCATGCCGCTGGGGCAGTAACCTCAACGTTACATCAGAAGATGAAGTTCGTGATCAATGGAAAGTTGGTTATTATACACGGTGAGGAGGATCTGATGGTCAGTAACCTGTCTTCTTTCCGTTACATCGAGGCCGATGAGAATGCTTTAGAAATCTCCTTTCAAGCACTTGAGATCGCCAATGCTGTTCTGCTAGAAGTCGAAGAGACAGTGGGTCAGGGTAATCCATCTTTCGCATCTCTGAAGAGTACCAAATCAACAATTGACAGGGGCATTCCTGAAGGTTGGGGAGAGGTAATTGATGTCAAGACCAAGACTGATCGCTCTGGGTTGGGTTACAAACCAACTCAGAATGGAGCTGCCACAACTGTCGAAGGGCGTCCGAAGGTTATCCAAGAGGTATTTGTCAACGGAGGTTTCCAAGTCAATGCCATCAGTGACTGTGAGAAAAATGAAGAGCTGAGCAACCTGGTGTTTAAGGGTGATGCAGTTTTGAACAACTGGGAGGCCGTAGAGATCCCTGTTATTTTTCCCTTGTCAAAGTAATTTTTTTTAAAGTTTCATTTACATTTTCAAATAAAAATCCGTAGCTCTGCCCAAAGCTATAGGGTCGCTTTTATTGGGCCACCTTTCATTTCTAAAAGGATATTAATAAAGGCATTTTGTTCAATTCCACTTTGGTTCATTGGCGTTTTTTCGTTTTCACCTTTAAAAATGAAATTGGCAACCTTTTTTCCAAAAAAAATAAAAACAAAAAACAACATTCCATTTCTTATCTTCGAGCATTTTAATTAAGTAAGCCTTCTATCATGCAGAGACATCGTAAACCTTGTTGGATCCAATGACTTTACTGACACTCCTGACTGGGATGCACCCATCAATCAAGCTGAAGACGAGGGTGAAGAAGATTTTGAAGTACCCGCGGAACTGACAAGATTGATTGAGTACGAGTACACAGAGCTTCAACCGCATAAAGAGCAGGTAGACTTAATTAATCTCGGTACAGATGAGAACAAGAAAGAGGTCAAGATTGGCGCAATGCTTGGGACAGAGGTTAAGCCGAGGTTGATTGAGTTGTTAAAAGAGTATATTGATGTGTTTGCATGGTCGTATCAAGATATGCCGGGCCTAGACACGGATATTGTTGTTCACAAGTTGCCACTTAAGCCAGATTGTCCACCTATCAAGCAAAAACTTCGAAGAACGAGACCCGACATGGCTTTGAAGATTCGAGATGAGGTTAAAAAGCAGTTGGATGCAGGTTTCTTGGCAGTCGCAAAATATCCAGATTGGGTTGCCAACATTGTGCCAGTGCCTAAGAAGGACGGTAAAGTTAGGATGTGTGTAGACTACAGGGATCTGAACAAAGCAAGTCCGAAAGACGACTTCCCTCTGCCACATATTGATACACTTGTAGACAATACAGCCAGTTTTGCGTTGTTTTCATTTATGGATGGTTTCTCTGGCTATAATCAGATCAAGATGGATCCCGACGATCGAGAGAAGACTACTTTCATTACTCCTTGGGGAACCTTCTGCTACAAAGTCATGCCCTTCGGTTTAAAGAACGCGGGGGCAACTTACCAACGCGCTATGACCACTCTTTTTCATGATATGATGCACAAAGAGATCAAGGTGTATGTGGACGATATGATAGCCAAATCTCAGAGTGAAGAGGAGCATCTAGACCATTTGGTGAAATTGTTTGAACGACTCAGGAAATATCAGTTGAAATTGAATCCTGCTAAATGTACCTTCGGTGTCAGGTCTGGAAAACTGCTTGGTTTCATTGTTAGCCAGCGAGGGATTGAGGTGGATCCTGACAAAGTCCGAGCCATTCAAGATATGCCGGCTCCGCGAACCGAGACGCAAGTTAGAGGTTTTCTGGGACGTTTGAATTATATTTCCAGGTTTATCTCCAATATGACCGCTACTTGTGAGCCGATATTCAAGTTACTTTGCAAGGGGCAGACGGTTGAGTGGAACCCCGATTGTCAGAAAGCGTTTGAGAAGATTAAGGGTTATTTGCAAGATCCCCCTATTTTAATTCCTCACGTGCCTGGAAGACCGTTGTTTATGTACCTTACTGTTCTTGAGAAGTCTATGGGTTGTGTGCTTGGACAACATGATGAGACTGGAAAAAAGGAACATGCGATTTATTACCTGAGCAAAAAGTTTACCGATTGCGAAAACAGATACTCACCATTGGAGAAAACTTGTTGTGCATTGGCATGGGCCGCTAGGCGCCTTCGGCAATATATGGTCTGTCATACCACATTGTTGATTTCTAAAATGGATCCGATCAAGTATATTTTTGAAAAACCTGCTCAAACCGGGAGGCTAGCCCGTTGGCACATGTTGTTATCCGAATATGACATCCAGTATGTACCCCAGAAGGCGATTAAGGGTAGTATTTTATCGGATTATCTTGCAGACCAGCCAGTAGAAGATTATGAACCTCTTAAGTTTGATTTTCCGGATGAGGATATTTTGTTGATTAAAAGAGATTGTGAGGAGCCAGATCCGAGCGAAGGTCCAGAGCCAGGTCTTTGGTGGAAGATGATGTTTGATGGTTCCTCGAATTTCAATGGGCATGGTATAGGCGCCGTTTTGATGAACCCAAAGGGTGGATTCACTCCATTTACAGCGAGGTTGGACTTTGAGTGTACTAATAACGTCGCAGAATATGAAGCATGTATTCTTGGCCTCGAAGCAGCAATTCACCTCCGAATCAAACTTCTTAAAGTAAGTGGTGACTCAGCCTTGGTTATTTACCAGGTACAAGGCAAATGGGAAACGAAGAATGAGAAGTTAATCCCTTATAAGGACTATATTATTGAGCTGATCAAATATTTCGACGAAATAGAGTTCGAGCATGTTCCTAGATCCGAGAATCACGTTGCTGATGCTTTAGCCATGTTAGCATCCATGTGGAAAGTTAAATTCGTTAATGAAGCACCTCTTATCCATATTGAGCGCAAGGTTGAGCCCGCTTATTGTCAGATGGTCGAAGAAGTTGAGGTGGATGAAAAGCCTTGGTTTCACGATATCAAGAACTATCTCGTCAAGCAAGAGTACCCCGTTGGTGCTACTGGTCTGGACAAGAAAACATTGAGAAGACTGGCGTCCAAATTCTTTATCAGTAATGGTGTGTTATACAAGAGAAATCACGACATGGTCCTGCTCAGATGTGTTGATAAACGGGAAGCGGACATGTTACTGCAGGAAATTCATGAGGGGACCTTCAGAACTCATGCCAATGGTTATGCTATGTCCAAGAAGATGTTAAGGGCTGGGTATTATTGGTTAACCATGGAAGCTGACTGTGTCCAATACGCTAGAAAATGCCATAAGTGCCAAATTTATGCTGATAAAATGCATGTACCTCCGTCACCGTTGAATGTTTTGTCTTCACCATGGTCGTTCTCTATGTGGGGCATTGACATGATTGGGGCAATCGAGCCGAAGGCTTCTAATGGTCATCGTTTTATCCTCGTTGCTATTGATTATTTCACCAAGTGGGTAGAGGCTGCCTCCTACACCAACGTGACCAAGCAAGTGGTTGCCCGCTTCATCAGGAAAGAAATCATCTGCCGTTATGGAATCCCAAGCCGGATAATAACTGACAATGGCACCAATTTGAATAACAAGACTATGAAAGAGCTGTGTGACAACTTCAAGATCACTCATCACAATTCTTCTCCGTACCGTCCTAAGATGAATGGGGCCGTTGAAGCTGCGAATAAGAATATCAAGAAGATCCTGCAAAAGATGGTCGTGACTTACAAAGATTGGCATGAGATGTTACCGTTTGCTTTGCATGGATACAGAACCTCAGTGAGAACTTCGACAGGGGCAACACCTTTCTCATTGGTGTATGGAATGGACGTCGTGCTCCCCATCGAAGTAGAGATACCTTCTTTAAGAGTGTTGATGGAGGCTGAGCTTGAGGAAGCTGAGTGGGTTCAAGACAGACTGGATCAGTTGAATCTCATTGACGAGAAGCGTTTGACATCCATGTGCCATGGGCAATTATATAGGAAACGGATGAAAAGAGCGTTTGATAAGAAGATTCGTATCCGTGAGTTCCGTCAAGGAGAGCTCGTACTCAAAAAGATCTTGCCAGTACACAGAGATATGCGTGGAAAGTGGATGCCCAATTATGAAGGCCCATTTGTTGTAAAGACCGTTTTCTCCGGAGGGTCTCTGATACTTACAACAATGGACGGTGAAGAACTAGCACATCCCGTGAATTCTGATGCAGTCCGAAAATATTATGCCTAAAAACCCGCTAAGTCGAAAACCTGCAAAAGGCGACTTAGGCAAAAGTAAGGGTTGAAAAAAAAGAAATAATAATAAAAAGCTCGCTAAGTTGAAAACCCGAAAGGGCGGCTTAGGCAAAAAGGAGCGTCCCGGTGGATTGAAAACCCGAGAGGGCGGTCCAGGCAAAAGTTAGGGACAAAGGCATTTCATTGCATCAGAGGACACTGATCATCTCGAACACACTTTCCGCATGAGAGCCATGTTTCAGTTCTTTCATCCTTGCCCAAAGCGGGATTCTGGATTAGTCTTAGTTATTAGTGTCAGTAGGCGTCATTGGATTCAATGTAACCTTTTCCCATGTTGCCAATTTCAAAACATAATTATCTGTGGAGCTATGCCTTCAGCGAGCTGCCACCCTTTAATAAAAGATACCATTTTGTTACTTACATTCCTTGGTGCATTGCTCTTTGTTTTCTATTGTTATGCAAAATGCGTTTATTCTTAAAATTTGAAAATGAAAGGTGCATTGTAGATTTTTCAAAACTGTTCTTCAAAAAAAACGAATTTGAAATATAATGAATTACTTTGACTAGTGGAAATTTCGGAAGGATCTCTTCACTCCCCGAAAATATCATTATTGCAGAAACACTTTCAAATCATTGCTATGACACAGTCTCCAGCGAGACTATAAGCTGACAGCCTTTTCTTGGGTAATTCAAAAGTGTCCCTCAGGTTTTCTTCTCCCCATGTGAAGACGTGATACTGTACACCCGAGCAGATTACCTTCTCCCCAGGGAATTCAGAACTTTAAAACCAGATTCGGTCCTACCATTGATCTTTCTTACCCATGATTGACGTATTGGTTGCAGAGAATGCAGGGTATCTCTGTCGAGATGTTTATTTCATCTCTCGTCCCGTTTCTAGTCTGTTTCGTCAACGCACGCAAGGGCATAAGCATCACATGCCTATTTCATTACATATTCATTACATACTCATTTCATAACATCTTGCATACATAAACATACATTCATATCAACATATTCATTAACATACGCGATAACATGCACAGGTTCATTGTGTCTCTATCATTGGTCGTTACCGCCGAGTAACTGGGTTCGTCCATTCCCTCCAAATAGGTTGTCAGCCCTAAGCATAAAATACTTACTTGTTTCCGGTTTCCCCACGGAGCTCGATCCTCGTGGATGACGGTTACTTCAGCTATCTTTCCTCGCCAGGATAAGATATCTACCCTTCGATTTCATTCCCTCGATGGAGTCTTGATTACCAGTTTTCTTTCTAGCTCGATCCTAGATTGAATCTCAGTATTGTCGGCCGTCGAGCCCAACCGGACGTGCATTTATTTTGCACCATCTAAAAATTTTCACCATACCTTGGCAGATACGCGACGTGTTCTCGCCCGAGAAGTTTATCACTGTACCCGGATGTGCATTTATTTCGCACTATCTTTCAAGAAAATCAACTACAATCCTTTACAGATACATGCCAGTTCACGCCTGGAAAATCTATCAGTACAACACTTTACAATCCTACATGTTACAACATCGGTACAACACTTTACATCTTACAGCATCGATATACAACATTTCTCACCTAAGAAGCCGATCCTATCTTCGTTATGACTCGCAGCAAATGGCCATCTCCATGGAGCAGTTGGGCTTCCATTTACCTGTCGTCTTGAAGTATGGGGGGTTTTGAACCAAATCGTATTCAGGAGAGCACGATCTTGAAGTACGGGGAGGTTTTGAGCGGAATCATATTCAGGAGAGCACGATTCTGAAGCATGAAGAAGTTCATTTATCCTTTAGTAAAAGAAGGAGCGGAATCATATTCAGGAGAGCACGATTCTGAGTTATGAGGAAGTTCAATTAGCCATTTTCATATTCAGGAGAGCACGATTCTGAAGTATGAAGAATTTCATTTACAACCGAATCATATTCAGGAGAGCACGATTCTGAGTTATGAGGAAGTTCAATTAGCCATTTTCATATTCAGGAGAGCACGATTCTGAAGTATGAAGAATTTCATTTACAACCGAATCATATTCAGGAGAGCACGATTCTGAGTTATGAGGAAGTTCGATTAGCCATTTTCATATTCAGGAGAGCACGATTCTGAAGTATGAAGAATTTCATTTACAACCGAATCATATTCAGGAGAGCACGATTCTGAGTTATGAGGAAGTTCGATTAGCCATTTTCATATTCAGGAGAGCACGATTCTGAAGTATGAAGAATTTCATTTACAACCGAATCATATTCAGGAGAGCACGATTCTGAAGTATGAGGAAGTTCAGTTAGCCCTTTTCATATTCAGGAGAGCACGATTCTGAAGTATGAAGAATTTCATTTACAATCGAATCATATTCAGGAGAGCACGATTCTGAGTTATGAGGAAGTTCAATTTACCCTTTTCATGTTCAGGAGAGCCCGATCTTGAGGCATGGAGAAATTTATTTACCCTTCAGTAAGAGAAGAATCAAAATCGTATTCCAGGCGCCGACCTTAAATGCGAGAAGATTTATTTATCAGATAAACAGCAGTCTCTTTATTTGAGTGCTTATCCATTTTGGCACATAAGTCCCTTCCAACGATAAGTGACAGTTCTCCCACGAGAAGCTTATCAGGGCATTTCCCATCAAAGTCCATTTATTTTGGCATACAGCCGGTCTTTACCCTGTATATTTGTTACGGAGTTCCGAAAGTCTGTTTGATCCTGCTACGAGGGATAGTTTACAGAAGCTTGGATGTTATTCTTCGCTCAATGCTCCAGCATTCTGTAATCGATCTTGCAATCGTACGTGATCCAGTATTATCTTTTAGATTACCCAGTGGAGGCCGTCTCATAGGTACCATCTCCATTTGAGAATCTCGTTCCTTTTCTAAAAAAGACAATTGGTCGTGTTCGCACCAGTTGACCATCGTTTTTAGAATTCCCCAGTGTTGTACTGTGTCCCAGCGCGTCGTTTTCCCCAGTGTGTTCTTCTCGTAGCGTCTGTCCCTGTGTCGTCGTATTCGTCAGCATTTTTCGCATTCATCATTCCAGCATACACACCATATCATATTCATGGCATCATCTGCATTAAGCTGTCCTCGCTTTATCCGTAGCATTGCATATCGTCGCATATAAGGGCAAAATTTTCGGTTATCTATATTTAAATCTCCCCACCACGATTCCTCGAGTCTCTGTCACTCAAATCGTCCGGTGTAGCTATTTAAATAGGGGCAACTGTAATACCCCAAATTTTACCCTTATATTTAGTCAGTCATTTCGCATATCATCTCATATGTACATTTGCTAACCACTAACAAGTTATGGAGGTTTTTGTTTTGCAGATTTGGTTCCAGGGGTATTTTGGTCATTTTACGCAAATTCTGCTAATTCCCTGAAGACAGGCTATTATTAAGTTCTGAGGCGTTTGATACACTATTTTTTGAGGCATTTACCTATCACCAGGTCTAATTATATCAAGGTGCCAATTTGATGTGGTCGGTATCAAAATTTGTCAAGCACAACTGGATTAAGATCCATTCCATCGCTCATGGTTTATTTCCAAAGCGCTTCCGTTTCTGTTATTAAGGCACAATCGTAATTGGGTATTGTTGGTTTGTGGCTCTTGGCGTTTGGTCAGTGGAATTTAATTACGAGTAGTGTTGTTGTTGATGCTGAAACTGTTGTGATTATGGTGCACATCCGTGTTGGGTTATGAAATGGTTGGTTAGCATTTAAATTGGATTTTAATCCGATGATGAGACAAGTGCACAAATAAGAATATCATTTGGGAGTGTTTATGTTTTATGACTATGTTAATGAATTTAAATACTTGTGGATTTATTCACAAATGTTTATAATTTTTTTAACTAAGAATAAAATATAAATGAATTCAAATTTTGGGAATTTTATTTCATAAAAAAATCTCATCATACAAGAAATGAAGATTACTTCACATTTCAGAGATAATGTTACAAGGAATTACATTGATCCTAAAAGTTCTAGATCCTAAGTCCTAAAAATGCTAAGTGTCTTCATGTTGGCCTTGAGCTTCTCCACGAGTCCTCGACTAACCTGCACGTCAAAACAGAACAAGCAATATAGAAAAATGTTAGAAGTTGTTTTTTGACACTCTCAGAACAATGTCATCATCGAGTGCCGGGAGTGGCACAACCGAAGCTGCGTCCTACCCCCGTTACCGATCCGCGCCGTGGGCGTCAGATCAGGTAACACCTGTTCTTATCGGTACGGGACATCCGAGAGATAGAAGTAATAAAAGAAGCGGGACTGATTCGTTTTGCCGCGATTGGATTTCCGAACTGATACGAGAATAAGGCAACATAGACAAAATTGAACTCAGACCCGGATGCCGGCAGGTCTGAGTCACTTTGGTTCCGAAGCTTCCACACCTGAAAATCCACAAACACATCAATATCAGGTTCAACATTCAAAACTCAAAACGATTCATAAGTTGCCATAGGCATCAAACTGCAGCAATCCTGAACAGGGCAGAGAAACGAAACCAAACAGCATCATACGCTGCATCAAAGCCCTCGGCTCAAAAGCATACCAAAACAAGGCAAGAGAGCAGGTCAGTTCACATCAGTTCCAAACCATATAGCTTAGTTCATGGAAAGTCAAGTCCAAACAGGACAAGAGAATTGAAATACAAGCCAAAACTGCATCAAATTGCAAACAGAACACCAGATGCAAACTGAACTGCATCAAAACAATGCATCAGAAGGCAGATTTATGCGCAAGAAGCCATAAGAAAATATCTCATAGGTCTATCATAACAGAAATGCCCAACAAGATCCAAAGGAAAGTTAACAGCAGATAATACAAAGAAAGCCAGAAGAATAAAGTATCCAAACAAAGCTGTATCAAGCTGCAAAGCTGTACCAAAAGGTTGTCAGTTAGGGGCAAGCTTCACGGATGGCAAGTCACAAAAATGGACACCAAGTTGCAGCACAGAATGGGGCTCAGTCATGAGCATCATTGCCCCAACAAACAAGTCACCGAAACAAGTTATCAAACCATACTCAGTTCATGAAATAAACAAGTGCACAAACACATGGCTCGAATCATCATCGCCCAAACTCATTATCGCGTAAATGTATCGAGGCAACATTAAGCGACATTTGAATTCATAGTTGGATACAATTGCCCAGAATATCAGCTCTGAAACGCAAGAATCAAATATCATCAGCAGTTAAAACAACTCAAAGGGAATAAGTGATAAACCACAAGCGAAGATCATCAGAAGCAACCGTGACATCGTCGAAGAAACATCCCTCGAAGGCTCAGAACGGTGTCATCATTGCCGTATACCTTTCCCGGCAATTTTGATTCGACCGAAGTCGTAGCATCAACCCTCTCTGAAAGAAGAAGAGGAAAAGCTAACTGCACCAGAAAATCAAAAAACAAATCGAAAACGCATCAGCACAGTCCAGATTGAATTCAAACAGGACAAACAAATTAATCCAGATATCGAACAGATCAAGTGAATTCAAAGGCAACCCAATCTACATCAGAAAATGATCAAATCAAATCGAATCCCCATTTGCACTCAACCTGAATCAATCAAACAAATCAGTTCAGATTATATTCAATCACAGAGTTCTGAAGATAGAAAGCTCTGAACCAAATCAGAAGAATCATATCAGCTGGAGATCAGAAAGGACCAATCAAACCCTAAAAAGGGAAACAGAGTTCAATCAGTGTCAAATAGCATCTAATCGTAATCAAATCAAATCAAAATCAAACAAAATCAAATCCCGGTAAAATCAAATCGCATGAAAGTGAAAAAATAGCACAAATCCACACGGATTAAAGGCCCAGAAGTTGGTTATAAAAAGGAAGGTACAACCTGATGAAGAAAAAAACGTAGCCGTAAGAGAGAGAGAATCGCAGAAACCCTAGCGAGATCGCAAAAGCCCTAACAAACGAAACCCCAACGGCCGAGACTCAGAGACGAAGCCTCATCATCGTCGCCGTTCGTCGCTGTACGAACATCACAAAACCACGAGCGAAGCATCGACGAGGAGATCGCCTTCGCCGTTCATTACAAACGGCGGGCAATCAACCTTTGGGCCTCAGTTCTGCACATCACCGGCCGTTTCACTCTAAAAGTAAGCTATGAGATCTTGGCCTCACCCTGTTTCTGTTTGATTTCAGGATATGGAGGAGAATAGGAGAAGTGAGAGGAAGAACGAAGTGAAACGGCGCCTCAAGGGCATTAGGGTTCTGAGAACCCTAATTGCTTTCCAAGTTAATCCAACCGGGTTGGGTCCGGGGTGATGACCGGCCCAACCCCTTATGTTTTTTTTATTTTATTTTTTTATTTATTTTGTTATTTTAAAAATTATGTTTTTTATTTGTTTTAAAGTGTTTTAAAAACTTTTTTTGGGAAGATATTATACATAAATAAAAATCTTTTATAATATAATAAAAAACCTTTTTTTAAAATAAAAATTAAAACTTTTTTCTTAAATATAAAATTAAAACTTTTGTAAATATAAAAATAAAACCTTTTTTTAAAAATTCTTTTGTAAGCTAACATTAAATCATTAAATATTAAATAAAACAATAATAGATCTCGAGTTTACATCTCGTTTTCTTCATTGTCTCGTAATTCATCTGATAGCCGTTTGACTCTGCCTACTAACGGGTGTTCATTTTTTGCAGTTCATACTTATTACTATTGTGTTGAGTTTTCATTTAAGTTTCCTTTATATTTGTATCTGTTTCTCAATTGTAACCTTGCGAACCTAATAATCGCGTTTACTTTTCGCATTTAAATTTCTGCTGATGTATGATTTAATTTTCTCACACTGTCACTGCTATTATTCTGTCACATTACACACTTCCGAAGGAATTAGGTCTAGCTTTTGACCGCCGTGTCAATAGTCCTCAACTCCAAACCCTTACAAAATCACAAACCCTAATTTTCACAAATACCTCGCCGCAGGCAAGATTACAAAATTACCCCTAGCATTAGGTCAAAGAGCCGCCGCGCTCATTTTAGGGTTTCCCGCCGTGGAATCCCTAATTTAACCCTAATTACAACTTAACATTTCAACGTAGAGATTTGGAGTTTCTACACTCCACGTAAGCGTGTCCTTAAGACATGTTTATTCCCCGTGAGACCTTGACCACAGTCAAGAAGTCTCTAACCTCCCTTTTGAGGGGAACTACGATTACTCTGATTCCATTCCCGTAAGGATACGTAGGCACAAGATGCGATGTCTTGCCGAGTAAACTTAGAATTAACCCTTAGGTCTTCTTTCTCACTTTTAATTCTTTGTATATATACCTTAAGCAAATAAATAAAGCAAATAGTAAACATTTGAACAAAAGGTTCCTGTAGAGTACTACAGAAGTTTAGGGTGCTAATACCTTCCCTAATCTTAACCAACCCCCGAACCCTAGATCTTTCCCCGCATTGTGTTTACGATGCAAAATAGGTTTTCCCTCTTTTGACCTTTTCCTTCGGATAAATCAAAGAGCGGTTGTGAATTGAATTGCGATTCAAACTAATTAATAGTTTGATATCCTATTTCCACCGCAACACTTCCCCTCATTATGCAATGATCTTTGTGTTAATTCATATCATTCTTGGTGGAGCAAGTTGAAGCTTGAAGATGAAGTCCTTATTCTCTTTTCTCTTGATGGATAGCTTGGATGGATAACTTTGACATGAAGACAACTACGGACTGTTGGGCTGCTTTGCTGCTAGAAGACTGCTTTGTTGTTGGGCTGCTGGCTTGCTGTTTTGTTTGTTGTATTCTTGTTGATTGACTGTATTTGTGTGACTGTTTATTTGGTGTGTTGCATTAGAATAGGCTTTCATGTAGTTGGTTCTAGGCCTAAGTGCATTGAAAGGTTGAGCTTGCCTCCCTTCGCTTGTTTGCATTAGAGGTTGAGTCTGTCTCCCTCTGCTTGTCTTTTACTGTTTGGATTTGCTTGTTGGATGAAGGTTGAGTTTGTCTCCCTTGCATGTGTATTGTTTTGCTTTTTCTTGTTTTCTCTAGAAGTTGAGTTTGTCTCCTTCTGCTTGTATTGCTGCATTGCATGCATTTTACTTAGCGTTTTATTCTTTCAGATTATTTCTTTTGCTGTTGCTTTCCTTTGCCATGTTCCCTTAGGGACTCTAACTTCTCTTGTTCAAGAGAAGTTATGACAGACATTAGGGTTCTAACCATGCATGATAACATTAGTTAGTTCCCTACTAACCTCAATCATAGGATCAACCTTGCATGACAACTTTAGGATTGGATTAGTTCCTCTTTAGTGCGTCCTTTCTCTTCTCATCTTCAAACATATTTAAAACACTTAATAAAGATTAACATGTGTTGTATGCTACGAGCCTTAAGCACTTGAGAAAGGGTTGTTGTAGGGTCTCTCTTCAATAGCTTGAATGTTTAGTGTGGTACTCTTTGGGTGACATGCGACGCATTCACTCTTAAGTCCAAGTCTTTAGTGCAACATGAGTTACAAACAAAACTCAAAACACTTCTTCTCTAAAAAGACTGCAAAAACAAAGATCAAACTTCTTTTTGTCCCTTGGGACCTTTAATCCCTAGAAATAATTTTTACAAGGAGAGTTTTGTTAACTCTCGGTTCTACCGCAAATGGTAAACGCCTAAGTCTCCAAAGGTCGAGCTGCAAACACCAACTGCTAGAACCGTTTGTTAACCCTACTCGGGTAAAACATTTTGAACCAACATGTTGTCTTGTTAGCCCAAAATACGTTTGCTATGATCTTTCATGCCGTGTGAAAGTACGTAGGCACGAGATGCGATATCTCGGTGAGCAACCTCCCCCACCTTTCACCCGTAGTTAGGCGAACTACGTTGACTCTGATTTCTCGTTCCAGACGGGAATACGTAGGCATAGAACTGATGTGTTCTGCCGAGTCATTTTCTTTTCTTTTTAGACCAGCCTTGATAGGTAGATAGTTAAACCAACCCGTCAGATAAACACAACAAGCGTGGATCCCATCGAGTATGATGGACGTGAGGGGTGCTAATACCTTCCCCTTGCGTAACCGACTCCCGAACCCATACATGGTTGCGATGACCTTATCTTATACCTTTTCGTCAGGTTTTTCCGATCGTTTCTTTTCCCTTTCTGTGGGATAAATAACGAAAGGTGGCGACTCTTCTGTCATTGCCGACACCTTATTTTCGCAGTAGCGACAACTGGTATCATGCAACTTACTCCTAATGCTTTTAATACTTCATTCATTTGCACCAAAGAGTTTGATACTTGGTGGATGGATTATTATACAACTGAAGTTTTTGATGTTCCTGCATTCAATCAACATCTAACTCATGCTTTTGCCTCTGTGCAGGAAAGAGTCAAGAAAGGTACTTCGACTCACATCAAAGTAATCCAAGCATTCCAAAAGTACTTTGAAAATGCCTACAGACCTAATGATCTTAGTTGAACCATTTACGAAGCAGCTGTCACCTTGAAGGAAAAATTTACAAAGAAAATGGAGGATTTAAAACTACCTTTGTACGTTAGACCTGAACAACGGTACAAACTAGATTTAAACATGTATCCCCAAAATTTCCTCAACTGCCAAGTGTTGTGTTTGGTGTGGCTTTTAGCCCTCCATTTCTAGATTGGTTTCTCTGTGGGGATTTTATAAAAATCCTTCGACATGAATCTCAAAGATGTGCTATGCGGGTGGTTCTGACTAAGCACACTCTAGACACTTTCAAAGGGCACTTTCATATTGGCATAAAACACGTTCGTATAGAGTCTCCAATATACGAAGGTATGGAATTGGAGGTTTTTTGACTCACCCTTTTTCGCCATTTCCTTTATCCTCTTTTTACTTGTGATAAATGTGTTTATTTTTTAGTTGTGAGGATTCCTGCCAAGAAGACTACTATAGAGAAAGGCACCTTCCAAGAAAAGGACGAGGAGAAGTATACTAAAGCACTAACAAAGGTAAACTTCGCCTACTATTTCCCTTATTTCTATATAGTGTAGTTGTAGTTTAATATTTGAGATGTCTTTTATTTTCAGGCTAGTCGGAGACCACCATCCAGTCCCAAGAAGAGGAAGCAGAAAGAAATAAGTCCAGGTGATTGAGTCAGATGATGAAGACCTATCCTCAGATACCTCCAAGCAGCCTAAAAAGAAGAAAGAGCAAGAAACAATTTCGGATGCCAGCTCTTAGCATAAACATAAGGTTGTCAAGCTTCAGGTGAAGAAACCTTCTACTCCCAAAGTAATCAAAATTGATCCAGGCTCAACCATTAAGGGTCAGACTGCAAAGAAAATCCTGATGGGGTCAAAAGTGACAACTCTAGCCCTGGGGATGAAGGTCCTAAGGTAAAGATTCTACCTTAATCTCTTGATATACTAATTGCTTTATCTTAACTTTTGACTAATCTATATTTGGTTTTTTCAGGGTGTCGCAGAGAGCACAAAGCAGCCAATAGTCAAACAGAGTATCCCCACAGGTAGCAAAGATCCTACTTATCATCCAATAATCACTCCTTCCTATCATCCAACCTATCCTAAAGATTCCAAAAAATAATCTACGGATGAGGTAAGTAAACCTGCAGAGACTAATACCTTCATTGATGTCGAAGGACAAACGTAGATGCCACCTGCTGAAGAAGTTGTCGAAGAAAAACCTGAAGATGGCTCTCCAATTGGTGAAAAACAAGGCGCGGGTGGCCTAGATGATAAATAATGGGAGGAGGAAGAGGATCGCTCTATGTTTGACTTCAACACAAAACCTCGTGAGGAAGAAGAAGAAAAGCAAGAAGATAATGATGATAATGAAGAAGAAGATGAACACCAAAATGAGCAACCTAAAGCCCAAAAAATGCTGATGCTGCAAAGGAAACCTCAGGACCTTCGATTGGTACTACTGTTAGCCTTTCCCATGAGGAACTAGAATATCTGAAATAGCATAGACCCCTTGAATACCTGAAGGCCATGATTGACGCAAGATGCAGTTTGAATGAGAAAAGTGCCAACATTTCAATTGTGTCAAGTGGTCAATCCACAAGCAAATAGGGGGTAACTTGGTTCTCAAGATCAAAGAGAAAATCTTCTATGTTGATCTATTTGAAATTTTGGAGAAAGATACCTTTATTTTCTTTGGCATCAAAGACCTCCTGAGACAAGTTGATGTCTTGGTCGTTTCTCTAGAATTTGCAAAAATCATCATGGATTTGGGATTGTTGATTGACCAGGTTGTTGCAGATATTAACTTCATGAGGAAGGCTTCGAATAAAATTAAAAAGAAATCAAATACCCAAATGGCCTAATGGGATGCAACCACTGAATCCATTACAATAGTTGCAGAGTTGGAAAAGGGCTTTGAACAGAACAAAAAGGAAATCGAAGCCTGGTGTCGCATCGCTGCGAAAAAGGGGGCCAACAAAGACAGATGAGTCGCCACCATTTGTTATTTATCCCAAAGAGAGGGAAAGGAAACGATCAGAGAAAACCTACGAAAAAGGGAAAAGACAGGTCATCACAACCAAATCTTGGGTTCGGGAGTCAGTTACGCAAGGGGAAGGTATAAGCACTCCTCACGTCCGCTGTACTCAATGGGATCCACTCTTGTTGTCTATCTAAAAGGGTGTTAATCTAACAAAGGCTAGCTCACGAGGAAAAATAAAAGAAAAGAGACTCGATAGAGCATCGCTGCTCTATGCCTGCGTATTCCCTCGTGCAATGGGAAAGTCAGAGTCAACGTAGTTCGGAAAACTACGGGTGAAGGGGGGAAATTTGCTCTCCAAGACATCACCGTCTTTTTCCTACGTATCCTCATCTAGTATAAGAAATCAGAGAAAATGTAGTTCGGGCTGACACGACCACAAATTGGTTCAAGTGTTTTAACTGAGTAGGGTTAAACCTGCGTTCTAGCAGTTAGGTGTATTGCTGCTCGACCATTGGAAACTTAGGCGTTACTTGTTTGCGGTAAAACCAAGACTTAACACACTCTTTCTCAAAATGAATTTGCAAACAATCCCGAGGGATAAAAAGGTTCGATGTTTTGTTTTGTGTTTTTTATGAAGAAGTGAATTGAGTTAAGTTTGTAACTCATGTTGCACTAAAGACCATGACTTGAGAGCGAATGCGTTGCATATCGCCCAAAGGGTATACGCTAAACACTCTAGACAGATTGAGAGGAGGCCCCCCAACTATCATTACTCAAGTACTTAAGGCTCGTAGCGTATAACATTTATTATCCTTTATTAAGTGTCTTAAGGTGTTTAGGAGATGAGAAGAGAAGACACAAACTCTAAGGGGAAACTAATCAACCCTAATGTTATCATGCACAATGCTCATAAAGTTGGGATTAAGAGGGGAAGAATCTATCCTAACATTATCATGCAAAGGATTGAACACCTAATGTCTCTCATACTCCCATCTTAAACAGAGGGACTATGAATCCTAAGAAATCATGGAAAAAGACCAAGTGAACAACAAATAATCCAATCACAGATGAAATGAAGAATGAGAAGAAGTTGACATGAACAAGTCAATGCAAATGCAAACAGGATATGTAAAGATGCAAAGATGAGATATGAGAATCAAATGATGCAACAAAGACAAATGATCAAAACAAGTTGACTTAAACAAGTCAAAAAGAGTGAGATGAAGTGGGAGAAGCAACAACTCCTACAACCATTCAAACATCAATCACTTAAACAAAGCTAAACAAAAAGTAAAAACCAAAAAGTCATGATCAAAGAGACGATGAGAGAAAGAAGCTTGGGCAGCAAGCACATGTAAAGTATCTCAACCAAACAATTCAAATTGATCATGCAAAAGAAAAGCACAAACAAATGCTAAAAGTGATGCATCATTCAAGGCAAACTCAAAGCATAAACATGAACACCAAATCACCTTGAACAATGATCAAAGCAAGTGGGGCAGAAGTGAAACCATAAGAAGAAAGTTCAAACCAAGATTAAGAACAAAGCACAAACAAGAACCGAGTCAAGGAAAATGGAAGAACCAAAGTTCCATCACATGTCAACACTTAAAACCAAGTGGAAATGCCTAACTTCTAAGTAACTTGTGAAACAACTTACATAAGCGTATGATCTAAAAATCAAAAACCAGCACCTCAATCATGTTATAAACAAGTATCAAGACTCATGAGGTGCATATGGGTTTCATAAAAGTCAGTCCAAAAATCTCAATAAAAATGGCAAAAGCTGGTACCATTCAAAAGCTCCTTCAACAAGGAATCCAAATCCACCATTTATATTTCAAAAAGGTTCTTAAACAAGCAAGAAAAAGGGCCATGATTTTGAATCATGCAAACTGAAAACTCAACATACATGTCATTAAAGGATTCAAACATTGCCTATGAAGCATAGGACTTCAGATGCAAGCCAATATAAGCCTAAAATATGCCTAGAATGAGAGGAAATGAAAGTGGAAACTTACTGAACGGAGCAGCTCCGTTGGCTCTCGAAACGCTTGCGAGCTTCAATCCATTGCTTCTAATCCACTCCTTGAGGTCTAATGAGGAAGTTTCAGGCACCAATTGAAGCTGATTTGCAGAGAAAAGGGTGATTCGAAAATGGAAAGTGTTTAGAAAATGTTTGAGCTATCCTCTCTCCTTTTACGCAAGCAATCCCATCTGAGGCATTAGGGTAAAGTTTTAGCTCTTATATAAGGGCTTGGTGATGATCATGCAGGCCCATGTTGGCTATCTCACTTGATTTTCAAATTTTGACCAAAATATTCCTTTTTACCATACACACGGGTCATGGCTCTTTTCACATTTTTGGGGTCAGCAACAATGAACATAAGCGGTATGGAAATGAATTGGATAATTTGTGGTCATGGAGAATAAGTGTGCACAAAGTTTCATGTCATGATTTTTAGGTGATTTTGAGAGAAAAGTGGCACATAATGACTTAAACATGTTGGTCCAAATGTGGCAAACTTCTTTATGATCATGTATTGGTGTGAAAAGATAAAAAATGAAGCCAAAAGGTGACTTGTAATGTAAGATACTTGAACCATGACCAAAAGTCAACATTTCACCATTAAAATGGTCCACATGATCACATAATACACCAAACTCCATGAATTTTGAGACCATTGTGAATTTGAGACCCTTAGGCATAAGTTTCATGTTAGTTGGAATTGCATTTGAGGTCCATAAAACCATGAAAATGACCATTGAAACAAATGACCTATAAAGAACTTTCTAGAAATACCCTTGACTTGTTAAGACCATAACTTGAGCTCCACACATGTGAATGAGGACTTCTAGGACTTTTTGGAAAGCTAAGACCATAAGGCACAACTTTCATGTTCACTTGAAGTTGAGGAGAAACTTGATTCTAGGCCAAAAATGCCTTGGAAGTTAGTTGACTTGTAGTTGACCAAGAATATCTTCATCTGAGGACCTTAACTTGTTGGTATCATAAATTGAGATGTAAAAACTCAATGGATGAGTTCTTGTACTCAAATGAAAGCTAATACCATGCCCTACAAGTCTCATGTTTTCATGAAAAAGAGATTGAGCTTGCATCATAGGGTAAATTGTCCTTGAAGTCAAGCACTAAAGGAGGGGATTTTACACTGAAATCATCTGAAACCCTAATTTAGTAACTCTTGAACTCCTGAATCTTCTTGATTTGATATTAACATGACATCCTAGATGCTTTAATATGACTTCCCATGGTTTGTGTGCCTTAGAATCAAGTCTTGAACCTTCTCAAGTCCACAGTTGACTTTGGGTTGACCAGATGAAACCCTAGTTCTATATCTTTTGAATGTGCCTCTTTACAAATGAATTTAATGACTACACAAGCTCCCCAATGACCCCTAAGGTAATAAATGAGCTTTTGCACCATGCCTCAACCAAGAACAAGACCTCATGAATCCTTGAGAACCCTCTGATGATCCTCAGGATGAGAGGTGATACCAACACACAAACTTCTCCCCTCAAGGAGATTTGAAACCCAACCCTGATGGAAATGAACTCTTGATGGCTTGCACAAATGCCCTTGCTTGAGCTTGAAGCCAATAAGACCCTCCTCTTAAATGGAACAACAACTCTTGATCCCTTGCTAAGAACAATGCTATGCAAATGCAAATGCTAAAATGAAATGAAACATAAGCCAAGTACAAGAAAAAGGTTGGACAAATTTTGGGGTACAACACCTGGGAATAATAGATCAAAGACTTACAAGATAAAATTTCTAAATCCAAGAGCGCAAATACGAACTCCATAAGTTTGATCACGAAAAATTGGCCAAAGAAATTCAAGTCGGGATGCATCATGTCGAAAGAACTCAAAAGCTTGGGAAGGAAATTGATGGCATTTCGACCAACAAATCTGTCTGTGAGCGACGCTTGAGGCTTCAAAGGTCAAGATACCAAAAAATGAAAGATTCCCTCCCTTTTAACTTGATTGAAATTTTCGAATATTTGGTTTCTTTATTGTAATAATGTTTAAACCCTTAGTGGCCCTTATGTATTAAGTTAGCCATTTTGGCAATCTATGTATTTTGATTTACCATTTTGGCTTCAACTGCTTATGTGTGAATTATTCTTTAGTTATTTTTATTTCTTGAAGTGCAAGCTTATATTTCTTCAAATATTTCCCATTCACTTTCAAGACTCTTCGATCCTCAGTTAATTCTTCGACTTCATATGCACCATTAGAAAAAACTTGGATAATTTGAAAAGGCCGTTCCCACTTAGAGGACCATTTACGCAATGCTCAGTCGTTTCAATCCATGGGCAATATTACTTTCCAAATTAGGTCTCCAGTCAAAAACAACTTAACTTTGACCTTTTTATTGTATGATTTTCTATTCTTCTTTTCTGCCTCTTTAATAAGTCTAAGGAATTTAATATTTCTTCGTCTAAGTCAACTAATTCGTCCAACATCATGTTCCAATAAGACTCAGATGGGATTTCATGTTGTCTCTGAATTCTAGTTGACTGTAGGTATATTTCGACTGGAAACACTACATCGTGACCATATGTTAGTCGAAAGAGTGTAGTGTTTGTAGCATCTTTAGGGGAAGCTCGACATGCCCATAGAATCTGGTCCAATGTCTTGTGCCAATTCCTTGGTTTTTTCCCCACATGATTTTTTATTAGGTAAATCACCACCTTATTTTCTGCTTCGACTTGACCATTTTCTTGAGCATAATAAGGTGTGGATGTCAAAAGTTTGAACCTCATTTCTTTAGCAAACTCTTGACCCTATTGACCAGTAAAAATTGATCCTTGATCCGTTGTAATGGTTTCTGTGATTCCAAAATGTCATACCTAAAATTTTTTTCCCTATATTCCATTAGCATTCTATGAGCATCAACATTGTTTATTTAGCCTTAACCTATTTCAAGTTTGTCTTTGTCAAGATGCAAATGAATTAGGGTTTCATACAGTCAAGAAATCAGGGTTTCAAGGGATTGATCAGACAAGGTTTTGGATTGATCCTCCACATAAAAAGTCTCTATATCATCAAAGATATCACATGTGATCAAGAATGAGTCCAATTTGAGGTTGTCACCAAGATAATGGAAGCAGTGCAGTGCAAGAACCCTAATTAGGGTTTCTTGTTGGAAAAGTCAACTGTATTTTAACTTTTGGTCTAGAAGGTTTTCCAACGAGGGAATTGTGGTCCATGAGGCTCATATGAATCAATGAAGTCAACCCAAGAAGTTTCAATGCCTCAGGGAATCCAGAACATTAACAGTCGATTCAGAGATTTTCAACTATTTGATTCGTCTATCAGGAAAGTCAACTCATTGACCAACATGGTTTTTACCCCAAATTGAAGCCAACTTTGTTTCCAACATCATTTCACATCTAATTATGAATTTTGGTGGATATTTAATCAAGAATTGATAGATAACTTGCAAATCAAAAAAACAAGGGTAAGTGAAAAAACCCTAATTTTGATCAAACTTCAAATGGTCATAACTTCCAAACCACACATCCAAATGGAGAGGTTCAAATATTGTTGGAAAGGTCTTAAGGAGCCTTACAAAAGTGTCCTACTGACCCATGAAAAAAAAAAGAATGGATTTGGAGTCATGAGTTCATCAAGTTATGAAGGATTTTAAATACTTAGAAATTTCAAGGTTTCTTGACTTGTAAGTCAAGAATTCAACATTTTCACAAAGGGTTTTGACATAGTTTCAAGTGGAATGGGTTCCTAAATTAAACATAAATATTGTAGTACCTAATGAGTGCTTTCTAAAAATTACAAGTGGGTTCCGTAACTCCTCATGGTTAGGGAGAACCAATGTTCACAAGTTGGCAAAAACTCACTACTACAAAACCAATTCAGCATGGATGCCTTGATTCCAAAGCTTCTCAAATCAATTCTAATCAAGATTTAAGCCTCATTTCAGATCTTCACATTACTAATGGAAGTGTTTAGCACCAACTCCCACGAATTTGGCACAACAAATGAACGAAATCATTGTTTAATACAAGTTGCAAAAGTGAATAGTGAAGAAAGAGAAAAATGGTGGTTGCCCTCATCAAATCACCAACTACGCTGCAGCCAGTCACTTCCTATCCTCTCAAGCATGATGAAAAAAACCTTTAGGGTATGGATAAGATCTTGTTAGGGTAGGTTGAAGTCAGAAATCAAGATTTGCATTGGTTGACACAAGATTTCCATGTTTGAAAGGCCAAAATTGGCATTTTGAATCAATCTGCCCATGCCTCTCACTCAAGACTCTTGGCTATAAATATAATCTCATTCTCACATTCAAACTACACCAGTCCCATGCTATAAACTAGCTATAACTCTCTCCCTCACTCAATCACCATGTTCTTGCAAGTTTGCATCAAGTTTCCAACCATTTCCATATCTGTTTTGCAAAATCCCTTCCAAAACCATTTCCAAACATTTTACAACTCAAACAATACTTTAAACACATCAAAAATGATGTACTAGAGCTGTCCAAGACCTCACATTAGTAAGAAAATCATCCAAGTAAAAAGTAAACTATCAAAACCTCATTTGTTGACTTTTCTGCATTTTGGAGAACAGACATTAAACCACTGCACTTCCTTGAGTTCCAAGACCACACACACCTCACATATGACCTATAAAAAAACCCATAATTGATTCACACTTCTGTAATAAGATTTGAGCAAGTTTGCTTTTGAAATCTTTGGATTTTTTGGTGATTTCTTCATTGTTAATGCATTCTCGCCACTAGCTTGCTTGGAGGATACTTTGAGTATCTTCTCATCATCATTGGAGCATTTTCATACGATTCAGGAGCTTGTAGGATCTCTAGCTTTATTTTTTCTCAAGCTTGCATCATAAGGCTTCAAGAGGTAAACCTCCAACTTGTATTTCTCATGCTACTTTGAGTTCTAGCCATGATTTTGAGTTGAACATTGTTTAGACATGTTTTGTGTATGTTATGTCTCATTTATGAACCATTTCTTGCAGCAAATATGTATTTTTGGGACTGTCAAATTTCAGGTCACAAACTAGGTCCAAACTTGTCACATTTTGCATGATGATTCCAATATGCCAAACCACTTGTGCATTTCTTGTTTTCTCTTTTGCTAACCTCTATATATGATGCATATGTGATGTTCTTACACTTGTTTCACAAATCATGCCACTACACAATGGTGTTCATATGTTCTTGCATTTGGTTGTAACCAAACTTGCCCTACCATTGATGCTATCAGGTTTTCTTGTGGTTTCATGGTATAGAAAAACAAATTTTACCATTGAATTCCTTGCTAAAAAATACACAATTTTCACTTTTTTTCACCTCATTTAGTTAATTTTTGACTGAGATCCACTTCTTCATGCAAATGACCTTAAGTTGCCTTACCTTGCCTTGACCTAGTTTTTCCTATTATGTGCACCAACTTTCCATGATCATAACTTGCTCATTTTTTATACTATTGATTCCATTCTTTTTGAAAACCACTCCTTAACATGTCTATTTTCATTGATTAAAGAAATAATTCAAGGATTTTTATCCTAGAAATACTTTGGTCCACTTGAATAGCATGTGTTTTTAGGGTTTTTTCCATGGTGTTCTTGAACGTTTTCAACATGTAACTTGATTTATCTTGTGAGAATTGTCTCGTATGATTCATATATGTTTTTTAACATGTTTAAATGTTCAAATTTGTTTTATTCATTGCCTTTCTATGTTCATGCTTGCTTTTTTGAATGCATACATGTGAAAATGGCCTGTTGAACTTCATCTATGACCTATACCATGATTCTTGATGTTGTAACCTTTTGAATATGTTCATCATGCCTAATTCTACTTGTTTATGTGTATTGTCATAACCATAGCATGTTTAGGGTTTATTTCTTGCCTTTGTGAATGCTTGAGTGTGAATGGTGTACCTTGAACTTCTTTGTGATTCATAACATGATTCTTGATGTTGTAACCTCTTGAATATGTTTTCCATGCCTCATTCTACTTGTTTATGTGTCTTTTTAGAACCATAAAATGCTAGGGTTTGATTGTTGACTTGGTTGGTACCATGAAACTTGCTTATTTCCCCCATGAAGTCCTGGACAAATACTTAAACTGTTGTAACATTTGTTGTGTTTTTGCTTGTTTGATAGTTATCAATACATGTTTAGAGGGTCTTACGTTGTTACATTTGATCTAATTTGATCCTTATAACATGCTTGCCTCAATTTGTAACTTGTTTGCATCAATATTGTTTGAATGTTATAGATGAACTTGTTGTTGTTACACATGTTCTTTGCTTGCATTAATGGTTGTTACCTCTATGTCTTTATGTTGATCTTGATTGTTGTTCATATGTTGTTACATGTTCTTATTTATTTCTTTAACTTTGTTAAGCCTTCCCCAAGTCATGGAACTTGTTAGTTCTCATCCAGTTGCCTCATCTTTCTCCTATTCCAACGGAAAGTTTCTCCATTGACCCCCAGGGTCATAGGCAACTCATTACCCTCCCTTTGACCTATTAAGTCATCTTGAACCCTAGATTAGTTAAGTTAGAACCTACTAGCCATTATACTTTGCTTAAGTCTAAAAGACCCACCTTTATTAGGAGTGTTCTTCAACTAGAACCCTAGGTTAGAGTTTGTCAACTCTATGTAAGGATCATTGTCATGATTACTTACTCCCCTCCTGGCTTTTGTCAAGAACAATCCCCTTGAGTGTACAACTTAGAATAGAGAGTTTTGTTAAACTCTATACAAGTATTGTTATGATTGTTCCCCTTTGAACCTTGATCATAATCAAGTGTTCATCCATCCTTAGTGAGGTGAACTATGATTGCTCTGATTCTATCCTAGTTAGGATACGTAGGCAGAAGATGTGACATCTTTGTGAGCAAACTTATAAACATTAACCCTAAGTCTTTACCTCAAAACCCCAACCTTGATCCCAAACCATAGCAAGTAATATAACATACAAACATACATAAGGTTCCTGTAGAGTACTACAGATGTTTAGGATGTGAAATACCTACCCTAAGCATAACCAATCCTGATCCCCGAATCTATTAGCGTTGTTGTTACATCGCGCTAAAGGTCTTAATTTCTTTAACCTTTTCTTTTGATAAATCAAAGTCCGGTTGTGAATTTAATGAATTAAGTTTCAAGTTAATCAATAGCTTGACATCTGATTCTCACCGCAATAGAAATGGCGATATCACTAGGGACTAATTGCTTAAAACTTAAGGGTTTAGCCTATTATATATGATTTTATGAATACTTTCTTACATGTGTATTTGTGAATATATTTGTATTGTATGCTGTGAACATTGGGTATCATGAGTGGTGAGATAAGTTCTAACCCGGGCTTGAGTGCACATATCATAGGATGTGATATGATCAATAGTTGACTGTTAGGAGTAGTCCTAACAAATTTGACATATGATGTAATCACGCTCAGTCGAGACCCCCTTGAGATAATTGATGGTGTATGAGTAGTCATGCATTTCATTAATTGTTTCAACCTGAGAGTCCGTGAAACTGAGGACCTTTAGTTACCCACTTACCCCACTTGGCCTTTTTAGGACGTAGTGCGGACAATATAAGGGAGTAGTCCCAAAATAGTTGTTACGTGATGCTACACTCAGACGAGTCTATCCCGAGAATATTTTTGACCCACGTGAGTAGTCATATTGGTTGATAACATCCGAGGGATTTACCTATGACTCTGGGTACTCTTAATAGAATCCGATCTACGGGTACAATGAAAACCTTAGTATATGTCCTTTGGGAGGGTATATCCTGGCTTCATGCTTGTAACCCCAAACCTAGGGCCTTTGCTTGTTAGCATTTGCATGTGCGTGTTGTGTGTGCATCATGTCATCATAAGCATTTCATCTTGGTGCACTGGTTTTGTAAAACTCAGTCCTTCTCTTTTCCGAAACCCTAGTGATCATGGATTTTAGGAAAAGAAACACTAAGAAATGTAACTTCAAGAAATGTGACACATTGGAGTTGAGAAAACTAGGGACAATGGTATTTGCAGACTTTGAGAAGACATATGAAAAGCTTTTGAGCATGGTGAAGACTAGGATGGAAGAAGGGGTTCTCAACACCTTGGTTCAATTCTACGATCCTTTGTACCACTATTTCACCTTCCCAGATTATCAGTTGATGCCAACCTTAGAAGAGTATTCCTACTTCATCGGAATTCCCGTAAAAGCTAAGAAACCTTTCATGTGGTTTAGAGAAGCTACCCTCGCCGAAGGAAATTGCTGACACTCTCCATCTAGAAGTGTCTGAGATTAAAACCAATCATACTTCAAAAAACGGGGTCAAGGGTTTTCACTCTGCTTACTTATTGAAGAAGGCTACTTACCTTACCAAAGAAGGAAGTATGGATGCATTTGAAGCAGTTTTGGCTCTCCTAATCTATGGTTTAGTATTGTTCCCGAAGGTAGACGGATTCGTTAATTCAACTGCCATCACAATATTCCTGAGTGGTAACCCAGTGCCCACTTTGTTATGTGACACCTATCATTCCATTCATTAAAGAACTCTTCAAGGTAGAGGAACTATCAATTTCTATGCTCATTTGCTATACAGATGGTTTGTCAATCATCTACCAAGGACAGATGACTTCAGAGAAAACCCTAATGGTTGGAGATGGTCTCAAAGGATTATGCCTCTGACTCAAGCAGACATTCATTGGTATGATCCTACCTACGACCGAGGAATCTACATTGATAGATGTGGTTCTCTTTCGAATATACCACTATTGGGAGTACAAGGAGGGATCAACTAAAATCCTGCCTTGGCCAGTCGTCAATTCAGATTCCCGATGAAGGATAAACATAACAACATCCTCTTGGCTGGTTTCTTCTACCTTAACATTGAAGCAGAGGAAGGTTTAAGAAACAGTACAATTGATGCTTGGAAAAACATCTGGAGAAAAACTAAAACTGACCTTGGGAAGAGGAATTGTGTAGCTTTTGAGCCGTTCACTCGGTGGCTCCAATCTAGAGCTCGTAATCTCAAGATGCCTTACCTTCCTGAGAAAAATATGCAGATTGTCATCACGTCGTCTTCTACCATTCCTATTAAAAATATGGAGGAGCACTAAGAGGTTCTTGAAAGAACAAAGCTTGAGAGAGATACGTGGGAAGACAAGTACCATACTCCTCGTGCTGAGACGACAGAATTGCAGAGAAAGTTGCAAGACAAAGATGAGTTGATTGGGTGGCTCGAAAGACGCCTGACTGACGGAGATATGACAAAGGAGAATTTATTTTTCTCTAGCATCAAACCCACACAGAGTACCCATGAGTATTCAAACATCCCACCAACTTCTGGCGCTTGGAAGGGAATAGTAGACAAGTTGGTGATGGAGAATATTATTTGAAAACACTGAAAAGGACACACGGGTAGAATTCTTGTTAGATTTCCTAACCATAGGGCCTAAGTCTTCTCCTCTGATATAGCCTCACATTTCTTGGGTTATATTTCAAAAGTTGTAATTATTCCCAACACAAATGAAACGAGGGTTTTGCTTTAACTATCTTCTGAGTTTTGTAAAACTAGTTGTGTCCTTGCATTGTATTTTGCATTTTTGCTAACCATTCAAAGAGTTCAAAATTTGTTTCTTTTGCAGACATAGTGATGGATCAAAGAAACATGATTACATTCCCAAGCCTGAGGTTAGATAACCTAAGGATTTTAAGGAGCCTCGTAAGGAATCCTGCTGCTTTCATAGCCAAATATGGGGACTTATTACCTCTGCTAGATACATAAGTGGATAAAGAAATGTTGCAACCTCGTGAAGTTTTACGACCCGTTGTACCATTGCTTCACATTTCCAGACTTTCAACTACTTCCAACCTTGGAAGAATACTCCGAGTTTCTAAAAATCCCTATGACTTTCACACCTAACTATGGAAGGGAGAAGAAACCAAACAGAAGAGATATTTCTAAAGCTCTTCACCTAGAGCCCACTGATCTTCCAATCTAGCTGGATAATAGGGGTAGATTCACCGGGATTGAGGCAATACCATTCATGGAAAGAGCTGAGTTCCATTATGACCGAGGGGATTTGGAAATCTTTGAAGCCATATTGGTTTTCTTGGTTTACGACTTATACCGGTTTCCTAGTGCACTTGAGTTCATCAGCCTGAAAGCCATCAAGTTGTTTATTGTCAGGAACCCAGTTCCCACTCTTTTGGATGAAACTTACTACACCATTCATCGATGGAAGGTGTTCAATCTCGTACGATTCTCTTATTGTACAACACTCCTCAGCAAATGGTTTATTTCACACTTGCCTAGAACACTCCCTCTGTGGAAACATCAGGATAATGGTGCCTAGATTGGAAAATTGGTTACACTATCTTATTACGACATCAGCTGGTATGATGTAACTCGCGGAGGAGTAGCCATGATACACGGCTGTGGAGAATTCCCAAATATACCGCTAGGGCCACTTTTAATTTATTTTCAGCTATGTAAGCCAAAATCTTTCTCAGTGTCTCTGACTCAGTCATCGTCGCCAAATTCACTTCCCTAACTAGTTGGTTGGATTCCTTCCGTTCCAAACACGAAATCTTTTTTGCCCATTATTTCCTTATCCCATTAGAAGCCATGGGCTGGATGCAGGTAAAGGGAACAAAATGCATTGTCAGTAGGCGCCAGATCGAACCCTGCAGGATTGGAAGGTGCAACATGGGCTGGGTTCTTGTTGAAGTGTCATTCATTCACCTGATTGACCCCATCCATATAGTAGCTTTGGTTAGCTTTTATGTTCTCTACAATTCCTTCGCATCTCCATATGGACATGCATTGGTGTAATGAAGAAGGAACCGCGCCAACTCCATGAATCCACTTTTGACCAAGAAGTAGAATGTAGTTTGCTTTTGACACAATTACCATAAACATTGTTAGTCTTGTGATAGTGCCAACTATGAGGTCTACTTGTATTACCCCCATTGTAGTACCCATTTTTCCTTCATAGTTCGACATAACCATGTTGTGGGGGCTTGGTGTCAGTGTCATCCTTTCCAATTTTCTTCAGCATGCAATGCAACATCAAATTTACAGCCGCTCTTCCATCAACTAAGATATTATTGATCCTAACATTTCCCATTTTACTACTCATAAATAGAGGTTTCGGATGGTTTTTCATGGTTTCGTCGGGGCTTTCAAAATTTTGTTTTGTTCTTCGACGCACCCATAGTTTAGTATATAATAACAAACTCGTTGGTGACTGGCAACTTCCGATTCAATTTTATCCTCAAGTTCCTCTATCTCCATAACTCTATCGTATTATCTAGCCAATACAAACACCATGTTGCAACAATATCCAACGATGGTTATGAACCTTAGTTGAAGTCATCCGTCAACATGTCATTTTCTGCAGCAACTTTGTCAGATTTGTCTACCACATCCTATTTTTGATCAGCAAACAATTTCGTTTTGACAAGTTTTTTTTCTTCATTCCTGTCCTCCTTGAGGGGTACGTTGCTGCTGGATTCAGCTTTTCCCTTTTTTGCAGCCTCTCTTTCAGCTTTTCTTCTTCTTTGTTGTCTCCTCCACTAAGACCTTGACATTGGGTTTTTTCCCTTATAATTTTCAGAGTGCCATGCTAGCTATTTCGAAGCCTAGAACTCTTTACGATATGCTAATGATGAACCTCTCTCTACCTCAAAGTTCTGCCATTTATTTTGGCCTACTCCCTTCGCTCGACAGGTTTAACCCACTTACCTCTAGGGGCGTCAACAGTAGGCTTAAAAGTGGCTGGTTTATTGCCACGAAGTCCCTATCCATCTTTTTCGTATTTCATGGGTGCTCCTTTCTTGTCAAAGGCACTGCAGTTGTGAGAATATCTCCAATTTTTTTGGCTCGTCAAACCCCTTGTATATTTTCTATAACCTTCCTATCAAAGACTGAGTTGCACCTTGGGCACAACATCACTTCAGAGTTTTTTTTGGCACCTTGAAGGAATTCGACCAGATTCTCATCTTACTTGGGATAGACTACCTTGTTTGATTGTTCGTATACCGTTTCACTTCGAATCTTCATAAACTGATATGATGCATTAGGAATGAAATGTTTTTGGTGTTTGCCACTGTTTGTGTTTGGTTGATCATGATTCGGTTGATACTTGTGCTCATTTCCACTTGAATGCATACTTATGGATGTGGTTCAAAGTTGATGATCTCTTTGCATGTTCATTTGCTTTCATCTCTTTTACGCTTCTTCCATGTTTGCATCATTCTTGCATCGCTGTTGAGGTCGAGACAAGCTTGTGGCGGCTGCTGCCCCACACATTTTTCCTCCCTCCCACCATTCTAAGTGTTGCATTTTCATTGTTGCATCTTTCACTTGTGATTGAATTTACTTGGTGCTTTCTTGTGCTTTTTGCCATGATCCCCATAGGGTTCCTAGTCTCTCCGTTTAGGATGGGAGTAGGAGAGACATTAGGTGTTCAATCCAAGCATGATAACATTAGGTAGTTCCCTTTTGCATTCCAACTCTAAGTCTACTTTGCATGACAACTTTTAGGATGGATGTAGTCTCCCTTTAGTAGGTCCTCTCTCTTCTTCATTTCAAACACTCATAAAACACATAATAAAGAATAACAAATGTTGTATGCTACGAGCCTTAAGCTACTTGGGGAATGGTGATTGAGTGGCTTCCTCTCAATTGCCTAGAGTGTTTAGTATACACGCTTTGGGTGATATGCGACGCATTCACTCCTAGGTCATAGTATCCAGTGCGACATGAGTTACAAATCAAATTCAAAACACTTCTTCTCTAAAAAACAGAAAAACACTTCAAATCTTTTTCATCCTTCGGGATTTTAATCGAGGAAAATCTTTTCAGATAAAAGAGTGTTGTTAACTCTTAGTTCTACCGCAAACGGTAACGCCTATGTCTCCAATGGTCGAGCTGCATACACCAACTGCTAGAACTACTTGTTAACCCTACTCGGGCCTAAAAAACTTTGTAACCAACCTGTGGTCTTTTTAGCCCGAACTACGTTTGTTGTGATCTTTCATACCAGATGAAAGTATGTAGGCACAAGACACGATGTCTTAGCAAGCAACCTTCCCCCCTTTTCACCCGTAGTTGGCCGAACTACGTTGACTCTGACTTTCCCATTGCACGAGGGAATACGTAGGCACAGAGCGGTAATGCTCTGCCGAGTTTCTTTTCATTTCATTTGTCCCAGACCTTTAGCGTAGATAGATGATCACCCTTTTAGATAGACAACAAAGTATGGATCCCGTCGAGTACGACGGACGTGCGGGGTGCTAATACCTTCCCCTTGCGTAACCGACTCCCGAATCCAGGACTTGGTTGCGATGACCTCGTCTTTTCCCTTTTCGTCAGGTTTTTTCCGATCATTTCCTTTCCCTCTCTTTGGGATAAATAATGAAAGGTGGCGACTCTTCTGTTTTCGGCCAGGTGTTTTTCGCAGTTGCGACAGCTGGCGACTCTGTTGGGGATTCTGGTTCCCTTTGCGAGTCAATCCTAGCGCTTGTCTGTTTATCTTTTGGGTGTTATATATATGTGCTTTATTTAATTTCGCATTTTACTTTCCGCATTATATCATTATTGTTGTGCTGTGAGGAGGGGGTGTTCCATTGAGAGATAAGCCAGACTCAGGCTTGAGTACACACCTAGCATTAATAGGGGAGAGTAGTGGTGGATGTGCTTGCTTTGCTCGTACTAGTTCACCATGAAATTCGCGCTCAGGCGAGACTCTCTTTAATGATTTTCTTTCTGGCCCTTTGGGCTCGAAGGGATTTTGGATCTGAGGGTTGTCGACTCTGGGGACCGATCATTTGTAAGTCAGCTAAGTGAGGCCTCTTCAAGAGATTATGATGCTAAACTAGAAACGATGAACGTATCATCATTTCTTGAAAGTCTGTGACGCTGACAAACGCATAGGATGTCGAACCTTATCAGTGGATAGGTCCATACTTGTGAGAGGGATTGGGTTGTGCAGGAAACCTTAGCTTTCAAATTACTCGGTTCGTTACAGTGTGAATCTGTGTTCCTGATATCACTGGGTCTTATTGTCGGTACTTTGTTCTTGCTAAAGCGGAGCGCTGGTTATTCTCAACCAACAACACAGTAGTCTTGATCCCCTGTTTGCATTTGCATTTGCATTTTCATCTGCATTTCATTAACATGTATTTATGTTGCAGGTGCATATTTCCTCTCCAATTCTAGTGATCTTGTTCCTGTATTGCTGACATGGAACCCTTGAAGAGAACAGTGGCCTACAAGCTTCCAGCTCTTGATGTTAGTTCTTTGTTGAGTTTGATTTCCATGGCTGATGGGAAGGTGATGGAAGACTTTCGACAGTCCTATGGGAGGTTATTGAGATGTGTCTGCAGGCCTTCAGTGTACGAGATGGAGGGCCTTTATGCTCTTCTGCAGTTCTACGATCCACAGCTGAGGTGTTTCCTTTTCTCTGACTATATCCTGGCGCCTACTTTGGAGGAGTATTTTGTGTTGTTCGGCTTGCCCATTCTTGATAAGATGCCACTTTTCCATACGGACGCTAAAGCTGATATGGCTAAGCTAGTTGTTGTATTACATGTTGATGCTTCAGAGCTAGAGGGGAATTTGACTAAGTGGAATGGAGTGTCTGGCTTTCCTTTGGTTTTCTTGGTTGATAAGGCTCGGCAATTTGCTAAGGATGGTTGTTGGATTGTATTTTGCGCTATTCTCGCTCTTTGTATCTATCGTATGGTATTGTTTCCTAATCTCCCTGACTTTGTGGATCTAGATGCATTCCATATTCTGGCTTCAGGAAACCCAGTGCCTACTCTTCTTGGAGATGTTTATCATTCTGTTCACTACAAGAATGAGAAATGAAGGGGGAAAAATGTAGCGTGTTGTGTTCCTTTGTTGTACAGATGGTTTGCTAGCTATATGTCCAAGGCAGGTCCATTTTTTGCCACCGCTGGTTCTTCAGAGTGGTTCGATAGGTTGATGGGTTTATCTGAAGAGAACATTACTTGGTTTGACCGAGATATGCTTGGTACAGAGGTTATTTATAGTTGTAGTGGATTTCCTAACGTCCCTTTGGTCAGAAGGAAAGGATGCATCAACTATAACCCATCTTTGTTGGTTAGGCAATTTGGATACGCGCTGAGAAGATATAGGAATCTCTGTATCTCACCGGATTATTGGAGGGTGAGACTTTAGGAAGACTTGAGCATGCTTGGAACAACATTCACCAGAAGGGGAAAGCCTTATTGGGGAAGAGTAATAGTCGAGCATATGACCCTTACCTGACTTGGATTCATGATAGAGCTGTGAAGTTTCTGATGCCGTTTCCTTCAGTCGCACCTCTGTATCCTCTCATGATTGAGGAACCCACTACCGTAGACATTCAGAAGTACAATCAGGTATTGTTTGAGAAGGAAGAGTTTAGAAAAGCTAATGAGGAGTTGGAAAAAGAAATCATTCAACTTCTAAGTGAGAAGATTGAGGTTGTTTATTCCTTCAAGAAGTAAACAGAGCTTGTAAACAAATTGGGTATGGATCTAACCAAGGAGACCAATTCTCGGGAGCGTCCAGGTTTAAATTTCAAAGCTCTTAATAGTGTTCTTGCTTCTAAGAAATAAGATTTGGATAGAGCTTACTTGAAGATTTCTAAGTTTGAGAACCAATGGAATGTTACGCTCACCAACAACAAAGAGCGCGAAGGCAAGTTGAAGCTACAAATCAGCAAGTTGAAGACGCAGCTCAATGCCAAAGACGAGAAGATTTCAGCGGAGGCATCACTCAGACGGGATAGTGAGTACAGGTTGAATGAAGCTATTGCAAATTTGAAAGATTGCAGGTTGAGAGCGGATTCCAAAAGATGCAAGCTCGAGGCATGTTTGGGAGAAGGAGCTTGGGAGGATCATGTTGAGAGTCTGCAGCATACTGTTAGCCAGCAAGAGTTACGTATTCAAGGACTACTTGCTAGACCAGATCATCCTAAGACACGAGAGTTGCTAGAGGACTTCCGGTCTTGTCATCCAGCTTGACTATCTTGTTTATCTCTGTTGTAGCTTGTTGCTTATTGCTTGTTGTACTGACCATCACCAGGCTTGTTGGTTGAGGTCTTTTCCTTATTATACTCAGTTGTAGCTTGTACATTGCATGTTGGCCTGTGATTATATACGAGGAGTTTCTGTTATATGCTTGTCTGTAGGGTTCTCCATTGTTGTATTTCTCCCGGAAACTAGAATCGAGGGGGAAATTTCCCTGTTGCATACATACATGTCTGCATTTTTGCATTTTTGCATTGTAGGTGCATCGGAACTGTTAATCTTATTTCCTGTGGTTCGTAGTGTGTTTCAGGATTGCCGATCAAATGACTCACCGGTACGCAACTAGGGGAAATCAGAAGAGAGTAATGGAACAGATGCAAGCAGAGATGCAAGAAATGAGGGACCGAATGGCCAAGTTCATGGAGGTAATGCAAGGAGTGGCTAATGGACAAGAGCAACTCCGTACTTTAGTGAAGCCCTTGATTGCACATGTTGATGGTAACAGTGTGTTGCATGGTGGGAATGCTACTAATCCTCCAGATGTTGAGACTCCTCGAGCTGATAACTCCATGCCTACTTTGGTTGTCCCTACTGCTGGAGGGAGTGGTTGTAACACCCCCTTTCTATACCCCTAAATAAACAATTAAATCATTTAGACACTCAATAAAAAATTTCATCAGAGTATAATTAACACATGGTATAAAAGAGGCACGTCACATTATCCAGGAAATTCAAAACACATACAACACCTGCTCATAAAGATATGCCACAAAGGGTAAATCACCACAAAGGAACTTAGTCGTTAAAACCCACACATCAATATTTAGAATAAAAGCGGAAATATCTAAATATTGAGTCACTTCATTCATATAAACATTGTATACATAAACAGTTCAATTCAAGTCATAAGTCATGTTTACAAAATATTCCCAGCAGATACATCCACAGATGTATCACAAAAGAACCAAAAGAATTCCTAACTACTCGGTGCTACATATCAGAGCCAACCGACCAAAAAGAACGAAGCCACGCTTCGCAAAAGACCTCCAGCAAACCTACTCTGCAATGCCTCATAGAGCATCATAAAACAGCAGAAGGGTGAGAAACATTATCATAACAAACAATGCATATAATATATATATCTATATACACCAACATAGAATACACATACCA
The DNA here is from genome assembly GCA_963859935.3 of Lathyrus sativus. NCBI lineage: Eukaryota > Viridiplantae > Streptophyta > Magnoliopsida > Fabales > Fabaceae > Lathyrus > Lathyrus sativus. Next base: position 357,618,992 of record OZ012737.1, read on the forward strand.
CATTTCTCACCTTAATGCATCAAAATTCAATCATATATACATCACAACACATATATAATTCACCTAGCATATCCACTATGCAAACATTCACCACTAAGCATATACAATTATGTTTAGTTCAACACTTCACATAAACATACACAATTAAGTTCATTACACCAATATATCATATGAAGATAATAATGCACTCATAGAGACCGACTCACGACTCTATGCAGATGCAAATGCGGTACCGACTCATTCAGCAGGTTCAATTGAAGAACCAAATGGAACCATCGCTCGTTACCGAAGTAACTCCCTGTCGGGCCTACGATGTTTACCCATCGATCACACCCTACATGGGCACACGATGTTTCAGGATTTCTCACACCCCACACGGGCATACAATCCGATTGCTCACACCCCACAAGGGCACACAATCATTCTGTAGATTCTCCATGAAATCAAATATAAACTATCGCTCACACCCCACAAGGGCACACGATCGTTTCTGCAGATCCTCCTAGGGATCAAAGATAAACCGTCACTCACACCCCACAAGGGCACACGAGGTTTCTGCAGATCCTACGCGGGATCAGACACACAAGAATGCAATCATGATGCTTCACAAACAAAACGACTCCATACACTCTTGAAATGCATACATATTCACAAATATACTCATGCATTCTTCACATCATACAAATACATACAATTATGCACATTCACATCAATCTCCTCATGCATTTTCACTCAATTCAAACAAATGCACCAAATTGCCAACGGCCACATTTCACACTTCACGATTCACAATCTAGGATTCACGCCATACGGCTACCCACAACATTTCATATCACACACACAACTATGCATAATAAGAAAGGATTAATCATAATCGAATTGAATAACCCACATGGAAGTGAAAACACAAGAAAATAACATCCTGCTACGCTTGCTACCCTGCTCGCCTAGCGAGCTCCTAGCGAATGCTCGCTACCTGTTCGCCAGCGAACAAGCTCGCGAAGGCAAACAGAAGCCACTGACTTGATTCGCTACTCCGGTCGCTCAGCGAAGGCCTAGCGAATGCTCGTCACCACCCCTTCGCTACCAGCGAAGAACACCAAAACCATTCTGTCCAAGTCTGGGACCGTTCGCTACTGGCTCGCCACAACGAATGCTCGTGACCTGCTCGCCTAGCAAACGTGCTAGCGAGGGCCTACGAACTCAAAATTCCCCACTGTTTAAAACTCTGAAACTCATCGAAATCTACCCGATTCCTTCCCAACTCGTCTCAGTAGCCTTAGCCCAACATTCCTCGACTAAACTCTACCACTCATTCTCATTTTTAACCATAAAAACTCGGTTTCTATCAATTAAATCAAATTCAACCTAAAACGGAAAATGAGTAGAACCCTCCTCAATCCAAAAGCAAACCAATAGAAACATACATAATCATACACATCGAAAGAATAATAAAGTTTTACACCCTTACCCGATTAATCGAAGCTTAGAAGTTTGATTCTTGATGATTCTAGGTTTTCTCCTCTTCCTCCTCTTTTCTCTTCTCTTTTCTTCTTCTTTCCTTTCTATTTCTTTCTATCTCTTTTCTTTTCTCTCTATTTCCACTTATATCTTTCTATTATATTTCTCTCAAATATCTACTAATTAAGGATTATCTAAAACACCCTCTAATTAATTCCCAAAACTCCGAATAATAAAATAACATAACACGCACACATAACATATTAATATTCAAATTCCACAATTAAAAGAATAATCAATCAAAATAAATTAAAAGACTCAACAAAATGGGAAATTCAGAATCGGGGCGTTACAACTCTCCCCCACTTCAGAAATTTTCGTCCTCTAAAATATTACCTGATCCAAACAATTCCGGATGCGACTTCTGCATCTTACTCTCCAATTCCCAAGTCATGTTGCCTTCTGCAACACCTTCCCATGCTACTTTCACAAGCGCAATATCCTTGCCTCTTAGCTTCTTAATCTCACGATCCAAAATCCTAATCGGTAAAACTTCAACTGTAAGATTATCTCTTACTTCAACCTCGTCCATAGGAATCACATGTGACGGATCCAAAACATACTTCCGAAGTTGCGAAACATGGAATACATCATGCAAATTCGAAAGATTCGGTGGCAACGCCACACGATACGCCATAGCACCCACTCATGCAATAATCTGATACGGACCTATAAAACGAGAAGTTAACTTCTTCGACTTCAAGGCACGGCCCACACCCGTAACCGGTGTAACTCTCAAAAACACATGGTCGCCCTCTTGAAACTCAAGATCCTTCCTTCTCTTGTCATGATAACTCTTCTGCCTACTCTGAGAAGCTTTCATCTTTTCCCAAATAAACTTCACTTTTTCCGTCGTTTATTGTACCATCTCCGGCCCAACAACCGACTTCTCACCAGTTTCATGCCAACACAAAGGTGCTCGACATCTCCGACCATACAATGCCTCAAATGGTGCCATACCAATACTTGAGTGAAAACTGTTATTGTAGGTGAACTCAATCAACGCTAAATAACTATCCCAAGCACTACCTTGCTCTAGTACACAAACACGCAACAAATCTTCTAACGACTGAATCGTTCTCTCGGTTTGACCATCTGTTTATGGATGGTAAGCCGAACTCAATCTCATCTTAGAACCCAAAGCCTTTTGCAATATCTCCCAAAACCTTGAAGTAAATCTAGGATCTCTGTCCGATACAATACTCTTAGGAACTCCATGCAACTTCACAACCACACGAACATAAATCTCAGCTAACTTCTCCAAAGGATAACTAATATCAATCAAAATGAAATGAGCAGATTTAGTAAGCCTATCAACAATCACCCAAATAGCATTATTACCTCTTTGCGTATTCGGCAATCCCGTAATAAAATCCATCGATATGCTATCCCATTTCCATTCTGGAATATCCAACGGTTGCATCAATCTACTAGGCTTCTGATGTTCTACTTTAGACTTCTGACAAGTCAAACACGCATATACAAACTGAGCTACATCTCTCTTCAATCCGGACCACCAAAATATTTTCTTCAAATCTTGATACATCTTATTCGCTCCCGGATGAATACTCAAGTTACTTCGATGTCCTTCTTCCAATATCATCCTTTTCAACTCCGCATCATCGGGAATACAAATACGACCACGAAATCTTAAAACTACAAAATCATCAACCTTGAAATTCTCATTCTCACTCGTCATTAAGTCAACGAACTTCAAGTCCAACTTTTGCCTTTCACATACGGTAGCAAGAAAATCATTCGTAATACAGAGCATACCAAGTCTCACACTTCTCGGTGTCATTTCACAAACCAAACTCAAATCTCTAAAGTTCTCCAAAAGTTCCCATTCTTTCATCATCAATGTAGACATGTGCAACGACTTTCGACTTAAGGCATCGGCCACCACATTTGCCTTACCCGGATGGTAATTCAAACCAAAGTCATACTCTTCCGAAAGCTCTAACCACCTCATTTGCCTCATATTCAATTCCTTTTGGTCAAATAAAGACTTCAAACTCTTGTGATCACTAAAAACTTCAAATCTTGCACCATAAAGATAATGCCTCCAAATTTGCAAAACAAACACCATGGCCGCTAATTCCAAATCATGCGTAGGGTAATTCTTCTCATGCACTCTTAACTGTCTCAAAGCATAAGCCACAACTTTTCCCTCTTGCATCAACACACCGCCCAACCTAACAAGGAAGCATCGCAATAAGCCACAAAAGGTCTCGTAGGATTCGGCAAAATCAAGACTGGCGCTTTTGTCAATCTTCTCTATAACTCAATGAAACTCTCCTCACAACCAGCATCCCAAATGAAAGCCTTTCCTTTACAAGTCAACTGCGTTAACGGAAGTGCCAACTTCGAAAATCCTTCAATAAACCTCCGATAATAGCCTGCCAAGCCCAAAAAGCTTCGAATCTATGTAACCGATTTAGGAGTCTCCCATTGCATTACCGCATCAATCTTGGATGGATCAACACTAATACCACTACCAGAAATAATATGTCCGAGAAAACTCACTTCCGACAACCAAAATTCACACTTTGACAACTTAGCATACAATTTCTTCTCTTTCAAAATCTGTAACACAATCCTTAAATGCTCTTCGTGCTCCTCTTGAGACTTGGAGTAAATCAAAATGTCGTCGATGAACATAACCACAAAATGATCCAACAGCTCATGAAAAATACGATTCATGTGTTCCATAAACACACCCGGCGCATTAGAAACTCTGAATGGCATCACAGAATATTCGTAATGACCATACCATGTCCTAAAAGCCGTCTTTGGGATATCCTCCTCCTTAACCCAAATCTGGTGATAACCTGATCTCAAATCAATCTTGCTAAAAACACGCGCTCCAACCAATTGGTCCATCAAATCATCGATTCTTGGAAGCGGATACTTATTCTTAATTGTCACCTTATTCAACTGCCGATAATCAATGCATAACCGCATACTCCCATCCTTCTTCTTTACTAACAATACCGGCGCACCCCAAGGAGAAACACTTGGTCTTACAAAGCTCTTATCCAACAAATCATTCAACTGCCCCTTCAGTTATACCAACTTCTATGCTAACATACGATACGGTGCCATTGAAATCGGTCTAGTACCGGGAACTAGATCAATGGAAAATTCAACTTCTCTTTTCGGCGGTACATCTGTAATCTCCTCCGGAAATACTTCTGGAAAATCACACACCACTGGAAACACATCAAGCTCAAATTTGCTTTCCACAGACAACGATGCAAACAAGCCGAACAACTGAGCTTCGTCCGCTAAAAGCTTCTTCAACTCTTTAGTGGATAGAAAACTCTCACCTTCATCATCTTCCAAAGAAGGAAACCTTACTAACTTGTGATAGAAATCTAAATGAACTCTATTAAATTGCAACCAGTTCATACCCAAGTTCACGTCCAAACCTTCCAACGGCAAACACACCAAATCCATAATGAAGTCTTTACCATACATGGTCAAAGAATAACTTACACGCACCAAAGAAGTAGTTACCGACCCCGAAGCGGGAGTCTCAATAACCATGTCTCCACTCAAAGACACCATGCACAAACCCAAACGCTTAGCACACTCAAGAGAAATGAACAAATGAGTCGCTCCAGTATCAATAATAGAAACTAAAGGCATATTATTAATAAAGCATGTACCTTTAATCAAGAGATCTGCATTAGTAGTGTATGAACCTACTAATGCAAATACTTTTCCATCCGATTGAGCTTGCTTTGGTTTGGTACACTTGGTGCTAATATGACCAACTTCCCCACAATTAAAACACTTTACCACATTCCTTCTACAACCAGAAGTGGCATGTCCAAGACCTCCACAATTAGCACACTTCTCCTCAGACTTCCCACATTCAAAATATTTGTGACCCATCACGCCACACTTGTAACATTTGACTGCACCAAAACTTCCTCCTCCGAGTCTCCTGTCAAAGTTTCCCTTATACTTGCCCTTATCAACATGCATCACATAAGGTCCACTCCTTACTTGCTGCTTGCCTTTCTTCTCATTCAAACTCTTATAATGAGTAGATCGAGCCCTATTGTCCTCTTCAAAAATCCTACAACATTCGGTCAAGTTCGAAAATCTTCGTATTCTTTGGTATCCCACCGCTTGCTTTATCTCAAGACGCAAGCCATTCTCATACTTAATGCACTTAGAGAACTCCGCCGTAACCACCGCATAATGTGGATGAAACTGAACTAATTCCACAAACTTAGCCGTGTAGTCCACCACGGACATATTGCCTTGCTTCAGCTCAAGAAATTCCATTTCCTTTTTCCCCGTTAGACTCTCAGGATAATACTTTTTCAAGAATTCGGTGCGAAATAAATCCTAGGTTATTTCCTCGTCATCTACCTCAAGAAATTGTCTTATACCGACCCACCAGTCGTCGGCCTCTTCCCTTAACATGTGAGTTCCAAGTCTCACCTTGTTTCCTTCAGCACACCCCATAACTCTAAAGATTCTCTCAACCTCCTTCAACCGGATCTGAGCACTGTCCAGATCAAACCTCCCCTTAAATACCGGCGGCTGATTCTTTCTAAACTCATCATTAGCGTTCATATTCGGTGCACCTTGCACCGCCCTAGCCATAGCCTCCAACGCCGCAGCCATAGCAATGTCATTACGACCAGCCATATTCTGATTATTCCCAAAAATAACAACAAGGTTAAAAAACCGTTCAACCAACACACCAACAAGACAGACACAACTGACTCAACACTGGCTCTGATACCACTTAATGTAACACCCCCTTTCTATACCCCCAAATAAACAATTAAATCATTTAGGCACTCAATAAAAATTTTCGTCAGAGTATAATTAACACATGGTACAAAGGAGGCGCGTCACATTATCCAGGAAATTCAAAACACATACAACACCTGCTCATAAAGATATGCAACAAAGGGTAAATCACCACAAAGGAAATTAGTCCTTAAAACCCACACATCAATATTTAGAATAAAAGCGGAAACATCTTCACATTGAATCACTTCATTCATATAAACATTGTATACATAAACAGTTCAATTCAAGTCATAAGTCATGTTTACAAAACATTCCCAGCAGATACATCCACAGATGTGTCACAAAAGAACCAAAAGAATTCCTCACTACCCGGTGCTACATATCAGAGCCAACCGACCAAAAAGAACAAAGTCACGCTTTACAAAAGACCTCCAACAAACCTACTCTGCAATGCCTCATAGAGCATCATAAAACAGCAGAAGGGTGAGAAACATTATCATAACAAACAATGCATATAATATATATATATATATATATATATATATATATATATATATATATATATATATATATATATATATATATATATATATATATATATATATATATATATATATATATATATATATATATATATATATATATATATATATATATATATATATATATATATATACATATATATATATATATATACATATATATATATATATATATACATATATATATATATATATATACATATATATATATATATATATATATATATATATATATATATATATATATATATATATATATATATATATATATATATATATATATATATATATATATATATATATATATATATATATATATATATATATATATATATATATATATATATATATATATATATATATATATATATATATATATATATATATATATATATATATATATATATATATATATATATATATATATATATATATATATATATATATATATATATATATATATATATATATATATATATATATATATATATATATATATATATATATATATACACACCAACATAGAATACACATACCACATTTCTCACCTTAATGCATCAAAATTTAATCATATATACATCGCAACACATATATAATTCACCTAGCATATCCACCATGCAAACATTCACCACTAAGCATATACAATTATGTTTAGGTCAACACTTCACATAAACATACACAATTATGTTCATTACACCAATATATCATATGAAGATAATAATGCACTCATAGAGACCGACTCACGACTCTGCATATGCAAATGCGGTACCGACTCATTCAGCAGGTTCAATTGAAGAACCAAATGGAACCATCGCTCGTTATCGAAGTAACTCCCCGTCGGGCCTACGATGTTCACCCATCGCTCACACCCCACACGGGCACACGATGTTTCAGGATTGCTCACACCCCACATGGGCACACAATCCGATTGCTCACACCCCACAAGGGCACACAATCGTTCTACAGATTCTCCACGGAATCAAATATAAACTATCGCTCACACCCCACAAGGGCACACGATCGTTTCTGCAGATCCTCCTAGGTATCAAAGATAAACCGTCGCTCACACCCCACAAGGGCACACGAGGTTTCTGCAGATCCTACGTGGGATCAGACACACACGAATGCAATCATGATGCTTCACAAACAAAACGACTCCATACACTCTTGAAATGCATACATATTCACAAATATACTTATGCATTCTTCACATCATACAAATACATACAATTATGCACATTCACATCAATCTCCTCATGCATTTTCACTCAATTCAAACAATTGCACAAAATTGCCAACGACCACATTTCACACTTCACGATTCACAATCTAGGATTCACTCCATACGGCTACCCACATTATTTCATATCACACACACAGCTATGCATAATAAGAAAGGATTAATCATACTCGAATCGAAGAATCCACATGGAATTGAAAACACAAGAAAATAACATCCTGCTACGCTCGCTACCCTGCTCGCCTAGCGACCTCCTAGCGAATGCTCGCTACCTGTTCGCCTAGGGAACAAGCTCGCGAAGGCAAACAGAAGCCACTGACTTGATTCGCTACTCCGCTCGCTCAACGAAGGCCTAGCGAATGCTCGCCACCACCCCTTCGCTACCAGCGAAGAACACCAAAACCATTATGTCCAAGTCTAGGGTCGTTCGCTACTGGCTCGCCACAGCGAATGCTCGCGACCTGCTCGCCTAGCGAACGTGCTAGCAAGGGTCTGCGAACTCAGAATTCCCCACTGTCCAAAACTCCGAAACTCATCGAAATCTACCCGATTCCATCCCAACTCGTCTCAGTAGCCTTAGCCCAACATTCCTCGACTAAACTCTACCACTCATTCTCATTTTTAACTGTAAAAACTCGGTTTCTATCGATTAAATCAAATTCCTAAAACGGAAAATGAGTAGAACCCTCCCCAATCCAAATGCAAATCAATAGAAACATACATAATCATACACATCGAAAGAATAATAAAGTTTCACACCCTGACCCGATTAATCGAAGCTTAGAAGTTTGATTCTTGATGATTCTAGGTTTTCTCCTTTTCCTCCTCTTTTTTCTTCTCTTCTCTTCTTCTATCCTTTCTATCTCTTTTCTTTTCTCTCTATTTCCACTTATACTCTTTCTATTCTATTTCTCTCAAATATCTACTAATTAAGGATTATCTAAAACACCCTCTAATTAATTCTCAAAACTCTCCGAATAATAAAATAACATAACACGCAGACATAACATATTAATATTCAAATTCCACAATTAAAAGAATAATCAATCAAAATAAATTAAAAGACTCAACAAAATGGGAAATTCAGAATCGGGGCATTACAGTGGTAATGCTGCTGGTGCCGGTAATGCTGCAGGTTTCAACAACACTGGTCTTGGTAATGTGGGAAGCGGTAATGTTAATGGGAATGGTTATGGTCTTGACACCACTTGTGCTATACATGGTAATATGGATCACCTCTGGAATGAAGACAGGCAAGAGGATGTGTTCTCGCTGAGGGTTGTGGCTGCTGAGTTATCCTCCGAAGCTGATAAGAGGATTAAGATGATTGAAGAAAAAATGAAGTCCCTTGAAAGTCAAAACTCTATGGGCCTTGATATGGCTAACCTGGGACTGATCCCGGACCTGAGAGTGCCGCCGAAGTTCAAAGTCCCAGATTTTGATAAATATAAGGGTACCACCTTCCCGAGAGTTCATCTGAGATCCTACTACCGAAAGATGTATTCCTACTCAGACGATGAGAAATTGCTCATGCATTTCTTCCAGGACAGTTTGTCTGGTCCTTCGTTGGAATGGTACATGAGTCTGGAACCCGTGAACGTCCGCAGTTTGAGGAATTTGGCCGAGGCCTTTGTGAAAAATTATCAATACAATAGCGACCTTGCTCCTAACAAGGTCCAATTTCATAATCTTTCACAAAGGAACAATGAATATTTCAAGGAATATACCCAAAGATGGCGGGAGTTAGCAACCAGGGTGCAGCCGCCTATGGTGGAACGTGAGATCATTGATATGTTTATCGCCACTTTGCCTGGAGTTTATTATGAGAAGCTCATTAGTAGCATGTTGGGTAGTTTCTCTGACTTAATCATCACCGGAGAGAGGGTGGAAAATGGTATCAAGTTAGGGAAGATAAGTGCTGGTGAAATGCCATGAGCTGGAGGAGGTAAGAAGGTGTTCGGTAACAAGAAACGAGAAGGAGATACCAATTCCGTGTCTAGTTCTCGCGGGAGAGGTAGAGGTCAGAATCGTTAGCAACAGCAGGTTGCATGTATTATAATCCCTGCAGTTCAACAACAACAACAACAGTAACCGCAACAGAATCAGCAGGGGTATAGAAGATATCAAGACCGAGGCCGAGCGACAAATAGGCATTTTAATGCGCCTCCCATGCCGTATTCTCAGCTATTGCAAGCTTTGTTGCAGTTGTAACTTATTCAAAAAAGAACTTTAGCTCCCTTGACTGGGCCTCCTCCACCCGAGTATGACGCAAACTCTCGATGTGAGTTTCATTCAGGTGCCCCGGGGCCTACCATCGATAATTGTAAGGCCTTTAAGCATAAAGTGCAGGACATGATTGACAGTAAAGCAATTAACTTCTCCAATGATGTTCCTAATGTCGTACAAAATCCCATGTCGTATCATGGGCAAGCTGGGGTCAATGCAATTATTGAGGAGGATGTTTTAGATTTGGTAACAGATGTTAATGAGTTGAAGACACCTTTGAGCTTTGTGAAAGCTAGATTGTTGAAGGGGGGTGTTTTCCCAGGTTGCGCTGAAGATTGTGCTGAGTGTCTGAATAATCCCAAGGGATGTGGGCAGTTGGAAGGTTATATTCAGGATATGATGGGTAGTGGAGTCTTGCAGTTTGACCGGTCTGTTGAAGGAAAGTCTGAAGAGTTGGTAGCTGAGGAAACGGATGAGATTGCAACAATTTCCATTCCATACAAAACCGTTACCATTTATGCGCCAAAACCACCAACAATAACCATAACTAAAGCAGGTCTCGTACCGTTTGAAAGCACCAAGGCTATTCTGTGGAACTACGGAGCTAAAGTGTATTGCAATGGACAGAAACTAGATTTGAATGGTCCCCCTATGGATTCAGTAGATAATCTTGTGGGAGCAGAAGGAATTACCCGTAGTGGCTGGGTCTTTTCATCACCTGAAGTGGTTGTTGATAAGGTTGACAAGGGGAAGAGACTAGTGGTAGAGGAAACTTCTCAGACTAGGGAGAAGGAATCTTTGTTAAAGGACGCAGAAGAGTTTATGAGACTGATATGAAAGAGTGACTACAAGATAGTCGATCATTTGCAGCAAACTCCTTCTAAGATATCTATCATGTCTTTGTTACTATGTGTTGCACCCTAAAATTTGCTCAACCTATTTCACCTGGTTTATGTTTCAATTGCATTATCATTTTGCATAGCTACATCATAGGTATAGCCTAATCATTTGCATATCATAACATAGCAGTCATCTAACAAGGGATCAAGTGCCATTCTTATCTAAAGAAGCGCATCAAGAGGCCTTATTCAAGCTGAAGAATATCTAAGTCATCAAGAAATGGGTTGAAGCTTTGAGGAGATTTGAATGTCAACAAGTGGATTTCTCTCCTAACTTGAGGTATATTGAGGGTCATCAATGGAGTATGAAGCATGGAAGTCATGGATTGAGATGTTAAAATATGTGTATGGATGAGTCAAGATCAAGTTCAAGAGAATCAAGAGTGGTTGGAGGGGTTTGAGACAGGGTTCCTAGGGTAAAATCCCCTGTATAAGCACTGAACTTCCAAGCCATACAAGTCCAAATACAAGTTTCAAACGGATTCTTGGTCAACATGAAACTTGTAGAGCTTCTCAATAGCTTTAATTTGAGTACTAGAAGTATTCAAGAAGATTTGTAGAACTCAAGTTATGGTTCTTGCAAGTTATGGGTCATCAGAGGACACTGAAATTTATCTGTGAAAGTCACTTGACTTCCAAGAAACTTTTGCCCATCAAGGAATTTTCCAATGGATTCTTGGCAAACATAAGAATTGTAGGGATTGATCTTAGCTTTAATTTGAGTACTAGAAGTCCTCAAGAGGAGTTATGGAACTCAAGTTATGGTCTTGGCAATCCAGGGGTATTTTGGGAAAGTTAAATTATAGGTCATTTTCCAACATAGGTCAAAATCTCTATCTTCCACTCCTCAAATGGAAAAATGTTCAACATGAGATGTGCTTAAAATGATGTTTTGGGGCTAGGTAAGAAGTCATGAGAGCTTGGAAGAGCTTGTATCACAAAATTACAAAAATGGCCTAAAATAAGGATGGATTTTAAATGAACCAAAGAGGAAAATTGAGATTTTTGAGCTATAGGTCCAAACCAGTCCATATGACATACCAAATTGATTGGGAAACACATTTTGGACACAATGACATTTACACATTTTTGAGTTGAGGGATAATTCCATGACTTCCTTTGTAAAGTGGTTACTTACACCATAAGTAACATATGCAAAACCACTCTTTAGAGCATGACCAAGGCCTTAACCCTTGCTAATCCCTCCAATATGTCATCTAAGGAGAAATTGGATCAGAATGAGGTGCAAATGCATGCTGTTATATGAACTGTTATGAGAGTAGCATGAGATGAGATTTCCATGGCATGAGATATTGAACTTCTCATTGGATCAATCCAGAAGGTTCTAGAGCTTCCATACATGCTCTATATAAGTATTAGAAGAGGTTCAGAGCATTGGTTGGTGGAAATTGAGGGAGAATTGAGAGATTGCATTCTGAATTTTCATCTTGCAAAGCAGAATCGGTTACAGCATTTTGATCCATTTCAATCCATTCTTTTGTATTCAATAGCTTCCTCTTGAGTGTGTGAGTGATTCCAGATAGAATTCAAGCCAAGATTGCTGCAGAATCGTGAGTTGGCATATGGAGTTCATAGCTTGCAATTGAAAATCGCATCTGGGGATTCAAGAAGTTTCAATCCATTTCTTTGCATACAGAAGTTCCCTTTGGTGTTAGTGAAGCAATCTGGAGATTCTTGAGGCTTGATTTGGAGGTTTTATCACTCTGTTTATCCAAGATTTGCAGGTATGTAAAATTCATTCTATGGCTTGATGTAGGTATAATTGTTAGGTTTTAGATAGTTATACGTGTTATAGATGATGGCTAGGTGGTTTCTGGTACATAAATTTGAAGATTAGAGACCAAATTAGGTTGAGCCGGATTTCTTGTGAGAATCGTATCTTGCAATTCTTGGAGGTTTAAGCTTAGTTGAACGGTTAGAATTACTCAGTGTGAGGTGTAGTTGATCCTAGGCTTTTCAATTTTGAGTTTGGTGAGAATTTATGTTTGAGAATTTTCTGAACATCTATTCGTGTTTTGAGAGTGAGGAGGTTTCAATACAATTGGATGATATGGTTGAGTTCCTCGTGGAAAGACGATTTGAATGATGTATTTAGGTTAGGGTTTTGGTGAGGATTAAGAGAATTGATGATTGGGGACGACGGTGGCTCCACCTCCGGCCACCGTCTGGTCATGGTTCCCTCCAACCTTTTGAATTGGGGAAGACGACCTAGGGACCCTTAGATCATAGGAGACCTTTAACCAAATCCTGATCTAACGGCCAAGATGCGTGGAAAATTTGTGAAGGAATTCTGAGAGAGGATGATACGCAGCGTTTCATTAAAACGCCTGCTTTGGGCCTAAGTGTATTAGATGCTAATCCCACCCCAGTTTGAAAGCCCATTGAGAAACCAACGTGGCTGAGTTGCTATTCATACCAAGACTTTTCCATTTTCCATCTGATTTTTCATTTTATTTTTTGAAGTGATGGGCCTAGCGCGCGCTTCCTATTCACACCCCCATATGGGCCCATCTCTGATATTGAACTGACATCAGTTTCTATTTGTCACGCCTATTTCCCATTTTCATTTTATTTTCTCATCATTTTTATGGTTTTGACATAGTTAATAAAAAATTCACAATAAATTGAAAAAAGATCATTTTAGGGTGAGGATTTTTTCCTTGTTTTCCTTAGGGTTTCTAGAATTTAATAAAACAATAAAAACATTATTTAATGCATTTTATATTTTTTGGTATATTTTACAATTTTATTGATTTTATTTTGCATTTGTTTGATACCTTATTTTTCTGAATTTAGTATGAGAGATTGGTGCATGATTTTTGATTGATTCTTATGAGGTTGATTAGGTTAGGGAAGCATGTACCCTTAGAAATTTTATCACATTTTTTTGAATGAAATTTAGGTTAGTTTTGAATAATGAACTTTAGGGTGCTAGGATTAGGGTTTTACAACACTTAGGTGTAGTTTAGGGCATAGTTTGGAGACTTAGGGTTTGATTTAGGCCTTGGGGTTTATGTATGGTATAGGGTATATAGTTAGGTTCCCTTAGAAATTAATATAGGATTTTATGATGAGTATCACTATTTTATTTGATTTTTGCAACTTGTATGATGTTTGTGTGTTTCCCCCTTGGGCATTTGGCTTGTTTGCTTGGTTTGGGCTATTCTAATTGGGCTTGGGGATTGAGTTTTGCTTGTTGGAGCTCATGAAGACATTGGAGATGATTGGAGACAAAGGATGGAGCTTGGAGCATGAAGATTCATATCCTTGAAGATTGCTTTTGAAGACTTAGGAGATAGGAATCATAGGGAGAGCTTTAGATTAGATTGATTTCTTCTTGCAAACATAGAAGGCATCTTGTGCTTCTATTCCTCCCTATGACATAAAGTACTTTTAAAGTATTCACATCCTTCCTTTGGAGGGATAAGTGACATACTTAAGAAGTAGAACTTTGAGGGAACCTTTCCCCTACAATGCTAAGTGCTTATAGGCTTCCTTGGGTTATCAATAAGCTGTTTAGCATTTCAATTTAATCTGATAATTGATTCTCTTATGGAGTGGTGGAATTGAAGATGGGAACCTATTAAGAATGGAGTTCATTGAATATTGGTGAAGATAAAGCCTATACCTGTCAAAGAGAGTTATCTGTTGAAGTTAGGGTCCTGCTGCTGTTTGAAGCTGTTTATTTGTTGGGGTTCAGTGCTTGCCAGAGTTTGGAAGTTTTGAAGACAAGAGCTTATCTAAAGCTTGAAGATCATTGAAGATTGGAGATGGGGTCTTACTTGAAAGGGTTATTGTCAACTTTTTGCTGTTAATCAACTGTAGCTGAAAGAGCTGGTGTTGTTGTCAAAGCTGGTGTTGGGTTTTATTTCTTTTTCTGTATTGTCTGTTGGCTTGTTCAGCTTGCCCCTTAGGTTTGAAGTGAAGCTGTTTCACTTTGCCTATTGTTTTCCTAGGTTCGAGGTTGAGTGGGACTCCCTTGCCTCGCTTGTACTGTTGCATCTCATGCATGTTTACTGCTTACTGTATATATCTGTTTCTTTTCTGTTTATCCCCTAGGATCTCTGATTTCCTCTGTGCAGGAGGGAATCATGACAGACATTAGGTTTTAACCCATGTATGACAACATTAGGTTAGTTTTCATTCCCTTTTCAACCCTAGGCTTTTTTAGAGCTTCTCTCTCTTCTTATCTCCAAACAACTCAAAAATACGGTAATAAGGTTAATCGATGTCGTACGTTACGAGCCTTAAGCTATTCGAGAAAGGGTTGTTGAAGAGCTTCTTTCCAGTAGTCTGGCTGCTTAGTGTGGCACCCTTTGGGTGACACGCGACGTAGTCACTCTCAAATCATAGTCTCTAGTGCGTCAGAGATTGCAAACAAACTAAAAAAACACTTCTTGCGTAAAAGACTGAAAACCAATCAAAACGTCATTTTTGTCCGCTTGGACTCTTAATCAGAAGAAAACCTTTTTCAGAAGGATAAAAGATAAACAGACAGACTCGTGTCGTACGTAGCCCGAACTACGTTTGCTCTGATCTTTCATGCTGTATGAAAGTACGTAGGCATAGGATGCCGTATCCTAGCGAGCAACCTTCCCCTCCTTTCCCGCAGGTAGGCGAACTACGTTGACTCTGATTTCTCGTTCCAGACGGGAATACGTAGGCATAAAGTGCGATACTTTGCCGAGTCATTTTCTTTTCCTTTTAACCCAGACCTGTAGAATAGATAGAATAACAATCCGTATTAGAAAACAAGCGTGGATCCCGTCGAGTACGGCGGACGTGAGGGGAGCTAATACCTTTCCCTTGCGTAATCGACTCCCGAATCCAGGATTTGGTTGCGACGACCATTCCTTTCCCGTCTTTGCAGTAGGTTTACTTCGAGCGTTTCCTTTCCCTCCGTTGGGATAAATAACGCACGGTGGTGACTCTTCTATTTAGCCGGTGCCGATTTTCGCAGTAGCGACAGCTGGCGACTCTGCTGGGGATTCCAACAGTTCCCTACGCGAGTCAGTCCTAGCGCTTGTTTTCTCGTCGTGGGTTTTGTATGGATTTACATTTCTGTCCTTACTTTCCGCATTTTATTGTCAGCTTTATATTGTTATTGCTGTTGTGGGGATGGGGTGATCTATTGAGAGATAAGCCGTACCTGGGCTTGAGTGCACCTAGAATTAGTTGTGGAAAGTAGTGGGCGCGTGCATGCTTTGCATGTACCAGTGTCCCGCAAAATCCATGCTCGGACGAGGTTCTTCTGGTTGACTTCTTTTTCAACCCTTTGGGTTGAGGGGTTGTTGGTTAGTTGGATTGTCGACTCCGGGGACCGATCATTTGGAAGTTGGCTAAGTGAGGCCTCTTCAGGACATGATGATGTCACACCTTCTGTGTATCGTATCATCAGTCTTGAAAGTTTGTGACGCCGACGACCGCATAGGATGCCGTACCTTGAGTCAGTTGATAGGACACCCACCTGTGAGAGGGAGTGGGGCATGCAGGTAACCTGACCTCCAGATTACCGGTTTTCTTGATTGAGGTTCAGTGGTGTTTGAGGACAATGTTATTGGGTCTGTTGAGACCAGGTTGGAGCATTGCGGTTGATCTTTTGAGACCAGGTTTTGAGCAGCTTGTGGGTCTATTTGAGACCAGCATAGTGGATTGGGCTTCTCAGCCATGTGCACTTGATCCCTGTTGCATGTTGCATATTGCATTGTTGCATACTCATTTTGCATATCATTAACGTGTGTCTGTGCTGCAGGTGCATTTTCATACTTCTGATTCTAGTTGCCCAGATTTTTGTCTGTTGATATTATGGATACCCTAAAGAAGACTGTGGCGTACAGGTTGCCTACTCCAGATACTTCTTCTTTGCTTGGTTTGATATCTCTAGCTGATGATGATGTGAAGAGAAGCTTCAGGAAGAGTTATGGGAAGTTACTTAGATTGGTGTATAAACCATCCATGTATGAGCGTAACGGGTTGTACACGCTAATGCAGTTCTATGATCCCCCGCTGAGATGTTTTACTTTCCTTGACTTCATTCTGGCTCCGACCATGGAGGAATATGTTGAGATCTTAGAGTTGACCATCCAGAACCGGGCACCTTTCATTCATATGGATGTTGAGCCTAAACTGGAAGATTTGGCTGTGGCCTTGCATTTAGACTCTTCAGAGCTGCTGTTGACCTCGTGGAATGGAGTGTCTGGTTTTTCTCTCAAGTTCTTGGTTGGGAAAGCACAAGAGTATGCCAAGAGTGGATGTTGGACTGTGTTTAATGCTATTCTTGCTCTGTGTATCTATGGCATTGTACTGTTCCTGAACTTGCCTGACTTTGTTGATCTGGATGCGTTCTATATATTTGCTTCAGGCAATCCTGTGCCTACTTTGATTGGAGATTTCTATCACTCACTGCATTATAAGAACGAGAACAGGAGGGGAAAGAACGTCTCTTGTTGTGGGCCTTTGCTGTATATGTGGTTTAAGAGTCATCTGCCCAAGAAGGGTATCTTCGCGGAGTCTGCAGATACGGTGGATTGGTCTGAGCATCTGATGGGACTTTCTTCAGATGAAGTTGTCTGGTTTAATAAAAATTTACTGGGATCTGTGATCATCTATAGCTGCGCCGAATATCCTAGCGTTCCTCTGATTGGGAGAAAAGGGTGTATTAACTACAATCCTTCATTGTTGATCAGACAATTCGGGTATGCTTTGAAAAGCCCGCCAAAAGAGGAGGAAGTGCAGGAATCTCTGTACTTCACAGGTGATTTGAAGGGAGAACTACTGTCCAAGCTTCAGCATGCTTGGAAAAATATCAACAGAAGGGGTAAGCCATTGTTGGGTAAGAATGATTGTCAAGCCTATCCCCCGTACAAAGTCTGGATCCAAGACAGAGCAAAGCAGGTGCAGATGTCGTTTCCTGCAGTATTACATCCTGCTCCCCTCGTGGTTGAGGAGCCAACTACTGTGCCTATTGAGAGGTATGAGCAGGTTGTGAAGGAGAAAGAAGAGCTGATGAAAGCCAACGAGAAGCTGGAAGAAGAGCTAATGCAACTCAGGAGCGAAAGGAATGAAGCCGTATATTCCTTTGAGAAGCAAACGAAGCTGGTGAATCAACTAGGCACAAAATTGACTGAGCAACGGAAGAAGCGTGAGCGATTCGGGATAGATTTCAAGAGCTCTCATGATATGCTGGAGTCTAAGAAGAAAGCACTTGATATAGCCTACCGGGAGATCTCTGCATTCAACAAAACCTGGAACGCCACGCTGGTCGGCAATAAAGAAAGAGAAGACAAACTGAAGCTGCAGATCTCTGAGCTGGAAGGTCAGTTGAAAGCTAGCCAGAAGAAGTTTGAAGAAGAGGTTATGCGGAGATATGATGTCCAGAATGCCTTGAACAAAGTTATCAAGCGCAAGAAAGAGTCTGCGTCCCAGAAGCGGAAGCTAGAAGATTGCTTTGGAGAAGGTGTTTGGGAGGAATCCATTGGTGATCTCCAGCGTGTTATCAGGCAAAGAGACTCGCTCGTCGAAGGGTTGCTTTCTCAGCCAAACCATCCCAAGACTAAGAGATTATTAGAGGAGTACCAGGCATATGGTCGCACTTGATTATTTCATGTAATTATGCTGGCCATCACCAGGATTGTTGGTTGAGGTCATGCCTTCCTATTGTACAATCAGTAATATTGTATTCCCGACTTGATGGGATTTTCCGCAATATATGAGATGTTTTATATGATTGGGTTTCGAGCTTCTTATTGCTATCACTGTCACTACACCGGCACTTTGGCACTAGAATCAGGGGTTGATCTCCCTAACGCACAAACACGTGTTGCATCTGCATATTCATTTTGCATTGCTAGTTACTTGTTGAACTTGTATCTCATTTCCTGCATCTCCGGGTTTTCCAGGATTGATGAACAAAGAGTCCACCGCTACTCAACCCGAAACAACTGCAAGAGAATCATGGATCAAGTCCAAGTGGAGATGCAGGAAATCCGCGAGAAGCTGAATTTGTTCATGCAAGCAATGGAGAACATCGCTAAGGGCCAGGAGAGCCTCCAGACTTTGGTACAGCCGCTGCTGACGCGGACTAATGGGAATGGCAACAATGACCGCAATTCCGCACACGTTGAAACTATTCCGGAGGATGGGCCCCCTACGCCCGTGGTTCCACCTATAGTGACCCCACCTGTTGTGATTGTAAACGATGGCGCTGGCGCTGGCAATGGTAACACAGGTGTAATACCCCAAATTTTGCCCTTAGATTTGTCGTCGCATTTCATTGCATTTTTATTGCATTTAATCAATTACTAACAAATTTGTGTAGTCGTTTGACTTTTTGCAGGTAAATATCATATGGCATGCATTTTTTTTCTAAAAAGTAAAAATGGCACAATTGGCAGGAGGACATGCGTAAGGAGTTATGAGTGTGAGAGGTTGAGAGTTCGAATCTCACCTTTGTCACTTTTTTTGTTTTTTATTATTTTTACTCTAAATTTTTCTATCTTTCATTAAAAAAATAACAAAAATACTTTTTTATTATTATTTAATTATTATTTTCGTATTTTAATTAAATCATTTTTTAAAATATTATTTTTTTCACTTTTTTCTAAATTATTCATAAAAATATCCAAAAAATCATAAAATAAAAAATATTGAAAAAAATTTTGTTCTTTTTATAATATTTTTGATTTTAGGAATCAATAGGATTATTAGTTTTTATTTTAAGTTTATTTTAATTATTTTAAATTATTTAAATTTTATTTTTTCTTAACTAATTATTTAGTTTGGGCTTTAAAATGGGCTTTAGGGACATTATTGACAATTTGGTGTTAACCCTAATTTGTTCCCTATATATACATGTGTTGCCTTGTTGGAAAAGAGGGGAGAATGAAAAAACCTAAGAGGAGTGAGTGTCGTTTGCCGTTATTTAGTTTTCTTCTTCATCGATTACTATTGTTTCTTTTTCTTCATCGTTTACCGTTATTTCTTTTCCTTCATCTATTACTGTTGTTTCTTTTTCTTCATCTTTTACCGTTATTTATTTTTCTTCATCTTTTACCGTTATTTCTTTTTCTTCATCTATTACCGTTATTTCTTTTTCTTTATCTATTACTGTTACGTTTATATATATATAATTTTTAAATTGTTAGAGTTTATATATATAAGATTAATTTTTGATCGAATTATGTCGATACGATGTTTGCACATTTGTGTGCATGACGCGTGACATTTGTGTTAGTTCGATCTGGTTGCGATGATCGCATTTTTGTGTGAGCAATAATACTTTTTTTTGCTTAATTTCTTTTTCTTTGCGATAAATTTTGTTTCGTCCGATTTAGATCTGGTTGCGATGAGCGCATTTCTGCGTTAGCAACATTGTTGGGTTATTTGGCACATTTAAAATTCATTATTGCTTTATTATTATTATTATTATTATTATTAGTATTATTATTATCATTATTTATTATTATTATCATTATTATCATTATTATTACCATTATTATTATTATTGTTATCATTAATTTATTAAAACTTGTTATAATATAAAAATCTGTTTTTTAAAATAAATAACATTAACATCTTTTCCAAATTAATATGAAAACCTATTATTTTTAAGAAAAACTTTTTTTTAGATAAATTTAAAATAATAACTAAAATCTTTTTTTAAAATAATAACTAGAACCGTTATTTATTTTATTTTATTATTTTTCAATTCAAATTTCATTATCATATTGTATCTGCTCCTCTCATGTAACCTCGCGAACTTAACAATCGCTCTTTAAATTCTGCCTTTAAATTTCTGCTTGCATGGTTTAAATTATGACATTATCTCTCTGTTTGCATGATTCAATTATCTCACGCGTTTACCATTATTTCTGTCACATTGCACACATCCGAAGGTTAGGTCTAACTGTTTGGCCGCCGCGCCAATAGTCCGTAAAACTTCACACATTCAATTTCAAATCTTCAAACCCTTACAACTACAAACCCTAATTTTCACAAATGCCTCGCCGCAGGCAAGATTACAAAATTACCATTTTACCCCTAGCATTAGGTCAAAGAGTCGCCGCGCTCATTTTAGGGTTTCATGCCGCGGAATCCCTAACCTAATTTAACCCTAATTACAACTTAACAATTCAACGTAGAAATTTGGAGTTTCTACACTCCGCGTAAGCGTGTCCTTAAGACGTGTTTATTCCCCTTGAGACCTTGACCACAGTCAAGAAGTCTCTAACCTCCCTTTTGAGGGGAACTACGATTACTCTGATTCCACTCCCGTAAGGATACGTAGGCACAAGATGCGATGTCTTGCCGAGTAAACTTAGAATTAACCCCTTAGGTCTATTTTCTCACTTGTAATCCCTTGTACATATACCTTAAGCGAATAAATAAAGCAAAATAGTAAACATCTGAACAAAAGGTTCCTGTAGATTACTACAGAAGTTTAGGGTGCTAGTACCTTCCCTAAATTTAACCAACCCCCGAACCCTAGATCTTTCCCCGCATTGTGTTTACGATGCAAAATAGGTTTTCCCTCTTTTGACCTTTTCCTTCGGATAAATCAAAGAGCGGTTGTGAATTGAATTGCGATTCAAACTCATTAATAGTTTGTGATCCTATTTCCACCGCAACAGAAAATGGCGACTTCACTGGGGAGAAGAAACTCTTAATTTTTGAGGGTTATCCCTAATTTGTTCATATTTATTGCTACTTGTTTTGTTATTTTGCATGTATATATTTGTGCCCTGGTTTGGGGGATTGTTCCTTGTGCAGTGAGATAAGTCCTACGCCCGGACTAGTGACATTATTATAGGATGGGGATATATTCGATGAGGCTTATCGGGAGTTGAATCCCGACCAAGATGATTCGAGAATCACCGCTCAGTTGAGACCTTTTCGAAAATGGTTCGGTTGAACGAGTAATCGTGAAAACTTTTTCCATGGTCGATTGGAGTCTGTGATATTGAGGACCGTAGTACCTTAACACCACCTTGGCCTTATTTAGGACGTAGTGCGGGAGCTATGTGGGAGTAGTCCTACAATGGTTGCTACGCGATACTACACTCAAAAGAGGTTCTCTTGAGAATATTATTAACCCCCGAGTCAATCGGAAGGTCGATAATATCCGAAAGATGGGCTGATGACTTTGGGCACCTTTTAGAACCTTGTTCTGCAGGTACAACTAACCTATAGTACACTCCTTTTGGGGATGGGTAGACCTTAACTCCACTCACGTTCCTTTAACCTAGGACTTTGTGTGTTTTCATGCATTGCATCCATAAAACATCATATTGCATTAAGATTTCATGGAATTCAAACTCTATTTATGAACATTGCAGGATACCATAGATCACCATAGAAGGCATACTTTGAAATTTACTTTTAAGGGTTTTAATTTGGAAGTCCTAGAGAAGCTAAGGGATTTGGTTCAAGATCAAGAAGAGTTCCAAAACAGATATGGAAGGCTGTTGTCTTTGTTGAAGGTTCAAGTAAACGAAGGACTTCTTGCGACTTTGCTACAGTTCTATGATCCAGATTATCACTGCTTCACCTTTCCAGATTATCAGCTTTTACCTACCTTAGAAGAGTACTCTCAGTTGGTGGGATTACCTATCTTGGATAAGTCTCCATTCCCTTTCTTGGAGGAAGACCCTAAAGAACGAGATATTGCTAAAGCCATTTGTCTAAGGATATCCGATGTCAAAAACAATATGATCGCCAAAGGGGGGACCTCCGGTTTTCTCAGGGACTTCCTAATTAAGAAGGCCCAATTTTATGCCGATCATAAAGACATGTTTGCCTTTGAGACAATATTTGCCTTGCTTATTTATGGGTTGCTGCTTTTTCCTAGTTTTGAAGGGTTTGTGGACCTTAATGCAATCAAGACCTTCATGAGGAGAAATCCAGTTCCAACGCTATTGGGTAATACTTATCATTCAGTACATCTTCGAAACTTTCATGGTGGAGGAATGATTACATGTTGTGTGCCATTACTATACAAGTGGTTTATTTCTCACTTACCCAAGTCCGGTCCGTTTTGGAGAGCTAATCAAGAACGTTGGTTGCAAAAAGTTATGGCTTTAACTCACTCTGACATCGATTGGTATAATCGCATGTACGATGGGATATCGATCATTGATAGTTGTGGAAGCTTCAACAATGTGCCTTTGCTCAGTTTCAATGGAGGAATTAGCTACAATCCAGTCCTAGCTCGCCGACAGTTGGGATACCCCTTGAAGGAACCACCTAAAGGTATTCATGTGGAGAAAATCTTTTTCGAAGACGACAAAAAGCTTCAAGATCAGATTCTGTCTTCTTGGAATCATCTGCATAGGAAAGACAAAGAAAGTTTTGGCAGACCTAATTGTGTATCCATGGAACCATACCTTCAATGGGTCCGAGGAAGAGCTATTGAGTTGAAGATGCCCTACTCTCGCCAAGATCCTGTACCTCAAAGAGAGGAACCTGTCCAGTATTTCATGACCGAAGCTGAGACTTTGAAGATCGCTTTGAAGAGATCACAACACGAAACAGAAGCATGGAAGAACAAATACCATGTGATGGCCAGCGAGTACGAAGAACTTCAAAAGCAGATTCATTCGAAGAATGATGAGATACAATCCTACAAGAAAAGAAGGCTCTACGAGTATTTATTTTCCTCCGACTCTCCGTCTGCTCACTGAAGTTGTGGAAGATGCTTCTCTAGGACTTTCTAGGCTTTTATTTAGCTATTTTGGTTGCAAGAATATTATTTGTAATTTGTCTTCAATGAATTAAAAGTTTCCTTGGTATTCCGCAATATTCGTAAATATTTGAATTCCATGAAATCTTCATTTGCATTCACATTTTAGCATCATACTTTTGCATTGCATGTGTCTCCCGGTTTCTCATACTCGGTTCTCTCACCTTCCAGTTTTGTCATCCTAAGTTCTCTGCATCAATACGACCCTTCAAAAGGATGGAAGATCAAAACCAAGAGATCAACCGTGTCAGCCACGAACTCGAAGATCTTCGAGGAAGTGTAGGGCAGATTGTGGAGATGTTACGAGCTCTTAGTGTGAAGGTGGATGCTCAGTCTACTGTTGTTTCTGAGACTACTAATACCGTTATGGAACCTCAACCAGCTGTTATTGTCAAGAATGTACCTCCTCACGGTCTTCAATCCGGTTTGGTGCCTCCTAGTGCTCAACCAGTTCAACGAGCTACCCCTCCAAAGTGCAAAACTCCTAACTCCGACCACGGTAAAGGACCTACACGCTCGAGGAACCTCAAAATGGATACTCCTCAACCTTGGCAACATCAGCAGAATTATGTTCAAGGTTACCCGCTCTCATATGTTCAACAACCCTATGTAGCTACTGTTGCACCTCCTTTTAATCAGCAGTTTCCTACATACCAGCCTGTGTAGTCAGCTCCGGTATATCAAGCACCGATTTATCAACAACCTTCCGGTTATCCGCCCATGCAGGTTCCTGTCAACAGTCAACGAGTGCCCAACGCTCCTGTTCACCAACAATCACAGGATCAGGTTCCTTGTCTCTGTAAAAGTCAGTATAAGCCTTGTCCTCCAATTCCGATGGCTTTCACTGAGTTATACTCCCATTTGGTACAACAAGGTCTGATTACCACCCGTGCTTTGGGTCCTCCGCCTACTCCGTTACCTGCAGGTTACAACGCTGCCGCTCATTGTTTATTTCATGAGGGTGCGCCCGGCCATGATCTAGAGAATTGCTACGCTCTTAAGAAAGTTGTCAGAAATTTGCTAGAAACGAAGAAGTTGTCTTTTAGCGATGCTCAGCCGAAGATCGAGACTCCTCTCGGGGTTCCCCGCTTGTCAAGCTTAAAATCTGCAAAGTATGTTTTCCCCTCAGCAAATCAGCCGAATCCAGTAATTATTCAAAGACCTAGCTCGCTTCATTTCAGTAACCCTCAAGATGATATGACCGGGATCAACAAAGAATCTGAGAAAGTTATTTTGAAGCAACGACTGAAAACTGTTGAAGATGTGACCAGCATAACTGGGGCAAGTCATAATGACTCGCAGTGATCATGAACCAGACACCCTTTCCATTGAGGCTCCGCCAAAGGAAACTGTTACTCTTGAATGCAAGATTCCATAAACATTTAGAAGGATTTTTCCGACAGTTCATTTGTTTATTTATATGCATTTCTCTTTGATTAAGCATATTTAGCATGTACGAACTTGTTTATCTTTGATTAATTAATGCAACGCATATGTTTGTCTTGAATAAATCCATTCGTTTCACTCATTCAAAAAAACGTTTTCATAAATCATATTGCCAACTTTACCCGATCTCTTGTTCTGATGGAGAATTGGGGGGGAGGATGACGAACCTAAAATGTCAGATTTCTTGTCGTATGCTTTCGATTGAAACCCGCTGATGATGTAAGGCATTGTTTCAAATCCCAAACACTGGAGATATAAGGATGTTAATCCCTAGTCACCCCTTTGAGCCTTGAAGTAGGAGTTTTTCTTTCTTTTTAAGAACCTTCATCCTAACCTGGGGCAGGGTAGGTTTCAGTTAAACCGATCGAGCGCTTAGATCCTCAAAAAGGAAGAGCAAACCTTCGAGAATTTATCCTTAGCATCTTAAGAAGTCCGATACAATGACTATCCCTCGGTTACCTAAGGAGTGGGGCAGTCACGAGCCTTTCAAAAGATTTACACGACTTGTGCATAAAAGAATATTAAAAAAAAAAATAAGAGCCCGCTAAGTCAAAACCTATGAAGGAGACTTAGGCAAAACTGGGGCATCCCGCTGGACTCCAAAGTCAGATCAAAAGATGTTGTCCAGGCAAAAGTTAGGGAATAAGAAAAACAAACCAGTAGTTTTTTTTTAATCCTTATAAAGAACAAAGTTGTGTGACCGAAACGCCATTAGAAATAGGTGAGTGACTGCCATGTCCAAAGCCTTGATAAGTTCTCAACCATAGAAAATCCGCTTGAGATATGAGCGTTCGTATCCGATTAACTGAATTAGGATTGGAGAACATCACGAAGAATGAGAGGGTACAAATATAAATTTGAGCCTATATCCTTTTGTTTCTTAAACCGTGAACTGAGCCACGATACAACCTTTAAAAGACCTAATTGAAGTAGGACTTCGGTTGAAAGCATACTCGACAAGATCACGTTTCCTGACTCCTACGAGCTATGCTCAGAAAAAATTCATGTTGGCATTATAATTAAAACTTATATCCTGACTATTGATTTCGGTCACAAGTTATTGCGATATCTTTTTCAAAACAAAAATTCAAGACAAATATATGTGTACATTGACAAGCTCAGGATAGGAATTCCAGGCATGACGACTTTGCTTGGTATCTTAGAGATTTACATAACCCGTGGAACTTGAAGATCCTGCTAAACAGGGGCAGGCAGTTTCCCAGTTCGCTTACCAACGCGAGTCTGACGTTCTTAAGGAGCTACTTCTCAAAGATTTCGTCGTAACACGATTAATTTGTGCCAGTTACGTCGAGACCTGACAAATCTCTCAAAGAGTTTGAAAACAGTGGGGCAACCAGACTCCGTGTTCTCTATAAAATCCTCTTGAGATGACCATACCTCACAACGCAAATATCCTGGGGCACCGGGTTTCTAAAAAAGAAGAAACAAATGGCGACTACTATAAGGTCCTTCAAGATTAAAACCATGTGGTTCCACAACTTTCTTCATGCACCCGATGGATTCTACTCACGGCGTCCTTCATTCTCCAGTAAACCTCAGTGTTGCAACAGGCTCCTAAACTATTGCCTCATCGCAGTCCCCAGAGAGACTATAAGCTGACAACTTTTTCTTGGGTAACTCGAAGGTGTCCCTCAGGTTTTCTTCTCCCCATGTGAAGACATGATACTGTGCACCCCAAGCAGATTACCTTCTCCCCAGAGAATTCAGAACTTTAGAACCAGATCTGGTTCTCCCATTGATCTTTCTTACCCATGATTGACGTATTGGTTGCAGAGAACGCAGGGTATCTCCGTCGAGATGTTTATTTCATCTCTCGTCCCGTCTCTAGTCTGTTTCGTCAGCATACGCAAGGGCATAAGCATCACATGCCTATTTTATTACATATTCATTACATATTCATTACATGTTCATTACATGTTCATTACATACTCATTACATACTCATTACATATTCATTACATACTCATTACATACTCATTACATACTCATTACATACTCATTGCATATTCATTCCATTACATCCTGCATATTTAACTACATACATAAACATTAACATACATTCACATTAACATGGGCATTAACCTTCACAGGTTCATTGTGTCTCGCCATCATTGGTTGTTACCGCCGAGTAATTGGGGTTTGTCCATTCTCTCCAAATAGATTGTCAGCCTTAAGCATAAAATACATATGTGTTTCCAGTTTCCCCACAGAGCTCGATCCTCGTGGATGACGGTTACTTCAGCTATCTTTCCTCACCAGGATAAGATATTTACCCTTCGAGTTCATTCCCTCGATGGAGTCTTGATTACCAGTATTCTTTCTAGCTCGATCCTAGATTGAACCTCAGTATTGTCGGTCGTCGAGCCCAACCGGACGTGCATTTATTTTGCACCATCTAAAGATTCTTCACTATACTTTGGCAGATATGCGACTGTTCTCGCCTAGAAGTTTATCACTGTACCCGGATGTGCATTTATTTTGCACTATCTTTCAAGAAAATCAATCGCAATCCTTTACAGACACACGCCAGTTCACGCCTGGGAAATCTATCAGTACATCTTACAGCATCGGTATGCGACTGTTCTCGCCTGAGAAGCCTATCGATACAACAACCTTACACAACCAGATACGCACCTGTTCTCACCTAAGAAGCTTATCATCGATCAGCACCAGTTCTCGCCAGAGAAGCTTATCATCATCTGTTATCACCTCTACAAGCAGTTCTTACATGAGAGGCTTATTATCGCTACTCTTGCAAAATAAGCGACATCTCTCGCCTGAGAAGCCAATCCTATCTTCGTTATGACTCGCAGCAAATGGCCATATCCATTGAGAAGTTGGGCTTCCATTTTCCTTGTCGTCTTGAAGTATGGGGAGGTTTGAACCAAATCGTATTCAGGAGAGCACGATCTTGAAGTACGGGGAGGTTTGAGCGGAATCATATTCAGGAGAGCACGATCTTGAAGTATGAAGAAGTTCATTTACCCTTTAGTAAAAGAAGGAGCGGAATCATATTCAGGAGAGCACGATCTTGAAGTATGAAGAAGTTCATTTACCCTTTAGTAAAAGAAGGAGCGGAATCATATTCAGGAGAGCACGATCTTGAAGTATGAAGAAGTTCATTTACCCTTTAGTAAAAGAAGGAGCGGAATCATATTCAGGAGAGCACGATCTTGAAGTATGAAGAAGTTCATTTACCCTTTAGTAAAAGAAGGAGCGGAATCATATTCAGGAGAGCACGATCTTGAGGTATGAAGAAGTTCATTTATCCTTTAGTAAAAGAAGAATCTGAATCGTATTCCAGGCGCCGACCTTAAATATGAGAAGATTTATATATCAGATAAGCAGCAGCCTCTTTATTTGAGTGCTTATCCATTTTGGCATGTAAGTCCCCTCCAACGATGAGTAACAATTCTCCCTCAAGAGGCTTATCAGGGCATTTCCCATTAAAGTCCATTTATTTTGGCATACAGCCGGTTTTTACCCTGTATATTTGCTACGGGTTCCCAAAAAGTCCATTCGATCCCATCACGAAGGATAGTTTATAGAAGCTTGGATGTTATTCTTTGCTCAATGCTCCAGTATTCTGTGATCGATCTTGCAATCGTGTAGGTCCAATTATTATTAGACATTCCCAAGTGGAGGTCATCTCATAGGTGCCATCTCCATTTAAGGATCTTATTCTAAAAGTCCATTTATTTTGGCATACAGCCGGTTCTTTTTTACCCTGTATATTTGCTACGGATTCCCGAAAAGTCTGTTTGATCCTGTCACGAGAGATAGTTTACAGAAGCTTGGATGTTATTCTTTGTTCAATGCTCCAGCATTCTGTAATCGATCTTGCAGTCGTACATGATCCAGTTTTACTTTTAGATTCCCCAGTGGAGGCCGTCTCATAGGTGCCATCTCCATTTGAGAATCTCGTTCCCGGTCTAAAAATGATAATTGGTCGTGTTCGCACCAGCTGACCATCATTTTAGAATTCCCCAGTGTTGTACTGTGTCCCAGCGCGTCGTTTTCCCCAGTGTGTTCTTCTCGTAGCGTCTGTCCCTGTGTCGTCGTATTCGTCAGCATTTTCGCACTCATCATTCCAGCATACACATCATATCATATTCATGGCATTGTCTGCATTAGTCTTGTTTGGTCCATAACATTGCATATCGCCACATATAAGGGCAAAATTTTCGGTTATCTATATTTAAATCCCTCCACCATGATTCCTCGAGTCTCCGCCACTCGAATCACCCGGTGAAGTTATTTAAATAGGGGCAACTATAATACCCCAAATTTTGCCCTAAGATTTGTCGTCGCATTTCATTGCATTTTTATTGCATTTAATCAATTACTAACAAATTTGTGTAGTCGTTTGACTTTTTGCAGGTAAATATCATATGGCATGCATTTTTTTTTTAAAAAGTAAAAATGGCACAATTGGCAGGAGGACATGTGTAAGGAGTTATGAGTTTGAGAGGTTGAGAGTTCGAATCTCACCTTTTTCACTATTTTTGTTTTTTATTATTTTTACTCTAAATTTTTCTATCTTTCATTAAAAAAATAACAAAAATAGTTTTTTATTATTATTTAATTATTATTTTCGTATTTTAATTAAATCATTTTTTAAAATATTATTTTTTTCACTTTTTTCTAAATTATTCATAAAAATATCCAAAAAATCATAAAATAAAAAATATTGAAAAAAATTTTGTTCTTTTTATAATATTTTTGATTTTAGGAATCAATAGGATTATTAGTTTTTATTTTAAGTTTATTTTAATTATTTTAAATTATTTAAATTTTATTTTTTCTTAACTAATTATTTAGTTTGGGCTTTAAAATGGTCTTTAGGGACATTATTGACAATTTGGTGTTAACCCTAATTTGTTCCCTATATATACATGTGTTGCCTTGTTGGAAAAGAGGGGAGAATGAAAAAACCTAAGAGGAGTGAGTGCCGTTTGCCGTTATTTAGTTTTCTTCTTCATCCATTACTATTGTTTCTTTTTCTTCATCGTTTACCGTTATTTCTTTTCCTTCATCTATTACTGTTGTTTCTTTTTCTTCATCTTTTACCGTTATTTCTTTTTCTTCATCTTTTACCGTTATTTCTTTTTCTTCATCTATTACCGTTATTTCTTTTTCTTTATCTATTACTGTTACGTTTATATATATAATTTTTAAATTGTTAGAGTTTATATATATAAGATTAATTTTTGATCGAATTATGTCGATATGATGTTTGCACATTTGTGTGCATGACGCGTGACATTTGTGTTAGTTCGATCTGGTTGCGATGATCGCATTTTTGTGTGAGCAATAATACTTTTTTTTTGCTTAATTTCTTTTTCTTTGCGATAAATTTTGTTTCGTCCGATTTAGATCTGGTTGCGATGAGCGCATTTCTGCGTTAGCAACATTGTTGGGTTATTTGGCACATTTAAAATTCATTATTGCTTTATTATTATTATTATTATTATTATTATTATTATTATTATTATTATTATTATTATTATTATTATTAGTATTATTATTATCACTATTTATTATTATTATCATTATTATCATTATTATTATCATTATTATTATTATTGTTATCATTAATTTATTAAAACTTGTTATAATATAAAAATCTGTTTTTTAAAATAAATAACATTAACATCTTTTCCAAATTAATATGAAAACCTATTATTTTTAAGAAAAACTTTTTTTTAGATAAATTTAAAATAATAACTAAAATCTTTTTTTAAAATAATAACTAGAACCGTTATTTATTTTATTTTATTATTGTTCAATTCAAATTTCATTATCATATTGTATCTGCTCCTCTCATGTAACCTCGCGAACTTAACAATCGCTCTTTAAATTCTGCCTTTAAATTTCTGCTTGCATGGTTTAAATTATGACATTATCTCTCTGTTTGCATGATTCAATTATCTCACGCGTTTACCATTATTTCTGTCACATTGCACACATCCGAAGGTTAGGTCTAACTGTTTGGCCGCCGCGCCAATAGTCCGTAAAACTTCACACATTCAATTTCAAATCTTCAAACCCTTACAACTACAAACCCTAATTTTCACAAATGCCTCGCCGCAGGCAAGATTACAAAATTACCATTTTACCCCTAGCATTAGGTCAAAGAGCCGCCGCGCTCATTTTAGAGTTTCCTGCCGCGGAATCCCTAACCTAATTTAACCCTAATTACAACTTAACAATTCAACGTAGAAATTTGGAGTTTCTACACTCCGCGTAAGCGTGTCCTTAAGACGTGTTTATTCCCCTTGAGACCTTGACCACAGTCAAGAAGTCTCTAACCTCCCTTTTGAGGGGAACTACGATTACTCTGATTCCACTCCCGTAAGGATACGTAGGCACAAGATGCGATGTCTTGCCGAGTAAACTTAGAATTAACCCCTTAGGTCTATTTTCTCACTTGTAATCCCTTGTACATATACCTTAAGCGAATAAATAAAGCAAAATAGTAAACATCTGAACAAAAGGTTCCTGTAGAGTACTACAGAAGTTTAGGGTGCTAGTACCTTCCCTAAATTTAACCAACCCCCGAACCCTAGATCTTTCCCCGCATTGTGTTTACGATGCAAAATAGGTTTTCCCTCTTTTGACCTTTTCCTTCGGATAAATCAAAGAGCGGTTGTGAATTGAATTGCGATTCAAACTCATTAATAGTTTGTGATCCTATTTCCACCGCAACAACAGGGAATGGAAATGAGACTGTCGTTAACAATGTTGGATTTGGGGACGCCAACCAAGGCGGTGGTAACAACAATGGCGGTAATGGTTTTGGCAACAATGGTTTCGGCTACAATGATCAAGGATTTGATTACGTCAATCAGGACGGGAAATTCAGCTTCAGCACTCAGGGTTTCGGTTATGACGGTTTTGGTAACACTAACCAGGGGTATGGTGGATTTGGTAATATGAATGGTGCTGGGGTGATTCCTGTCAACACTGGGTTTGGACCTGTTAGGGTCAACCAGGGTTTCGGTAACGGGGGACGAGGTCCCTTGATCAATCAACAAGGGTTTGGTCGCAACACTGGTTACGACGGATATGGAAATGGAAATGTGAATTGGGACGAAGACTGCCAGGAGGACGCCTTTTCTGGAAGAGGTGTGGGGTTTGAAGGACTTGTTGATCCTGTGCAGAGGATCAGAATGCTTGAAGAACAGATGAAGGGGGTAGTGAATCAGAAATCCACCGGTTTGGATATGACTACAATAGGCCTGGTACCAGGGTTGAGGGTGCCGTTGAAATTCAAGGCTCCCACTTTTGACAAGTACAAGGGGGACACCTGCCCTAAAGTCCATGTCCGCTCTTATTATAGAAGGATGTCCGCGTACTCAGATGATGAAAGGATGCTCATGCATTTCTTTCAGGACAGCTTGTCAGGACCTTCACTGGAATGGTATATGGGGATGGAGCCCACGCAGATTAAAACCCGGAAGCAGTTGGCTGAGGCTTTCGTGACACATTACAAATATAACAGCGATCTGGCGCCAAACCGGGTCCAATTGCAGGGTTTGTCACAGAAAAACGGTGAAAGCTTTAAAGAGTATGCGCAAAGGTGGCGCGATATGGCAGCGGGGGTGCATCCTCCTTTAATTGAAAGGGAGATGAATGATATGTTCATTGGGACATTTACGGGGGTGTTCTATGAAAAATTGTTTAGTGTGTCATTGAGCAGTTTCTCAGATTTGATTCTTATGGGGGAGATGATCGAAAACGGGATTAAATTTGGAAGGTTCCAAGCAGGTGAGTCTACTTCAGCAGGAGGTGCCAGAAAAGCATTTGGTGGTAGACGGCAGGGTGATACTAGTGTCGTGTTTGGTGGCAGGGGCAGGGGCAGAGGAAGACATCAGTATGTTCAGCCG
This sequence comes from Lathyrus sativus, assembly GCA_963859935.3. NCBI lineage: Eukaryota > Viridiplantae > Streptophyta > Magnoliopsida > Fabales > Fabaceae > Lathyrus > Lathyrus sativus. The sequence goes on from OZ012737.1 coordinate 357,652,311, forward strand.
CAACAGATAGCTAGTGTCATTATCCCTTTTCCTCAACAAGGGCAGCCTCAGCAACAACAACAACAACCACAGCAACAGCAAGGACAGAATCCTGGCCAGAGAAGGGTACAGAATGCGAGACCAAAAAGAGTGTTCGACACACCTCCTTCCACGTATGCAGAACTCCTCCAGACCCTGCTAGGGTTGAACTTGGTTGAAAAGAGGACTTTGGCACCGCCTACAGGGGCGGTACTTCCTTACGGATATGATGCCAACAAGCATTGCGAATTCCATTCCGGGGCACTCGGGCATGATATAGAAGCTTGTCAGGCATTTAAACACAAAGTTCAGGATTTATTGGATAGCAAAGCTATTAACTTTGGACAGGTGGGTCCAAATATCGTACAACAGCCTATGCCCAATCATGGGGCAAACGCCATCCTGACAGAGGAGAATTTGAATTTAGTGATGGATGTCAATAAGCTGAGGACACCGTTGGGTGAGATTAAAAGCAGGTTGCTCAAAGGGGGTGTATTCCCGGGTTGTGATGAGTTTTGCTTGGATTGTTGGACCCAACCAGAGGGTTGTAATGAGTTGAAGCAGGGCATTCAGGCTATGATGGATGAAGGAACCTTGCAATTTGACAGAACCGCGGCTGAAAAGCCTGTAGAGGCGTTGTGTGATGAGCAGAACGATGTTGCGACGGTGACGATTCTGAGGAAAACAATAACGATAACGGCGCCCGCCAGGCGGCCGACAATCACAATTACTAAAGCAGGACCAGTCCCTTTTGAGATTACTAAAGCAGTGTCGTGGACTTACGGGTTGGAGGTATATTGCGATGGTAAGAAAATTGAAGTCAATGGACAACCAGCTGGGGTTGTAGATAATGTTGTCGGAACAGGGGGTATGACCAGAAGCGGAAGAATCTTCACGTCGCCCGAGGTAGAGGCAGAAAGATTAGCCAAGGGTAAAGCCAAGGTAGTTGAGGGTGGTCCTTCTCAGTCGAACAAAAAGGAAACGTCACTTAAGGATGTGGAGGAGTTCATGAGGCTCATTCGTAAAAGTGATTACAAAATCGTGGAGCACCTCCAGCAAACGCCGTCAAAAATTTCCATCTTATCATTGCTGTTATGTTCCGAGGCCCATCGGAACGCCTTGTTGAAGATTTTAGACACGACGTTCGTTCCTCAAGAAGTTTCTGTTAATCAGTTAGAAGGGGTGATGGCGCATGTCAATGCAGGGCACAGTTTGGGCTTCACAGACTTTGATTTGACTCCAAGAGGGCGAGAGCATAATATGGCATTGCATGTGTCAGTAGAATGCCGGGGCACAGTCATGTCCCACGTTTTAGTAGACACTGGATCTTCCCTGAATGTGCTACCAAAGAAAGCCATGATGAAGTTAGACATCAGGGGGATTATCTGCACGCCCAATGACTTAGTGGTGAGAGCGTTCGATGGAACGAGGAGGTCAATTTTTGGATCAATAACATTACCGTTGCAAGTGGGGCCTGAAATATTTGAAACGGAATTCTATATAATGGACATCCAGCCAGCGTATAGTTGTCTTCTTGGGCGCCCATGGATCCGTGCTGCCGGGACAGTCACATCCATGTTGCACCAAAAGCTGAAGTATATGGTTGGGGATAGTGTCGTCACTGTTTGTGGAGAGGAAGACATTCTTGTTAGCCATTTGTCTTCATTCAAATATGTCGAGGTCGACGGCGAAATACACGAAACACCTTGTCAAGCCTTCGAGGGGTTGCGAATCAAAGAAAAAGCTCAGGGTTCCAGCAAGATATCAGATGTGGCAGTGTCATCCTACAAAGAGGCTCAAGCTCTAGTGCAGGCAGGCAAAACCAAGGGCTAGGGGCAGGTATTGGAGATTCCCGTGAAGAATGACAGGTCCGGGCTTGGATATCATCATTCATCGTCAAAATCCTCTTCAGGAGCGCCCAGGTTCAAGGGACCAGTCACGATTACGCCAAGCGGGGTGAGCTTCGAGACTATCAATGCTGTTTCCGATTCTGAAGAAGGAGATAGCGACTGTGATATGGACGCGTGGATCAAGCCAAGCGTGCCAGGACAAAGTCTCTGCAATTGGTCTATTTGGGAAACTGTTCCTGTGACAACTAAACAGTAATGATTTGTTTTCTTAATTGTTGAATAATCCTATGTCCTACCCGGGGCATAGTGATTTTGCTTAGGGCCATTTAGTTATGTACATTACGTTGTTTAATCATGAAATAAAGGCGTTTTTTCATATACAAATATTGTGATCCCTGTTTTTCCGTTTTTGTGTTTTACAATAAAATGGCAATGTGGTTATTCGCTTTGTATGCGTTTCGAAGCATTTAACCATTTCCTTTGCAAGATTACTATTTCAGATGACATCTATGAACCGCCTATGACTCACTTCGACTTCGAGCACCCGGTATTTCAGGCTGAGGAAGAGATTGTTGAAGATGACGACGTACCAGAAAAGTTGACCTGGTTATTGAAACAAGAAGAGAGAATCATTCTGCCTCATGAGGAAGTCATTGAGATTATCAATTTGGGGTCGGAAGAGGTTGTGAGAAACATCCGTATAGGGGCTGCGCTGCAGAGCGACATCAAGCAAAGGTTGGTTGAGATGCTCAAAGAGTACAGTGATATATTTGCTTAGTCATATGAGGACATGCCGGGGTTGGATACGGATATGGTTGTTCACCGTCTGCCGCTGCGAGAGGAATGTCCACCTGTTAAACAAAAGCTCCGAAGAACTAGACCGGACATGGCTGTGAAGATCAAGGAGGAAGTCCAAAAATAGTGGGATGCTGGTTTCCTAGCTGTTACGAAATATCCCTCATGGGTCGCTAATATTGTGCCAGTGCCGAAGAAAGACGGTAAAGTGCGAATGTGTGTAGACTACCGTGATTTGAACAAAGCAAGCCCGAAAGATGACTTTCCACTTCCTCACATCGATGTGCTGGTTGATAACACTGCTCAATTCTCCGTATTCTCCTTCATGGATGGCTTCTCGGGCTATAATCAGATTAAAATGGCGCCAGAAGACATGGAGAAGACTACTTTCATTACTCCTTGGGGAAAATTTTGTTACAAAGTGATGCCCTTCGGACTGAAAAATGATGGGGCAACATATCAACGTGCTATGACGACTCTCTTTCACGATATAATGCATAAAGAGATCGAGGTTTATGTTGATGATATGATTGCCAAATCCCAGACAGAGGAAGAGCATTTGGTTAATCTGCTGAAACTGTTCAAGAGGCTTAGGAAGTTTAGGTTGAGACTGAACCCTAACAAGTGCACCTTCGGGGTGAGATCGGGTAAACTACTGGGGTTTATCGTGAGCAAAAAAGGAATAGAGGTTGATCCTGCAAAAATAAAAGCAATACAAGAAATGCCGACGCCTAAAACAGAAAAAGAAGTGCGTGGGTTTTTAGGGAGGTTGAACTATATCGCCCGGTTCATATCTCAGTTAACTGCGACGTGCGAGCCGTTATTCAAGTTGTTGAAAAAGGACCAGGTTGTGACCTGGAATGAAAATTGTCAAAAGGCGTTCGACAAGATAAAAGAATACTTGCAGGAACCTCCTGTTTTGATACCCCCAGTGGCCGGGAGACCGTTGATTATGTATTTGACGGTTCTTGAGGAAAGTATGGGTTGTGTTCTCGGTCAACACGACGAGACCGGACGTAAAGAGCATGCGATCTACTATTTGAGTAAGAAGTTTACTGACTGTGAGTCCAGATACTCAATGCTCGAGAAAACGTGTTGTGCGCTAGCCTGGGCCGCCAAACGTTTGAGGCAATACATGCTAAATCATACAACCCTGCTAATTTCAAAGATGGATCCAATCAAATACGTGTTTGAGAAGCAAGCACTCTCCGGAAGAATTGCCCGATGGCAGATGGTGTTAACCGAATACGACATACAATATGTCTCGCAAAAGGCTATTAAAGGTAGCGTTTTGTCTGAGTACCTTGCGGAGCAGCCTGTTGAGGACTACCAATCGATGAGGTTTGATTTTCCTGACGAGGATATCATGTACCTGAAGATGAAGGATTGTGAAGAACCGTTGCCGGACGAAGGACCAGAGTTGGGTTCCAAGTGGCAGTTAATATTTGACGGAGCTGTAAATTCCTATGGTAGTGGAATAGGTGCAATTATTACTACTCCTCAGGGGTCGCACATCCCCTTTACTGCCCGATTGACTTTTCCCGTTACTAATAATGAGGCTGAATATGAGGCTTGCATCATGGGTCTGGAAGAAGCTATTGATTTGCGAATTAAGCATCTGGATGTGTACGGAGACTCAGCTCTAGTGGTGAATCAGATTAAAGGATAATGGGAGACACGTCAGCCCAATTTGATACCATATATGAATTATGCAAGGAGATTGTTGTCTTTCTTTGACAAGGTGGAATTGCATCATGTGCCGCGAGCAGAAAATCAAATGGCTGACGCCTTGGCGACATTGTCTTCGATGTATAAAGTTAACTTCTGGAACGAGGCTTCCCGGATTGTTATCTCTCGGCTCGACAGGCCTGCATTCATATTTGCCATTGACGAGGCTCCCGATGGTCAACCCTGGTACTTTGACATTCAGAATTTCTTGAAAAACAAGGAGTATCCAGCTGGGGCATCCAGTCGAGATCAGAAGACTCTCAGGAGATTGGCTGGCAATTTCTATCTGAATCCTGACGGTGTCCTATACAAAAGAAACCACGACTTGGTGTTGCTACGTTGTGTAGACGAGAAAGAGGCGAAGTTGCTCATGGAAGAGATACATGAGGGTACATTTGGTACACATGCCGGTGGGCATGCTATGACGAGAAAATTGCTGCGGGCAGGTTATTACTGGCTAACTATGGAAACAGACTGTTTCAAGTTTGCAAAGAGGTGTCATAAATGCCAAATTTATGTGGACAAGGTCCATGTACCCCCAAGTCCTCTGAATGTGATGTCCTCGCCGTGGCCCTTCTCGATGTGGGGAATTGACATGATTGGCAAGATCGAGCCTACGACATTCAACGGACACCGGTTCATCTTGGTGGCAATTGATTACTTTACCAAATGGGTGGAAGCAGCGTCATATGCCAATGTCACCAAACAAGTGGTCGCCAGATTTATCAAACGAGATATTATCTGCAGATATGGAATCCCTGAGTGGATTATCACCGACAACGGTTCGAATTTGAATAACAAGATGATGAAAGAGTTGTGCCAGAACTTTAAGATTGAACATCACAACTCTTCTCCTTACCTACCCAAGATGAATGGCGCTGTTGAAGCGGCCAATAAGAACATAAAGAAGATCGTCCAGAAGATGGTTGTGACCTACAAGGACTGGCACGAGATGCTACCTTTCGCTTTGCACGGTTATCGTACGACGGTACGCACATCAACCGGGGCAACCCCTTTTTCATTGGTATACGGAATGGAGGCAGTGTTACCGTTGGAGGTTGAGATGCCTTCCTTGAGGGTTTTACGAGATGTCCAACTTGACGAGGCAGAATGGGTTAAAGATAGACTGAATCAGCTCAGCTTAATAGATGAGAAGAGGCTGGCTTCTCTAGCATACGGTCGGTTGTATCAGAGCCGGATGAAGAAAGCATACGATAAGAAGATATGTCCACGAAGCTTTCAGACGGGCGACCTTGTGCTGAAGAGGATTCTCCCGCCACAAACAGATCACAGGGGCAAGTGGACCCCTAATTACGAAGGTCCCTACGTTGTCAGGAAAGTCTTCTCTGGAGGAGCCTTGCTACTATCTACCATGGATGGTGAAGACTTTACGTCTCCTGTGAATTCGGATGCAGTTCAAAAATACTTTGCTTGAAAGTGACCCGCTGGACAGTAAAAAGAGAGTCCAGGCAAAAATAGGGCATCCTGGCGAATCGTAAAAAATGAATAAAAAGGTTCGGGCAAAAGTTAGGGATAAAATTGAAAAGATGTACACCCGCGAAGTCGAAAACCTGTAAAGGGCGACTTCAGCAAAAAAGGGTATCCCGGTGAATTGAAAACCCGCAAAGGGCGATTCACGCAAAAGTTAGGGATTGAAAAAGCAAATGACTGCGGTCCAGATTTGATACAACATTGCTTAGTGGTTTGGGAGTACCTGAGGGTTCGTTTATCCAACACAATCTCTTCCGAAAATCGAATATCGGGAAAGCGCCAGAGTCAGGCGAGTCATAGGAGGATCAGCTCGTGATGTTTGTCTGCACCACGTTGCCGACATGTATCCAAATATTGTTTTGTATTTTTATGCTTTTTGTGCATATATGTATGGGTGTGTGCGTAACTTCCTCTTTTCAGGAGTTGCATCCGATTTACAAAGCTTCGCCTATTTACAGGCCCAATCAATAAAACATGTTATTCAGTATTTGATGTTTGTGCTTTACTGTTTTGTATGTGGAAAACGCCAATGTTCCGATGAACTTGCATGTGCATAACTTTGCTGGCCCTTGTCAATGATTGCTAAAACTTCGAATTGACTGACGTAATGTCGTGGATGCTAACCCGAATAGATTTGGTTGTATAGATTTGTTTTGTCTCGTTTGTGTTTTGCAGGGTTATCGCCCTTGAAGCGGACAATCAGAAAATAGTGGCCCCAACCAGAGGCTCCGGGTGAAGGACTTGACCTTATTTGATGTTATTTCCCAGCAGGTCGCACCTCATCCCCAGAGGTTGAGACGATGATTATCCCTTACCGAAGGAAGGATTAGTTTCCCCAGAAGAGTATCCTCATGGAAGTTGTCCACAGGATATTCCCAGCAAGTCGAAGTCAGTATCCCTTGCAGAGTTTATACTCCCCAGAGAATCGAGTATGTGCACGCTCAATCCCCAGCTGGGAGGATTTCCGCGGCACGTAACCAAGGTGGTAGGGTCAGAAGGATTATCCCCACCGAGGATGGGTTTCTTTCTCCCCACAGGTCGTCATGCTTTCTTCAGGATGATTATCTCCAGCGGAGTGGTAGTTCCGAGTTTGTAAACTGTACCCAGACAGTTGTTTCCCAGAAGGGTTGCTTCTCCCCCCAGTTGAGTTCATCTTCCCAGCAGGTGTTATTCTTTCTTCCAGTGGAAATCGATGTTTAATCTCTCCCCGACAGAGTTGGTTGTATTTTCGGCATTTATTTTTCCAGAATACTTTGCGATACCTGTTCATCCCCAATAGGGTGGTATTTGTCCTCAACAGCCGTGTTGAAGCAAGCTTGTCAGAGCCTTCCCCAGCAGCCTGAACCTGCATTTGCATTTGCATACATTATCATATTTGCATCTACCCAAAAAAAACGCGTAGCATTTCCATGTCGTATGGAGCATTGCGCCATTGCCAAACATATGCATTTTGAAACATAAATCAGGTTGGTTAACCTTTTGCTTTCAGGTGTGTTTCTCAGCAGGAGTATGAAGTTATAGTTCAGATCTATTACCAGATGATCGAGGTCTTTCCGTGAGACATATGATGACACAGTTCTTGTTATCATTCCCCACAGAGTTATTGTTTGAAATTTCTCGTATCCGACCAGCGGAGTGTTTTTCTTCAGGTTTGTTGTCGCGGCAGCATTTCAGGGTTTCATGAATCAAAATTTCAGAAGAGGTCACTTGTTGTCGAAACGGGTGTCGGGCAATTATTTCCAGAATACCCCCATTGGAGTAAGCTACTACCAAGAATAGGAAAGGAAGCTATATCCAAGATGTTTTCCCGTAAGAATCAGGCGGATGAACTTTCCTGTATGAACCAGGCAGATGTGTTATGTTTTCCTGTAAGAATCAGGCGGATGAACTTTCCTGTATGAACCAGGCAGATGTGTTATGTTTTCCCGTAAGAATCAGGCGGATGAACTTTCCTGTATGAACCAGGCAGATGTGTTATGTTTTCCTGTAAGAAGCAGGCGGATGAACTTTCCTATATGAACCAGGCAGATGTGTTATGTTTTCCCGTAAGAATCAGGCGGATGAACTTTCCTGTATGAACCAGGCAGATGTGTTATGTTTTCCCGTAAGAATCAGGCGGATGAACTTTCCTGTATGAACCAGGCAGATGTGTTATGTTTTCCCGTAAGAATCAGGCGGATGAACTTTCCTGTATGAACCAGGCAGATGTGTTATGTTTTCCTGTAAGAATCAGGCGGATGAACTTTCCTGTATGAACCAGGCAGATGTGTTATGTTTTCCCGTAAGAATCAGGCGGATGAACTTTCCTGTATGAACCAGGCAGATGTGTTATGTTTTCCCGTAAGAATCAGGCGGATGAACTTTCCTGTATGAACCAGGCATATGTGTTATGTTTTCCCATAAGAATCAGGCGGATGAACTTTCCTGTATTAATCAGGTAGATGTGTTTTCCCGTATGAAGCATGCGGATGAACCTTTCCGGTATCCAGATAGATGATTCTCCCGTGATAGACAGAGTATGTGAGTTGCGTTCCGATATTGGACAAAAGTATTTTCCCCAAGGAAGTCGCCGTGATTTCCTCGTGTTACTGTCCCCAGTAGAGTCCTCCTCAGAGTCGTTTGTGGGTTTGGACCAACGGAGGTAGCTACTACTGAAGTAGGCAGAGAAACAATATTCAGATAATCTTCCTGTATGGAACAGGCAGATGAACTTTCCTGTATGAATCAGGCAGATGAATTTTCCTGTATGAAGCAGGCGGACGAATGTTCCTATAATCAGGAAGATGACTTTTTCCCATATGAAGTAGACGAATGAGGTTTCCTGTGTTCAGACAGATGACGTGCCTGTAGGGATGGGCAGATAAATTCCTTGTGATTAAACAGAAATGTTTCCCCAGCAAAGTCGTCAGGATTTTTTTTGTGTCAATGGAACATAGCGTCCTAACGTGGAAAAAGTCTTATCCCCGCGGTGATAGAATCTTTTTCGGGCTGATGAAAATAATCCCCAACACGGTCGCTAATTGATTAGTTCGTTGCCGTAACAACCGGATCCAGTCAGCAGATGTTGTTTTCCAAGCAGTTTGTGCAGTTTATTTCTGCGGTTGGCAAATCTCTGGGTTCTTGGTATTCAACCGTCTCGTACCTCGACTGTTTGAAGGTCGTTCGCTCTTCACCCAGTCGGGTCCAAGTCGTTTGAATAGGGGCAGCTGTTGCGCCCTAAAATTTGCTCAACCTATTTCACCTAGTTTATCTTTCAATTGCATTATCATTTTGCATAGCTACATCATGGGTATAGCCTAATCATTTGCATATCATAACATAGAAAGTCATCTAACAAGGGATCAAGTGCCATTCTTATCTAAAGAAGCACATTAAGAGGCCTTATTCAAGCTGAAGAATATCTAAGTCATCAAGAAATGGGTTGAAGCTTTGAGAAGATTTGAATGTCAACAAGTGGATTTCTCTCCTAACTTGAGGTGTATTGAGGGTCATCAATGGGGTATGAAGCATGGAATTCATGGATTGAGATGTTAAAATATGTGTATGGATGAGTCAAGATCAAGTTCAAGAAAATCAAGAGTGGTTGGAGGGGTTTGAGACAGGGTTCCTAGGGTAAAATCCCCTGTATAAGCATTGAACTTCCAAGCCATACAAGTCCAAATACAAGTTTCAAATGGATTCTTGGTCAATATGAAACTTGTAGAGCTTCTCAATAGATTTAATTTGAGTACTAGAAGTCTTCAAGAAGATTTGTAGAACTTAAGTTATGGTTCTTGCAAGTTATGGGTCATCAGAGGACACTGAAATTTATCTGTGAAAGTCACTTGACTTCCAAGCATCTTTTGCCCATCAAGGAGTTTTCAAATGGATTCTTGGCCAACATAAGAATTGTAGGGATTGATCTTAGCTTTAACTTTAGTACTAGAAGTCCTCAAGAAGATTTGTGGAACTCAAGTTATGGTCTTGGCAATCCAGGGGTATTTTGGGAAAGTTAAATTATAGGTCATTTTCTAACATAGGTCAAAATCTCTATCTTCCACTCCTCAAATGGAAAAATGTTCAACATGAGATGTGCTTAAAATGATGTTTTGGGGCTAGGTAAGAAGTCATGAGAGCTTGGAAGAGCTTGTATCACAAAATTACAAAAATGGCCTAAAATAAGGATGGATTTTAAATGAACCAAAGAGGAAAATTGAGATTTTGAGCTATAGGTCCAAACCAGTCCATATGACATACCAAATTGATTGGGAAACACATTTTGGACACAATGACATTTACACATTTTTGAGTTGAGGGATAATTCCATGACTTCCTTTGTAAAGTGGTTACTTACACCATAAGTAACATATGCAAAACCACTCTTTAGAGCATGACCAAGGCCTTAACCCTTGCTAATCCCTCCAATATGTCATCTAAGGAGAAATTGGATCAGAATGAGGTGCAAATGCAAGCTGTTATATGAATTGTCATGAGAGTAGCATGAGATGAGATTTCCATGGCATGAGATATTGAACTTCTCATTGGATCAATCCAGAAGGTTCTAGAGCTTTCATACATGCTCTATATAAGTATTAGAAGAGCTTCAGAGCATTGGTTGGTGGAAATTGAGGGAGAATTGAGAGATTGCATTCTGAATTTTCATCTTGCAAAGCAGAATCGGTTACAGCATTTTGATCCATTTCAATCCATTCTTTTGTATTCAATAGCTTCCTCTTGAGTGTGCGAGTGATTCTAGATAGAATTCAAGCCAAGATTGCTGCAGAATCGTGAGTTGGCATATGGAGTTCATAGCTTGCAATTGAAAATCGCATCTGGTGATTCAAGAAGTTTCAATCCATTTCTTTGCATACAGAAGTTCCCTTTGGTGTTAGTGAAGCAATCTGGAGATTCTTGAGGCTTGATTTGGAGGTTTTATCACTCTGTTCATCCAAGATTTGCAGGTATGTAAAATTCATTCTATGGCTTGATGTAGGTATAATTGTTAGGTTTTAGATAGTTATACGTGTTATAGATGATGGCTAGGTGGTTTCTGGTACATAAATTTGAAGATTAGAGACCAAATTAGGTTGAGCCGGATTTCTTGTGAGAATCGTATCTTGCAGTTCTTGGAGGTTTAAGCTTAGTTGAACGGTTAGAATTACTCAGTGTGAGGTGTAGTTGATCCTAGGCTTTTCAATTTTGAGTTTGGTGAGAATTTATGTTTGAGCATTTTCTGAACATCTATTTGTGTTTTGAGAGTGAGGAGGTTTCAATACAATTGGATGATATGGTTGAGTTCCTCGTGGAAAGACGATTTGAATGATGTATTTAGGTTAGGGTTTTGGTGAGGATTAAGAGAATTGATGATTGGGGACGACGGTGGCTCCACCTCCGGCCACCGTCTGGTCATGGTTCCCTCCAACCTTTTGAATTGGGGAAGACGACCTAGGGACCCTTAGATCATAGGAGACCTTTAACCAAATCCTGATCTAACGGCCAAGATGCGTGGAAAATTTGTGAAGGAATTCTGAGAGAGGATGATACGCACCGTTTCATTAAAACGCATGCTTTGGGCCTAAGTGTATTAGTTGCTAATCCCACCCCAGTTTGAAGGCTCATTGATAAACCAACGTGGCTGTGTTGCTATTCATACCAAGACTTTTCCATTTTCCATCTGATTTTTCATTTTATTTTCTGAAGTGATGAGCCTAGCGCGCGCTTCCTATTCACACCCCCATATGGGGCCATCTCTGATATTGAACTGACATCAGTTTCTATTTGTCACGCCTATTTCCCATTTTCATTTTATTTTCTCATCATTTTTATGGTTTTGACATAGTTAATAAAAAATTCACAATAAATTGAAAAAAGATCATTTTAGGGTGAGGATTTTTTCCTTGTTTTCCTTAGGGTTTCTAGAATTTAATAAAACAATAAAAACATTATTTCATGCATTTTTATATTTTTTGGTATATTTTACAATTTTATTGATTTTATTTTGCATTTGTTTGATACCTTATTTTTCTGAATTTAGTATGAGAGATTGGTGCATGATTTTTGATTGATTCTTGTGAGGTCGATTAGGTTAGGGAAGCATGTACCCTTAGAAATTTTATCACATTTTTTTGAATGAAATTTAGGTTAGTTTTGAATAATGAACTTTAGGGTGCTAGGATTAGGGTTTTACAACACTTAGGTGTAGTTTAGGGCATAGTTTGGAGACTTAGGGTTTGATTTACGCCTTGGAGTTTATGTAGGGTATAGGGTATATAGTTAGGTTCCCTTAGAAATTAATATAGGATTTTATGATGAGTATCACTATTTTATTTGATTTTTGCAACTTGTATGATGTTTGTGTGTTTCCCCCTTGGGCATTTGGCTTGTTTGCTTGGTTTGGGCTATTCTAATTGGTCTTGGGGCTTGCGTTTTTCTTGTTGGAGCTCATGAAGAAATTGTATATGATTGGAGACAAAGGATGGAGCTTGGAGCATGAAGATTCTTATCCTTGAAGATTGCTTTTGAAGACTTAGGAGATAGGAAACATAGGGAGAGCTTTAGATTAGATTGATTTCTTCTTGCAAACATAGAAGGCATCTTGTGCTTCTATTCCTCCCTATGACATAAAGTCATTTTAAAGTATTCACATCCTTCCTTTGGAGGGATAAGTGACATACTTAAGAAGTAGAACTTTGAGGGAACCTTTCCCCTACAGTGCTAAGTGCTTATAGGCTTCCTTGGGTTGTCAATAAGCTGTTTGGCATTTCAATTTAATCTGATAATTGATTCTCTTCTGGAGTGGTGGAATTGAAGATGGGAACTTATAAAGAATGGAGTTCATTGAATATTGGTGAAGATAAAGCCTATACCTGTCAAAGAGAGTTATCTGTTGAAGTTAGGGTCCTGCTGCTGTTTGAAGCTGTTTATTTGTTGGGGTTCAGTGCTTGCCAGAGTTTGGAAGTTTTGAAGACAAGAGCTTATCTAAAGCTTGAAGATCATTGAAGATTGGAGATGGGGTCTTACTTGAAAGGGTTATTGTCAACTTTTTGCTGTTAATCAACTGTAGCTGAAAGAGCTGGTGTTGCTGTCAAAGCTGGTGTTGGGTTTTATTTCTTTTTCTGTATTGTCTGTTGGCTTGTTCAGCTTGCCCCTTAGGTTTGAAGTGAAGCTATTTCACTTTGCCTATTGTTTTCCCAGGTTCGAGGTTGAGTGGGACTCCCTTGCCTCGCTTGTACTGTTGCATCTCATGCATGTTTACTGCTTACTGTATATATCTGTTTCTTTTCTGTTTATCCCCTAGGATCTCTGATTTCCTCTGTGCAGGAGGGAATCATGACAGACATTAGGTTTTAACCCATGCATGACAACATTAGGTTAGTTTTCATTCCCTTTTCAACCCTAGGCTTTTTTAGAGCTTCTCTCTCTTCTTATCTCCAAACAACTCAAAAATACGGTAATAAGGTTAATCGATGTCGTACGTTACGAGCCTTAAGATATTCGAGAAAGGGTTGCTGGAGAGCTTCTTTCCAGTAGTCTGGCTGCTTAGTGTGGCACCCTTTGGGTGACACGCGACATAGTCACTCCCAAATCATAGTCTCTAGTGCGTCAGAGATTGCAAACAAACTAAAAAAACACTTCTTGCGTAAAAGACTGAAAACCAATCAAAACGTCATTTTTGTCCGCTTGGACTCTTAATCAGAAGAAAACCTTTTTCAGAAGGATAAAAGATAAACAGACAGACTCGTGTCGTACGTAGCCCGAACTACGTTTGCTCTGATCTTTCATGCTGTATGAAAGTACGTAGGCATAGGATGCCGTATCCTAGCGAGCAACCTTCCCCTCCTTTCCTGTAGGTAGGCGAACTACGTTGACTCTGATTTCTCGTTCCAGACGGGAATACGTAGGCATAAAGTGCGGTACTTTGCCGAGTCATTTTCTTTTCCTTTTAACCCAGACCTGTAGAATAGATAGAATAACAATCCGTATTAGAAAACAAGCGTGGATCCTGTCGAGTACGGCGAACGTGAGGGGTGCTAATACCTTCCCCTTGCGTAATCGACTCCCGAATTCAGGATTTGGTTGCAACGACCATTCCTTTCCCGTCTTTGAGGTAGGTTTACTTCGAGCATTTCCTTTCCCTCCGTTGGGATAAATAACGCACGGTGGCGACTCTTCTGTTTAGCCGGCGCCGATTTTCGCAGTAGCGACACTATGTTCTGAAGTGCATAGGACTGCACTGTTGAGAATATTGAATACTGCTTATGTGCCGCAAGAAATTTCAGTTAATCAACTCGAAGGGGTTGTTGCACATGTAAATGCAGGGAACGGTTTGGGGTTTACAGACCTGGATTTGACGCCAAGGGGCAGGTACCATAATTGTGCGTTGCACATATCATTAGAATGATGGGGGCTGTTATGTCTCATGTACTCGTGGATACAGGATCATCCTTGAACGTACTTCCGAAGAAATCCCTAATGAAGCTGGACATGCAGGGATTGATTTGCACACCAAGTGATTTGGTGGTGCGCGCTTTTGATGGTATCCGAAGATCCATGTTCGGAGAAGTGACATTGCCCATTCAGGTGGAACCAGAAGTATTTGATGTAGTGTTCTACATTATGGACATCCAACCTGCCTACAGTTGTTTATTAGGCCGTCCATGGATTCATTCAGCAGGAGCTGTGACCTCCATGTTGCATCAAAAGCTAAAGTATATGGTTGGCGGTAGTGTTGTTACGGTGTGCGGAGAAGAGGATATAATGGTCAGTCACTTATCATCCTTCAAGTATGCCGAGGTGGACGGAGAGATACACGAAACCCTTTGTCAGGCTTTTGAAACAGTCAAGATTAAAAATAAATCTCCTGTTATGAGAAAAGCGCCGGAAGTTGCCATGTATTCTTTTAAAGAGGCCCAAGCTGCAGTGCAGGGTTGGGGCTAGGTATTGGAGATCCCCCACAAGCAAGACAAGTTTGGTTTGGGGTACCGCCCATCATTTTCTTCATCCTCGTAGAGTGCGCCGCGCTATAATGGACCTGTGTAGTTCACTAAAGGAGGAGTTATCTTCGAAAGGATCAATATTGTGTCAGACAAAGAGGGAGATAGTGATTGTGATATGGATGCTTGGATCAAGTCTTGCACTCCAAGACAAAGCCTACGCAACTGGTCTATTGAAGAATTCATTCAAGTGACAACAGAACAGTAATGCTTTGTTTTTCCCGATTATTGTACTACCCTATGTTCTACCCGGAGCATAGCGGTATTTTGTTTTAGGGCCTTATTGTTTATGTTTGAACATTGCTTTATCAATTAATCAAAGGGCGTTTTTCTCATTCAAATTTTGTGATCCTTGTCTTCCTTATTTTTGTTTCTCACAATAAAATGGCAATGTGGTTTGTACTCATTTGCATATCATTTGAAACATTTAACCATTTTTTATTGCAGGATTCCTATTGCAGATTACACCGATTCAGAACCTCCTATGACTCGCTTCGACTTCGATCAACCAATATATCAAACTGAAGAAGAGATTGATGAAGATGAAGACTTGCCTGAAGAGCTAGCTAGACTCTTGAAACAAGAAGAGAAGATCATTATGCCTCATCAGGAGGAAATCGAGGTTATCAATCTGGGTTCTGAAGAAGTTGTCAGAAACGTCGGATAGGGGCTGCACTGCAGAGTGACATCAAGCAAAGACTGATTGAGATGCTTCGAGAGTATAGTGACATCTTTGCTTGGTCGTACAAAGATATGCCCGGGCTTGACACTGATATAGTGGTTCATCGCTTTCCGTTGTGCAAAGAGTGTCCGTCGGTCAAGCAGAAGCTTAGAAGGACAAGACCAGATATGGTTGTAAAAATCAAAGAAGAAGTCCATAAGCAGTTGGACGCATGATTTTTAGCCGTGATAACTTACCCTCTGTGGGTCGCCAACATCGTACCTGTACCTAAGAAGGATTAGAAGGTACGGATGTGCATAGATTACAAAGATTTGAATAAGGCGAGACCAAAGGATGACTTCCCGCTCCCTCACATTGATGTATTGGTTGACAATACTGCTCAGTACTCCGTATTTTCCTTCATGGATGGTTTTTCCGGTTATAATTAGATAAAGATGGCACCGGAAGATATGGAGAAAACTAAGTTCATTACACTGTGGGGGACGTTCTATTACAAGGTAATGCCTTTTGGGTTGAAAAACGCAGGGGCAACCTACCAGCGGGTTGTGGTCACTTTGTTTCATGATATGATTCATCATGAGATTGAAGTCTATGTTGATGACATGATAGCAAAGTCGCAAACGGAGGAAGAGCATCTGGTCAACTTGTTGAAGCTGTTTGAGAGGCTCAGGAAGTTCATATTGAGGTTGAATCCATATAAGTGCACTTTTGGAGTTCGTTCCTGAAAGTTATTGGGGTTCATTATCAGTGAAAAAGGAATCGAGGTCGATCCTGCAAAAATAAAAGTTATACAAGATATGCCAGCGCCGAAAACAGAAAAGGAGGTCCGTGGTTTCTTGGGGAGATTAAACTACAATGCTCAGCTCATATCTCATCTCACAATCACGTATGAACCAATGTTTAAATTGCTAAAGAAAGATTAGGCGGTCGTCTGGAATGAAAATTGTCAAAAAACATTTGATAAGATAAAAGAATACTTGCAGGAGCCTCTGATACTGATACCCCCAGTGGCTAGAAGGCCTTTAATCATGTACTTAATGGTTCTTGAGAATAGTATGGGTTGTGTTCTTAGTCAACACGATGAGACTGGAAGGAAACAGCATGGGATCTATTATCTGAGTAAAAAGTTCATAGACTGTGAGTCTCGTTACTCAATGCTCGAGAAAACGTATTGCGCCCTTGCTTGGGCTGCCAAATGTTAGAGACAATATATGCTTAATCATACAACCATGCTGATTTCGCAGATGGATCCGATCAAGTATGTCTTCGAGAAGCAAGCACTTTCAGGAAGAATTGCCAGGTGGCAGATGGTATTGACAGAGTACGATATACAATATGTTTCCCAAAAAGCTATCAAGGGAAGTGTCCTGTCAGAATACTTTGTTGAACAGCCAATCGAAGACTATCAATTGATGAAATTTGAATTTCCTGATGAAGACATCATGTTCCTCAAGATGAAGGATTGTGAAGAGCCATTACCCGACGAAGGTCCAGAGAAAGGTTCTCAACGGCAGATGATATTCGACGGCGTTGTCAACTCCTATGGTAGTGGAATTGGGGAAATCATTACAAATCCTCATGGCACTCATATTCCCTTCACTGCCAGGTTTACATTCCCTTGCACTAATAATAAGCCGAGTATGAAGCGTGCATCATGGGTCTGGAAGAGGCTATTGATTTGAGAATCAAGAATTTGGATGTATATGGCGATCCAGCGCTAGTGGTTAATCAGATCATGGGAGAGTGGGAAACTCTTCAGCCAAATTTAATTCCTTATAAAGACTATGCAAGGAGGTTGTTACCCTTCTTTGATAGGGTAGAGTTTCACCATGTGCCGCGAGCAGAGAATCAGATGGCAGATGCTTTGGCAACGCTATCTTCGATGTATAAAGTGAATTTTTGGAATGATGCTCCAAAAATAGTCATCTATCGCCTTGACAGGCCCGCTTTCGTATTCTCCATTGAGGAAGCTGCGGATGGCAAGCCATGGTTTTATGACATACAGAACTTCCTCAAGAAGCAAGAGTATCCGCCACGGGCTTCGACTCAAGATATGAAGATGCTAAGGAGGTTGTCTGGTAACTTTTATCTAAACCCAGATGGTGTGCTTTACAGAAGGAACCATGATTTGGTGTTGTTGAGATGCGTGGATGAAAAGGAAGCAACGTTGCTTATGGAAGAAGTCCACGAGGGTACTTTCGGTACACATGCCGGCGGACATGCCATGTCTCAGAAGTTGTTACGAGCAGGGTATTATTGGTTAACCATGGAGTCAGATTGTTTTAAATTTGCAAAGAAATGCCATAAATGTCAGATTTATGCCGACAAAGTTCATGTACCGCCATGCCCATTGAATGTTATAGCGTCCCCGTGGGCCTTCTCCATGTGGGGCATTGACATGATTGGCAAGATTAAGCCAACCGCATCCAATGGTCATCATTTTATCTTCGTCACTATTGATTACTTCACCAAATGGGTTGAGGTAGCCTCGTATGCCAATGTCACAAAGCAAGTCGTAGCCCGGTTCATAAAGAAGGACATCATCTGTAGATATGGAGTACCCGAGAAAATCATTACAGACAATGGTTCGAATTTAAATAACAAGATGATGAAGGAATTGTGTCAGAATTTCAAAATCGAGCATCACAACTCATCTCCCTATCGTCCAAAGATGAATGGCGCTATTGAAGCGGCCAACAAGAATATCAAGAAGATAGTGCAAAGGATGCTTGTCACTTACAAGGATTGGCATGAGATGTTTCCCTTTGCTCTTCACGGTTATCGTACTACGGTATGTACATCAATCGGGGCAACTCCTTTCTCGCTGGTATAGGGTATGGAAGATGTCCTACCATTGGAGGTCGAATGGATAAAGAATAGATTGAATCAGCTTAGCCTGAGGGATGAGAAAAGGCTAGCATCTATCGCACACGGTCGGCTGTATCAGAGCCGGATGAAGAAAGCTTTCGACAAGAAGGTGCGTCCTTGGAGCTTTCAGACGGGCGATCTTGTGTTGAAAAAGATTCTCCCACCATAATCAAATCACAGGGGAAAATGGACTCCCAACTATGAAGGTCCATATGTCGTTCGAAAGGTCTTCTCCGGAGGAGCCTTGTTGTTAATCACCATGGATGGCGAGGATTTTACATCCCCTGTGAACGCAGACGCAGTTAAAAACTACTTTGCTTAAAGAGACTCGCTAGAAAGAAAAAAGAATATCCAGGAAAAAATTGGGCATCCCGGCGAACCATAAAAAAGAGAATGGGTTCGGGAAAAAATTAGGGATAAAAATGAAAAGATATAAACCCGCAAAGTCGAAAACCTGAAAAGGCGACTTTGGCAAAAAAGGTTATCCCGGTGAATCAAAAACCCGAAAGGGCGGTTCAGGAAAAAGTTAGGGATTGAAAAGCAAATGACTGCGGTCTGCGTTGGAACTTCATTGCTTAGTGGATAGGGAGGACCCGAGGGCCATTTATCTGAATCAATCTCTTTTGAAGACGAAGCGTCAGGAAAGTATCAAGGTCAGGCAAGTCATAGAGGGATCAGCTCATGGTGTTTGTCTGTGCCACATTGCCGACATTTCTGTACACTTCTGTATATTTTTGTGCATATCTATATTGTTTTTGCGTAGCTTCCTCTTTTCAGGGGTTGCATTTGTTGTAAAACTTTGCCTATTTACAGTTCATTTATCAATAAACATATGTTATTCAGTATCTTGTTTGCTTGGTTTTAACTCTTACTGTTTTGTTTGTGAAAAGCGCCCAATGTTTTTATAAACTCACACATATATAAACTTGCGGGCCTTGGCCAGTAATTGTTAAAACTTTGAATTAATTGAACAACGTCACGAATGATGACTGAGATAGTTCTGTTGCGTAGGATATCTTGTTTGTTTGTTCAGTTTTGCAGGGTCGTTACCCTTGGGGCAAAGAGATGTGGATGAAATTCGTTTTATTTCTAGCCAGAGTCTATTCCCCGGTAAGCGGAGTATGCATCTCTATCCCCAATAGAGTTTGTATGCAGTTTGAGTGAGCAGGTAGTGTGTATGCTTTCCTTTGGCAATCGGTGCATATTTAATCCCCACAAAGTGCATGTTCGTACGTACTCCCCAGTGAGTCATGATTGGATTTTTCTCCCCACTAAGTAAGCTACAACCAAGGTAGGTTCACTTCCAGCTGAGTAGTCCCCGGCAGGCTGGGAGGAATTTTGTTACCCCGGCATTTTCTTTGTAGGAAGCCAGCGATGGCCCGTTTCCTCGGTATAAGTCCAATTGTAATTGGCATGAGTAGGTTGTTTCCCCGGCAGGGTGGTTTCCGTATCTCTAGCATTTATTCTATTGATTCAGATCCGTTGCATCTGCATGCGTGCATAGCATCTACCCAAACACGTAGCATTTCCATTTCGTATGGAGCATTACGCCATATTCAAACATAGTCATGTGAAACATAGGCCAGGTTGTTATCTCTTTGTTTCAGGTGTATCTCCAGAGGTTTGATCTTTTTCCCCTTGGTATCCAGACCATGGAAATTTCTGGTAGCCCGCACGGTATCTAGACCCCGGCTTATATCATTCCCCAGTAGTGTCTTCAGATCTCAGCGGATCATGTTGTTTTAAACTCATCTGGTATCCTGACCTTGATGAGTATTTATGATGAATTCTTTAGTCCGTCGAATGTCCAGACTCCGGTCCATGCCCAACTGATGGGGTTTTCCTTTTTTCCGTGGAGTATCCAGACTCCGGTAAAGATGGTTGTGGTATCCAGACCACGACGATTGATATTATTGTGTTTTTTCCGTCGAGTATCCAGACTCCGGTGAAGACAATGTGGTGTTTAGACTTTAATGGGTATATTTGTGATATTTTCCCTTCGTCCGTTGAGTATCCAGACTCCGGCAAATTTCCAATGCGTGATGTACTTCTTAGCCCTGTATGGTATCCGGACCATGGCAGTTCGTGATGTGATCCATTTTGTTTGTTGAGTATCCAGACTCCGGCAATTTGAAATGGTATTCTTAAAACTCCAGCGGTATCCAGACCCTAATGAGTGTTTCTTCGTCCGTTGAGTATCTAGGCTCCGGTCAAATTTTGTTGGGCGTTCAGGCTCCGGCTTCTCTGTTGAGTATCTAGACTCCGGTGAATTTTCAAATCAGGACGTATTGCTTTTTCCGTCGAGTATCCAGACTCCGGTAAAGTCAAGTGGGTATCCAGACCTTGATAAGTTTTGTGGTTGTACTCCTTCTCCGTTGAATATCCAGATTCTGGTGAATTTGCAAATGGTGTATGCTGTTGTCCATTGAGTATCCAGACTCTGGCAAGTTTCATATGGTGATGATCTTCTTTATCTGTTGAGTATCCAGGCTCCGGTCAATTTCGTTGAGCATCCAGGCTTCGGTTTATTTTCGTTGAGCATTCAGGCTCCAATTTATTACGTTGAGTATCCAGACTCCGACCGATTTCCAATATGTGGTAATTTCTCTTGTGCATTGAGTATCCAGACTCTGACAAATTTTTCGTGATTCCATTTTTGTTGAGCATCCAGGCTCCGATTTATTACGTTGAGCATCTAGGCTCCGGCTTTTGCGTTAAGCATCCAGGCTCCGGTTTATTACGTTGAGTGTTCAGACTCCGGAAAATCTCCAATTCGGGATGAATTCCTTATTTCATGTCGAGCATCTAGGCTCCGATTTCTCCGTTGAGTATCCAGACTCCGGTGAATTTCCAATTCGTGATGTAATGTTTTGTTTGTTGAGTATTCAGGCTCCGGTCAATTTTCATCGAGTATCCAGACTCCGATAAATCCCCAGTGAAGTTGCTTATCACGTTGAGCATCCAGGCTCCGGTTATTACGTTGAGCATCCAGGTTCCGGTCCTTACGTTGAGTGTTCAGACTCGGGCAAATTTCATTGAACTATTTTGTTCGTTGAATATCCAGATTCCGACAACTTGAAATGTTACTTTTCAGACCATGACACAGTTTTGATCGACGAGTTCATCTTATTATTTTCCCCAAGCAGAGTTACTTGGTTAAGTTTCTCCTTTCTCCCTGTCAGAGTTGCTCGGTTAAGCTTCTCTTTTCCCCAACGGAGTATGTTTGTGATCAGAGCAGTTATCTCTAAAGATTTCATCCCCAATCAGAGTTTGCAGTTTATTTCTGCGGTTGGCAAATTTTCGGGTTCTTTGGTATTCAACCGTCTTTTACCTCGATTGTTTGAAAGTCGTTCGCTTTTCACTCAGTCAGGCCCAAGTCGCTTGAATAGGGGCAACTGTTGCACCCCAAAATTTGCCCAACCTTTTTCTTGGCTTGGCTTTTGTTTCATTACATTTTGTTGCATTATTGCATTGCATAGCATTTGTTCTCAATGCTAGGTATCGAGGTTTTCCTGTGGCTCAGAATTCACTCTCAGTGCAAGCATTCAAAGCAGCGAGTATCACGCGACATTTATTTTGCCCAGTGGTCGAGCGACCGATTTTATTTTTGTTTTGCAGGTTATTTTCAGCCAAGAAAGTAGCATTCAGGCTATCGTGACCAGTCTCATGGTTACAACGTTCCAGAACACATTCCAGAAGCTTAACAGGGTTCGAAACAACAAGAAACAGGCAAACGAACGGATTACCCTCCAAAAGGCGCTAGAATTCAAATGAAGGTGTTAATCGGTTAACGCATATGGTTAACCGATTAACCAATGAAAAATCAGCCCAGATTCAAAATTTTAAAGGGGTTAATCGATTAACCTATATGGTTAACCGGTTAACAAATATGATTTTTTCCTCTGTACGTGATTTTTCAATGCAGAGCCATTTGGGGTCCAATTTTGGTCATTTGGAAATTCATTTTTGCACTTGGGAAGGATCTAGAACCATTTTGAAATTTGGATTAGTTTTCGAATTAATTCAATTCCCTCCAAAATCCCACTCCTAATTCCATTCCAAATTTTCCAATCCACACTCCAAACCTTGCTTTGGATCCAAGCCAAAAGAGTACTTAAGTGAATCACTCCAAACCACACTCATCTAACTCTCATAATTCCCATTTCAAATTCATAATTCTCTCTCAATTCTCTCTCAAGTTCATCATTTCCTGAACCCTCACCAAAGCTCTTCATCCACTGAATTAATTGATTCTTCATTGGAATCCATTAATTCTTGAGCTTAAACCTTCATCTATTATCTCCATTGGACCAGTTTCATCATTCAAATTTCGTGCAAATTTAGATTTGAAATTTGAAGTGAAGTTAGAAGTGATTATTTGAAGCAATTTGGCTTAATCTTGAAGGATCTCCATCTCTACTACAAGGATTAGCTTGGATCTTGAAGTATTCCGGGTTTCTTGCTTCGATCTACTCATTTCTAGCAAATCCATATCAACCGAAGCAAATCTTCGCTTCGTAGGTTGGAAATTCTTGATCTGATTCTGTTTTTAGCTTAATTGCATGTTCATCATGATGATTTTCATTTTTGATTGATTTGCTGCATTTTGATTCATATGATCTGTGTTAATGTTGTTTGGATATGTATACATGCTGTTTGAATCATGATTTGATGATTTAATTTCGTGATTAAGTGATTATGTGATCATTGGCATGTTTGCAGAAGTGATAAGCTGTTGAAAAGTGATTCTGCTTTGTTGTTTTCTACTGTCAACACAGTGTTAATCGGTTAACGCATATGGTTAACCGATTAACCATTACAAATTTCCAGATTTTTCAAAGTTTTCAAAGCGTTAATCGGTTAACGCATATGGTTAACCGATTAACCAGTTCAAAATTTCAAAATTTTCAAACGTTAACAGTGTGTTAACCGATTAACCCTAGGGGTTAATCGATTAACACTATGCTGGCAGGCGTATTTTGCTACTTTATTTGATTGTTCGCATATCGTTTCACTTCGAATATTCATAAACTGATATGATGCATTAGGAATGAAATGTTTTTGATGTTTTCCAGTGTTTGTGTTTGGTTGATCATGATTCGGTTGATACTTGTGCTCATTTTCCACTTGAATGCATACTTATGGATGTGGTTCAAAGTTGATGATCTCTTTGCATGTTCGTTTGCTTTCATCTTTTTTGCGCTTCTTCCATGTTTGCATCATTCTTGCATCGCTGTTGAGGTCGAGACGAGCTTGTGGTAGCTGCTGCCCCACACATTTTTCCTCCCTCCCATCATTCTAAGTGTTGCATTTTCATAGTTGCATCTTTCACTTGTGATTGAATTTACTTGGTGCTTTCTTGTGCTTTTTACCATGATCTCCATAGGGTTCCTAGTCCCTCCGTTTAGGATGGGAGTAGGAGAGACATTAGGTGTTCAATCCAAGCATGATAACATTAGGTAGTTCCCTTTTGCATCCCAACTCTAAGTCCACTTTCCATGACAACTTTTAGGATGGGCGTAGTCTCCCTTTAGTAGGTCCTCTCTCTTCTTCTCTTCAAACACTCATAAAACACATAATAAAGAATAACAAATGTTGTACGCTACGAGCCTTAAGCTACTTGGGGAATGGTGATTGAGTGGCTTCCTCTCAATTGCCTAGAGTGTTTAGTATACACCTTTTGGATGATATGCGACGCATTCGCTCCTAGGTCATAGTCTCTAGTGCGACATGAGTTACAAATCAAATTCAAAACACTTCTTCTCTAAAAAACAGAAAAACACTTCAAATCTTTTTCATCCTTCGGGATTTTAATCGAGGAAAATCTTTTAAGATAAAAGAGTGTTGTTAACTCTTAGTTCTACCGCAAACGGTAACGCCTATGTCTTCAATGGTCGAGCTGCATACACCAACTGCTAGAACTACTTGTTAACCCTACTCGGGCCTAAAAAACTTTGTAACCAACCTGTGGTCTTTTTAGCCCGAACTACGTTTGTTGTGATTTTTCATACCAGATGAAAGTATGTAGGCACAAGACACGATGTCTTAGCAAGCAACCTTCCCCCCTTTTCACCCGTAGTTGGCCGAACTACATTGACTCTGACTTTCCCATTGCACGAGGGAATACGTAGGCACAGAGCGGTAATGCTCTGCCGAGTTTCTTTTCATTTCATTTGTCCTAGACCTTTAGCGTAGATAGATGATCACCCTTTTAGATAGACAACAAAGTATGGATCCCGTCGAGTACGACGGACGTGCGGGGTGCTAATACCTTCCCCTTGCGTAACCGACTCCCGAATCCAGGACTTGGTTGCGATGACCTCGTCTTTTCCCTTTTCGTCAGGTTTTTTCCGATCATTTCCTTTCCCTCTCTTTGGGATAAATAACGAAAGGTGGCGACTCTTCTGTTTTCCGCCGGGTGTTTTTCGCAGTTGCGACAGCTGGCGACTCTGTTGGGGATTCTGGTTCCCTGTGCGAGTCAATCCTAGCGATTGTCTGTTTATCTTTTGGGTGTTATATATATGTGCTTTATTTACTTTCGCATTTTAATTTCCGCATTATATCATTATTGTTGTGCTGTGAGGAGGGGGTGTTCCATTGAGAGATAAGCCAGACCCAGGCCTGAGTACACACCTAGCATTAGTAGGGGAGAGTAGTGGTGGATGTGCTTGCTTTGCTCGTACTAGTTCATCATGAAATTCGCGCTCACACGAGACTCTCTTTGATGATTTTCTTTCTGGCCCTTTGGGCTCGAAGGGATTTTGGATCTGAGGGTTGTCAACTCTGGGGACCGATCATTTGTGAGTCAGCTAAGTGAGGCCTCTTCAAGAGATTATGATGCTAAACCAGAAATGGTGAACGTATCATCATTTCTTGAAAGTATGTCGCGCTGACAAACGCATAGGATGTCGAACCTTATCAGTGGATAGGTCCATACTTGTGAGAGGGATTGGGTTGTGCAGGAAACCTTGGCTTTCAGATTACCTGGTTCGTTACAGTGTGAATATGTGTTCTTGATATTAGTGGGTCCTATTGTCGGTACTTTCTTCTTTCAGATTACGTTGTTCTTTCAGATTACCCTGTTTGCATTTTCATCTGCATTTCATTAACATGTATTTATGTTGCAGGTGCATATTTCCTCTCAAATTCTAGTGATCTTGTTCCTTTATTGCTGACATGGAACCCTTGAAGAGAACAGTGGCCTACAAGCTTCCAGCTCCTGATGTTAGTTCTTTGCTGAGTTTGATTTCCATGGTTGATGGGAAGGTGATGGAAGACTTTCGACAGTCCTATGGGAGGGTATTGAGATGTGTCTGCAGGCTTTCAGTGTACGAGATGGAGGGTCTTTATGCTCTTCTGCAGTTCTACGACCGACAGCTGAGGTGTTTCGTTTTTTCTGACTATATCCTGGCGCCTACTTTGGAGGAGTATTCTGTGTTGTTGGGCTTTCCCTGATTTGGCTAAGCTAGCTGTTGTATTACATGTGGATGCTTTAGAGCTAGAGGGGAAGTTGACTAAGTGGAGTGGAGTGTTTGGCTTTCCTGTGGCTTTCTTGGTTGATAAGGCTCGGCAATTCGCTAAGGATGGTTGTCGGATTGTATTTTGCGCTATTCTCGCTCTTTGTATCTATGGCATTGAACTGTTTCCTAATCTCCCTGACTTTGTGGATCTAGATGCATTCCATATTCTGGCTTCAGGAAACCCAGTGCCTACTCTTCTTGGAGATGTTTATCATTCTGTTCACTACAAGAATGAGAAATGAAGGGGAAAGAATGTAGCGTGTTGTGTTCCTTTGTTGTACAGATGGTTTGCTAGCCATATGCCCAAGGCAGGTCCGTTTGTTGCCACCGCTGGTTCTTTAGAGTGGTCCGATAGGTTGATGGGTTTATCTGCAGAGAACATTACTTGGTTTGACCGAGATATGCTTGGTACAAAGGTTATTTATAGCTGTAGTGGATTTCCTAACGTCCCTTTGGTTGGAAGGAAAGGATGCATCAACTATAACCCATCTTTGTTGGTTAGGCAGTTTGGATACACGCTGAGGGATCCTCCTAAGGAAGAGGAGATACAAGAATCTCTGTATCTCACCGGATTATTGGAGGGTGAGACTTTAGGCAGACTTGAGCATGCTTGGAACAACATTCACAGGAAAGGGAAAGCCTTATTGGGGAAGAGTAATAGTCGAGCATATGACCCTTACCTGACTTGGATTCATGATAGAGCTGCGAAGTTTTTGATGTTGTTTCCTTCAGTCGCACCTCTGTATCCTCTCATGATTGAGGAACTTACTACCGTAGACATTCAGAAGTACAATCAGGTACTGTTTGAGAAGGAAGAGTTGAGAAAAGCTAATGAGGAGTTGGAGTCCAGTTAACATTGTTAGGTTGAATATTATTTTCTTTTTATGTTTTAACAAAAAAAAGTAACTTAAATAATAGATATGAAATTAAATTTCACTTTTAAAAACAAAAAACTACAATTTCTAACTTCAAATTACAATAAATTCTAAATACAAAATCAATTATACTATAAAACAATAAAACATAATATATATATATATATATATATATATATATATATATATATATATATATATATATATATATATATATATATATATATATATATATATATATATATATATATATATATATATATATATATATATATATATATATATATATATATATATATATATATATATATATATATATATATATATATATATATATATATATATATATATATATATATATATATATATATATATATATATATATATATATATATATATATATATATATATATATATAAAATCAAATTCTATAAAAATAAATTGGACACAATGTAACATAAACTTTATAATATAATAAGCTAATAGTAACTTGGACCACTCAAGTCGTGCAGCTGCAATAAATGTTGTATACACAGATTTTATACATACACTCCCATCTCGCATTTATATAAATTTTACTAATTTTAGCATATATTCTCCTATTGGCTATGATTCACAATTATATTCTAATTCTGTCTTATTCCCAAATATTTTTCCAAAACAAAGTCAATGGTACTAGCAATTTGTTGGGCAAATTGTTAATTGAAAGGCACCACTAATTAATTAAATAAACAAAGTTTAAACAACTGATTAAAAGGATCATAAAGGTCGTGAGAGTGACGGCTGAATGATAACACAGGATCATTATTTAAATCAAGTGATTAAAATTTGATTAAAAAAATAATCATCTTCCTTTAATTGCTCTATTTTATTGATGTGTTCGAAGAAAGTTCCCACAATGGCATAATAAAGCAGCTGTGCTCATATTATCGTGCATTTAGTGGAATTTAGTGTTAGAGTGAATTAAAGTTTTATTGTCGTACATAATAACTCTAAATAAAAAATTATAAAGAAAGCATAAAATTCTGGGTGCTATCTCTACTTAGGGATGGGAATATATCATCGGTTATAACTTAGCCTATTTAACATATCAAACTAGATCTATATAATATTTGATCTTACATATCGGGATTTGTGATTCAATAAGCGGCTAGCAATATGTCGTAAACTCCAAATTTATCGGTGATGGAGAAGAGGAGGGGGTGTACCTGCAAAACACTTCAATGCTAAAGTAAGGTTCAAAGTTAAAAGAGAAAGAGCAAGTACAGAGTAGTGAGAATAAATTCACAATACCTGACCTTCATGCGGAGGAGGATATTTATAGTGTGCCCCGGCGCTGAGCCAACAAGTATCTGTTGTGGGCTGGATCGTTATGCCCACAACAGATGACTGCTAGGATCCTACATGAAAGTAGGGAAGATCAGCACGTGGTTTTCATCCTGGGTCAACTGTCCCACGAACTTCTTAGTGGATTTGTCCGTTCTTGAGGGCGAAACTGCCCCGTGAAAGGCGTGGGCTCAGTTGGTGCGTGTCCTCGCGTGAGGAGCACGTGGAGAACAAGGCCTCCAACGGCTATGCAAGATTGGGCCTTTAAATTGGGTTGTCCTCGACGAGCCACTGGATTAGGCCTGCTCGACCGTGGGTCATCCATATGCCCAATCCAGAACAAGAGCCCCCAAGTCTTTGTTCCTAGGCGAAGACTTAAAAGCCAAATCATCGTGGACGGTGTACGCTATGGGTGTCTCGTGTCTGTGGTTCCGTATACCCGAGGACGAGGCTATGCCCGTGGGTTCGCATCGAGTTTTCCCCGAGGACGTGCTCGCGGGGGATTTTCTGGAAGTCGTCGTGTGCGACTGATTATGTGAGATTGTCTCAAGTTGTTGCTTACGCTTGACGACGTAGATTTACCCGTAGCTCTGCTTCGAGGCTGTGTTCATGTAAGAATGTGAAGGTTATCGATCGTGCCCGACAATGTAATAACTTCTCTTCGCAAGGACATGCTCGCGATGGAAGGCGGCGAGTTGCTGTGCGTGCTCGACAACGTAATAACTTCTATTCAACACATTGGAATACAGGAAGTTGGGAATCTTGGGAAGATAAACGTCTAATATTTCCTCGTGCCATTCATGACGGCTATTAAATGCACCATCATGGCTTATCATGGCATGGGGAGTAGGTCATGATAGCCTACGGCGACGCGTTCCCCGTGCGGTGACATTTCTTATAAATGGGAAAGATGGGGATCATTTGCTCATTTCCAACTTTGCTCTCATTCTACTCTCGCGCTCGCTGTTGTTCTTCCGTCGCACCGTTGAGTAATATACCCGTTGTCCCCGAAGTCAACTCCATCTTTGTTTGCCAACCAAGTAAGTGGTTTTCTCCCCATAACTGATTTGCATGTTAGATCTAAGGCATATAGTTGTTTCTTTTCGTGTTTTCTGGCGAGTGTATGAGGTTTTCGGCGGGGTTCACGCATCTCCCGATGAATCTATGAGTTTTCCTATGAAGACTCATGAATTTTCCAGTCAGGTCATGAGGTTTCTGACAAAACTATGAAGTTTTCGGCGTGTCATACCCCAAATTTGTCCCACTTGTGTATAACTTTCATTTTGTACATATGTCCGTCAACCATTATTTAGAGAATCCAAAGCATTTGTTGCCTCTACTTGTTGTTCTGGTTCAGGGTTGTGCAGGTTTGAATTCAAAGCGAATCAGAAAATTAATGAGTGAAGATAAGTGGTGTCGACCTAACTTGCTTGGCCAGACAAGCATGATTTCATGACAAGTCCTCTGTGTGGATCAGACAGTCAGGCTATGGTGGTTGATTTGTAATGTTCAATAAATTCCATAGGAAAGATTGTCGTTGGTCACGGTTAATTCATTTGTGGATTTATTCTTCAAGATGTTGTCTTTTGGGTTGTGACATGGTCGAAGAATTTGCTAGTGCGTGATTTACATCATATAGAGTCTTCATTTAATCAAATAATGTCCAAACCTTTTATGCAAGAGTGTCGCAATTGCGAAAAACAACCGGCGGAAAAACAGAAGAGTCGCCACTTTCGTTATTTATCCTAAAGAGAGGGAAAGGAAACGATTGGAAAAACTTGACGGAAAAGGGAAAAGACAAGGTCATCGCAACCATGTATGGATTCGGGAGTCGGTTACGCAAGGGGAAGGTATTAGCACCCCTCACGTCCATCGTACTCGACGGGATCCATGCATTGTTGTCTATCTAAAAGGGTGTGTTGAAACTATCTAGCTAAAGGCTCAGGGACAAAAGAAAAAGAAAAGAGAAGTGACTCGGCAGAGTATCGCCGCTCTGTGCCTACGTACTCCCTCGTGCAATGGGAAAGTCAGAGTCAACGTAGTTCAACTAACTACGGGTAAAGAAATGGGGATGGTTGCTCGCCAAGACATCACGTCTTGTGCCTACGTACTTTCATCTGGTATGAAAGATCAGAGCAAACGTAGTTCGGGCTAAAAGGACCACAGGTTGGTTCAAACGTTTTTTAGGCCCGAGTAGGGTTAACAAGTAGTTCTAGCAGTTGGTGTATGCAGCTCGACCATTGGAGACTAGGTGTTACCGTTTGCAGTAGAACTAAGAGTTAACGACACTCTTTTATCTGAAAGATTTTCCTGATTAGAATCTCGAAGGATGAAAAGGTTTGAAGTGTTTTTGTGTTTTTTAGAGAAGAAGTGTTTTGAACTTGATTTGTAACTCATGTTGCACTAAAGACTATGACTTAGGAGTGAATGCATCGTATATCATCCAAAGTACATATACTAACATTCTAGACAATTGAGAGGCAACCACCCAATCATCATTTCCCAAATAGCTTAAGGCTTGTAGCGTACAACATTTGTCATTCTTTATTAAGTGTTTTATGAATGTTTGAAGATGAGAAGAGAAGAAAGAACACTAATAGGAGACTAATCAATCCTAGAAGTTATCATGCAAAGTGGACTTAGAGTTGAGATTCAAAAGGGAACTGCCTAATGTTATCATGCATGGTTAGGTAACTAATGTCTATCATAACCTCAAGAGGTTAGAGAACTTATGGGGAGCATGGCAAAGAAAAGCAAAAGAAGATGAAGAAGAAGAATGCATATGCAAATGAAGATGCAAACACAAGATGCACAAATAGAATGAAAGTGGGAGGAAAATAGTGTGGGGAAGTAGCCTCCACAAGCTCATCTCAAACATGCATGCATATGGAAATGCAAGAAAAGAGAAGAAAAATAAGTGCACAAGAAGAAATCAATCAAACAAGAACAAACTACACAAAGATGCACCAAAAGTGAGATGAAATGACCTAAGTCAAACAACATCAACCACATCACCAAAACTAAACCAAATGAAAGGTAAAACAAAACCCAAAACCAAGTGAGGAAGGGTGACCAAATGAGGGCATCAAGGGCCTCATAATAGGTACTCAACCATGAGCATCACAAACCAAGTACAAAGGAAGCACAAAAGAGTCCTCAAGGATCCATCATTTTAGGTATACTTCAAGAACCTCCTCAGGAGGGACTAAGATACCTTAAATGAGGTTCCAAAGTCATTGGACAGAAGGTAAAGATGAAGAGGAAAGCTCAAAAGCAAAACAAATCATACCAAAAAGAAATGAAAACCAAAACATAAGAGGATGCAAGCACATTTCACCTTGAATCCATAATAGAAAGCTCAAACGAAAACAAACAAATGAACAAGGAAGAAACCATATCATGACCTAAAATTGAACAAACATCATCCTTAACATGTTAGCAAGATGAAACAAAAGGCATTGAGAGTTCAAAGGATTCAAAAATGTCATATCCAAGTCAAACTAGGTCAAGGTACATGTGTGAACCTCCCTTGGAGGTAACTTGACTTTCAAGTTACCTCAAAAATAGGAAAATGGTTCAAAAATAATCAAATAAAATGCACAAGGTACCTAAACATGTTGGCAAATAGGGGCCAAAAGCTCAAAGCAAATATCCCCTCAAAGCACCATCCAAAGAAAATAATATTCAAGATGTACCATTTGAAATGGGAGAAATGGGGGTCAAAAGAAAAGCACCAAAATTCAACCCTAAAGTCAACCAACCAGGGGCAAAATGGTCCTCAAAAATTGTACAGCTCATCATGGATATGAGGATCAATTTTCATTCATTGGGCCAAAGGGAAATGAGAGAAACAAATGCAAGAACAAACAATTCTACAATTTAACTCATTTTAAAACAAACTCCAATATTTAATTCCTTTTTAAATTGAAAATAAAATCAAAAAATAAAATAAAAATATCCTAAAAATAAAGGACATCTTAAAGTTCATGAAAAATATTTTTGTTGAATTTTTAGAACATTGGAGCTATTTTATAATGATTTAAATTGAAACAGGATAAAACAAAAATCAAAAAAAGAAATAAAGGAAAATAACAAGATCCATGGTGCAAATAGCAATGAAAAGCAGTTCAAAAAGGATATGGGCCCAGCAGGGGGGCGCGCATAGCAAGCGAAATCCAAGACCAAAACCAAAATCAAATAATTCTGGTGGTTTGTATGTGCAAGAGTCAAACAAGGAACACCATGGAAATCAACGTGGAACGCTTGATCAGAAAGTATGCAAATCACGTGGCTCACAGCATGCCAGCTCAATTAATGAAATTTAAATGTAATCATGTGTGACAAGTCAAAGTGATAGCACCATGTTTCTTAATCTAGACCGTGTACGTGAAAAGTATGCCAATCGCGTGGCCAAAAACATGACACGTATGTCATCTTCCTCACTCAAACTTCGAGGGAACCAGGTGGTGGCCAGACTGCAACTCCGGTCATCTTCTTCACAGCTCCGGCCACCGCGAATCAAACAACAACACGCAAACAATAATATCTCACCAAATTTAGCAAACCTTATATGAAAATAAATCTAGAGATCACGAGGAATCCAAATCTAGCATCCAAATTCATTAATAATGCATAACAAAAGCAACCCGAAGCCAAACATATTTGTGCATCAAGAACAAACGTTCACCAAACTCACTCAATTTTGTGCAAAAATCATCTATATGTAATGGAGATCATAGATCAAGCAAGAAATAAGCAAAACATCACAAGAACAAGCCATACCAGATCAAAACAATTTGGAGCTTCATCCAACAATCATCACAAATGCCAGTTCGTTTTAGTGATTAATGATCTACATGTTGTCTAGGTCTCAAATATGCAAAAATGGCAGAGAATCAAGGCATAATGAGAGAGATAAGTTGAATTGTAAATACCTAGTGGAGAACTTCCACTGAGCCTTCAATTGATGCTTAAGCTTGAAGAAAAGTATCCAGAAACATTTAGTGATCTTCAATGAAGCCTTTGCAACCTTTAATTTTGCTTGAATCTTTCTAAATCTCAAAAATCGTATTTCACTTGTTCTTCACTTTTTTTAAATGCTACTCCTTCAATTCTTTTTTCAAAACGAGCTCTCCTGATTTGTGAATGATGGAAAGCTTATATGCAATGGATTTGGAAAGGAATAAAGCCCAATGGCAGTCCCTAGAGCCCAATTGAAATCCATGGAATTTGAGTTTTTCACTTTGGCCATGTGTCGCTACCGCGAAAATAAGGTGCCGGCAAAACAGAAGAGTCGCCACCTTTCGTTATTTATCCCTCAGAACGGGAAAGGAAACAATCGGAAAAACCTGACGAAAAAGGTATAAGACAAGGTCATCGCAACCATTGTCTGGGTTCGGGAGTCGGTTATGCAAGGGGAAGGTATTAGCACCCCTCACGTCCATCGTACTCGATGGGATCCACGGTTGTTGTGTTTATCTGACGGGTTGGTTTTATCTATCTGCTCTACAGGTCTGGGTTAAAAGAAAAGAAAATGACTCGGCAAAGTGTCGCGCTTTATGCCTATGTATTCTCATCAGAGAATGAGAAATCAGAGTCAACGTAGTTCGGCTAACTACGGGTTACGGGGAAGGTGACTCGCCAATACATCAGTATTGTGCCTACGTACTCTCAACAGGCATGAGATATCAGAGCTTACGTAGTTCAGGATAATACGGATTACGGGAGGTTCAGATTCATCTGTTTTATCGAGTAGGGTTAACAAACAGTTCCAGCAGTTTGGCGTACGCAGCTCGACCTTCGGAGGCTCAGGCGTTACCGTTTGCGGTAGAACTGGGAGTTAATGACACTCTTTTCTTCAGAAAAGCTTCCTTTGAATTATGGGCCCACGGGGCAAAAAGGTTTGAAGTTTGTTTTCTGTCTTTTACGGAAGAACTGTTTTTTTATGGATGTTTGCAACTAATATCACACTAGAGACTCTGACCTGAGAGTGAATGCGTCGCATGTCACCCAAAGGGTGTCAGACTAAACATCCAAGCTGTCGAAAAGAAACTCTTCGACAACCATTTCTCAGATAGCTTAAGGCTCGTAACGCACGACATCAGTTAACCTTTATTACTGTATTTTGATTTGTTCTGAGATGAGAAGAGAGCACGGGTTCAGCTAAGGGGAGACTATCAAGTCCTACTGTTGTCATGCCAAGGATTCGTCCTATGGTTGAAGTTTGAAACAGGGAACTCCTAGAAGTTATCATGCATAGGTTTCAACCTAAAGTTCTAATCATCATTTCCTTATCAAAGGACGTGAGATTCCTAGGGGATCATGTCAATGATAAACAGAAACAGATAAAGCATCAGCTTAAACAGTAAACAGTAAACGACTGTAAAATGCATGCAATGCAAGTGAGGGAGGAAATGTGTGTGGGGCATCAGCCTCCACAAGCTCATCTCAACCTCAAGCCAGATATGAATAACTGCAATCATACAGAAGAAATAAAATGCCATCAAGCAAATCATAAACCACATATGCAAGGGAGCTGGGCTCTACCGAATACCCGCAAGCAAAGCCATACAGTAAAAATACAAGCAGAGGGAGCAACTCAACCTCTAGTGCAATCATGCTCCTAGCTTAAGAGAATCTAAACATGAACTTATTCTAATGCATCAAGCAAATCAAACAAGTCACATCAATACAGTTACACAGAAAGAACACAGACAGGAAAGAAAGCAAGTCAACAGCCCCACACAGCTTCACAGCAAAGCTCTCCTCTGACAACAACTCAGTCTTCAGTCTGTAGTTGCCCTTCCAGGCTATCATCTTCAATAGCAAGTATCAACTTGCTTCTTCAATATTTCCACACATCAAACATAAGTATCAACTTATCCCTCTTCTTCAACTTCAAGCTTCAGCTCTTCACCAAACTCCACCTTCAGGCCTCAATGCATTAAACTCACAAGTATCAGCTTGCTTCTTCCTCAAGCTTCAGCTTCTTCATTCAATCTGCAATGAATTCCCCTCACAAGTATCAACTTGTTCTTCTCCTTCCTCAAGCTCCAGCTCTTTCTTCTTCACAAGTATCAACTTTCTCTTCCTAATCTTCAAGCTTCAGCTTCAATGGCAGTCTTCAAACACAGAGAAGTAGCAACTTCTAGCCTCTTCAATATTCTAACAAGGAACTCTATCCTCTTGCAAGGGAGAAAGATTCAGCTAACAAGATCCAGGTTTGGATGATAGGTAGCAGAGTGAAGACCAAAGGTCACCACTAAGCATCCCATCATTAGAGAAAGGGACCCTCAAAGGTTCTACCAACTGGTAAAGAGCCACACATCCTACCAAAGGAGGGATGAGGCCTTTACAAGGGGACCTTACATCATAGGGAAGAATGGAAGTGATCAACATCTTCCATGTTTATGAAGGAAGAGAATCTATCTAGGAGCTCTGCCTACAAACCCTGATCTTAACACCTAATCAACACTACACCAAAAGAAGGGAAATCTTCACATCCAAGCTTCCTCAAGCATTCCATGGTAGCCCAAGCTTGTCTTCATCACCATCCAAGAGCAAGAGAGACAAAACCCTAATCTAAGGGAACTAAAGAAGTCAATCTAGTCCAATTAGTGCATTAGAATCATCTAAAGTTAGCACCTAAACTAAAATCAAACTAAAATAGTAAACTACATTATAAATTCCTACAAAAATTCCTAAGGGACCCTAATCCAATCATGAATCTACCATACGAAATTCAGAGGTTGAATCATCCACCAAGTGCTAGAAATAAAACCTAAATCATAAGGTACTAACCATAAACCCTAAAAATGGAGCTCCTAAAGATTCAACTTAAAACTACCACCTACATTCATCACAAAAATGTGAGAAAAATCTAAGGGGATCATGCATATCTATGCTAGCTATACACAAAAAATCAAGGCAAAAATCATCATCAAATGCTCAAACCAAACTCATCAAAACAAGGTATCAACCATGGTTATTTTAATATCAATTAAAATTCAACAAATTCAAATAAAATAAAAAATGCATGAAATATTAATATTTTTTATCTAAAAAAATCTAGATTCAATCATGAATCAATGGAAAAAAGAATGGAATAATTGAGTTAGTATTCAATTTTTTATGAATTATTTACTAAATCACATGAAATGAGGAAAATAAAGGAAAATAAGAGAAATTGATAAACAAGCGTGGCAAATAGCAAGAATACTCAGTTCATTTCTGGATTGGGCCAAGGGGGGGGTGCTGATATCAACCAATGCTAAGGCCCAGGCACTTGGGTCCATTGCTCAATTCAGTTCACAAATTAATCAAAAAGAAAAAGAGTACATACAAAGACTCGAACCCACGCACCCTTGGTATACGTAGCGAGGAAGCCAAGCCTGGGATTTTCACTTATCAAAACGGGGCGTTTAAGGGGAGGGGTATGTGGCACAATGAGGAGCCTTGGATCCAGGTCTGAGTCAAAGTCTTCTTCATGAATGAACGCTCCAGATTATGTCTTCCCCAATTCAAATTTCTGAAACCTTCCAACCTGCGCGCGCGAAGGTCACCGCCGGTGGCTTTTCCGGTCACCATCAAGCAACCCTAACTCCCTCTACAGACCACCATTGGCCACGATTTCTACATGAA
The DNA here is from genome assembly GCA_963859935.3 of Lathyrus sativus. NCBI lineage: Eukaryota > Viridiplantae > Streptophyta > Magnoliopsida > Fabales > Fabaceae > Lathyrus > Lathyrus sativus. Next base: position 357,689,076 of record OZ012737.1, read on the forward strand.
TCTTGTCCTAAATTTCACCAGGAATCCAACTATACTAACCAATCGTGCTAAAAACGCCAGGATCACAAAATATCTGTCTCAACCGAAAATGGCATCATCCCTAAATTGTCACTAATCTTCAAATTAATGATCCAGAAAGCTTCTAGCAATGATCTACAATGATTCTAACCTATCAAAACCTAGCCAAACTACATGAATCATGCTACACGATGAGAATTACATACCTGCAAAACTTGAATGCACAGAGCACTGAAACCTTCAAATCAACCTCCAAGAATTTCCAGATACCTTCACTAACACCAAAGGAAGCTTCTGTATGCAACAAACTGGATTGAAACTCTCTGAATCCTTGAATTCGATTTTGACTTGCAAGCTATGAACTCTAGGTGCTCTCTCACGATTTTGCTATGATCTTGGCTTGAATTCTATCTGGAATCACTCACACACTTAAGAGGAAGATGTTGAAAGCAAGAATTGGGACTGAAATGGATCAAAACCGTGTAACTGAATTTGATTTGCAAGAAGAAAATTCAGTTTGCAATCTCTCTATTCTCTCTCAATTTCCACCAATCTTGGCCTTGATCAGGTTCTAAAGCTTATATAGAACCAGTAGGAATGATCTAGAAGTTCCTAGAACCATCTATATGAGATATCCAATATCTCTTGCTCTTGAATTTCTCATCTCATTCTCATCCATGACAGCCCTGCTTGCAGCTTGTTTATCACCTTGATCATGATTCATTTTCTCCTCAAATGAGATTATGAATGTATTGGGATGGATTGGTACCTTGGTTTTGATCTTGTGCATAGTTTGGTTTATGTAACTTACATCATAAGCAATCAAATGCAAATCTTTGGATTGGGCCTCAAATGAAAAAACTAACATTGCCATTGCCTTTAAAATGTATTTTCCAATCAAAATGACCTATAAGTTTGTCTCATTTGGTCACCAAATGAATTATTTGAATTTTTGACCATTAAATCCTTTTAATTCTTCCTTTTTCAAAGTTTCTTGAACCAAGTCTCTCCTTGAGCCATTTCAATGCCTCCTTGATGCATGGTCAAGGTTACAACCCCATTTTGAGCAACTTTCTAGTTGAACAAAACTTCATTTGAAGCCTCTAAGTTGGTGAAAATGGCCTATGATCACAAATGACCTATAACCACCAAATGTCCAAAATACCCTTGACTTGTCAAAGCCATAACTTGAGTTCTACAAATCCTATCAAGGACTTCTAGTACTCTCTAGAAAGCTAGGAGGATAGGGAACAACATTTATGTTTACCAAAAGTTCATAAGAATCATCCTTATAGGGCAAAAGTTTCATGCAAGTAGGGTAACTTTCAAGCTCCAAATTCACATTCCTCAGATGACTTGTAACTTGTCAAAGTCATAACTTGAGTTCTACAAACCCTATCAAGGACTTCTAGCACTCAAATTAAAGCTAATATCATGATCTAAAACAATCATGTTGGGGGTAAGATGATATGACAATCACATATTGAGCTAAATTGCCTTGAAGATAGGGGTCAAACTAGGGGATTTTACACTGTCAAGCCTTAGAAACCCTAGCTTGAAACTTCTCAAACTCTTCAATCATGATGAGTTAACCTGGGAATCATCCTTATAACATCTCAATGTATCAATCCATGATCACATGGTTCTTGGATTTGGTCTCAACCTCTTTCAAATCTTTAGTTGACTTAGGATGGACCCAGTCAAACCCTAGCTGCACCAATCATGGCTGAGGCTTCTTATTCTTGCACCATGACCTGTCTAGGCCTCAAAGTGATCTTCAACACTTCTCATGAGCTCTCTCAAGACCTCCAGTCCCTCTTCATGGCTTCAGAATCATCTGATGGCTCTCCACAACTCTCATGTTAGGAGACCTACATACTTGGCTTCAACCACTCTTTCTGAGGATCTTTTAACTTCTTTGACAAGGATATCAACCCTTGAACACTTGAATAACCTTCCTATCTTAGCTTCATAGTCTTGTATAGATATTGATTGGTAATCATACCTCTTGATCTCCTGCATACATATCAATGAAATGCAAATGATAATGCTACTATGAATGAAATGAAACATAAGCTAGGTAAAGAAAAGTTGGTCAAATTTTGGGGTGCAACAGTCGCCCCTATTCAAACGGCTTGGACTTGACCGGGTGAGAAGCGAACGGCTCTCAAACAATCAAGGTAAAAGATGGTTGAATACCAATAAACCCGGAAATTTGCCAACTGCACAAGTACACGGTACTCTGATGGGAACAAATCTTTGGAAATTGAAATAATAGCTGCACGGCAACTAGCTGGAGAATACTAATCTGAATCTCCTCCAGGATGATTCTCTGATTTATCTGATATCATTGCGTACTCAAATCACCAAGGGGTCACCGGTTACACGGTAACTGGCGATCTGCCAACTGCACAGGTAAACAATACTTGGATTGGTAGGAACATCCTCAAAACTGAGCATGACAGTTGCACGACAACTTGCTGGGGAATTGGTCACACGGTAACCAGTGAAGGGTCTAATCTCCGTCAGGATGATCATCTGATTTTGCTGTAGATCTTCGTCCTCAAGTCATCAAGGGATCACCGGTTATACGGTAACTAGTAGTACATAGCTGGTATCGCCGTCAGGCATTCCGCGACACTGCGACAGAAGGATTCCTCGGGAGTCATCAGGTCATTAGGGCCTTTTTAACAATCAAGTTAATTATGCCATCGGGCATTCAACGACAATTTTCGGGCGTCAGCCGGACTTTGTCAGTAAGTCGGGAATGGAATTCTCGATCAATCACGAGCCAAATAGAGATATCCAAACTTCTGCCATCAGGCACTCCACATCGGCTGAGAGAACTGCTTCGACATCACAGTTGGACTTCGTCGGTAAGTCAGGGGTTTTGGCACCGCTGCCGTACTTCAATCATCAAGTCTTCAAGGAAATTTCAACTTCACCATTCCAATCTGTTGGGGATGACACATCTCCGCTGGGGACTTCAAGAATCATCCTGAACCAATAACTCTGCTGGAGATTTCAGGAATCATCCTGAGCAAACACTCTGTCGGGGACTCTAAGCATCAACTTGAGCAACCAACTCTGGAGACATCACTGGGAATTTTAAGAATCATCTTAAGCAATCAACTTCGCTGAGGAATTCAAGAATCATCTTGGGCAAACGACTTTGCTGGGGAATTCAAGAATCATCTTGAGCAAACCATTATGTGGAGGAACACCTGCAAAACAAGAACGGTAACGACCTAGCTCATGTTTCGTATGCATATGCTTTGACAATGGCGTAATGCTCCACGCGGTGGAAATGCTACGCGTTTAGGGTAACTGCTATGCAATCATGCAAGATGCTACGACCCCATCAGCAAAATAAATGCTGAAGGGAGAATCCTCCTGTCAAGGAGAAAGGACAACTCTGGTGGAGAGGAATCATCCTGCCGAGAAAAAGTCACACCAATCTCAATTGGACTCCGCCTGGGGAAACGAACATCAGTCGACTGCTGCAGGGATGCGGTTGTATGGGATCCTGGATCTACTCATCTGGGTATACAAACCACAACTGTTGAGGAAAAAACGATGTCAATCGCAGAAATAAACTGTACGGCCTTCGCGGCAAAACTTTCCGGGGGATAACGACCCCGGTGGGGAAATACAGCATCAGCTATTCAACACTCTATTGGGGAAAACCAATCATGGCCCAAACGGCTTCCAAGGACTTGGCTCTCTTGGGGATTCACAAACTCGGCTGGGGAAGAAGGAATCATCCTGCTTGCTGGGGAGAGTACGACTCTGTGGGGAATTTCAATTTTCCTGGAGACTTCAGTCTGTACTATCGAGTGCTGCACACATCAGTATATGACTCAGCTGGGGAGACGATGATTCTTCAGGATACATCTGATTGGGGAGAGAATCTTCTCTGCTTGGGGAGACATATCAATGCTTACGATCTCATGTTCAGACTTCATGGGGAGGCGCTGCTGAACTTGCTGGAGTAGAAGGAATCATCCTGCTTGGGGATGCATACGGCGTACTGCCTGGAATAGGCTATACCTGCAACAACACAAACAAACAGACAAGATACCCTTCTCAAAGGGACCTATCAAGGTTATCATCTTGTGACAATGTTCAAGTAACTCATTGTTTCAACAATCAGTGGCCTAGGCCGGTAAGTTTATGTATGCGCATTTTATCAAAAACCTCGGCGTTCTTTTTCGCAAACAAAACAGATAGATACTAAACAAACAAACAGAATTGCTGAATAATATATATTTTATTGATGACGAACCCCTGAATGGGCAAAAATGTTTTACAATAGATGCAAGCCTCTGGAATGAGGAAGCTGCGTAAATATACATCAGTATATACGCAAATGTCGACAATGCGGCGTAGACGAACACCATGAGTTGATCCCTCTATGACCCACTCGACTTCGATACTTCTCCGACGCTTCAGCTTCTGAAGAGATTGATTCAGATAAACGGCCCTCAGGTCTTCCAAACCACTACACAATGAAAGTCCATACGCGGAACGCAGTCATTTGCTTTTTCAAATCCCTAACTTTTGCCTGAATCGCCCTTCCGGGTTTTCGATTCACCGGGATACCCTTTTTTACCAAAGTCGCCCTTCCGGGTTTTCGACTTTGCGGGTATGCATTCTTTTCTTTTATATCCCTAATTTTTGCCTGAACCTTTTTTCTTTTTTATGGTTCGCCGGGATGACCCATTTTTGCATGGATATTCTTTTTCTTTCCAGCGGGTCATTTTTAAGCACAGGATTTTTTAACTGCGTCCGCGTTCACCGGGGATGCAAAATCTTCACCATCCATCGTGGATAACAACAAGGCTCCTCCCGAGAAGACCTTGCTGACGACGTACGAACCTTCGTAATTGGGAGTCCACTTGCCCCGGTGATCGGAGTGTTGAGGAAGAATCTTCTTTAGGACGAGATCACCCGTCTGAAAGCTTCTAGGACGCACCTTCTTATCATAAGCTTTCTTCATTCGGCTCTGGTACAGACGACCATATGCTATCGATGCTAATCTTTTCTCATCCATCAGGCTGAGTTGGTTTAGTCGGTTCTTAATCCATTCTGCCTCATCAAGTTTCACGTCAACCAAAACTCGTAAAAAAGGAATCTCAACTTCTAACGGTAGGACAACTTCCATACCGTACACCAGTGAGAAAGGAGTTGCCCCGGTTGATGTACGTACCGTTGTACGATAACCATGCAGCGCAAATGGCAGTATCTCGTGCCAATCCTTATAGGTCACAACCATCTTCTGTACAATCTTCTTAATGTTTTTATTGGCCGCTTCAACGGCTCCATTCATCTTCGGCCGGTAAGGAGATGAGTTGTGGTGTTCAATCTTGAAACTCTGGCACAACTCCTTCATCATCTTGTTATTCATATTCAAACCATTATCAGTAATGATCCGCTCGGGAATTCCGTATTGACAGATGATGTCCCTCTTTATGAATTTAGCCACCACCTGCTTGGTCATATTAGCATATGAGGCTGCCTCCACCCACTTGGTGAAGTAGTCGATAGCTACTAGAATGAAGCGATGACCGTTAGATGCAGTGGGCTCGATCTTTCCTATCATGTCGATGCCCCACATGGAGAACGGCCATGGGGAGGACATGACATTTAACGGGCATGGCGGCACGTGAATCTTATCGGCATAAATCTGGCATTTATGACATCTCTTTGCAAATTTAAAGCAATCTGATTCCATTGTTAGCCAGTAATATCCTGCCCTCAGGATCTTTCTTGTCATAGCATGCCCGCCGGCGTGCGTACCAAATATGCCTTCATGGACTTCTTCCATGAGCATACTCGCTTCTTTCTCATCTACACATCTGAGTAGCAAGAGATCGTGGTTTCTTTTATACAAAACTCCATCAGGATTGAGATAAAAATTTCCAGATAGCCTCCTCAGAGTCTTCTTATCCTGGGTTGACGCTCCCGCAGGATACTCCTTAGTCATAAGGAAAGTCTGGATGTCATGGAACCATGGTTTGCCATCGAAGGCTTCCTCGATCGCAAAGACGAACGCAGGTCTATCAAGACGAGAAAGGACAATTCTTGGAGCTTCATTCCAAAAATTGACTTTATACATCGAAGCCAACATGGCTAAGGCATCAGCCATCTGGTTTTCGGCCCTGGGCACATGATAGAGTTCCACTCGATCAAAGAACGGAAGCAGCCTTCTAGCATAATTCATGTACGGCACCAAATTCGATTGACGAGTCTCCCACTCCCCTTTAATCTGGTTAATCATAAGTGCCGAGTCACCATATACATCTAGGTTCTTGATTCTCAAATCAATTGCCTCTTCTAGACCCATGATGTATGCTTCGTACTCCGCTTCGTTATTGGTGACCGGAAACGTCAGTCTCGCAGTGAACGGGATGTGGGATCCATGGGGAGTCGTGATGATCGCCCCAATGCCACTCCCGTAAGAATTAACCGCCCCGTCAAATATCAATTTCCACTAGGATTTCCTATCTGGCCCCTTGTCGGGCAACGGTTCATCACAATCTTTCACCTTGAGAAACATGATATCCTCATCAGGGAATTCAAATTTCATCGGCTGATAATCCTCGATCGGCTGTTCGGCAAGGTATTCAGACAATACGCTGCCCTTAATGGCCTTCTGGGAAACGTACTGAATGTCATATTCCGTCAACACCATTTGCCATCTGGCAATCCTGCCCGAAAGCGCTTGCTTCTCGAAGACGTACTTGATCGGATCCATCTTCGAAATTAGCATGGTTGTGTGATTGAGCATGTACTGTCGTAAACGTTTGGCAGCCCAGGCTAGTGCACAACACGTCTTCTCCAGCATCGAGTAACGAGATTCACAGTCAGTGAACTTTTTACTCAAGTAGTAAATGGCATGCTCCTTTCTGCCCGTCTCGTCGTGCTGACCGAGAACACACCCCATACTATTTTCAAGAACTGTCAAGTACATGATTAGGGGTATTCCGGCCACTGGGGGTATCAAGATCAGAGGTTCCTACAGATACTGTTTTATCTTATCAAATGCCTTCTGGCAATCCTCGTTCCAGATAATCGTCTGATTCTTTTTCAGCAGTTTGAACATCGGTTCACGCGTGGCTGTGAGCTGAGAAATAAACCTTGCAATGTAGTTTATTCGGTCCAGGAAACCACGAACTTCTTTTTCTGTTCTTGGCACTGGCATTTCTTGTATTGCTTTTATCTTCGCAGGATCAACCTCAATGCCTCTTTCACTCACGATAAACCCCAGTAGTTTTCCAGACCGTACTCCGAAAGTACACTTGTTAGGATTCAGCCTCAACCTGAACTTCCTAAGCCTCTCAAAAAGCTTCAGCAAATTGACCAGATGTCCCTCCTCCGTTTGGGACTTCGCAATCATGTCATCAACATAGACTTCAATCTCATGATGAATCATATCATGAAACAAAGTAACCATTGCTCGTTGGTAAGTGGCCCCTGTGTTCTTCAGACCGAAAGGCATTACCTTGTAGAAAAACGTCCCCCAAGGTGTGATAAACGTAGTTTTCTCCATGTCCTCCGGCGCCATCTTGATCTGATTGTAACCGGAGAAGCCATCCATGAACGAAAATACGGAGAATTGAGTTGTATTGTCGACCAACACATCAATATGAGGGAGCGGGAAATCATCTTTAGGGCTCGCCCTATTCAAGTCCCGATAATCGACGCACATTCGTACCATACCGTCCTTCTTCGGTACATGCACTATGTTGGCGACCCACGGAGGGTAAGTAGTGACCGCTAAGAAGCCAGCATCAAGCTGCTTCTACACTTCTTCTTTGATCTTAACGGCCATATCCGGTCGCGTCCTCCTAAGCTTCTGCTTGATGGGGGGACAATCTTCTCGCAGCGGCAAGTGATGGACCACAATGTCAGTGTCAAGTTTGGGCATATCTTCGTATGACCAAGTAAAGATGTCACTATACTCTCTCAGCATCTCGATCAATCTCTGCTTGACATCACTCTGCAGTGCAGCCCTTATCCTGACGTTCCTGACAAGTTCTTCAGAACCCAGATTCACAATCTCAATCTCTTCTTCGTGAGGCAGAATAACTTTCTCTTCTTGTTTCAACAAGCGGACCAACTCTTCGGGAAGGTCTTCGTCTTCGTCTTCATCAATCTCTTCTTCGGCTTGATAGATCGGGCAATCGAAGTCGAAGTGAGTCGTAGAAGGTCCAAAGTCGATGTCATCTGCTATGTGGATCCTGCAATAACAAGGGTTAAGCTTAAAACAAGGATATGCAGGTTAGCACAAACCCCATTGTCATTTTGTTGTTTTTCAAAACAAATATAAAACAGGAATAACAGAGATCACAACATTTGAATACGAAGAAAACCGCCTTTTGATTTATTGGTAAAATGCATGTACATAATCAAACAAGGCCCTAACAATAAAACCACTATGCCCCGGGTAGGACATAGGGTTGTACAATAATTGGAGAAAGTAAATCATTACTCTTTGCCTGTCACTTGGATGATATCCCTGATGGACCAGTTGTTGAGGCTCTCGCCTGGTTTGCATGGCTGGATCCAAGAGTCTAGGTCGCAATCACTGTCTTCGCCGTCCTCAGACACTGCGATGACACTTTCGAATATCACCTCGCCACTGGTAAACTGGATCGGCCCTTTACCTCGCGACGCACTGTGAGAAGAGGAGGCTTCAGCCGCAGGAGAGTATCCTAACCCAAACCTGTCCTGTTTGTTAGGTATTTCTAGAACTCGCCCCCAGCCTGGGGTAGATCCGGCCTGAACAACGGCCCCAGCTTCCTTGAAGGAAGAGAGAGTCATCTCTGGTTTCTCAGTGATTACAGGAGCTATGTTCTTGACTTTAACAGCTTCGAACGCCTGACATAGGGTTTCGTGGATTTCCCCATCCATCTCAACATATTTGAAGGACGACAAATGGCTCACTATTATATCCTTCTCGCCACATACAGTCACGACGCTGCCTCCGACGGCATACTTGAGTTTCTGGTGCAACGTAGAGGTCACGGCGCCAGCAGAGTGGATCCATGGCTGGCCTAGGAGACAGCTGTAGGCACGCATGATGTCCATAATGTAGAAAACTGCGTCGAAAGATTCCGGCCCAACTTGGATTGGTAGCGTCACCTCCCCGAAAACATGACGTTTGATTCCATCGAACGCTTTCACAACCAGGTCGCTGGGTGTGCAAATCAATCCTCGAGTATCTAGCTTCATCAATGCTTTCTTCGGAAGAACATTGAGTGACGACCCCGTGTCCACCAACACGTGAGACATAATCGTTCCCCTACACTCTATCGAGATGTGCAGGGCGCTGTTGTGGTTTCTTCCCTTCGGCGTCAGCTCCAGGTCAGTGAACCCTAACCCGTTTCCAGCATTCACGTGGGCTACGACTCCTTCTAACTGGTTGACCGATATTTCCTGCGGTACATACGTGGCGTTCAAAACCTTTAGCAGAGCATTGCGATGTGCCTCAGAACACAGCAACAAATTCAGGATGGAAATTTTCGAGGGTGTTTGATGGAGGTGATCCACGATCTTGTAGTCACTCTTCTTAATCAACCTCATAAACTCTTCAGCGTCCTTAACAAGTAAGTCCTTCTCTACCCCACGAGGGGTTTCTTCAACGACTTTACTCTTTCCCTTATCGGTTACTCCAGCTTTGTCCGCTTTGTCCACCACAATCTTCGGTGGAGCAAATACTCTTCCGCTGCGCGTGATTCCGCCCATTCCCACTAGGTTATCCACAGATCGCCCAGATGGTTCTAGTTCCAACTTCTGTCCGTTGCAGTAGATGTCTGCCCCGTAATGCCATGAGACAACATTGGTGCTTTCAAAAGGTATCGGCCCAGCTTTGGTGATGGTAATTGTGGGCGGTCTGGGTGCAGAAATAGTTATCGTCCGGCGAGGGATGGTGATGGTGGCAACCTCATCATCTTGCTTCAGCATTACCTCTCCAAATCCCCATTTGGCCCTTCAGCTAAACTGCAAGATTCCTTCGGTCATCAGACTCTGAATCCCTTCTATCAACTGTTCGCATCCATCAGGACTAGTCGCACAGCCCATACATAATTCCCCACAGCCTGGGAAGAAACCTCTCTTTATCAGCTTGGCTTTAATGAAGCTAAGCGGTGTCTTCAGATCCTCGACGTCAGTCAGCACATCTAAATCCTCTTCCTCAATAATGGCATTCACCCCACCTCCCTTATGATTCAGCATAGGGTTCTTCGTGACGTTTGGCACATTATCTGAGAAGTTGATGATCTTAGCATCCACCATGTCTTGCACCTTGTGCTTGAAGGCTTTGCAGTTTTCTATCGTGTGGCCTGGTGCCCCCGAGTGAAACTCACAGGTTGCATTCACATCATAACCTGGCGGAGGTGCCCTTGTCAAGGGAGCCAGGGTTCTCTTCTGGATTAGCTGTAACTAAAGCAAAGTCTGTAACAGCTGAGCATAAGACATGGGCGGTGTCTCAAGGTGACGACTCGACAGAGGTGCCCTGTTCTGATACTTTATGTACCTTTGCTGATTCGGTTGCTGCTGCTGCGGCTGCTGCTATGGCTGTTGGACTGCGTGGATGGTTATGCTAGCCACCTGCTGGTGCTGGCCCTTGCCTTTCCTTCGAGCGTTAGACACGGCGCTCGTCTCTCCTTCCCGCCTTTTTCCACCATACGGTTTCTTTCCTCCTCCAGCTGAGGATAGATCACCTTGAATTTTCCCCAGTTTGATCCCATTTTCAACGTGCTCTCCCGTGATGATGAGATCTGAGAAACTTCCAAACATACTGCTGACCAATTTCTCGTAATAAACCCCTGGGAGGGTGGCTACAAACATTTCAACAAGCTCCCGTTCATCCATCGGCGGCTGAACCCTAGCTGCCAATTCACGCCACCGCTGGGCGTATTCTTTGAACCCTTCGTTGTTCCTCTGTGACAAATTCTGCAGTTGGACTTGGTTCGGAGCCAAATCACTGTTATACTGATAATGGTGCACGAATGCTTCAGCAAGCTCCTTCCACGTGCGCACACTGGTAGGCTCCAGACTCATGTACCATTCCAAGGATGGCCCGGACAAGCTATCCTGAAAGAAGTGCATCAGCAACTTCTCGTCTTCAGGGTGAGCGGACATTTTCTGGTAGTATGACCTCAAGTGGACACGAGGGCAGGTGGTGCCTTTGTACTTTTCAAAGTCGGGTACCTTGAATTTGGGAGGCACCTTGAAATCAGCAATCAATCCCAACTTGGACATGTCAACACCCATAGAGTTTAGGTTTTCGAAATTCCTCATCTTGTCCTCGAGTGCTTTAAACCTCAGACGTGCTTCAGCAGTCAGCTCTCCTTCAGCACCCTTCTGTGAGAACAAATCGTCTTGACGGTCTTCTAACCATGGCTGAGGCCCATACAGATTTCCAACACCTGCGTTGCCGTTGCCCAGTCCAACATTGACATTAGCTTCAAGATTCCCATTACCGACGCCAGTCGTATTACCATTGATCCCCATGTTAGCGATCACATTACCGTTGGCACTACCGTTCCCCCCAGTCACGGGGACGCCATTCTGGGGAGTTTCAACAGGTGGAGGGGTTGGAATCGTCCCACCATGGAGTACACCATTGCTGTCAACCCTTGAGATCAGAGGCTGGACCAATGTTCTGAGCTGGTCTTGGCCGTTGGCAACCACTTGCATGAGCTCCATGAAGCGGTCCATCCTCTCTCGGAGTTCTTGAACGTCAGTCTGCACTTGTTCCATTTCTCTAGCTTGATTTGCTCTGGTTGGATAGCGGTGGATTGGCCTCTGATCAATCCTGAAACAAACTGCATACACAAAAGGGTTAGAAAAAACGACAAAGTGCCCGTTATGCAGATGCTTCATGCAAATGCAAACGTGTGTCTGTGCGTTAGGGAGATTTCCCCCGATCCTAGTGCCTGAGTGCCAGTGCTGACAATAAGAAGTCTGAGTCCAGTCATGGAAATAACATCTCATATAAAAGAAAGCCCATCAAGGCGGTACACAACGTCACTGAGTACAAGCAAAATCAATAGCATGACCTCGACCAACAAGCCTGGTGATGGTCAGCACACAGCAATGATCAAAACAAAAGGATTACAAATACAGTCAAGCGCGGCCACGGGCTCGAAACTCTTCTAACAGATCCCTCGTTTCTGGATGATCAGGCCGAGTGAGCAACCCTTCGACGAGTAACTCCCTCTGCGTAATAGTGTACTAAAGTCATTCAACTGAGTCTTCCCATGCTCCTTCGCCGAAACAATCTTCTAACTTCCGCTTCTTGGATTGAAACGTCAGTTTGCGCTCCTTCAGGTTAGCAAGAGCCTTGTTGAGCAGGCCTTCAGCGGCATATCTGCGAGCGGTTTCTTCATCAAACCTCTTCTCACTAGCCTTCACCTGGGCTTTCAATTTGGAGATCTGCTGCTTCAGTTATCCTCCCGTTCTTTTCCGTTGGCTAGGGTGGCCTTCCAATGCTGATTAAACTTGGATATTCTCCGGTACGCTTCATCCAAGTGCTGCTTCTTAATGGCCAGTACGTCATTGACAGCTTTGAAATCCCGACCCAAGCGCTCACGCTCAGCCATCTGCTTAGTCAGATCCGTACCTAGCTGGTTCACCAGCTCTATTTGCCTCTTGAAGGAATGGACGGCTTCGCATCTCTCGCTTCTGAGTTGAGCCAATTCTTTCTCCAGTTCTTCATTTGCCTTCTTCAGCTCATCTCTCTCAGCTAACACTTGATTATGCTGCTGAATAGGAACGGTGGTAGGCTCTTCAATCACTGGAGGGCTTTCTAGCTGGGCAGGTGGAAACGACATCCCTATAATATCTGCTCTGGCTTTGATCTAGGTCATATACGGAGCGTAGGCTTGGCTATTACTTTTCCCCAGCGACGGCTTTCCCCGCTTGCTGATACCATTCCAAGCGTGCTGAAGCTTAGATAACATATCCCCCTCTAGAAGACCAGTGAGGTACAGAGATTCCTGCACCTCTTCATCCTTCGGCGGAGCTCTCAAAGCATAAGCAAACTGTCGGACCAGCAGAGATAGATTATAATTGATACAGCCCTTCCTGCCTATCAAAGGCACGTTCGGAAACCCACTGTAGCTGAAGATAATCTCAGTACCCAACCTATCTCTATCAAACCAGGCAATATCCTCCACCGACAGACTCATCAAACGCTCAGACCACTCAGTTGTTGCTGCAGACGAAGCAAAGGGACCCTTCTTGGGTAGGTGACTATCAAGCCATCTATAGAGCAGGGACACATAGCACGAGACATTCTTACCCCTTCTGTTCTCGTTTTTGTAGTGGACGGAATGGTAGACATCTCCTATCAAGGTAGGGATGGGATTCCCTGACGCAAAGATATGAAATGCGTCGAAGTCTACAAAGTCGGGCATATTGGGGAACAGAATGATGCCATATATGCACAGAGCAAGAATGGTGTTGAACACGATCCAACAGCCGTCTTTGGCGCACTACCGAGCCTTTCCCACTAAGAACTGCAGGGAGAAACTGGGAACCCTGTTCCAACTAGACAAGACCAACTCGAAGGCATCCAGATGAAGTGAAGGAGCTAGACTAGCCAGATTAGGCTCAGCATCCATATGAACAAAAGGCATCTGACTCTTGATAGGCACACCTAACAAATCAGCATACTCGTCTAGTGTAGGTGTGAGAACAAAATCCGGGAAAGTAAAGCATCTCAAAGGAGGATCGTAGAACTGCAGCAGGGCGTGCAACCCATTCAACTCAAACACAGAGGGCTTACGAACCAGGATGAGCAGTTTCCCATAAGACTTTCTGAATTCACCTCTCACAGAATCATCTGCCAGAGCAATCAAACCAGTCAGCTGAACAACATTAGGAGTGGGGAGCTTGTAGGCCACAGTCTTCCTCAGAGAACCCATAATAGCACAATAGAAGGCAAGAAAACCTGAATCGAGGGAAACGGTACCTACAACATAGACACACGTTAATGAAATGCGAATGAGTATGCAAAACAATGTAAAATGCAATCATGCAGCAGGAGATCAAGACAACTGTGCTGTTGAAGAGATGAAGGTGAAGATTCTGTATCAACAAAACCATAATACTGCTCTATCAAGAACAACCCTATCTCTGATGAGAAGTAACCCTGATATCGGACCATAAATCTGCTCTGTCAAGAACAAACGCACATCTGATAATAAGGACCTCTGATACAGGACCATAAATCTGCTCTATCAAGAACAATCATATATCTAATGATAAGGACCTCTGATATAGGACCATAACTCTGCTCTGTCAAGAACACATATACATCTGATGATAAGGACCTCTGATACAGGACCATAACTCTGCTCTGTCAAGAACACATATACATCTGTTGATGAGAACCTCTAATACCAACAAAACTGATTCACTATCAAGAAAACCAGGTAGTCTGAAGGTTAAGGTGTCCTGCAACAAACCCGACCCTGCTCACAGGTATGGACCTAAACTGACACAAGTCCGGTATCCTATGCGGTCATCAGCGTCACAGACATTCAAGAGGGGTGATACGATACCCAGAAGGTGTGGCATCACCGTCTCCTGAAGCGGCCTCACCCAGCTGAATTCCAAATGAACGGTCCCCAGAGTCGACAATCCTCCAAACCAACAACCCCTCAGGCCCAAAGGGCCGGAAAAGAAGTCAACCGGGAGAACCTCGTCTGAGCGTGGATTTCATGAGACACTAGTGCATGCAAAGCAAGCATGCGCCCACTAATTTCCACAACTAATGCTAGGTACACTCAAGCCTGGGTCTGGCTTCTCACTCATCAGAATGCCCCTCCCACAACAGCACAGATAATCATATCATACTGAAAATAAAGTGTGGGAAATAAAATGCAATAAGTAAACACAACCCAACAAGTAATCATACAAGCGCTAGGATTGACTCTCGCAGGGAACGTTGGATCCCCAAACTGACTCGCATAAGGGACGTTGGATCCCAGGAAACTATGAAGTCCCCAGCAGAGTCGCCAGCTGTCGCTACCGCGAAAATAAGGTGCCGGCAAAACAGAAGAGTCGCCACCTTTCATTATTTATCCCTCAGAACGGGAAAGGAAACGATCGGAAAAACCTGACGAAAAAGGTATAAGACAAGGTCATCGCAACCATTGTCTGGGTTCGGGAGTCGGTTACGCAAGGGGAAGGTATTAGCACCCTTCACGTCCATCGTACTCGATGGGATTCATGCTTGTTGTGTTTATCTGACGGGTTGGTTTTATCTATCTGCTCTATAGGCCTGGGTTAAAAGAAAAGAAAATGAATCGGCAAAGCGTCGCGCTTTATGCCTACGTAGTCTCATCAGAGAATGAGAAATCAGAGTCAACATAGTTCAGCCAACTACGGGTTACGGGGAAGGTGACTCGCCAATACATCAGTATTGTGCCTACATACTCTCAACAGGCTTGAGAGATCAGAGCTTACGTAGTTCGGGATAATACGGATTACGGGAGGTTCAGATTCATCTGTTTTATCGAGTAGGGTTAACCAACAGTTCCAGCAGTTTGGCGTACGCAGCTCGACCTTCGGAGGCTCAGGCGTTACCGTTTGCGGTAGAACTGGGAGTTAACGACACTCTTTTCTTCAGAAAAGCTTCCTTTGAATTATGGGCCCACGGGGCAAAAAGGTTTGAAGTTTGTTTTTTGTCTTTTACGGAAGAACTGTTTTTTTATGGATGTTTGCAACTAATATCGCACTAGAGACTCTGACCTGAGAGTGAATGCGTCGCATGTCACCCAAAGGATGCCAGACTAAACATCCAAGCTGTCGAAAAGAAACTCTCTGACAACCCTTTCTCAGATAGCTTAAGGCTCGTAACGCACGACATCAGTTAACCTTTATTACTGTATTTTGATTTGTTCTGAGATGAGAAGAGAGCACAGGTTCAGCTAAGGGGAGACTGTCAAGTCCTACTGTTGTCATGCCAAGGATTCATCCTATGGTTGAAGTTTGAAACAGGGAACTCCTAGAAGTTATCATGCATAGGTTTCAACCTAAAGTTCTAATCATCACTTCCTTATCAAAGGACGTGAGATTCCTAGGGGATCATGTCAATGATAAACAGAAACAGATAAAGCATCAGCTTAAACAGTAAACAGTAAACGGCTGTAAAATACATGCAATGCAAGTGAGGGAGGAAATGTGTGTGGGGCATCAGCCTCCACAAGCTCATCTCAACCTCAAGCCAGATATGAATAACTGCAATCATACAGAAGAAATAAAATGCCATCAAGCAAATCAAAAACCACATAGGCAAGGGAGCTGGGCTCTACCGAATACCCGCAAGCAAAGCCATACAGTAAAAATACAAGCAGAGGGAGCAACTCAACCTCTAGTGCAATCATGCTCCTAGCTTAAGAGAATCTAAACATGAACTTATTCTAATGCATCAAGCAAATCAAACAAGTCACATCAATACAGTTACACAGAAAGAACACAGACAGGAAAGAAAGCAAGTCAACAGCCCCACACAGCTTCACAGCAAAGCTCTCCTCTGACAACAACTCAGTCTTCAGTCTGTAGTTGCCCTTCCAGGCTATCATCTTCAATAGCAAGTATCAACTTGCTTCTTCAAGCTTTCCACACATCAAACATAAGTATCAACTTATCCCTCTTCTTCAACTTCAAGCTTCAACTCTTCACCAAACTCCACCTTCAGGCCTCAATGCATTAAACTCACAAGTATCAGCTTGCTTCTTCCTCAAGCTTCAGCTTCTTCATTCAATCTTCAATGAATTCCCCTCACAAGTATCAACTTGTTCTTCTCCTTCCTCAAGCTTCAGCTCTTTCTTCTTCACAAGTATCAACTTGCTCTTCCTAATCTTCAAGCTTCAGCTTCAATGGCAGTATTCAAACACAGAGAAGTAGCAACTTCTAGCCTCTTCAATCTTCTAACAAGGAACTCTATCCTCTGGCAAGGGAGAAAGATTCAGCTAACAAGATCCAGGTTTGGATGATAGGTAGCAGAGTGAAGACCAAAGGTCACCACTAAGCATCCCATCATCAGAGAAAGGGACCCTCAAAGGTTCTACCAACTGGTAAAGAGCCACACATCCTACCAAAGGAGGGATGAGGCCTTTACAAGGGGACCTTACATCATAGGGAAGAATGGAAGTGATCAACATCTTCCATGTTTATGAAGGAAGAGAATCTATCTAGGAGCTCTGCCTACAAACCCTGATCTTAATACCTAATCAACACTACACCAAAAGAAGGGAAATCTTCACATCCAAGCTTCCTCAAGCATTCCATGGTAGCCCAAGCTTGTCTTCATCACCATCCAAGAGCAAGAGAGACAAAACCCTAATCTAAGGGAACTAAAGAAGTCAATCTAGTCCAATTAGTGCATTAGAATCATCTAAAGTTAGCACCTAAACTAAAATCAAACTAAAATAGTAAACTACATTATAAATTCCTACGAAAATTCCTAAGGGACCCTAATTCAATCATGAATCTACCATACAAAATTCAGAGGTTGAATCATCCACCAAGTGCTAGAAATAAAACCTAAATCATAAGGTACTAACCATAAACCCTAAAAATGGAGCTCCTAAAATTTCAACTTAAAACTACCACCTACATTCATCACAAAAATGTGAGAAAAATATAAGGGGATCATGCATATCTATGCTAGCTATACACAAAAAATCAAGGCAAGAATCATCATCAAATGCTCAAACCAAATTCATCAAAACAAGGTATCAACCATGGTTATTTTAATATCAATTAAAATTCAACAAATGCAAATAAAATCAAAAATGCATGAAATATTAATATTTTTTATCTAAAAAAATCTAGATTCAATCATGAATCAATGTAAAAAAGAATGGAATTAATTGAGTTAGTTTTCAATTTTTTATGAATTATTTACTAAATCACATGAAATGAAGAAAATAAAGGAAAATAAGAGAAATTGATAAACAAGCGTGGCAAATAGCAAGAATACTCAGTTCATTTCTGGATTGGGCCAAGGGGGGGGGGGGGTGATGATATCAACCAATGCTAAGGCCCAGGCGCTTGGATCCATTGCTCAATTCAGTTCACAAATTAATCAAAAAGAAAAAGAGTACATACAAAGACTCGAACCCACGCACCCTTGGTATACGTAGTGAGGAAGCCAAGCCTAGGATTTTCACTTATCAAAACGGGGCGTTTAAGGGGAGGGGTATGTGGCGCAACGAGGAGCCTTGGATCCAGGTCTGAGTCAAAGTCTTCTTCATGAATGAACGCTCCAGATTATGTCTTCCCCAATTCAAATTTCTGAAACCTTCCAACCTGCGCGCGCGAAGGTCACCGCCGGTGGCTTTTCCAGTCACCATCAAGCAACCCTAACTCCCTCTACAGACCACCATTGGCCACGATTTCTACATGAATCTTGTCCTAAATTTCACCAGGAATCCAACTATACTAACCAATCGTGCTAAAAACACCAGGATCACAAAATATCCGTCTCAACCGAAAATGGCATCATCCCTAAATTGTCACTAATCTTCAAATTAATGATCCAGAAAGCTTCTAGCAATGATCTACAATGATTCTAACCTATCAAAACCTAGCCAAACTACATGAATCATGCTACACGATGAGAATTACATACCTGCAAAACTTGAATGCACAGAGCACTGAAACCTTCAAATCAACCTCCAAGAATTTCCAGATACCTTCACTAACACCAAAGGAAGCTTCTGTATGCAACAAACTGGATTGAAACTCTCTGAATCCTTGAATTCAATTTTGACTTGCAAGCTATGAACTCTAGGTTCTCTCTCACGATTTTGCTATGATCTTGGCTTGAATTCTATCTGGAATCACTGACACACTCAAGAGGAAGATGTTGAAAGCAAGAATTGGGACTGAAATGGATCAAAACCGTGTAACTGAATTTGATTTGCAAGAAGAAAATTCAGTTTGCAATCTCTCTATTCTCTCTTAATTTCCACCAACCTTGGCCTTGATCAGGTTCTAAAGCTTATATAGAACCAGTAGGAATGATCTTGAAGTTCCTAGAACCATCTATATGAGATAACCAATATCTCTTGCTCTTGAATTTCTCATCTCATTCTCATCCATGACAGCCCTGCTTGCAGCTTTTTTATCACCTTGATCATGATTCAATTTCTCCTCAAATGAGATTCTGAATGTATTGGGATGGATTGGTACCTTGGTTTTGATCTTGTGCATAGTTTGGTTTATGTAACTTACATCATAAGCAATCAAATGCAAATCTTTGGATTGGGCCTCAAATGAAAAAACTAACATTTCCATTGTCTTTAAAATGTATTTTCCAATCAAAATGACCTATAAGTTTGTCTCATTTGGTCACCAAATGAATTATTTGAATTTTTGACCATTAAATCCTTTTAATTCTTCCTTTTTCAAAGTTTCTTGAACAAAGTCTCTCCTTGAGCCATTTCAATGCCTCCTTGATGCATGGTAAAGGTTAAAACCCCATTTTGAGAAACTTTCTAGTTGAAAAAAACTTCATTTGAAGCCTCTAAGTTGGTGAAAATGGCCTATGATCACAAATGACCTATAACCACCAAATGCCCAAAATACCCTTGACATGTCAAAGCCATAACTTGAGTTCTAAAAATCCTATCAAGGACTTCTAGTACTCTCTAGAAATATAAGTGGATAAGGAACAACATTCATGTTGACCAAAAGTTCATAAGAATCATCCTTCTAGGGAAAACGTTTCATGCAAGTAGGGTAACTTTCAAGCTCCAAATTCACATTCCTTAGATGACTTGTAACTTGTCAAAGTCATAACTTGAGTTCTACAAACCCTATCAAGGACTTCTAGAACTCAAATTAAATCTAAGATCATGCTCTAAAACAATCATGTTGGGGGTAATATGAGATGACAATCACATCTTGAGCTAAATTGCCTTGAAGATAGGGGTCAAACTAGGGGATTTTACACTATCAAGCCTTAGAAACCCTAGCTTGAAACTTCTCAAACTATTCAATCTTGATGAGTTAACCTTGGAATAATCCTTATGACATCTCAATGTATCAATCCATGATCACATGGTTCTTGGATTAGGTCTCAACCTCTTTCAAATCTTTAGTTGACTTAGGATGGACCCAGTCAAACCCTAGCTGCACCAATCATGGCTGGGGCTTCTTATTCTTGCACCATGACCTGTCTAGGCCTCAAAGTGATTTTCAACACTTCTCATGAGCTCTCTCAAGACCTCCAGTCCCTCTTCATAGCTTCAGAATCATCTGATGGCTCTCCACAACTCTCATGTTAGGAGACCTACATACTTGGCTTCAACCACTCTTTCTGAGGATCTTTTAACTTCTTTGACAAGGATATCAACCCTTGAACACTTGAATAACCTTCCTATCTTAGCTTCATAGTCTTGTATAGATCTTGATTGGTAATCATACCTCTTGATCTCCTGCATACATATCAATGAAATGCGAATGATAATGCTACTGTGAATGAAATGAAACATAAGTTAGGTAAAGAAAAGTTGGTCAAATTTTGGGGTGCAACACCATGCGCACAAAATTCCTTCCAATTTGGCTCCAAAATGATGCACTTTGCTTGCTGATAGCATGAGGAGTGTGAAGGGCTGGGATTTAATCCTTGTTTGATCTCAATGGTTGATATTACAAGTGTGACTTAAGCTTGAAGAAAGCTTGAAAATGGCTCATCAAAACTCACCAAATTCAAATTCTATCATTGCCATTGTGTTTTAAATATATATTGCACTTAAAATATGTATCTACTTGCATAAAAATGATCCATAATGAATTAAATCCAATTTTCTCATTTTAAAGCTTTTTCCATGAAAATCACTTTGGGAATTCACCATTCCAAGCCAAATTCATGACTTCTCAAGGCTTGGTTGAATAATTGACACCATTTGAAGCACATTTAATGTTGGAAAAATCTCCATTTGGAGTGTGCAAGTTGGTGAAATGGACCTATAATTTTATGACCTATAATCTCACTTTCCCAAAATACCCCTGACTTGCAAGCGTCATAACTTGAGTTCTACAAATCATATGAAATACTTCTAGTACTCTTTGGAAATATAAGACCATGACCTACAACTTTCATGTTCATCAAAAGTTGAGGAGAAACATCCTTCTAGGTCAAAAATGGCTTGGAAGTTGGTTGACGTTTGTTGACCAAAATCACATTCATCAGATGACCTGTAACATGTCTGTATCATAACTTGAGTTCTATAAATCCAATCAAGGACTTCTAGTACTAAAAATAAATCTAAGAACATGCTCTACAAGTTTCATGTTGGTCAAAATTTGAGATGAGACTTGTATCTTGAGATAAGTGGTCTTGAAGTTGGGCACTAAATAGGGGATTTTACACTGAGAACCCTAATTTAGTAACTTCTCACACTCTTGACTATTGATGAATTGATCTTGAAATGATATATTAGACATCTCAACGCAACATCCCATGACCATAGAGACTTGGAGTTGAGTTTTAATCTCCTTCAATTTCACAGTTGACTGAGGATTTACCAGATGAAAACCCTAGATGCAACACCTTCAACTGTAACCTTTCACACTTAGTATAAACACTTGGATGAACTCCACAGTGACCCTCAAGGCACTCAATGAGCTCTCTCAACATCTTATATCCATAATCATGCATTCACAATCCTCTGATGATCTTCACATGGCCTCCAAGTTAGGAGCTGACCGACATACATCCATCAATCCTTTCACAAGACCATTAACCACTTCAAGATGACTTAATGACCATTCAAACTTGAGTAACAACCCTTTCTTAGGCTCAACACTCTGAGTAGACTCCTCTTGCTATGCACAACCTCTTGATCCCCTGTTCAATGAAAAAATGCTATGCAATGCAAATGCTAGAAAGAAATGAAATGAAACATAAACCAAGTTAAGAAAAGGTTGGGCAAATTTTGGGGTGCAACAGTTGCCCCTATTCAAATGACTTGGACCTGAATGAGTGAAAGCGAACGGTTTTCACACCATCAAGGTAAAAGACGATTGAATACCAAAGAACCCGGAAATTTGCCAACTGCAGAAAATAAAACTGCAAACAAGGATCTCCGGAGACAACTGCTCTAATTACAAACACATTCCGTTGGGGAAAAGAGAAACCAAACGAGTAACTCTTCTTGGGAAAAACCTGAAATAGGGGAATACTTCAAATTGCCGGAATCTGGATATTCAATGAACAAAATGAATCAATGAAATTTGTCGGAGCCTGAAAGCTCAACATAGTAGCCAGAGCTTGAATGCTCAACGAAAGATTGACCAGAGCCTGAATACTCAACGAACAAAAGGATATATCATTTGCCAATTCACCAGAGCCTGGATACTCAACAAAGAAGCCGGAGTCTGGATGCTCGACGTAAAACTGACCGGAGCCTGGATACTCAACGGACTAAGAAGTACACCATAAACTGGAATCTTATCGGAGCCTGGATACTCAACGAAATTGGAATCACGGAAAAAATGTCGGAGTCTGGATACTCAATGCACAAGAGAGATTACCATATATTGGAAATCTGTCGGAGTTTGGATACTCAACGTAATACATCGGAGCCTGAACGCTCAATGAAAATAAACCGGAGCTTGGATGCTCAACGTAATACACCGGAGCCTGAACGCTCAACGAAATTAAACCGGTGTCTGGATGCTCAACGAAAATGACCGGAGCCTGGATACTCAATGAAGAACAGAGATCAACACCATATGAAAATTACCGGAGTCTGGATACTCGACGGAAAATTTGACCGGAGCCTGGACACTCAACGGACAAAACCAAATACCACAAATCGGAAATTAACCGGAACCTGAATATCCAACGGAGATGGAGTACTACCACAAAACTTACCAAGGTATGGATACCTAACTGACTTTACCAAAGTCTGGATACTCAACGGAAAAAGCAATACGTCACGAACTGAAAATATATCGGAGTCTGAATACACAACGGAGAAACTGGAGCCTGGATGCTCAACGAAGACTGACCAGAGCCTGAATACTCAACGGACGAAGGGAAAATATCACAAATATACCGATTAAAAACTGGACATCATATTTTCCCCACCGGAGTCTGCATACTCGATAGAAAAATCACAATAATATCAATCACCGTGGTCTGGATACCACAACCATCTTTACCGGAGTCTGGATACTCGACGAAAAAATCACAATAATATCAATCACCGTGATTTGGATACCACAATCATCTTTACCGGAGTCTGGATACTCGAACCACATTAACTGGGAACGGACTGGAGTCTGGACACTCAACGGACAAAAGAACTCATCACAAATACTTATCATGATCCACTAAGATCCGAAAATACTACTGAGGAATAACATGAGCCGGGGTCTGGGTACCACGCGGGCTAAGAGAAATCACATGGTCTGGATACCAAGGGAAAAGATCAAACCTCCGAAGATACACCTGAAACAAAGAGATAACAACCTGGCTTATGTTTCATATGCATATGTTTGAAAATGGCGTAATGCTCCATACGAAATGGAAATGCTACGCATTTGGGTAGATGCTATGCACGCATGCAGATGCAACGAAACTGAATCAATAAAATAAATGCTAGAGATACAGAGAACACCCTGCTGGAGTAAGAAAATAACCCTGTTGGGGAAACCAAAGATTCTGCCAGAGATAGAGCACAAACTTGCTCATGCCAATAACCATTGGACTTATGCTGAGAAATGGGTCCTCGCTGGCTTCTGGGGATTGCTTCACCGGGGAACGAACCTAACCAAGCTGCAAATTACTCTGTGGAAAGAAAATCCAATCATAACTCGTTGGGGAGTGCATACAAGCATTCACCTTGCGGGGATTAAATATCCATCAACTGCCGAAGGAACGGGTACACGCTACCTGCTCGCTCAAACCGCATGCAGACTCTACTGGGGATAAAGATGTAAACTCTACTGACTGGGGTAAGTAGATTCAGGCTGGGAATAGGACGAACTTCATCCATACCTTTTTGCCCCAAGGGTAACGACCCCGCGACACTGAACAAACAGATAAGATATCCTACGCAACCGGAACCATCTAAGTCATCATTCGTGACGGTGTTCAATTAATTCAAAGTTTTAACAATTATTGGCCAAGGCCTGCAAGTTTATCTTAATGCAAGTTTATCAAAACATTGGGCGTTTTCACAAACAAAACAGTAAGAGTTAAAACAGAGCACACAGATCAAGTACTGAATAGTATATGTTTATTGATAAATGGCCTGTAAATAGGCAAAGTTTTACAACAGATGCAACTCCTGAAAAGAGGAAGTTGTGCAAAAACAAATACATATATGTACAGAAATATACAAAAGTGTACAAAATGTCGGCAATATGGCACAAACAAACACCATGAGCTGATCCCTCTATGACTCGCCTGACTCTGATGATTTCCCGACGCTTCGTCTTCAGAAGAGATTGATTCGGATAAAAACAGCCCTCAGGTTCTCCCAATCCACTAAGCAATGAAGTTCCAATGCAGACCGTAGTCATTTGCTTTTTCAATCCCTAACTTTTGCCTGAACCGCCCTTTCGGGTTTTCGATTCACCGGGATACCCATTTTTGCCAAAGTCTCCTTTTCAGCTTTTCGACTTTGCGGGTTTACATCTTTTCATTTTTATCCCTAATTTTTGCCCGAACATATTTTTCCTTTTTTATGGTTCGCCGGGATGCCCCATTTTTGCCTGGACCTTTCTTTTTGTGTCCAGCGGGTCTCTTTTAAGCAAAGTATTTTTTAACTGCGTCTGCATTCACAGGGGATGTGAAATCCTCACCATCCATGGTGGCTAACAACAAGGCTCATTCGGAGAAGACCTTTCGAACAACATATGGACCTTCATAGTTAGGAGTCCATTTGCCCCTGTGATCTGATTGTGGTGGGAGAATCTTTTTCAGCACAAGATCGCCCGTCTGAAAGCTTCGAGGGTGGACCTTCTTATCATAAGCTTTCTTCATCTGGCTCTGGTACAACCGACCATATGCAATTGATGCTACCCTCTTTTCATCCATCAGACTAAGCTGATTCAAACGGTTCTTTATCCATTCTGCCTCATCAAGCTTGACGTCAACCAAAACTCTTAAAGAAGGAATCTTGACCTCCAATGGTAGGACAACTTCCATACCATATACCAGCGAGAAAGGAGTTGCTCCGGTTGATGTGCGTACCGTCGTACGATAACCGTGCAAAGCGAAAGGCAACATCTCATGCCAATCTTTGTAAGTGACAACCATCTTTTGCACTATCTTCTTAATATTCTTATTGGCCGCTTCAACAACGCCATTCATCTTCGGCCGATAGGGCGATGAGTTGTGATGCTCAATTTTGAAGTTCTGGCATAATTCCTTCATCATTTTGTTGTTCAGATTCGAACCGTTATCGGTAATGATCCGCTCGGGTCTGCAAATGATGTCCTTCTTTATAAACCGGGCTACGACTTGCTTTGTGACATTGGCATACGAGGCTGCTTCAACCCACTTGGTGAAGTAATCAATGGCAACCAAGATGAAACGATGACTGTTGGATGCGGTGGGCTCAATCTTGCCAATCATATCAATGCGCCCCATGGAGAAAGGCCACGGGGATGCCATAACATTCAATGGGCAACGGTACATGTATCTTATCTGCATAAATCTGGCATTTATGGCATTTCTTCGCAAATTTGAAACAATCTGACTCCATAGTTAGCCAATAATACTCTGCTCGTAAGAGTTTCTGAGACATGGCATGTCCGCCGGCATGTGTACCGAAAGTAACCTCGTGGACTTCTTCCATAAGCAATGTTGCTTCTTTTTCATCCACACATCTCAACAACACCAAATCATGGTTCCTTCTGTATAGCACACCATCTGGGTTTAGGTAAAATTTGCCAAACAACCTCCTCAGCGTCTTCTTATCCTGAGCCGAAGCCCCTGGAGGATACTCTTGCTTCTTGAGGAAGTTCTGTATATCGTAAAAACATGGCTTGCCATCATCAGCCTCTTCAATGGAGAATATGAAAGCGGGTCTGTCCAAGCGAGAAATGACTATTCTGGGAGCATCATTCCAGAAATTCACTTTGTACATCGAAGATAGCGTTGCCAAAGCATCAACCATCTGATTCTCTGCTCGTGGTACATGGTGAAAATCTACCCGATCGAAGAAGGGTAATAATCTCCTTGCATAATCTTTGTAAGGAATTAGATTCGGTTGATGAGTTTCCTATTCTCCCATGATTTGATTAACCACTAGCGCTGAATCGCCATATACATCCAAATTCTTGATTCTCAGATCAATAGCCTCTTCCAGACCTATGATACATGCTTCGTACTCAGATTCATTGTTGGTGCAAGGGAATGCCAACCTGGCAGTGAAGGGAATATGAGTGCCATGAGGAGTTGTAATAATTGCCCCAATTTCGCTACCATAGGAGTTGACAGCGCCATCGAATATCATCTGCCACTGAGAATCCTTCTCTGGACCTTCGCTGTGTAATGGCTCTTCACAATCTTTCGCTTTGAGGAACATGATATCCTCGTCAGGAAATTCAAACTTCATCGGTTGATAATCTTCGATTGGCTGCTCAGCAAGGTATTCTGACAGAACACTTCCTTTGATGGCTTTCTGAGAAACATATTGTATATCGTACTCTGTCAGTACCATCTGCCACTTGGCAATTCTTCTTGAAA
The DNA here is from genome assembly GCA_963859935.3 of Lathyrus sativus. NCBI lineage: Eukaryota > Viridiplantae > Streptophyta > Magnoliopsida > Fabales > Fabaceae > Lathyrus > Lathyrus sativus. The sequence goes on from OZ012737.1 coordinate 357,715,831, forward strand.
GCGCTTGCTTCTCGAAGACATACTTAATCGGATCCATCTTCGAAATCAGCATGGTTGTGTGATTGAGCATATATTGTCTCAAACGTTTGGCAGCCCAAGCAAGTGCACAACATGTTTTCTCGAGCATTGAGTAACGAGACTCACAATCTGTGAACTTTTTACTCAGATAATAGATCACATGCTCCTTTCTTCCAGTCTCGTCGTGTTGACCGAGAATACAACCCATATTGTTCTCAAGAATCGTTAAGTACATAATTAAAGGCCTTCCAACTACTTGGGGTATCAATATCGTAGGCTCCTGCAAGTACTCTTTTATTTTATCAAATGCTTTTTGACAATTTTCATTCTAGACGACCGCCTGATCTTTCTTTAACAATTTAAACATTGGGTAACACGTGGTTGTGAGATGAGATATGAACCGAGCAATGTAGTTCAATATCCCCAGGAAACCACGGACCTCCTTTTCTATTTTCGGCACTGGCATGTCTTGTATGGGTTTTATCTTTGCAGGATCGACCTCGATTCCTTTTTCACTGACGATAAACCCCAATAACTTTCCGGACCGAACTCCAAAAGTGCACTTATTTGGATTCAACCTCAATCTGAACTTCCTAAGCCTCTCAAACAGCTTCAACAAGTTAACCAGATGTTCTTCCTCCATTTGGGACTTCGCAATCATGTCATCAACATAGACCTCGATCTCATGATGAATCATATCATGAAACAAAGTCACCATTGCCCGCTGATAAGTTGCCTCGGCGTTTTTCAACCTAAAAGGCATTACTTTATAGCAAAACGTTCCCCACAGTGTAATGAATGTTGTTTTCTCCATGTCCTCCGGTGCCATATTTATCTGATTATAACCGGAGAAACCATCCATGAAGGAAAACACCTAAAATTGAGCCGTATTGTCGACCAATACGTCAATGTGAGGGAGCGGGAAATCATCCTTTGGGCTCGCCTTGTTCAGATCCCTGTAATCTACACACATCCGTACCTTACCATCTTTCTTAGATACAGGTACGATGTTGGCGACCCACGGAGGGTAAGTAGTCACGGCCAAGAATCTGGCATCCAACTGCTTTTGGACCTCTTCTTTGATTTTTACAGCCATATTTGGTCTTTTCCTTCTAAGCTTCTGCTTGACCGGCAGACATTCCTCGCGCAACGGCAAGCGATGAACCACTATGTCGGTATGAAGCCCGGGCATGTCCTCGTACGACCAAGCAAAGATGTCACTATACTCTCGAAGCATCTCGATCAGTCTTTGCTTGATGTCGCTCTGTAGCGCAGCCCCTATCCGAACATTTCTGACAACTTCTTCAGAACCCAGATTAATAACCTCAATTTCCTCCTGATGAGGCAGAATGGTCTTCTCTTCTTGTTTCAAAAGTCTGGCTAGTTCTTCAGGAAAATCTTCATCCTCATCAATCTCTTCTTCAGCTTGATATATCGGTTGATCGAAGTCGAAGTGAGTCATAGGAGGTTCTGAATCAGTGTCATCTGCAATAGGAATCCTGCAATAAAAATGGTTAAATGTTTCAAACAATACTCAAACAAGTATAAACCACATTGCCATTTCATTGTAAAAAATAAAAATAAGAAAGACAGAGATCACAAAATTTGAATGAGAAAATGCCCTTTGGTTAATTGATAAACAATGTTCATACATAAACAAATAAGGCCCTGAAATAAAATACCACTATGCCCCGGGTATGACATAGGGTATTACAATAATTGGAAAAATAAAGCATTATTGTTCTGTCGTCACTTGAATGAATTCTTCAATTGACCAGTTACGCAGGCTCTGTCCCGGAATACATGGCTTGATCCAGGCATCCATATCACAATCGCTGTCTCCGTCTTCGTCATCATAAATGGCATTAATCTGCTCAAAGAAGACACCTTCGCTAGTAAACCTGATTGGTCCCTTGAACTTCGGTGTGCTTTGTGAAGACGATGGTCGGTACCGTAGACTGAACTTTTCTTGCTTCTGAGGTATATCAATCACCTGCCCCCAGCCTTGGGCTGAACCAGCTTGCACCACAACCTGCACTTCTTTAAAGGAAGACATAGCCACCTCAGGCTCTTTTCTCACTACCGGAGACTTGTCTTTAATCTTGACCGTTTTGAAGGCCTGGCAAAGAGTTTCATGGATCTCTCCATCCACCTCAACATACTTAAAGGATAATAAATGGCTGACCATGATATCCTCCTCCCCGCAAACCGTGACAACGCTACCGCCAACCATGTATTTCAGCTTTTGATGCAATGTGGAGGATACAGCCCCCGCTGAATGAATCCAAGGGCGGCCTAGTGAACAACTGTAGGCCGGCTGGATATCCATGATGTAAAACACTGCATCAAAGACTTCATGTCCCACCTGAATAGGCAAAGTTACCTCCCCAAACACAGATCTTCGAGTTCCGTTAAACGCACGCACCACCAAATCACTTGGCGTGCAAATCAACCCCTTCATATCTAACTTCATCAAGGCCTTCTTCAGAAGAACGTTTAAGAAAGATCCCGTATCCACAAGCACATGAGACATGACTGCCCCTCTGCATTCTAAAGATATGTGCAATGCACAATTATGATTTCTGCCTTTGGGCGTCAAATCCAGGTCCGTAAAGCCTAAGCCATTTCCTGTGTTTATGTGTGCCACAACTCCCTCAAGTTGGTTGGCCGAGATTTCTTGCGGCACGTAAGCAGTGTTTATTATTCTCAGCAATGCATTCCTATGCGCCTCAGAGCAAAGGAGCAACGACAGGATAGATATTTTAGAAGGAGTTTGCTGCAAAGGATCAACTATCTTATAGTCGCTTTTCCGAATCAGCCTCATAAATTCCTCCGCGTCTTTAAACAAATATTCTCTCTCCCTAGATTGAGAAGTCTCCTCCACTACCGGTCTTTTCCCCTTATCCACCTTATCAGCAGTCACCTCAGGTGACGAAAAGACTTGGCCACTGCGAGTAATACCTCCTGCTCCCACGAGATTGTCAACTGAACTTGCAGGGGGATCATTCAAATTTATCTTTTGTCCATTACAATACACTTCGGCTCCGTAGTTCCATGGAATAGCCTTAGTGCTCTCAAATGGCATAGGACCCGCTTTGGTGATAGTTATCGTTGCTGGCTTCGGTGCATAAATAGTAACAGTCTTGTATGGGATGGAGATTGTCACAATCTCATCCTTTTCTTCAGCCACCAAATCCTTAGACTCTCTTCCAACAGAACGATCAAATTTTCAAACTCCGTCATCCATCATCTCCTAAATACATCTTCTCAATAGTCCACATCCTCTCTCAGGATCAGCAGAACATTCAACACAATCCTCAACACAACCCGGGAAAACACCCCCTTCAGCAATTTGGGTTTCAGAAAGCTTAAGGGTGTCTTCAGTTAATCAACATCCGTCACCAAATTCAACACCTCTTCCTTGATAATTGCATTAACCCCAGCCTGCCCATGATTCGGCATGGGATTTTGCACCACATTGGGAACATTATTAGAAAAGTTAATCGCCTTACTATCAATCATGTCTTGCACTTTATGTTTGAAGGCTTTACAATTATCAATGTTATGTCCTGGGGCACCCGAATGAAATTCTCAGCAAGCATTTGCATCGTACCCAGGTGGAGGAGGTCCAGTCAAGGGAGCCAAAGTCCTTTCTGAATCAATTGCAGTTGTAGCAAAGCCTGTAATAACTGAGAGTAAGGCATAGGAGGCGCATCAAAATGTCTATTTGCTACCCGACCTCTATCTTGGTATCTTCCGTACCCCTGTTGATTTTGTTGCGGTCGTTGTTGTTGTTGTTGATGACGCTGTTGTTGCTATGGTTGTTGAACTGCTGGAATGGTGATGCTGGCAATTTGCTGGTGTTGCCGATTCTGACCTCTATTTCTTCCCCGTGAACTGGATACAGTGTTAGTATCTCCCTCTTGCCTTTTGTTTCCGAATACCTTCTTATTTCCCCCAGCTGTGGGCATCTCACCAGCATTGATCTTTCCTAACTTAATTCCATTCTCCACCCTCTCCCTGGTGATTATTAAGTCAGAAAAGCTGTCTGACATGCTGCTTATAAGCTTTTCATAAAAAACACCTGGCAGGGTGGCGAAAAACATATCCACAAGTTCCTGTTCTACCATGGGAGGCTGGACTCTAGCAGCAAGCTCTCGCCACCTCTGGGCGTATTATATAAAGCATTCATTATTCTTTTGGGAAAGGTTCTGCAGCTGGACTTTATTTGGAGAAAGGTCACTGTTGTACTGATAGTGCCTTACAAAAGCTTCAGCTAGGTCTCTCCAGCTCCGGACGTTAGTGGGCTCCAACCCCATATACCATTCCAGCGAGGGACCGGATAGACTATCCTGGAAGAAGTGCATAAGTAGTTTCTCGTCATCGGAATGCGCAAACATCTTGCGATAATAAGACCTCAAATGAACCCTAGGACAAGTGGTACCCTTGTACTTATCAAAGTCTGGGACTTTGAACTTTGGTGGCACTCTCAAGCCTAGGATCAGCCCCAGGTTAGACATATCCAGCCCCATAGAGTTTTGGCATTCAAGAGACCTCATTTTCTCTTCGATCATCTTAATCCTCCTATCAGCCTCGGAGGGTAATTCAGCAGCTACAACTCTTGGTGAGAACACATCCTCCTGCCTATCCTCATTCCAGATATGGTCCATATTACCGTGTATGGCACACGTGGTGTCGAGGCCATAACCGTTTCCATTACCATTACCACCATTAGCAAAACCAGCATGATTAAAACCTGCCGCATTTCCAGCACCAGCAGCGTGGCCACTCCCTCCAGCAGTAGGGATGACTAAAGTTGGCATAGAATTGTCTGCCCGAGGAGTTTCAATGTGAGGAGGGTTAGCAGCAATCCCACTGTGTAACACACCATCACCATCAACTCGTGCAATCAAAGGTTGCACTAAAGTCTGAAGTTGCACCTGGCCACTAGCAACCCCTTGCATGACCTCCATCAGGTGTGCCATCCGATCTCTCATCTCTTGCATTTCTGCCTACATCTAATCCATCAGTCTTTTCTGGTTTCTTCTGGTACCGTACCGGTGAGTTGTCACGTCAACAATCCTGAAACACTAGTAAATCACATGAGAAATAAGGTTAACAGTTCTGGTGCACCTGCGAATGCGAGAAAAATGCTAAAATGCAGACATGTATTTATGCAACAGGGACATTTCCCCCTCGATTCTAGTTTCTAGGAAAAACATAACAATGGAGAACCCTACGGACAAGCATAGAACGCTAACTCCTCGTATATAAATCAAAGGCCAACAAGCAATGTACAAGCTACAACTGAGTACAAATAAGGAAAAGACCTCAACCAACAAGCCTGGCGATGGTCAATACAACAAATAAACAGCAAAAACTACAACAAAAATAAACAAGACGATCAAGCAGGATGACGTGATCGGAAATCCTCTAACAGCTTCAACGTCTCAGAATGATCCGGCCTAGCAAGTAGTCCATGAATAAGAAAATCTTGCTGGCTAACAGTATGTTGTAGACTATCAACATGATGCCTCAAGTCTGCGTCTCTTGGAGTCAGCTCTCAACCTGAGATCCTTCAAGTTTGTGATCGCTTCATTCAACCTGTATTCAATGTCTTGTCTAAGTGATGCGTTTGCTGCAATCTCCCCATCTTTGGCATTAAGCTGCACCTTCAACTTGTTGATCTGAAGCTTTAACCTGTCTTCGCGCTCCTTGTTGCTAGTGAGCGTGGCATTCCAAATTGACTCAAACTTGGAGATCCTCACGTAAGCCCTATCTAACTCTTCCTTCTTAGTGACAAGAACACTGTGGACAGTGTTCAAGTCTCGGCCTGTGCGCTCTCTGTCACTAGTCTCCTTAGTCAGATCCATACCCAGTTTGTTGACAAGCTCGGTTTGTTTCTTGAAGGAATGAACTGCATCGATCTTCTCACTTCGAAGCTGGATGATCTCTTTCTCCAATTCTTCATTAGCTTTCCTCAGCTCTTCCTTCTCTAACAACACCTGGTTGTACTTCTGGATGTCTACAGTAGTGGGTTCCTCTATCATGAGAGGATACAAAGGTGCAACTGAAGGATATGGCATCATTAGCTCCTTGGCTCTACTCTGAATCCAAACCAAATAGGGGTCGTATGCTTGACTGTTTCTCTTTCCCAAGGCAACCTTCCCTCTCCTATGCACATTACTCCAGGCATGTTCAACTCTAACTAAGGTATCCCCCTCCAACAAACCAGTGAGATACAGAGATTCGTGTATCTCTTCATCCTTCGGAGGACCTCTCAATGCATACCCAAACTGTCTGATAGCAATGGACGGGTTATAATTTATGCAACCCTTCCTTCCGACCAGCGGGACGTTAGGAAAGCTTCCACAACTATAAATATTCTCAATGCCCAATACATCCCTATCAAACCAAACAATGTCTTCGGCAGACAGTCTCATCAAACGCTCGGACCATTCCGATGTATCCGCGACTTTCTATATCTAACTGAACTAACTGCAAGTGCACAGTCAATCGCGTAGTAATAAAAGATATCGATCCCACAGGGACTCATAATCAAGCTAGTATTTTCGGGTGTTACTGTGTTTAGCTAGGTTGGTATAGTTTTAGGGGAATAAAAGCAAAGTAAGTGTGTAAACTATAGGGGAACTAAAGACTTTACTTAAGGTATAAAGGCGTGAATCGGTATGTAATATGTTGGTTCTTCAAGGATTCGACAAGTCACCGGTGTTTTGGGTGTTTTCAAAAATAGTTTAAGAAGAAAATGACGGTTTAAAGACCTTTGTCTCACGATGGTTGTTGACGCTAGTCGCAACTTTAAGGCGAAACGTATGCTGTCGCTATCCCGTTCGCGGTTAAAATTACTTTTTGAAAACCATTAAGCTCTAATCATTTTTAAAGCGCTGTGACTGTTTTTAAAACGAATCCTTAGTTTTTACTATCTGGACCTAACCTCAGCTGTCGCTTGTTGGTTCGTACCTTTATGAATTTCCCACTGTCATGGCAAAACGGCTTTTAAATAAGTTCTCGTTGTCGCGACGGACATTTATTTTAGAAAAATCGATTTAATAACTGAATCCATAAATAATTTTGAAAAGGAAAGTATACACCGGTTAATTATCGAATCCCATCTGACTACTTATTACATACCGATTACTTAAATTTAGCCTGACATGGAATATAAACTAAGAACACGTAAACAATGGTAGAATATATAAACATGCATCATAATGGGAAATAGAAATCAATTAACGATTATAATAAGAGCCTGTAAATAATTAATTGGCTTTTGGGAAATCCTCCAAAAATGACGGCAGGATTTAGTCTTGATGCCAATTACTCGTACAGAATAGAATTTAGAAAGTAAAACAACAATTGCAAGGAAGGAAAAAAAAAGGAAACAATAAACGATAAGAAATTCTGAAACTAAAAAATTGCTCTGGAAATAAATTGGCAGCACTTCGTGTCTTCAATGCAGCTCCCTTATTTCAGTCCCAAAGCCCTCTATTTATAGTGTATGAATGCTACGCGAACTGCTGTTGGAAGTGTCTTTGAGGGTAAGAAAATCCAGGTAGTCGTGTGCTGAATTTTGGGCTTCTGTTTTGCACGTCTATGAAAGTGGACGATGGGCAGAAAATGTGCCTATGACGGTTGTGGGGGTCCATGATGCTCTTCATGTCTGTGACGGTCGTGGTGAGGCCATGACTCTCTTCACGCCTGTGACGGTCGTGGTGAGACCATGACGGTCGTCATATCAGCAGAATTGGAATCTGCTGCTTTTCTCGTTCTTTTCTTCTGTTTCAAGTCCTTTTTAGCTTGTTTTGCCTATCTTGCCTCATTTGGACATTGACTTTATAAACCTGCAAAATATTAAACAACAATACGAATATGGTACGAAATCGGGGTGAAATCGACCGTTAATAATATGAAATAATGGCATTTTAATCTATATGTTTTCACGTTATCAAACTTCCCTAAACTTGAATCTTTGCTTGTCCTCAAGCAAAAACCCTAAATGCTGAGAGGATGCAGACACTTGGTGCGCACTTGTGCGTTTTCAGAATCGCTTAAAAGGCGCTGAGTCGAGGATTCGGAGACTTCGTAACAACACGCATACGAACTTGACACTAAGCGGGAACGCTTTCGAAGGCCTCCTCTTTATACGAGGCGGTTCCAATCATACTGTTGTAGCTCGGCCCTAAGTTCATCGAACTAAGTTCTGCCCAGTTTCGTTCTGGCACAATCACATTAAGCCCTTTACCTCTTTTCGCGTACGTAGTGGAATAGCCTGTTAGTGATTTCGGTCTTTTCTTTCCATGGGGTCTGGTGCACGAGCGCGGTACCCTATGACATGTTCACTTGTAAGTTGTGGGGGATCGAACCGTGATTCGCCCTACCGAGTCCATAACTAGAGACCTACAGACCAACTGATAAGGAACTTCTTTTTCTCTTATGAGCTCACTATTTTTATTTCTTTTTTCCATTCCGAAATGTCAGAGGTAGATAAGCACTACATGGCTGCGGAGAAATTCTTTTCTTTATGATCTTATCGATCACTTATTTGCATCGGCTTTCCACGTGGTACGCGCTTAAGGCGGTGCTGACTGCTTTTATAAACTACTAAGGGCTTCGCTTGATGCTTGAACTTGAGGCTTCGGTACAGTAGGTAGTGGAACTGACTCGCATAAAGCGGAGGTCTAGGGTGTCAAGTCGGTATGGTTATCATTAGTAATTATTCTCGAGTTTCCTTAATCGTGGCGCACCAGATGTTTGCATTGAAAGTTTTTCGTATAGCTCGAGTAAAGCAGATTAAGCTTGGGATGTTCTTTTAACGGAAAAGAATATAAAAATTATGCGCTTTATTGAACTGAAATAAAAATACTGGAATTGAAATTACTTGAAAGAGAAATGAAGTACATAGTAAAGTGCCGCTCCCACACCATCTCAAGCAGTGTCCTCACTGCTTTGAATTGATAGTGGAAGGTGTACAATAATGAAAACATGAAAAATGCAGAAAAACAAAAAGAAAACAAGAAGAAATCTACTCTCTGTCGCGTCCTCTTCCTTGATGGCATCCTCCTCTGGTCGTGGGGCATAGAACACCTGTGTGAAAAATGGAATTATGCAAGTCGTCCACACGGAGGTTTAGGGCTTCCATTTCATCCACGACAGTGTTGAGGCGTGCCCCCTGGGCGGTTAACAAATCGATGACCTGTTGGTGTTGTTCTTGCTGACGTCGTTCAAGTAGAGCGGCATTCTGGTTCTGGAGCCAGATGGCGTTAAGGACATCTTCGATGGTATCTGCAGTGCGGGGGCGACGGCGGGAAAAAGGGACCAGGGGGGCTGGTTGTTGAGAGGCTTCAGCTTGAGCTGCGCGGTCCAGTTCATCCTGTACCTCATCTATAGGCATCTGATCATTCTGTGGAGGAGCTGCAGCATTAACTTCGGGTGCCGCTGGGTCAAAGAGCCAGTTGGCTCTGTTCTCAGGGTGAGCAATGTCTCGGCAAGGAAGGATGATGTTGCGGATGATGCGGTTGCGAACCACCGGATGATAACGTCCGTCGGCTCGGACCCTGATGAGGTGAGACAAACGGCAATAGTCGATATCCAGGAAGACAGGAGGCAAGGACGGAAGGGCCTGGAGTTGTATTCCTAGGTCGAGTGATAATGCAATAGAAGTGACGATGCCTCCGAAATAAAAAGGCTTGGAGCCTCGACCGTAGTTAGCCTGGATGTGAGCCAATAGGAATGGGGCGGCATTGATAGGTTTCGGCTCAAAGATGCATTTCAGGAAAAACAGTTCCTTGGAGTTTACCTTATGGTTGCTATCTCTGGCAAAGATAGTGTTGCCGAGCACTCTGTGAACATAGCGGATGGCGAGAAGGTGAATGAATGTAGCATTAAGACTATCCCAGCTATCGGCGGGGGTTCCGGTGAGTTGGTTCTAAAGTGCAAAGGCTTCCAAGAAGAATTGCTCTGAAGGAACACTACAGTGAGCCTCAGGACCATGGCTAAAGGGGAGCATCTGAGCCAGTTGAGTTTGGGTCAGCTGATATTCCTGGCCGAATAATCGGAAGTTCGCAACGCCGGTGAGTTGGTTGGTTTCACCGGGGGGTGTCGTGAAGGTGAAAGAGCTAAGGAACTCCAGAGTTAGTTGTTCGTAGGTAGGCTGTGGTGTTGTGCAGAGGAACCACAACCCAGCGTTCTGAAGCATCCATTGGACGCCTTTCCGAATGCCTAATTCTGTGATGCATGCGATATCGACATATCGGGTTGGTTGGACGGCGCGCTGATAGAATTGAACGTCATTCGTTCTCTGTTGGTCGCCTCTTTCGCCGTCACGGAAGGTGATATTGGACATGTCTGGGAGTTCTCCTTGACGTGCCATTTCTTCTGATGATTTTTTTTTGTGAGGAGTAGAGAGAGTGGTAGAGGGGCGTTTTAGAGAGGAGAGTTTCTGATTGTGGAATGGGAATGAGGATGGAACTATAAATTTATAATGATAGTTTGCAAACAAACGGTTCAGTTGGAAGAGAATAGGTTAATGGAAGGAATGAGTGAGTGGGTGATTTATGGGGGAAGTGGAACCGTGAGAGTGGGAAGTTAAGGGTTGGAGAGAAAGAAAAACTCCCAGCGGTCGTATTCTGCTATTTAGCAGAATACGTGATCTCGTGACGGTCGTCAGGAGAGCGCCACGATCGTCATGCTCGTGACGAGCGTAACATGGCTGTGACGGTCGTCATAGCAACAAATTCTGCAGAAGCAGAATTTGTGCTGTGGGGTTCGTACAGACATTGTGTAATGTAATTATGGCTCGCTTAGGCCAGTAAATCAACCAGGAAATGAATGAAGAGTAAAGAATACATGATTAAAATAGAGTTGGAAATAAAATTCATTGATAAATTAGAAAAGTACATGAATTGAAATGAACTTGAAATTGTAAAAACATAATACTAGAAATTGTTCAAAATGCAGCAAAATTGAAAATTAAAACTTAAACCTAAAGCTAAAAATTTAATCAGTCCTTCTGGTTCTTCAGGTCGTCGAGCTGTTTAGTAAGGCGATCGAACTGTTCACACGCTATGTCCATGAAGGTCGTGACCTCCATCTGCAATGTTGTTAACTCTTCCTTGACTGTGTAAATTTCCAATTTGACATCATCCACTATTTTCTGAAGGGCATCCAGCTTGTCTAGTTGTTGGTCAGGGATGGGGTCAGGGAAATTATGGTAATTTGGCGGAGTCTCAGGGTCAATCTCAGTTTCCGACACATAGTCTTCATAGTACATATAATCACGAGCTTCGGAAATATGGTCACTTTCATACATGTAGTCTTGAGGTCTGGAGTGAGGTGAAGTAGGACCCAAGGGTTCATCCAATTCGTACAGCCAGTTATTTCGGTTGTGGACACTTGTCTTCTCATGGTTAGGTAGTGTAAACAGGTGGACAGGTCGGCCAACAATTAGGTACTCATAAGGGGCAGGACCTAAGTTTCCTATCATACCTTGGTTAAAGCAGAATGATATATCCATAGGTCTTATTAGGCCAGAGACTTTAATCTAGTTCAGCTGGTACCTAAGTCCTATGACATGTGCAATCATAGTGACGAGGCTTCCTACAGTGATAGGTGCATTTTGTTCTTGGTTAAATTTTTCAAGGGATCTCATCATGAATGGTACGACATTGACTGGGCGACCTTGTGACGTACAGTACAGGATAAACAGTTCTACTTTTGAGACAGCGGTAATGTTTTCCTCCTTCCAAAAGAGGGTATGTGCTAATATCTTATGAAAGTAGCGGAGTGCAGGATTATGTATCTCATTAGAATGCATGTCATTCGGCTCATGGTGATAGTTACCTGTAATAGTACCCCAAAAATAGTCTAACTCGATATCCATCTCTTCCTCTTCAGCAACAGTATACGAGAAAGGTCCACTAGGGAAGCCTAAAAGATCAGCTAATGACTTACGGTTATATTCGAACTCAATCCCAAATAGTCTAAAACAAATCAGCTCCTTGGTGGATCCATATCCGTACTCGGGTCTATAGTCTAGGGAGCTTAGGAATTCAAATGTGAGTTCACGATGAGTGACCCAACGGGTTTTTAGAGCAGTTCGCTCCCAGCCGAGTTGGTTAAACAGGTAGAGGATGCTATCATGAATGCCTAGCTGATCCATATTAGAACCATCATAAAAATGTGTCAGAGCGAAGCCTCTCTGTGTCAAAGCCTCATAACGGGCTTGCTGAGCTGGTCCGCTAAAAATAGTAACCGTGTAATCGATGTTAACCATTCTCGCTAGTTAGTCAAAAAGGAGGTAAGTAAATCCTGTAAAACGTTGAAAACATGTTTTACTCAAATTAGTTTTTAGAAACAGAAGGTGATTAAAAATAAAAAATAAAAATAAAAACAAAAGAGTAAATCAGATGAAAAACATACTGTAAATAATTTCAAAGAGAAAAATGAGTGAAAATGGGTTGCCTCCCATTCAACGCTGTTTTTAATGTCGAAAGCCCGACGATAGCTTGGTGGCAAGCTATTCGGGATGTTGAGCAGGTAGCTCTTGCAGTTTCAGTTTGCTCACGTGGTTACTGTCGTCATTTCGATTATAATGCTTTAGGCGTTGTCCGTTGACTATGAACGGCTTATTGACATTATCGCAAATTTCGACAGCTCCACTGTGAAGAACTTTAGTTATCTCGAATGGACCTGACCATCTGGATTTTAGTTTTCCTGGAAAGAGTTTCAGTCTTGAGTTGAATAGGAGCACGACGTCTCCTACATTGAACTTTTTATGGACCGAACGCTTATCGTGCCACTTTTTGGTTCTTTCTTTATATATGCGGGCATTTTAATACGCGTCTAGTCTGAGCTCTTCCAATTCATGCAGATTCAAGATCCGCTTCTCACCTGCTTCAGTGTAGTTGAGGTTTAACATCTTGATAGCCCAAAAGGCTTTGTGTTCAAGTTCCACCGGCAGGTGACAGGATTTCCCATAAACTAATTTGAATGGCGTGGTTCCTATCGGCGTTTTGTACGCGGTCCTATAGGCCCATAAAGCGTCGTTTAGTTTTGATGACCAATCCTTCCTGGAGGTTGCGACAGTCTTTTCCAAAATTTGCTTTATTTCTCTGTTCGAAACCTCCACTTGTCCGCTAGTTTGTGGATGATACGGTGTAGCTACGCGGTGTTTGACTCCATATTTCGATAGCATTTTATCAAAGATTCTTGATATGAAGTGTGAACCACCGTAACTGATGACAAGTCTGGACACACCGAATCTAGGAAAGATGGTATTCTTAAAGAGTTTGAGAACTACTCGCGTGTCGTTAGTTGGAGCGGCAACGACCTCAATCCATTTCGATACGTCGTCGACAGCGACGAGTATGTACTTGTTACCAAAAGAAGATGGGAATGGTCCCATGAAGTCGATTCCCCATACGTCAAAGACTTCTACTTCCAAGATACCTTTTTGGGGCATCTCGTCGCGCCTTGAGATATTTCCTGTGCGTTGACACCGGTCGCATCTTAATATAGCAGCGTGGACATCTTTCCAAATACTGGGCCAGAATAGGCCAGATTGCAGGATTTTCGCGCATGTCTTCGAAGTACTGGCATGTCCTCCGTATGGAGCAGAGTGACATTGAGAAATGACGTCTTCAATTTCGTCCTCTAGGACGCATCGACGATATATGTTGCCGGCCCCTCTCTTGAAGAGCAGAGGTTCGTCCCAATAGTAGTGCTTTAAGTCATGGAAGAATTTCTTCTTTTGCTGATAACTGAAATCCGGTGGGAGCACGCCTGCTACTAAGTAATTTACAATATCAGCATACCAAGGTAGTGTGACTTGTGCGTAGACGGCTTCCACGACTTTTTCTAGTTCAGGTTCTTCCGAAATTTATGATGGCATATCGCTTTCTAGTCTGACTATCAGGCGTTCGTAAGGGAAAATCATCGTTGATAGGCACTGATTCCGGCTTAATGCCTTCTATGCGGGATAGGTGATCGGCTACTACATTCTCGGTCCCTTTTTTATCTCTTATTTCTAAATCGAATTCTTGTAATAATAGGATCCATCTCAATAATCTTGGTTTGGCGTCCTTTTTTCTTATTAGGTACCTAATGGCAGCGTGATCTGTGTATATTTTGGCTCCTACCAAGTAGGAACGGAATTTGTCAAGTGCAAAAACAACTGCTAGAAGTTCCTTTTCCGTCGTGGCGTAGTTCATTTGGGCAGGGTCTAAAGTTCTACTGGCGTAGTAGATTGCGTGAAGCTTCTTGTCTTTCCTTTGTCCTAGAACTGTGCCTACAGCATAATCACTCGCATCACACATGATTTCGAATGGTAGTCACCAATCTGGGGGTTGCATGATTGGTGCGATAATGAGCGCTGTCTTTAGAGTTTCGAATGCTTCTAAGCAGTCTTTGTCGAAAACGAACTCGACATCTTTCATCAACAAACCTGTCAGAGGTTTTGTGATTTTCGAGAAATCCTTTATGAATCTTCAGTAGAATCCAGCGTGTCCTAAAAAGCTTCGTATTTCTCGTACGGTTTTCGGAGGTTGAAGATCCTTTATGATCTCTATTTTAGCTTTGTCAACTTCAATCCCTTTTTCAGATATGACGTGTCCTAAAACGATGCCTTGTCGGACCATGAAATGGCATTTCTCCCAATTAAGGACAAGGTTCACTTTAGCGCATCTTTTGAGTACCTTTTCTAAATTTGACAGGCATCTTTCAAAGCGTTGTCCGCATATAGAGAAGTCATCCATGAACACTTCCATGATGTTAGCTATGAAATCCGCAAAGATTGCCATCATGCATCTTTGGAAGGTTGCTGGAGCATTGCATAGTCCGAACGGCATTCGGCGATAAGCAAAAGTGCCATAAGGACAGGTGAATGTTGTCTTTTCTTGGTCATCGGGGTGAATAGGAATTTGAAAGAATCCCGAATAACCATCCAGATAGCAGAAGTACGAATGTTTCGCTAGTCTTTCCAACATCTGGTCTATGAAAGGTAAAGGGAAGTGATCTTTCCGAGTCGCCTTATTCAGTTTTCTGTAATCGATACACATCCTTCTTCCCGTCACAACTCTTTGGGTTATCGATTCACCTTTTGCATTCTTCACTACAGTAACGCCTCCTTTCTTTGGCACTACGTGTACTGGGCTGACCCATTGGCTGTCGGAGATGGGGTATATAATTCCTGCGTCTAGTAACTTTTTCACCTCGTCTTTGACTACAGTGCTTAGGATCGGGTTTATCCTTCTCTGATGTTCTCTTGAAGTTTTGCAGTCTTCCTCTAGCATGATACGGTGCATACAGATGGAAGGACTTATTCCTTTTAGATCGCTTATATTATAGCCTAACGCAGTTGGGTATTTCCTTAGGACTTCTAGTAATTGCTCAGTTTCAGACTGTCCTAAATTTGTGTTGACTATTACTGGTCTTTTGAATTCTGTATCTAAGAATTCGTACCTGAGGGTTTTAGGTAGTTCTTTAAGTTCTAAAGCTGGGTTTTTCGGACCTGGCATGTGATTTGGGGTTAGTGCTAAGATCTCACTCAGACTATCATCTTTGTATGGTGCACGCCAATTGTCATCTTCATGAATAGCAGGGATTTGGATCTTCATGATTTCAGAATATGTAATTTCTTCCTTCTCTAATTCTCGTATGCATTCGTTAATGACATCTACTATATAGCATGTGTCATCTATAGCTGGTGCCTTCAAGAACTTAGTAAGGATGAACTCTATCTTTTCTTCTCCTACTTCGAATGTTAGCCTTCCTTTCTTTACGTCTATGATAGCTCCGGCTGTCGCTAGGAACGGTCTTCCTAGGATAATTGGGGTAACAAAGTCCTCTTTGATGTCCATGATTATGAAGTCGGTTGGGATATAGAATTGGCCTATGCGTACTGGAACGTTTTCCAGCACACCGACGGGATATTTGACTGATCGGTCAACCAATTGCACGGACATTTTAGTTGGTCTTAGTTCTCCCATATTCAGATTTTTGCATATAGATAAAGGTATGACACTTATACTGGCTCCTAGATCGCATAGAGCTTTGTCTATAACGAACTTTCCTATGATGCAAGGTATGGAGAAACTACCTGGGTCTTTTAGTTTAGGAGGCATGTTGTTTTGAATGATTGTGCTACATTCGGTAGTAAGTGTAACTATTTCGTTATCCTCGATTTTCCTTTTGTTAGACAAGATTTCTTTAAGAAACTTAGCGTATGACGGCATTTGAGTTATCGCTTCTGTGAAAGGAATAGTGATATTTAGTTGTTTCAAAAGTTCAACGAATTTCTTAAATTGTCCTGAAGTTTTGGAGTTTATGAATCTTTGAGGATAAGGGATAGGTGGTTTATATGGCGCTGGAGGTACATATGGGTTTTCATCTTTGGCGGCCTTTTGCTCGTCACATTCCTTCTTTTCTATTTCAGACTCCTTTTCTGTTGGTTTATCAGATTTCTGATGCATGACTAAATCTTCATTCGTAGGATCTGTTGGGCCTTCCAATTCTTTTCCACTTCTCAATATGACAGCGTTTGCATGACCTTTCGGATTGGGTTCTGGCTGACCTGGAAATGTCCCAGCTGGTGCGGCTGCAAAGGCTTGTTGTTGAGCCACTTGTGATATCTGCGTTTCGAGCATTTTATTGTGGGTGGCTAAATCGTCTACTTTTCCGGTCAGCTGTTTAATTTGCTCGCTAGTGTGTATATTTTGATTTAGGAATTCTTTATTTGTTTGAGCTTGAGTAGCTATGAATTTTTCCATCATCACTTCGAGATTTGATTTCCTAGGGGCAGTCTGGGCAGCAGCGGATGGTTTCTGATATCCTGGCGGAGCAGCTGGTGCTTGCAAGGCATTATCGCTTTTGTAGGAAAAGTTTGGGTGGTTCCTCCATCCTGGGTTGTAAGTATTTGCGTAAGGATTTCCTTGAGCGTAGTTTACTTGGTATGGTGGAATTCCTGCCAATAATGGGCACTCGGGCGCATTATGAGTGGCGATTCCACATAACTCGCAGTTTGGAGTTACAGCAGCTACGGTTGCAGTTGGGGTAACGGCCAGGCTGTCGATTTTCTGCGCTAGAGCATCCACCTTAGCGTTGAACTTTTCAAGACTGCTGATCTCGTACATCCCACCTTTCGCTGCGGGTTTCTCTGCTGGAGTTCTTTCACCTCCCCATTGGCAGTGGTTCTGAGACATGTTTTCGATAAGTTAATAGGTTTCGTCGTATGGCTTATCAATAAGTGCACCGCCTGCGGCGGCGTCTACAGTTAATCTGGTGTTATATAGAAGCCCATTGTAGAAAGTATGGATCGTCACCCAGTCTTCTAAACTGTGGTGAGGACATGCTCTCATCATATCCTTGAACCTTTCCCAGGCTTCATAGAGAGATTCAGTATCTTTTTGTCGAAATCCGTTGATTTGAGCTCTAAGCATAGCAGTTTTGCTTGGCGGAAAGTATCTTGCTAAGAAAATGTTCTCCAACTGTTCCCATGTCGTAACGGAGTTGGATGGTAAGGATTGTAACCAAGTCCAAGCTCTATCTCTAAGAGAGAAAGGAAAGAGACGAAGTCTTATTGCATCTGGAGTTACTCCATTTGCCTTCACTGTGTCTGCGTATTGCACAAACTTCGCTAGGTGTTCATTCGGATCCTCAGTTGCATTTCCTGCGAATTGATGTTGTTGTACAGCTGATAGCAATGACGATTTTAGTTCGAAATCGTTCCGATTGATAGCGGGGGAAACAATGCCACTTCGAGGCTCCAGCTGAGAGGGGGTAGCGTAGTCCTTCAGTGGTTTGTTCTGAGGTCCGTCAGCCATCTTCGATTCTTCAACAGGAGGATGAGCTAGAAGATTAGGAATATTGTGTTTTCGTTGATATTCGAGGATGCGCCTTCTTAAATGTAAGAAGCGCTCTAGTTCGGCGATTGTAGGTTGTAAGATGTCGCCTTGTGAGCGAGTACTTGGCATACAACCGAAGAACGAGTAGAGGGAGAGAGAATAGTTAACCTAGTCTATACCGTGTAACAAAGGATTACACTATTGACTAAACGGGTCCCCGACAACGGCGCCAAAAACTTGATCGCGACTTTCTATGTCTAACTGAACTAACTGCAAGTGCACAGTCTATCGCGTAGTAATAAAAGATATCGATCCCACAGGGACTCGTAATCAAGCTAGTATTTTCGGGTGTTACTGTGTTTAGCTAGGTTGGTATGGTTTTAGGGGAATAAAAGCAAAGTAAGTGTGTAAACTATAGGGGAACTAAAGACGTTACTTAAGGTATAAAGGCGTGAATCAGTATGTAATATGTTGGTTCTTCAAGGATTCGACAAGTCACCGGTGTTTTGGGTGTTTTCAAAAATAGTTTAAGAAGAAAATGGCGGTTTAAAGACCTTTGTCTCACGATGGTTGTTGACGCTAGTCGCAACTTTAAGGCGAAACGTATGCTGTCGCTATCCCGTTCGCGGTTAAAATTACTTTTTGAAAACCATTAAGCTCTAATCCTTTTTAAAGCACTGTCGCTGTTTTTAAAACGAATGCTTAGTTTTTACTATCTGGACCTAACCTCAGCTGTCGCTTGTTGGTTCGTACCTTTATGAATTTTCCACTGTCGTGGCAAAACTGGTTTTAAATAAGTTCTCGCTGTCGCGACGAACATTTATTTTAGAAAAATCGATTTAATAACTGAAGCCATAAATAAGTTTGAAAAGGAAAGTATACACCGGTTAATTATCGAATCCCATCTGACTACTTATTACATACCGATTACTTAAATTTAGCCTGACATGGAATATAAACTAAGAACACGTAAACAATAGTAGAATATATAAACATGCATCATAATGGGAAATAGAAATCAATTAACGATTATAATAAGAACATGTAAATAATTCAATTGGCTTTTGGGAAATCCTCCAAAAATGACGGCAAGATTTAGTCTTGATGCCAATTACTCGTACAGAATAGAATTTGGAAAGTAAAACAACAATTGCAAGGAAGGAAAAAAAAGGAAACAATAAACGATAAGAAATTCTGAAACTCAAAAATTGCTCGGGAAATAAATTGGCAGCACTTCGTGTCTTCAATGCAGCTCCCTTATTTCAGTCCCAAAGCCCTCTATTTATAGTGTATGAATGCTACGCGAACTGCTGTTGGAAGTGTCTTTGAGGGTAAGAAAATCCAGGTAGTCGTGTGCTGAATTTTGGGCTTCTATTTTGCACGTCTCTGAAAGTGGACGATGGGCAGAAAATGTGTCTATGACGGTCGTGGGGGGCCATGACACTCGTCATGTCTGTGACGGTCGTGGTGAGGCCATGACGCTCGTCATGCCTGTGACGGTCGTGGTGAGACCATGACGATCGTCATATCAGCAGAATTGGAATCTGTTGCTTTTCTTGTTCTTTTCTTCTGTTTCAAGTCCTTTTTAGCTTGTTTTGCCTATCTTGCCTCATTTGGACATTGACTTCATAAACCTGCAAAATATTAAACAACAATGCGAATATGGTACGAAATCGGGGTGAAATCGACCGTTAATAATTTGAAATAATGGCATTTTAATCTATATGTTTTCGTGTTATCACTCAATTAATGAAATTTAAATGTAATCACGTGTGACAAGTCAAAGTGAGAGCACCATGTTTCTTAATCTAGACCGTGTACATGAAAAGTATGCCAATCGCGTGGCAAAAAACATGACACATATGTCATCTTCCTCACTCAAACTTCGAGGGAACCAGGTGTTGGCCAGACTACAACTCCGGTCATCTTCTTCGCAGCTCTGGCCACCGCGAATCAAATAACAACATGCAGACAACAATATCTCACCAAATTTAGCAAACCTTATATGAAAATTAATCTAGAGATCACGAGGAATCCAAATCTAGCATCCAAATTCATTAATAATGCATAACAAAAGCAACCCGAATCCAAACATATTTGTGCATCAAGAACAAAAGTTCACCAAACTCACTCAATTTTGTGCAAAAATCATCTACATGTTATGTAGATCACAGATCAAGCAAGAAATAAGCAAAACATCACAAGAACAAGCCATACCAGATCAAAACAGTTTGGAGCTTCATCCAACAATCATCACAAATGCCAGTTCGTTTTAGTGATTAATGATCTACATGTTGTGTAGGTCTCAAATATGCAAAAATGGCAGAGAATCAAGGCATAATGAGAGAGATAAGTTGAATTGTAAATACCTAGTGGAGCACTTCCACTGAGCCTTCAATTGATGCTTAAGTTTGAAGAAACGTATCCAGAAATGTTCAGTGATCTTCAATGAAGCCTTTGCAACCTTTAATTTTGCTTGAATCTTGCTAAATCTCAAAATTCGTATTTCACTTGTTCTTCACTTTTTTCAAAACGAGCTCTCCTGATTTGTGAATGATGCAAAGCTTATATGCAATGGATTTGGAAAGGAATAAATCCCAATGGCAGTCCCTAGAGCCTAATTGAAATCCATGGAATTTGAGTTTTTCACTTTGGCCATGTGCACGAAATTCCTTCCAATTTGGCTCCAAAATGATGCACTTTTCTTGCTGATAGCATGAGGAGTGTGAAGGGCTGGGATTTAATCCTTGTTTGATCTCAATGGTTGATATTACAAGTGTGACTTAAGCTTGAAGAAAGCTTGAAAATGGCTCATCAAAACTCACCAAATTCAAATTCTATCATTGCCATTGTGTTTGAAATATAGTTTGCACTCAAAATATGTATCTACTTGCACAAAAATGATCCATAATGAATTAAATCCAATTTTCTCATTTTAAAGCTTTTTCCATGAAAATCACTTTGGGAATTCACCATCCCAAGCCAAATTCATGACTTCTAAAGGCTTGGTTGAACAATTGACACCATTTGGAGCACATTTGATGTTGGAAAAATCTCCATTTGGAGTGTGCAATTTGGTAAAATGGACCTATAATTTTATGACATATAATCTCACTTTCCCAAAATACCCATGACTTGCAAGCCTCATAACTTGAGTTCTACAAATCAGATGAAAGACTTCTAGTACTATTTGGAAAGCTAAGACCATGACCTACAACTTTCATGTTCATCAAAATTTAAGAAGAAACATCCTTCTAGGTCAAAAATGGCTTGGAAGTTGGTTGAATTTTGTTGACCAAAATCACATTCATCAGATGACCTGTAACTTTTATGTATCATAACTTGAGTTCTATAAATCCAATCAAGGACTTCTAGTACTTAAAAGAAATCTAAGAACATGCTCTACAAGTTTCATGTTGGTCAAAAGTTGAGATGAGACTTGTATCTTGAGATAAGTGGTCTTGAAGTTGGGCACTAAACAGGGGATTTTACACTGAGAACCCTAATTTAGTAACTTCTCACACTCTTGATTCTTGATGAGTTGATCTTGAAATGATATATTAGACATCTCAACACAACATCCCATGACCATAGAGACTTGGAGTTGAGTTGGTGCTCGACCGTGTAGGGAACTGTTGTACCCCAAAATTTGCCCAACCTTTTCTTTACCTGGTTTATGTTTCATCTCATTGTTCTAGCATTTGCATTTGCATATCATTGTTCATTTGCAGAGGGTCAAGAGAAGTGTGCATAGCAAGAGAAGGTTACCAGGGGTTTAAGCCTAAGCAAGAGGATTTATTCAAGTGGTCAAGTGCTTATCATCATCAGGAGAAGTTTAAAGCTCTTTGAGAGAAGGGGTGGATAGCTGTGGTTTATCTCCTATCTAGGGGACTATTGAAGATCATCAGAGGATCATGACTCCATGGTTATGGAGGGAATATGTTGTGGAAGCTCATTAAGTGTTTTAAAAGCCATTATGGAGCTTATCCAAGTTGTTACATCATGTGCAGGAGGTTGCAGTCAGAAGGATTGTACACTTAAGGTTTCATCTGTCTAGTGTAAAGTCAACTGTGAATTTGAAGGAGATTAAGACTTAGTTCTAAGTCTTTAGAGTCATGGAAAGTTGTGTTGAAGCATCTAAGATTTTATTTCAAGATCAATTTAAGAAGAATTAAGAGTGTGAGAAGTTACTAAATTAGGGTTTCTAAGCTTGTTAGTGTAAAATCCCCTATTTAGTGCCTAACTTCAAGACCACATATCTCAAGATACATGTTTCATTTCAATTTGATGTAAACATAAAACTTGTAGAGCATGTTCTTAGCTTTCGTTTGAGTACTAGAACTCATCCATCTGATTTCTAGAACTCAAGTTATGATGCTGACAAGTTATAGGTCCTCAGAGGAATGTATTTTCAGTCAACCAACTTCCAAGGCCTTTTTAACATAGAATCATGTTTTATCTCACTTTGACCCAAACATGAAAGTTGTTCCTTATGATCTTATCTTTCCAAAAAGTCCTAGAAGTCCTTCATCTCATGTGTAGAACTCAAGTTACGAGGCTTGCAAGGTAGGGGTATTTTGGGAAAATGAGATCACAAGCAATTTTGATTATAGGTCCATTTCATGACTTTGCACACTTCAAATGGAACTTTGTCCAACATGAAAATTGCTTCAAATGACATCAATTCTACCATACAACACTCAATTGTCATGTATTTTGCTTGGTTTTGGGGATTGGTAAAGGAAAAATCAAGAAAAATAACTTAAAGGCATGGATGTGAATTGAATTGATTTTAATGCATTTTCATATCATATTGGTGCATTTTTTGATTCACTTTATCACAATAAGAAGAATGCCACAAGAAAATTGGAGTCATGATGTGCAAATTGTGTGAAATTTCAAGTAACTTCAAGTAGAAGTCATACATTCAAATCCATCCATTGGATCAACTCAAGGGATGATTTCCATCCACAAGATCAAAGTACAATCCCAGCAGCTCATTTGAATTAGAAACAAGGCCTTTGGCGCCATTTTCACGTGTGAACTTGAAGCTTGAACTTCAAACTTTGGATTTTTCGATTCCTCATAACCAGGCCAAATTGGGCCTCCAATTGATCATGGATCCATAATATATAAATTTCGGATGAAGAACAAACTCTCATTCGTGCGTTTTGGTGGAGATTAGAGCAAATTACAATTGGAGTTTTCAAGAACCAAGTGAAAACCGTGAATCCACATTGAAGCCAATTCAGAGCAATTGAACACCATCAACATCTTCCTCAAGCTTCCTTGAAGATTTTTGCACGGTTTTGCACAAGCTTGAACAAGTGAGAAGCCCCAACGGAGAGGCTCCATTAGGTAAATTTCTTTTCAAGAATTCTCTCTCGTTATGCATCCATTCATCTCCATTTTTATTGCATAGTGAAGCCCTATGTATGTAGGAAGATTCTGGATAGGTTAGATTGTTGTTTGATGTAATTCAGTTATGGCGTGTGAATCTTTGAAGCTTCGATTCTCTCTATTCTTGCGTGATGAATAGAATCCAAACCTAGAATCGTGATCTACGCAGTGAGAGCTTCAGTTCAGTATTAAATTTCGCGCGTTTTGATGAAGTTTTAGAACCTCAACTCCAGCCAGGTGTGCCGGAGAAGACGAGTGGAGCACAGTGCTCCGGCGTCTGGTTTTCCTTTCCATTTGCTGAGTCACCCTACCACGCAGATGTTTGAACGTTTGGCTAGGTTGGATTAACGGTCCAGATTTGTTCTAACCGGTTGGGTGTTAAGCTGACTGCCACGCATGATAAGTTGTACACAACATTTTGTTATTTCACTCAGCTTGTGTTTGTATCTTGGGCCAAAACGCTATCCACACCCCCTTCACAGCCCAGTCCAATAGTGAACATGATATAATTGCTATTTGCCACGCGCATTTAATTCTTTTTATTTTCTTTTTCATTCATTATTTGTTTGATTTTAATTCCATAAAAATAGTTCCAAGTATTGCAAAATCCTAAAAAAAATGTTTCTAGATACTTTAGGATATTAACTAATTTTGGGAATTTTTTGTTTTATTTTCCAATTATTTTTTCAATTAAAAATGGGATTAATGCTTGGAAGTGTTTTTATTGGATTTAAAATTGCTTCTTTCTTGTTCTTGATTTGTTTTTGATCCATCCTTTTGGTCCAATGAATGATTTTTCCCCCATATTCATGATGAGTTGAGGAAATTTTGAGGACAATTTTGCCCCTGGTTTGATCATTTTTGGTTGGTCTTTTATGGCATTTTTGTTGACCCTTGATTCTTCCATTTCAAAGTGGTACACCTTAGGGATTCATTTCATTTGGTGGCGCTTTGATGGGACATTGCCTCTGATCTTTTGGCCTCTGGTTGCCAACTCATTTGTGATCATTTGTGATTTTATTTGGCTATTTTTGAGCCTTTTTCCTATTTTTGAGATGATTTACAAGTTAAGTCATTTCTAAGGGAGGTTCACACAAGTGATTGACCTAGTTTGCTTTGGAAATGACCTTTGTGGATCCATTGAACTCCTAACTCTTGTTGATTCATATTTTTGACACATTGATGTGTTTGTATGTTCATTTTTAGGTCATAAACTTGTACATTGCTTGTTGAATTGTGCAATTCTTTTTAGGCTTTCCATTTGTGTCTCCTGTGTTGAACATGCTTAAGACTTAGGTCTTTTGCTTCGCCTATCTTTGCATTCTCTTTTGTGCTTTTCTTTCTTTGGTTTATGCACATTCTCTCTCGTCCCTTCCTCTGTCTAATGACTTTGGGATCCCATTTGAGATAGCTTAGTCCCTCCTTTGGAGGTACTTGAAGCATGTCATGAATGCTACTTCCTTAAAGACTTCTTTTGTTTGTTTCTTGCATAATCATTGAGATTGCTTATGGTTGAGTTGCCCTTATGAGTTCCCTTGGTTCTCATATTGCCTCCCATGCTCTCATTGGTTTGTGTCCTCATTTCCTTTCATTTGTTTTGCCTTTGGGTATTGTGGTTGATGTGTGAATGGTTGTAGAATTTATTCTCCCATTTTCATCCCACTTTTGTGTGCAATTGTGTGGTTTCTTTTGGATTGCTTGCTTCTTTGCTTTTGCATTTATTTTTTTACATTAATAAAGGTTGAGATGTGCTTGTGGAGGTATTCACCCCACACTTTTTCTTCCCTTTGCTTGTGTGTTGCATTGCATATGCATACTTGCATCTTTCTCACTTTATGCTTCCTTCTTCTTCTTCTTTCTTCTTTGCTATGTTCCCTTAGGATCTCTAATCTTCCTTGCTCAAGGTTGATTATGATAGACCTTAGGTCTTGAACCCATGTATGATTAGGTAGCATTCCCTTTTATCCCAACTATAGGTTCACTTTGCATGAGAACATTAGGTTGAATCTTAGTCTCCCCTTAGAGTGTCTCTCTCTTCTCATCTTCAAACAATTTCAAAACACTTAATAAAGGTTAATGAATGTTGTGCGTTACGAGTCTTAAGTACTTGGGAAGTGGTGATTGGGAGGCTTCCTCTCAATGGCCTAGAGTGTTTAGTGTAGACCCTTTGGGTGATATGCAACGCATTCGCTCCTAGGTCACAGTCTTTAGTGCAACAGGAGTTACAAATCAAACTCAACACACTTCTTCTCTAAAAAACAAAAAACAAATTTCAAAACATTTTATCCTTCGGGACTTAATATGGAAAAACTTTTTCATAAGGAGAGTTTTGTTAACTCTTGGTTCTACCGCAAACAGGTAACGCCTAAGTCTCCAATGGTCGAGCTACATACACCTAACTTCTAGAACTAAGTTTTAACCCTACTTGGGTATAAAACATTTTGAACCAACCGGTGTTGTTGTTAGCCCGAAATACGTTTGCTCTGATTTCTCATACCAGATGAGAATACCTAGGCACAAGACGACGATGTCTTGGCGAGCAACCTTCCCCCACCTTTCACCCGTAGTTAGCCGAACTACGTTGAATCTGACTTTCCCATTGCACGAGGGAATATGTAGGCACAGAGCAGTAATGCTCCGTCGAGTCTCTTTTCTTTTCTTTTGTTCCTAATACCTTTAGTTAGATAGTAAACACCCTTTTATATAGATAACCAAGTGTGGATCCCGTCGAGTACGACAGACGTGAGGGGTGCTAATACCTTCCCCTTACGTAACCGACTCCCGAACCCAAGACACGTTTGCGATGACCTGTCTTCTCCCATTTTCGTCAGGTTTTCTCTGATCATTTCCTTTCCCTTCTTTGGGATAAATAATGAATGGTGGTGACTCTTCTATCATTGCCGACACCTTTTTTCGCAGTAGCGACATTTGGCGACTCTGCTGGGGACGGGAGCATCCCCTATGCGAGTCAATCCTAGCGCTTGTTTGTTTATCTTTTAGGTGCGTACAAATGTGTTGTACTTTATTTACTTTCGCATTTTACTTTCCGCATTGTGTCATTATTGTTGTGCTGTGGGGAGGGAATGTTCCATTGAGAGATAAGCCTAAACCCAGGCTTGAGTACAGACATAGCATTAGTAGTGGAAAGTAGTGGTGGGCGTGCATGCTTTGCAAGTACTAGTTCACCATAAAATTCGTGCTCAGACGAAATTCTCTTTGATGATTTTCTTTCCAGCCCTTTGGGCTTGAGGGGACTTTGGATCTGAGGGTTGTCAACTCTGGAGACCGATAATTTGTGATTCAGCTAAGTGAGGCCTCTTTGGGAGATCATGATGCCAAACCAGAAATGGTGAACGTATCATCATTTCTTGAAAGTCTGTAACACTGATGAACGCATAGGATGCCGAACCTTATCAGTGGATAGGTCCATACCTGTGAGAGGGATTGGGTTATGCAGGAAACCTTGACTTCCAGACTACCTAGTTTTCTTTGCAGTGTGAGTTTGTGTTCTTAATACAAGGGGTCCTAATTACAGGGCTATGTTCTTGCTAAGGCGAAGCTCTGGTCCTTCTCAATCAACATCACATCAATCTTGATCCCCTGTTTGCATTTGCATTTGCATTTTCATCTGCATTTTCATTAACATGTATTTATGTTGCAGGTGCATATTTCTTCCTCGATTCTAGTGATCTTGTTCCTTATCTCTGACATGGAACCCTTGAAGAGGACAGTGGCATATAAGCTTCCCGCTCCTGATATTAGTTTTTTGCTGAGTTTGATTGCCATGGCTGATAGGAAGGTAATGGAAGACTTCAAGCAATCCAATGGAAAACTGTTGAGATGTGTCTGCAAACCTTCAGTGTACGAGATGAATGGTCTTTATGCTCTTCTGCAGTTCTATGACCCAAAGTTGAGGTGTTTTGTTTTCCCTGATTATATCCTGGCGCCTACCTTGGAGGAGTATTCTATGTTGTTAGGCGTGCCCATTCTTGATCAGATGTCGTTTTTCCATACTGACGCTTGTCGCTACTGCGAAAAACACCCGGCGGAAAACAGAAGAGTCACCACCTTTTGTTATTTATCCCAAAGAGAGGGAAAGGAAACGATCGAAAAAACCTGACAAAAAGGGAAAAGACGAGGTCATCGCAACCAAGTCCTGGATTCGGGAGTAAGTTACGCAAGGGGAAGGTATTAGCACCCCTCACGTCTGTTGTACTCAACGGGATCCACGCTTTGTTGTCTATCTAAAAGGGTATGTTATCTATTTACGTTAAAGGTCAAGGGACAAAAGAAAAAGAAAGGACTCGTCAGAGCATCAGTGCTCTGTGCTTACATATTCCCTCGTGCAATGGGAAAGTCAGAGTCAACGTAGTTCGGCTAACTACGGGTGAAAGGGGGGAAGGTTGCTCGCCAAGACATCATGTCTTGTGCCAACGTACTTTCATATGGTATGAAAGATCAGAGCAAACGTAGTTCGGGCTAACAAGACCACAGGTTGGTTCAAAGGTTTTTAGGCCCGAGTAGGGTTAACAATCAGTTCTAGCAGTTGGTGTATGTAACTCGACCATTCGAGACTTAGGCGTTACCATTTGTGGTAGAACTAAAAGTTAACAACACTCTTTTATCTGAAAATATTTTCCATGATTAAGATCCCGAAGGATGAAAAAAAGATTTGAAGTGTTTTTGTGTTTTTTAGAGAAGAAGTGTTTTGAATTAGATTTGTAACTCATGTTGCACTAGAGACTATGACCTAGGAGCGAATGCGTCGCATATCACCTAAAGGGTGTACACTAAACACTCTAAGCCATTGAGAGGAAGCCCCCCAATCACTATTTCCCAAGTAGCTTAAGGCTCGTAGCGTACAACACTTGTCATTCTTTATTTGGTGTTTTGAAAGTGTTTAAAGATGAGAAGAGAAAGGACACACTAAAGGGAGACTAACTCAATCCTAAAAGTTGTCATGCAAAGTGGACTTAGAGTTGGGATACAAAAGGGGAATACCTAATGTTATTATGCATGGTTTGATCCTAATGTCTATCATAACCTCTCTTGAAGAAGAGAAGTTAGAGATCCTAAGGGAAGAAAGACAAAAGAAGAAGAAGAAGAAGAAGAAGAAGAAGAAAAAACATGAAAATGCAAGAATGCAAACATAGGATGCACACATAG
Organism: Lathyrus sativus; assembly: GCA_963859935.3. Lineage (NCBI taxonomy): Eukaryota > Viridiplantae > Streptophyta > Magnoliopsida > Fabales > Fabaceae > Lathyrus > Lathyrus sativus. The sequence goes on from OZ012737.1 coordinate 357,744,273, forward strand.
AATGAAAGTGAGGGGGGAAATATTTGTGGGGCAGTAGCCTCCACAAGCTCATCTCAACCTCAAGCATGCATATGAGGATGCAAAAGAAGAAGAGAGAAAGAATCGCACAAGGTGAAATTAAAGAACAAGAAGAAACCACACACAAATGCACCAAAAATGGGATGAAATGACCTAAGTCAAACAACATCAACCACAAGTGCCAAAAGCCAAATCAAATGAAAGGAAAATAAACTCAAAACAAAAGTGAGGATGGGAGGCTATATGAGGACAGCAAGGAACTCATAATATGCACTCAACCATAAGCATCACAAGAAAGGTGCAAAAGAAAACACAAAGAAGTCCTCATGGATTCATCACATTAGGTATGCTTCAAATACCTCCAAAGGAGGAACAAGTATTGCACCCCAAAATTTGCCCAACTTTTTCTTAACTTGGTTTATGTTTCATTCCATTTCTTTCTAGCATTTGCATTGCATAACATTTTTTATTGAACAGGAGATCAAGATATTGTGCATATCTAGAGGAGTCTACTCAGAGGGTTGAGCCTAAGCAAGGGGTGTTACTCAAGTTTGAATGGTCATCAAGTCATCAGGAAATGGGCATTGGTCTTGTGAGAGGTTTGATGGATGTATGTGGGTCAGCTCCTAGCTTGGAGGCTAGTTCAAGATCAGAAGAGGATTGTGAATTCATGAGTATTGTATATAAGATGTTGAGAGAGCTCATTTAGTGTCTTGAGGGTCATTGTGGAGCTCATCCAAGTGTTTGTGCTAAGTGTGAAAAGTTACAGTGGAAGGTGTTGCATCTAGGGTTTCATCTGGCTAATCCTCAGTCAACTGTGAAATTGAAGGAGGTTACAACTCAATTCAAAGTCTATATGGTCATGGGATGTTGTGTTAAGATATATGAGATATCATTTCAATATCAATTCATCAAGAATCAAGAGGAGAAGAAGTTACTAAATTAGGGTTCTCAGGGTAAAATCCCCTATTTAGTGCTTAACTTCAAGACCACCTATCTCAAGATACAAGTTTCATTTCAACTTTTTACCAACATGGAACTTGTATAGCATGTTCTTAGCTTTCTTTTGAGTACTAGAAGTCCTTGATTGGATTTATAGAACTCAAGTTATGATCCAGACAAGTTACAGGTCATCAGATGAATGTGATTTTGGTCAACAAAAGTCAACCAACTTCCAAGCCAGTTTTTACCTAGAAGGATGTTTCTCCTCAACTTTTGGCCAACATGAAAGTTGTAGGTCTTGGTCTTATATTTCCAAAAAGTACTAGAAGTCTTTCATCTGATGTGTAGAACTCAAGTTATGAGGGTTACAAGTCAATGGTATTTTGGGAAAGTGAGATTACAGGTCATAAATTTATAGGTCCATTTCACCAACTTGCACACTTCAAATGAAGATCTTTCCAACATTAAACTTGCTCCAAATGGTGTTATTTGTTTAATCAAGCACTGAGAAGTCTTGGATTAGGCATGGAATGAAGAATTGAGGTGTGAATTTTCATGGAAGAAGGTTTAAAAGGGCAAAATGAGAATTAATTCATTTTTGAACATTTTGGTGCAAATGAATGAAATTTTTTAGTGCAAACTACATTTTGAATACATTGGCATTAATAGAATTTGGATTTGAAGTGTTTTAGTAAGAGATTTTCAAGATTTCTTCATCATGAAGTTACACAACAAACATGAGCCATTGAGATAAATTAAGGTTTTAATCCTAACCATCCACATTCCATGTGTTACCAGCAAGCATTTTAAAGCATTTTGGAGCCAATTTTGAAGGAATTTCGTGTACATGAGAAAGCTCAAAAACTCAATTCCTTGGTTTTTCAATTGGGCTGTTAGAGGCTGAGATTGGGCTCAATTCTTATCAAGATCCATCATATATAAGATTTTCAACCTTCACAAATCACCAGAGGTGAGAATTGGAGGCAAATTGATCAAGAACAGTTTTGAAAAAGTGGTGGAAACTCAAAATTCGAATTTGGAGAATTAGCATGTTTCAGGCCAAATTGTAAATTGCAAAAGCTCTATTGAAGTTTATTAAATGATTCTGGATATTTTTCTTAAAGCTTAAGCTCCATTTGAAGGCTCAGTGGAAGTTCTCCACTAGGTAATTGCAATTCAATCTTACACTCTCAATATGACATAATTCACTGCCATTTTTTCATATTTGAGACGTAGAAACAATGTAGATCATTAATATGTAAAACGAACTGGAATTGGTGTTGATTGTTGGATGATGCTCAAAAATGTTTGGATCTGTTTTGGCTTGTTCTTGCGTGTTTTGGCTTAATTGTTGATGGATCTGTAACCTACATGACTTCTAGATGATTTTTAAACCAAATTAGAGTTGTTTTGATGAACTTTTGATTTTGGTGCTCAAGTTTGTTGGCTTCGGGTTGCTTTTATTACGCATGATTAGTGAGTTATGAGACTGGATTTGAGATCCTCTTGATCTCTAGATAAATTTTGGTATAAAATTTGTGCAAATTGGTTGATATTTGATGATGCACGTTGTTGTTGTTGCTGCGCGCGGTAGGGGTTGGCCGAAGAAGACAATGAATAGTGTCTCCGGCCGGCTGTGTGTTTTTAGGGTTTCTGGAGGTTGAAGACGCTGATGTGGCGTGTTTTGGTGCGCATGATTTGAATACTTTTGATTCCAACGATTGAGATCATATTTAGTTATGGGAGTTTTCCTAATGTACCTCTGATAGGGAGAAAAGGTGGGATCAACTACAACCCTTCTTTGGCTTTCAGACAATTTGGTTATGCTTTGAGGGGACCCCCGAAGGAAGAAGAGATGCAGGAATCTCTGTACTTCACAGGCGTAGCTGATTTTGATACTCTGGCTAAGATAAAGAAAGCCTGGAGAAGAATTCACAGAAGAGGAAAGTTTTCTTTGGGTAAAGGTTATTGTAGAGCTTTTTACCCTTATTTGGATTGGATCTAGAAGAGAGTGGAGAAAGTATTGCTACCTTTTCCTGTCAGAGAACCCCTGTATCCTTTAGTCATTGAGGAACCTACGACAATTGACATCCTGAGATATAACAAGCTTTGGGAAGAAAAGGAAGAATTGCGCAAAGAGAATGAAGAGTTGAAACAGGAGATCAACCAGTTGAAGCGTAACGAAGGAGAAGCTATTTACATGGCTAAGAAGAAATTAGAGTCTTTAGTCAACCTGGAGAAAGAGTTATCTGAGCACGTCAGAATGCGATAGCGAATTGGTCAAGACCTAAAAAGTACCTGCAACATCTTGAAGCATAAGAAGGAGGATTTAGAAAAAGCTTATCTGGAGATATCCAAATTCAACTAGCAATGGAATGCTACTTTGACTGCCAACAAAGGAAGGGAGGATCAGCTTCGTATTTAGATTGACCGGTTGAAGACACAACTCAAAGTCAAGGAGAGAGAGATAGGGGTGGAATCTTCCCATAGGTACAAGGTAGAGAAGAAACTTCATGATACTTTATCAACCTTAGAAGAACTGAAGATTCAAGCAGAGGTAAAGAAACCCAGGTTGGAAGATGCTTTTGGTGAAGATGCTTGGGAGGATCTTTGCCTTTATCTCAGGGAGGTGATATCTAGAAGGAGTGTCCTTATCAGAGAACTGGTTTCCATACCAGACCACCTAGATACAAAGGCAATGCTCATGGAGGCCTTGGCTTAGAGCAAGGAGCACGATTGTTAGGGTTTATTGATATGGCATTGTCATTGCTTTCTTGTATTTTGATCATCACCAGACCTGTTGGATGAGATTAGTACTTCTGTATTTGGATCTTTCTTATTTTTGTTTCATATTGTCTCAACATTATGTGATTTGTTGATTTGTTCGTAGTATTCTCATCCATCTCAGCTATTTCTTATTCTCGTGGAAACTAGTATCAAAAGGGGAAATTTTCCTGTAAACACATGTACATGTTTGCATCTTTGCATCCTGCATTTTCATTTGCATAGCATGTGTGCTTGGTGGTTCTTATTCTTATTTCTACTCAATTTTCAATAGTTACAGGATTGAAGAACCCAGTTTCTACAAGTATTCAACAAGGGGGAATCAAAAGAGAATCATGGATCAAGTGCAAGCTGAGTTACAGGAGGTCAGAGCTCGTATGGCCCAGTTCATGGAATTGATGCAGAACGTCGTCAGTGGGCAAGAACAGTTGAGAATTATGGTCCAACCGTTGATAGCACAGGTTGATGAAGAAGGAGTTGTGCATGGAGGGTCTGCTATTATACCTCCACCTGTAAGTGGCTTTGTTCCGGTAAGCGGTCCTACTGTTGTTATTCCTCCGGGCAGAGGTGTTGCAAATGAAAATGGTAATGTTGCAGGAGGAAATGTGTGTGATGTACATAGACTTAATGGTCCTCAGTGTAAAGATAACCAAGATGATGTCTTTTTAGTGAAGGATACAAAATGCGGGCTACCGTCTGAAGCTGACAAGAGGTTTAAGTTAATTGAAGAGAAGATGAAGTCCTTTGAAGTGCAAAATTCTTTGGGTCTAGATATGGCTGATCTTGGCTTGGTTCCAGGGGTTAAGGTTCCCCTCAAATTCAAAGTACCTGACTTCAATAAGTACAAAGGGACAACCTTTCCTAAAGTACATATCTGAGCATATTACAGAAAAATGTCTGCTTATTCTGAAAATGAGAAGCTTTTGATGCACTTCTTCCAGGATAGTTTGGTCGGAGCGTCGTTAGAGTGGTATATGGGATTAGAAAGGTCTCACATTTGTAGCTGGAAGGAGCTGGCGGAGGCTTTTGTTCGCCTTTACCAATATAATAGTGACATGGCGCCAAACAGGGTGCAATTGCATAGTTTATCACAAAAGAGCAATGAAAGTTTCAAGGAATACACCCAGAGGTGGCGTGATCTAGCTGCAAGAGTTCAACCTCCCATGGTGGAGAGAGAACTAATTAACATGTTTATGGCTTCGTTACTAGGTGTGTACTTTGAGAAGTTGATAGGATGCCTGACTGCTGGGTTTTCTGATCTAGTGATAGCTAGAGAACAGGTAGAGAGAGGAATCAAGTCCGGGAAGATCTCAAATGCTGGTGGGTCTTCTGCCGGAGGAGCGAAGAAAGTATATTCTGCCAATCACAAGAGAAGAGAAGGGGACACAAACGTCATTGCATACAGAGATAGGGTCATAGCACAACATCAAGTTGCTACTATGGCTATTCCGGTCGCACCTCAGCAACGAGTTAACACTCTGCGTCCTTATGTGGCAAGGCAGAGAATGGCTAACATACAATTTGAAACTCCGCCCATGCCATATTCTCAATTACTACAACATTTGTTACAACTGTAGTTGGTTCAAAAGAGGACTTTGGCACCCCTTACTGGCGTGCCACCCCCAGGGTATGATACAAATGCCAAGTGTGATTTCCATTTTGGTGCTCCGGGTCACATTATTGATAAATGCAAAGCTTTTAAGCATAAAGTACAGGATTTGCTTGATTCAAAGGCTATTAATTTTACCAATGACGATTCGAATATAAATCAGAACCATATGCCAAACCACGGGGTGGCAAGGACTAATGCTATCATTGAAGGAGAAAAGCTAAATTTGATAACTAACATAGAGGAGTTGAAGACGCCGTTGAACTTTGTGAAGGTCAAATTGTTGAAAGGAGGAGTGTTCCCTGGATGTTTCGATAATTGTTCAGGGTGTAAGGAAAGACCTGAGGGTTGTGTTTTATTGAAGAAGGGAATTCAGAAGATGATCGACGAGGGTTATTTACAATTTGATAGGGTGATTAAGGAGAATGAAGAAAATACTGAAAAGGACGAAGTTGCTACTATATATATCCCATTCCGGACAATCAATATTTAAGCGCTTGCAAGGCCAGCGCCGATGATTATTACTACTCCTGGACTGGTACCTTATGAGAGCACTAAGGCTATTCTATGGAATTACGGGGCCGAGGTATTTTGTAACGGTCAGAAGCAAGAATTGGTGAGTTCTTCTTATGAAGGTTCCTCTGTGGAGAACATAGTTGGTACTGGTGGCATCACAAGAAGCGGTAGGGTATTTTCCTCGCCACAAAATATTGTTGATAAGGGAAAGGGGAAGGTTGTGGTAGAAGAAGAGATTCAACAGTAACGGGAGACGGACTCTTTGGCTAAATATACTGAAGAACTTATGAGGCTTATTCGTAAAAGTGACTACAAGATCGTAGATCACCTACATAAGACACCTTCTAAAATCTCTATTCTATCGTTGTTGTTGTGCTCAGAGGCGCACTAAAGTGCTCTGTTGAAGATCTTGAATACGAAATTTATGCCACAGGAGATCTCTGTTAACCAATTGGAAGGAGTGGTGGCTCACGTAAATGCTGGTAATGGTTTAGGCTTCATTGACTTGGATCTAACTCTTGCCAAGAGAAACCATAACCATGCTTTACACATATCCATAGAATGCAGGGGAGTTATTTTATCCCATATACTAGTTGATACGAGATCCTCACTTAATGTGTTACCGAAGAAAGCACTAATGAAGTTAGATACTCAAGGCTTAATCTTCACGCCAAGTGATTTTGTGGTAAGGGCGTTTGATGGAACCAGGAGGTCGGTATTTGGTGAGATCACGCTACCAATTCAGGTGGGACTAGAGATTTTTGATGCTGTCTTTTATATCATGAACATCCAGCTAGCCTATAGCTGTTTGCTTGGCCGACCTTGGATACATGCTGCTGGGACAGTCACTTTGACTCTGCATCAGAAGTTGAAGTATATGGTGGAAGGGAAGGTCGTTACAGTCTGTGGAGAGGAGGATATTATGATCATTCATTTGTCATTATTTAAGTATTTGGAAGTAGATGGAGAGATTCATGAGACATTGTGTGAGGCTTTCGAAATAGTGCAGATTCATGAGAGGCCTCCTGCAGAAGACAAAAGTCTAGAGATTTCAATGTCCTCGTTTAAGGAGGCTCGTGCTATTGTAGAATCCGGTTCATCGCAGAAGTGGGGCCAAGTTCTCAATGTTCTGAACAAGCAGGACAAGTTTGGTTTGGGTTGTAAGTCGTCTAGCTCTTCTCAAAGTGCTCTAAGGTACAGAGGACCAGTACAGTTCACTAGTGGAGGCATTATCTACGACAGGATTTATGCTATTGGGGAAGACGAAGGAGACAGTGATAGTGATATGGATGCTTGGGTTCATCCATGTATCCCCGAGAAAAAGATTTGCAACTGGTCTACGAAGGAGGTCATACAAGTCACATCGGAAACGTAAATTCCCATCTTTTTTATTAGGCTTGGCCCTCCGCTCTACCCAAGGTGTAGTGACTTTGTTGTGGGGCTCTTTTCCTGACATTTAACTTTATCATGAATAAAAAGACATCCTTTTCATTCAAATTTTGTGATCTTTGTCTTTCTTGTTTTATTTTTATGCACTTTTATAAACAGAAAAATGGCAATATGTTTTGTGTTTGTTCACATATCATGATAAGCATAAAACATCAATCATGCAGGTTGTACATCTCAGATACCACCGATCCTGATTCAGCTATGACTTTGTATGACTTTAGTAATCCCATTTATCAAGCCGAAGAAGAATCTGATGAAGATTGTGACTTACCTGAGTAACTGGCCAGACTACTCAAATAGGAAGAAAGGATCGTTTTTCCTCATCAGGAGGATATTGAAGTTATCAATCTGGGTACCAAGGATGATAAGAAAGAAGTCAGAGTTGGGGCTGCATTGGAAGACGATGTCAATAGAAGATTGGTAGAAATGTTCGGTGAGTATAGAGATATCTTTGCTTGGTCTTACTAAGACATGCCTGGGCTGGATACAGATATCGTGGTACACGTCTACCTCTTCGAGAAGAATGCACTCCTGTGAAGCAAATGTTGAGGAGAACCAGACCTGATATGACAGTCAAGATCAAAGAGGAAGTTCAGAAGCAGTTAGATGCTGGTTTCCTTGCTATTACCACTTACCCTCTGTGGGTCACTAATATTTTTTATGTGCCTAAGAAAGATGGAAAGGTTAAGATGTGCGTTGATTATCGAGATTTGAATAAAGCAAGCCCAAAGGATGATTCCCTGCTCCCTCATATTGATGTTCTGGTTGATAATACAACTCAGTATTCGATGTTTTCTTTCATGAATGCTTTCTCTGGGTATAACCAAATCAAAATGGCTCCATAAGACATGGAAAAAACTACTTTCATCACACCTTGGGGGACTTTTTGCTATAAAGTTATGCCTTTTGGATTGAAAAATGCAGGGGCAACTTACCAGCGGGCAATGGTTACTCTCTTTCATGATATGATTCATCATGAGATCAAAGTGTACGTTGATGACATGATTGCGAAGTCATAGATGGAGGAAGGACATCTGGTCAATCTTTTAAAGAAATTTGAGAGGCTAAGGAAATTCAGGTTAAGGTTGAATCCAAATAAGTGCACTTTCGGAGTAAGGTCAGGAAAGCTATTGGGGTTCATTGTAAGTGAAAAGGAATTGAGGTAGATCCTGCCAAAATAAAATCTATACAAGAAATGCCTGAGCCGAAAACAGAGAAAGAGGTTTGTGGTTTCCCGGGGAGATTGAACTACATTGCAAGGTTCATATCTCACCTTACAACCACTTGTGAACCAATATTCAAATTGTTAAAGAAAGATCAAGCGGTCGTCTGGAACGAAAACTGTTAAAAGGCATTTGTGAAAATAAAATAATATTTGCAGGAACCTCCAATTTTAATGCCTCCGGTTGCAAGGAGACCCCTGATAATGCATCTCATGGTTCTTGAGAATTCAATGGGTTGTGTGCTCCGTCAACACGACAAAACAAGTAGAAAAGAACATGCTATCTATTACTTGAGTAAAATGTTCGCCGATTATGAGTCGAGGTACTCAATGCTGCAGAAAACATGTTGTGCACTTGCATGGGCGGCTAAGCCCTTGAGACAATACATGTTAAAACACACAACCATATTGATTTCGAAGATGGATCCGATTAAGTATGTGTTTGAGAAGCAGACACTTTCTAGAAGAATTGCTAGATGGCAAATGGTTTTAACAGAATATGATATTTAGTATGTTTCCTAGAAAGTCATCAAAGGGAGTGTATTGTCAGAGTATTTGGCTGAACAGCCTATTGAGGATTATCAACCAATGAGATTTTAATTTCCTGATGAAGATATAATGTTTTTGAGGATGAAAGATTTTGATGAGCCTCTACCTGATGAGGGTCCAGAAATTGGGTCCCAGTGGAAATTGGTTTTTGATGGTGTTGTTAATTCATACGGCAACGGAATCGGGGAAATTATTAAAACTCCTCACAGTTCTCATATACCGTTCATTGTCCGATTGACATTTTCTTGCACGAACAATGAGGCTGAATATGAAGCATGCATCATGGGTCTAGAAGAAGCTATTGATTTGAGAATCAAGAATTTGGATGTGTATGGTGATTCAGCATTGGTCGCCAACCAGATTAAAGGAGAGTCGGAGATGCGCTAGGCTAACCTGGTACCTTACAAGAACTATGCCAGGAGATTATTGCCTTTCTTTGATAGGGTTGAGTTTCATCATGTACCATGGGCTGAAAATCAGATGGAGGACGCTTTGGCAACATTATCATCAATGTATAAGGTAAAGTTTTGGAGTGACACTCCAACAATCACTATCATGCACCTCGATAGGCCAACTTTTGTATTTGCAGTAGAAAAAGCGCCAGACGGGAAACCTTGGTATTACGACATCAGACATTTCCTCAAGACTCAAGAGTATCCGCCTAGGGCATCAAGCAGAGACAAGACTCTGAGGAGGTTGTTGGGTAATTTCTACTTAAACAAGGATGATGTATTGTATAAAAGAAACTTTGATATGGTATTGGTGCGTTGTGTGGAGGAAAATTAAGCAAGCTTACTGATGGAAGAGGTCCACGAAGGTTCTTTTGGTACTCATGCCAGTCGATATGTAATGTCTAGAAAATTGTTGAGAGCAGGATATTACTGGATGACCATGGAATCCGACTGTTTTAAGTATGCCAGGAAGTGCTACAAGTGTCAAATTTATGACGATAAGATGTATGTGCCACTGAGTCCTCTTAATGTTTTGACATCTCCTTGGCCCTTTGCTATGTGGGGCATTGACATGATTGGGAAGATTGAACCGACAACCTCCAACGAACATTGTTTCATACTTGTCGCCATTGATTATTTCACCAAGTGGGTAGAAGAAGCTTCTTTCGCCAACGTCACGAAGCAGGTGGTAGTCCGTTTTATAAAGAAGGACCTCATCTGCCGATATGGGATACCAGAACGAATCATTACTGACAATGGTTCGAATTTGAACAATAAGATGATGAAAGAATTGTGCGAGGGTTTTAAAATTGAACACCATAACTCTTGTCCGTACCGTCTGAAAATGAATGGTGTTGTTGAGGCAGCAAATAAGAATATTAAGAAGATTGTGCAAAAAATAATGGTGACTTACAAAGATTGGCATGAGATTTTGCCCTTTGCTTTACATGGTTATCGCACTTCGGTGCGTACATCTACTGGGGAAACACCTTTCTCGCTGGTTTATGGTATGGAAGTTGTTCTACCATTAGAAGTCGAAACTCCTTCTCTGAGGATATTGTATGATGTGAAGCTTGATGAAGTAGAATGGGTGAAGACCAGATTGAATCAATTGAGCTTAATTGAGGAAAAGATATTGGCAGCTATTACCCATGGTCAGCTATACTAGAGCAGAATGAAGAAGGCATTTGATCAGAAGGTACGCCCTCGACATTTCCAGGTAGGCAGGCGACTTGGTGTTGAAGAGGATCCTCCCTCCACAAACAAATCACAGGGGCAAATGGACTCCCAACTATGAAGTTCCATGGGTAGTAAGAAAGGTTTTCTTTGGCGGAGCCTTATTGCTATCAACCATGGACGGCGAAGATTTTACGTCTCCTGTGAACGCAGACATAGTGAAATTTTTTTTGCTTAAAATAGACCCGCTAGACATAAAAGGAAAAGTCCAGGCAAAAATGGGGCATCCCGGCGGACCATAAAAAGAAAATGGTTCGGGCAAAAATTAGGGATAAAATGAAAATAAAAAAAGTGAACCCACAAATTTGAAAACCTGAAAGGGAGACCTTGGCAAAAAAGGGTATCCCGGTGGATTGAAAACCCGAAAGGGCGATCCAGGAAAAAGTTAGGATTAAAAAGCAAACAACTACGGTCTGTGTTCGATCTGCGAATTTATCTTGGTACACGGTCGCCCTGAAGGTTAAAGGTCAATCCAATCATTCTTTTCGGAAGAAAGAGCATTGGTGAAGCATCAAGGATATAGGGGTCATAACTGAATCGACACATGATGGTTGTCTGTTTCCACATTGCCGACATTTATGTATTTTCTTGTTTTTTACTTTTTCGTGCAATTTCCTCTTTTCAGGAATTGCATCCACTTGTAATTTTCTTATATACAGGCCTTCTCCAATCAATACAATATTATTCACTCAAAGAGCTTTTCATTTCTTTACTTTTATTGTTTTGTTTGCAAAAAAGGGCGTCCATTTTTTTGATAAAATTTACATGTGAAAAGGTTGGGGGCTCCTCAAAGCATGTTAAAATGAGAATTTACGTGACCAATACCATGTAAGGTAATTGAGGTAACTCTTTTACAGTAAGGGCACCCTATTTGTTGTTGTGTTATTACAGGTCATTAAGGTCATTGCTCTAGTATTGCTCAGCTCCTGTCAAAGAAGATCCAAAAATGTTTATATCAGTTGAGGTGTTGTTGCACAGTCAGACAAGGCTTCAGTAATAAGTTATTTGTCTCCCTATAGGAAGTTTTTGTCATACCCATAGAGTTTCGTTATCAAATCAAAATTGGTGTCACCGGCAGTGGCATACGGTTATCCCTAGCATGGGAAGGATGGAAGACATTCTTCAATAGTGAGGTAAACCCCATGGAGTGGTTGATATGTTAGACTATTCTCCCCAAGTATAGGTTGTTGTTGATTTCCTCGATGGGAATCTAGCGATGGTCTATATCTTCAACAAAGTCCAATGGTCATTGGCACGTTTCAGAGGCAGTTTCAGGGTTGATTCCCCCCAACGAAGGTTGTTCTTAATTCCCTAACAGAGTGGTTCTCTCCCCCAAGGGGACTTGTGTTTATGAAGTCCGTTCAGGGTATTCTTCTTAGTAAATTTTGGTTTGCAGTTTCACTCTTCAACACTCCTTTCGGTGGTGTTCTCTTGCATTTCGCGTAGCATCTTCCCAAACGCGTAGCATTTCCATTTCTTATGGAGCATTACGTCATATTCAAACATATGCATCTGAAGCATAAGGCAAGTCCAGTTTCACTTTGTCCATGCGTTTCTCCAGTTGATATTAGTGTGACTTAAGATCTCGTTATCTTCAATCAGGCAGGTCATTGATGGTTGTGTTCATCTTTTGTATCCATGCGGAGTTAGTTTGTTTTAAACATCTCTTTCCCCAGCAGAGCTTCTTGCCCAGGTTGTGAGTCCTTTGATTCTACTTCGTGTGTATTTGTTTCATCCCAACTTTTGGTTGGTAATCTCTGGCGTGGTCATCTTTTATTGTGAGGTTATTGCGACTCTTGGTTGGTGCCCTTTCGATCTCCCATTGGAGTCGCTTTTCTAACTTTTGGTTGGTATTCGCTGTTATTCCAACTTTTAGTTGGTGGTATTTCTTTATGGTGATCCTAACTTTTTGTTAGTAGCTCTTGTCCCAACTCTTGGTTGGTATCCTTTGGATTTGGCATCCCAATTTTTGGTTGGTATTCCTTATTATTCCAACTTTTGGTTGATATCCCCCGCTATTTAGTATCCTAACTTTTGGTTGGTATTCACTATTTTTCATCCCAACTCTTGGTTAGTATCCTTTGGTTGTTATACCAACTCTTGGTTGGTATCCCCAGTTTGTTATTCCAACTCTTGGTTGGTACCCTTGGGGTGTTTCATCCTAACTCTTGGTTGGTAATCTTTATTCCCGGTAATCCTAACTCTTGGTTAGTAATCTACATTCCAACTCTTGGTTGGTATCTTTTGACTATATCCCAACTTTTGGTTGGTATTCGGTGCTCTCGTTTCAACTTTTGGTTTATTAACTGTTGTTTGCTTTGGATTATTATCCTGATCATGTTGCATCCCAACATTTGGTTGGTATTCACTGGGTTTGAATCCCTGCAGGTTGCAAATTTTTGGGTTCTTTTGGTATTCAACCATCTTTTACCTTGAACGTTTGAAAGAGGTTGCTTTTCATCCCTTCAGGTCCAAGTTGTTTGAATAGGGGCAGTTGTAGCACCCCAAAATTTTCTCATCTTCTCTTGTTTTCTTGGCTTATGTTTCTTTGCATTCTCATATTCATGTTTGTATAGTATTTGTTCTTGGCAGGGGATCAAGGTATCATACTTTGTTTCTCAAGCAATAAGGTTGTGTTTTTTCAAGTTCAAGCAAGATGTTCCCTATGACTTTGTGGTATTCTCAACCCTAGAAGTCCCTCATCATCAAGTTTGGTTCAAGGCAACATCATTCTAGTATCATACGTGGTTCACCATGGCTTATTGTGCAAGAAATCATCAAGAGATTCAAGTTTGGTGCAAGGTGTTTGACCTAATATAGCAATTTGTGGATGCTATGATCAAATGAGCATATCTCCTTCAATTTTCAACATCTTGAGGTGGTTCTTTATATAATTAACTTTTCTCATCATCCCTAACAAGTTCTCTTTGAAAGAAAAGATCAAATTATGCTTGGAAGGTCATCAAAGGTTTCAAGACATTATAGGTCATTTTGAGTTTTGGAAGGACTTCTTAGTCAACTTTAAAAGGGAATAACATGGTAAATTTTTATCATTTGGAGCCCATTCTTATTCTAGAATGAACTTGAATATGTCCTCTACAACTTTGATTCAAATAGGAAGAGCTAAAAATCGATGGAAGGTCTTGGTTTTCGTCAAAACATTATAGGTCTCCTTTTGGTCCTTAAAAGACTTGAAATTTTTCTAAGTGTTTTATGATTTTCACCTCTTTCATGGAGGCTACTTCGAAAGGCCATATCCCTCAAATCAAGCTGCCAAATCAATACTTTCTTTTCACATTGTCGTACCTCAAAAAAAGCACGATCCTTCACGAATAGTCGTGGAAAACAGAGTCGCCACTGAATTTTATTTATCCCGTGATGGAATAGGAAAATATCGAGAAAACCTTTATGGAAAGAACATGGTCATCGCAACCAAGTTCTAGGTTCGGGAGTCGGTTACGCGAGGGGAAGTTATTAGCACCCCTCACGTCCGTTGTACTCAACAGGAGCCTCTTGATTCGATTCGTGAGAAATGTTAGGTTAGCTTGTTTGTTTTCTTCCAAGATAAAAGGTGTAAAGGTAATGTAAGAGAGTTTAGATTACTATGGACAAATGGGTGGTTTTAGATTAGAGTGCTCACCAAGGATTGGGGCCCTTGTACCTACGTATTTTCACTTATAAGGAGTGAAGAATCAGAGCGTCTGTAGTTCGTGGGACTACGTGAGAAAATAGAGAAGGTTGTGGAATTGGAATTTTGGGGAAATGTGCTTGCCAAGATCATTGCAATCTTGTGCCTACATATCTTACATTCATAAGAGAATGAAGAATCAGAGCATCCATAGTTCGGACTACGGATATTGGTTTGATTTAGAGAAAGATACTTAGTCGTATTCGACAGAAAATATTGCTTTATCTAAACAGGTGAGGAGAGGACGCTTGCATCACTTTAAATGGATTTCCATATACCAACAGTCATGGGAAACACGCCACTTATCTCGACTCAAATAGGTTACAGACGAAGCAATATTTTGGGTCGTTCTCAAGACACCATATCTCACGTTTATGAAAAGGTTTGAAGGTTCGCACGACGACGAGAAATTGAATTAATAAGTTGATGTTTTGTGTTTGGAGAAGAGAATATGTTTGAATAAGCTTTAGGGTTTTGGTCGTACAGGGGCGAGAATATGAGGTTTGATGTATCAGATGTTTAACTAGAGGTGACGATTACCTGAAGCATAAAAAAGGCTTCTCGGGCCCAAGTAATTGAGAAAGTAAGTCAAAGGCTTTACTCTCTCTCCTTTTCAACTTAAATTGCGAAGAGATAGGATGTGGTTTGAGTAAGCTGATCGGATGACAATTACTTGAAGCTTAAGAAGGCTTATTGGGCCCAAGTAATCGGGAGAGCGAGTCAAACACTTGACTCGCTCTCTATTTAGGAAAATAGATTTGATTTCGTTTTTTCGGAATAGAATGCAATTGTTCGAGCTTAAGAAAGGCTCTTCGGGCCCAAACAATTAAGAAGAGGAATCAAAGACTCGATTCCAACTCCCTTTTCATCTTTATTGAAATTGTGTTTAGATATTGTTCTGGCCTGGGCCCCCGCTTGACCGGGAAGGCCCAACCCACTTATACTTGGTGAAAGGCCCAAATGAGTTCCCTTAATCTGTGTCGAGCACGAGGCTCCCGTCGACCAGGCATTTCCCGTTGGGCAGAAAGACGTGTGCCTCACACATTCTCCACGTGCTCCCCTCCGCGGGGACACGTCATCAACCAGCTGCCCACCTCCGAAAGAGCAGGTCAACCCACTCTCCGGAGTTCACGCAGCAGTTGGACTAAGGCGAAGACCACGTTCTGGTCTTCACTACGCCATGTAAGCCCTAGCAGTCACTTGGGTTGGGCATGGCCATCCAGTCCAACTCAAATGATCATTGACCCTGCGCTGGGGTCTCTCTATAAATATCCTTTTTCACAAGAGGGTCAGGTATTCTCTTCTCAAACTACTTTCTGTATTTGCTTTCACTCTGTCCAATTCCTTACTTTGGCATCGGAGTTTCTTGTAGGTACACCCCCCTTCCCTTCTTCAACATCGGTGGACAGGCAGCAAGTCGAAGACGTGTGGCAATCTTGTGATTCCCTTTTGATCAGGTCAGATTAGTGGCGCCGTCTGTGGGAACATAAAACTTCCCCGTTCCTCCGAGCAGAGAACCAAAGTTTCATCTCAACCCTTTTGAATCATGACTAACCCGTGCCACGATGACGCCGTGCACAACTCCTCCGTCGTTCCGCCCGCCAAAGGTAACGGTCACATTGGAACATCTCAACCAGGTGAAACCGATTCCAGGGACGGACAGACTGCCTCCCTTTCCCCCGAAGGCACCCTACACCGCAAAGTTCCTCGGGCATGAAGCCCGACGGTGTTCCAGCCTATCCCTACTTCGGCCTGTGCGGACCCAACGATGGTCGCCCTCTTTGCGGCCATCAATCAGATAAATCAGATGTTGTTCCAGCAGAATCAGCGCATTGGTGCGCTCGAACACGAAGCCCCATCGCGCTCCCCTCCACGGGAAGAGCAGGACAGGAACTCGAGGAGTTCATCACCTCGTCCACGGAATCGCAGACCACAGTTGGAGAGGCCCCAACCCGCTGTCTCCAAGAAGCGAACAAGGTCGTCGGCCAGGAAAGAGAAGCGAGCCCAGGATCCCAGGACGACGGGGACAAAACCCCGAGTTAGGCAACCGAGGGTTCGAAACCAACCTCGTCCGCGACACGGGCCGTCACCTCCTTCGTCCCCGATTCTCAGCGACGAGGACGACTACCGTACCCCCCTGTCTCGGGAGATCATGGAAACTCCCATCCCCCAAGGGATGGAAAAGCCATCGGTGCTCTCAACATACGACGGCACCTCGGACCCGGACGATCACTTGGAAGATATCAAAGCTATGCTCGACTACCGTAACGTCCGAGAAGCCATCAAATGCAGGCTCTTCTCGACGACCCTACAGAAAGGCGCTATGACATGGTACAAGAGCTTAGAGCCGGAGCCTGTCACGTCGTGGAGGGTCCTAAAGGAACTCTTTTCGTGACATTTCACGGCGTCTAGGCGCCACCCGAAGATCGAAGTCGCGCTAGGCGCGATCATCCAGACCCCCGACGAACCACTCAGGAACTATATCGAGAGGTTCACAATGGAGGCATTGCAAGTAACTACTTCAGACGAGATGAAGCATTACCTGATGGAGCAAGGCCTGCGCTGGGACTCCAAATTCTACGAGGCCATGGCCATCCATCTGCCAGACTCCCTCCAAGATTTCCTCGACCGGGCTCACCATTACATCCGGTTCGAGGAAACGCAAGCTGCCAACTCCGCCTGTGACACCAGGGACAGAGAGACCCCGCGTGGGTCCAGAGACGATGGAGCCTCGAGCCATCAACGAGGGGGAGACCAACGACGGGATGACCTCCCCCGAGAACCCTGCGAGAAGCGGGGCCCAGTAGGACGGTTCACGGAATATACCGCGTTGGTCGCTTCCCGCGAGCGCATACTGGCAGAATGCGCCAAAACGGAGTTTGACCAGGGAGGGATACGTTTTTCAAAACTGGCGCCCACCAAAGCCAACGTGGACAAATCGAAGTATTGTTGATTCCACCGGAGCCACGGTCACGTAACAGAGGATTTCATCCACCTAAAGGACGCGATCGAGATTCTGATCAAGGACGGACATCTTAAAAGATACACCCGAGGAGGAGAGCCCCCGCGGAAGGAGGCCCCCGAAGCTAAAAGAGTCGAGGACCTCCCTCCCCTAGAAGGCGAGTCCAGTCTGCAGGTGGCCCTTAGTGTCAACCGACCTGAGTACTGGTTCGCCCTCAGGGAGTTCAGCCTTTTCGTCAAAACCGGACTACCCGAGGAGCCAGTGCGCCCCACCAACAGGTGGGAGTATTTCTCGAGGGCAATGGTCATCTCAGGCAAGATGAGCACGCTCGACAAATTCCGAGCCCGTTCCAACCCAATCACCTTCCACCTCGAGGAACTCCCCGAGGGAGCCCCAAAATCCAACATCCCCTTACTAATCCGGGCGCAGATGGCTAACTTCGAAGTCCGGCGCATCTTGGTCGACGGGGGGAGTTCAGTGGACATCATGTACACCCATCTCTTCACGACACTCCAGCTCAACGAATCCAACTTGTCCCCGTACTTAGGCTCGGATCTATAGAGCTTCAACGGGACGACCACGAGACTGTGGGGGTACGTGGAACTCAAGGTCATATTCGGGGAGAAGGAAATGGCCAGAGAAATCAACATCTGTTTTTTGGTCGTCGAATGCCCATCGTTATATAGCTGCATCCTGGGCAGAACGACCATGGTTGAACTCACCGCGGTGCCATCAACCGTCCAACTAAAGATGAAGTACTACACCAGACTTGGAGTCGTTGTCACTCTCAACGGAGATATCGAAGCCGCCCGACGATGCTTCGATGCAGCGATGAAGGGTCTCAGCACAATCGGCCCCCCGACAAAAACGAGTAGGACACCTCCTGCCCGAGAGATCAAACCAAAGGACCACGTCGATGCTGCGGACCTCGACTGCCACTTCACCGAAGATCCGGCCCACGAGGGCGAACCCAGAGAAACCAACGAGCAGAATTCTAACCCAACGCGCCCTATTCCAGATCGAGACTTCGAGCTCGTAACCCTCGGGGCAGACACAACGAAGACCGTGAAGATTGGGGCGGGGCTGCCCGACATCATGAGGAAACAACTAGAAGCATGCCTCCGAGAGAATGCCGATCTCTTCGCCTGGAGCGCCGCAAAGATGCCCGGCCTCGACCCCGAGGTCACCATTCACCAGCTCTCCGTCAACCCGGCCGCTAGGGCTGTAGTTCAAAGTAGGCGTAGGCAGTCCCCCGAAAAGTCGGCGGCGGCTGAAAAAGATGTAAAAGACCTCCTAGAGGAAAATTTTATTTCGGAAGCCCGGTATTCAACCTGGCTGTCCAACATTGTACTCGTTAAGAAAAATAATGGAAAATGGAGAATGTGTGTCGACTACACGGATCTTAACCGGGCATGTCGCAAAGACGCATACCCCCTTCCCAACATAGACAAGCTCGTCAACAACTCGGCGGGATTCAAACTCCTGTCCTTTATGGACGCGTACTCAGGGTACAACCAGATACCCATGGCCGAGGCCGACAAACAGAGCACAACTTTCATGACTGAGTTGGGCTATTACTACTACAACGTAATGCCCTTCGGCCTGAAGAACGCCGGCGCCACATACCAACGGATGATGAACAAGGTCTTCCGAGGAGAAATCGGCGACATGCTCGAAGTCTATATGGACGACATGATCGTCAAATCCTGCTCAAAGGTCGATCACACAACTCACCTCAGGAAAGTATTCGAGACCGCGAGGGGATGCAGGATGCGGTTCATCCTGGAAAAATGCACCTTCGAGGTATGTGCGGGGAAATTCCTCGGGTTCTACCTTACCGAGCGGGGGATCGAAGCAAACCTGGACAAGTGTCGGGCATTTTCCGAGATTGCAACGCCGAGATCGAAAAAAGCGATTCATCCCCTCAACGGGATGCTGGCGTCACTTTCCCGCTTCATCGCCAAATTCGCGCAGCACGCCCTTCCGGTTTTCAAACTACTAAGAAAGAAAGCCGTGTTCGAGTGGATAGAGGATTGCGAGCAGGCCCTCCTCCACCTCAAACACATCCTACCGGAGCCACCCGTGCTGACGTGGCCAGAGGCCGGGGAAACCTTGTACCTGTACCTGTCCGTAGCAAACGAGGCCGTCAGTGTAACACCCTTCTAACCCCACATAAAAATACATAATTAATCAGAGTAAATTAACATGCTTTCACAAAAGGGCGTCACACAATTTACAAATCTCAACATTCACCTATCATACTCATGTAACATTGAAATAGATAGTCATGCTATTAAATTTTCATCTTGCATGTAGCAACGGATTCCATTTATTTACATAAATCCCTTCACGGAATATTCATGTTCCTCACATAATCATCAACACTTAGGCACAGAGGCCATTATCACATATTTCAAATACATTTAAAACACAACTTAGAATACATAATATATCTCTAAGGTATAAACCCAACGATCCCAATGTTACATAACCAGAGCATGACTTGACCTAACATAATTAAATACTAAACAGCTGCACCAACAACGAACTCACAACTACAAGCAGTACTACTCCTTGATACCTGCACGATGTCATATAGGACA
This sequence comes from Lathyrus sativus, assembly GCA_963859935.3. NCBI lineage: Eukaryota > Viridiplantae > Streptophyta > Magnoliopsida > Fabales > Fabaceae > Lathyrus > Lathyrus sativus. Next base: position 357,764,303 of record OZ012737.1, read on the forward strand.
TCATTCCAGCAGAAGGGTGAGAAACATTACCATAATAATCAATGCACATAATCATATATAAATGCACAAGTACAAAATACATATATCTCACCTTTTCTCACCACAATGCATATTAACACAATAACAAAGCATATAATATATTTCTATAACATAGAATATCCATATTATACTTCTTACCACAATACATCACCACTCACTAACATACATTACAATTTATACATATATATATATATATATATATATATATATATATATATATATATATATATATATATATATATATATATATATATATATATATATATATATATATATATATATATATATATATATATATATATATATATATATATATATATATATATATATATATATATATATATATATATATATATATATATATATATATATATATATATATATATATATATATATATATATATATATATATATATATATATATATATATATATATATAACCAAGCATCTCATCATGCATACATTCACGATTCACTCATATACATCGCTATCTACATATAAACAAATATGGATAATCATCAAGCACATTTAACATGCGTACATCCACAATTCTAATCAATCCATATAAACATACAAAATATGTTCTTTTCATCACCAATTCACATAAACATTCACATTCATGCTTGTTTCACCAATGCACCATATAAAGATGATAAATGCAACTCATAGAGACCGACTCACGACTCTATGCAGATGCAAATGCGGTACCAACTCATTTCAGCAGGTTCAATTGAAGAACCAAAATAACCATCACTCACACCCCACATGGGCACACGAGGCTCTGCAGATTCTACGCGGAATCAAATATAACCATTGCAACATACGAGGTTCTGCAAATCCACAGAGGGATCAATAAATAACCATCCCTCACACCCCACAAGGGCACACGAGGTTCTGCAGATTCACCGAGGAATCAATAAATAACCATTGCTCACACCCCACAAGGGCACACGAGGTTCTGCAAATCCACTGAGGGATCAATAAATAACCATCGCCCACACCCCACAAGGGCACACGAGGTTTTGCAAATCCACCGAGGGATCAATCAACACAAGAATGCATACCATGATGCTTCGCATGCAACATGACTCATGACACTCTTGAAATGCACACATGTTTACAAACATACTCATGCATTCGTCACATTCATCACATATATTCATTAGGCACTCACAATATATACATATCACAATATATACATATATTCATCATTTCATTCACACTATTCAAACATGGTTCACATTTACAATCATCATACTTCACATACCAACACGTATGTTCAATATGCATTCATAGTGTATATATATATATATATATATATATATATATATATATATATATATATATATATATATATATATATATATATATATATATATATATATATATATATATATATATATATATATATATATATATATATATATATATATATATATATATATATATATATATATATATATATATATATATATATATATATATATATATATATATATATATATATATATATATATATATATATATATATCACAATGCATATATACATATGTTCATCATTCATCTCATATCACTTCGTTCTAGATTCACATTTATAACTCACAATTCAACAATTCATACACATCAGCATCCTTCATACAACAATGATATTTATGCCATATGGCTCATATAAAACTCATCAATTAACACCAATCCCTTTTTGGGAGTATGGGTACATCACTTATACCCTACCAGGAACAACATCTCAGTTATTCTACCTCGGTAATTATTCCACCAGGAACGACATCTTAGTCATTCTACCCCGGTGTATACAACCACGACACTATACCTCACCAGGAACAACATCCTGTTATTCTACCCCAGTGAGTACGACTCAACACATATACATATTTCCAACATCCTTCTTACACTACCAAACAATGCACATGCACTCGCCATATATAATCTCATGCATCCTTCACCCACCATCACATACAAGCAATATGCACTTACAAATATCGTGCCAAACGGCAACCAACTCAATCACATTCATCATGCATTTTAATCAATTTAAACAATGTATCACATATGCCAAAAGACCACATAACAACATATACTTAGTCATCTCAGACAAGGAATGATCGCAATCAAACCACACAACCAATCCATGAATGGAAAACACAAGAAAAGAAACTATGCTGCTGCGTTCACTAACCTTCGCATGGCGAAGCCTCTGGCGAACCTTCGCTACTATGTTCGCCTGGCGAACTTGCCAGGGAAGACCACTAGAAGTTATTCTGGAATTACTCGCTAGCACTCGCCAGCACACTCGCCTGGCGAACCTTCGCCACACTCATGCGCCTGGAGAACTTGCCAGCAAAGACAGGGTAGATGCTACTGACTTGGTTCGCTGCTGCTCGCTGGGCTTCACCTAGCGAACCTGCGAACTCAGAACTCCCATGGCTGTCCAAAAGCCCAAACCTCACAAACCGACCAATTTAATCTCAATCTGTTCCCGTAGCACAGCCCACTCATCACCCGACTATACTACACCGTCAATTTCAGATTCTACCCATTCAAACTCGGTTTCTATCGATTAAACTCATTCCGACCTAAAATGGAAAATGTAGGAAACACCCAACAAATCCAAACACACACATACATAATCATACACATTGATTAAGATAGTAAGATTTCACACCCTTACCTTGATTAATCGGAAGCTAGAGGATGTTCTTGATGATTCTTCAAGTTTCCTTTTTTTCTCCTCCTTTTCTCTTCTTCCTCTTTCTTTCCCTTTCTTTTCTCTTCCTTCTTTCTCTTCCTTTTCTTTCCACTTCCTCTTATATATCTTTCTCTTTATTTCTTTCCTTTTTCTTTATATTCCCTCTCTCAAAACATCTATCAATCCATTTAAACAATCATCTAATTATTCAAATAATTAGAATAATCCAAATAAATCAATTAATTAACACAAATAATTAATTATTGAAAATTGGGCTGTTACAACTCTCCCCCACTTTAGGAATTTTCGTCCTCGAAAATGTTACCTCAATGAACCGAGTTGGATACGACTTCCTCATCCCAATCTCTAAAATTCCACTTTCTCTAGTTGGTTCCCCCAACTGTCTTTACCCAAGAAATCTTCATTACCTCGAATTTACTTCTTACTCATCAATCTGAACTAGCAATGTCTCAACAGTCAAATCCTTCCTCACTTGTACACCATCCGTCTGAATGAATGCACTTGCACTTCCTCAATTAGGCACATACCACATCATGTAAATTCACAAGCGACAGCGGTAAGACAATCTAACATGATACTTCTCCCACGCTTCCGTTGCGCCACTCTGATACTAAGCAACAAAGCACGGTGTGTGCTTCCGAGACTTCAAAGCTCGATCAACACCCGTCACTACTGTAACCCTCAGAACATGTCCTTTCTCGGATCTTCTTGATCTTTTCAGTCATCTCTTACACAATCCTCAGGTCCGAGCCCAATACTCTCGCCTGAATCATATCAATACAAAGGAGTCCTACACTTCCTACCATACAAAGCTTCAAATTCCCATATGACACCATATTCGATGACAACTCACACAATCATTATCACTTCCGTGATATACATCTCAACCGGCTCCAACATAGAATGACTAATCCTCATTGGTAGGAAAAGAGCCAATCTAGTCATTCCATCCAAAATCACTCAATTAAAACCATATTCCTCCAATTCTCCGGAAAACTCAACGCAAAATCCATGGGAATACTATCTGATTTCAACTCTGGAATATACAACGGTTACATCAGACCCAACAGTCTCAGACGTTCATTCTTCGACTTCCGACAAGTCTAACCAGCACATACGACTAACCACTTCTCTTTTCATCTATGGCCATCAAAAATAATTTCCTCAAACCCGGTTACATCTTTATAGCACTAGGATGGATACTCCATTTACCACAATACCCTTGTTCCACTTAATAATATCTAAAACACAACTCTATCACGACATCTCATGATACCATTCCCATTAATATGAAAATCAGTCCTTCGACTTAATTCATCAAATTCAACCCTCATCATCAGTATATACCAAATCTTCAAATTGATGCATCAGTTACCGTGTTGCTCTACCCGAATGGTAATTCAATCTAAAACCATAATCCCTCAGGAGTTCCAATTGTTTTCCTCTATCTCATATTCAATTCTCCCAATTCCAACCAATACCTTAAGCTCTTGAGATCACCAACTATTTCGAATCTTACACTAGCCAATTGGAGCCTCCAACTCCGGCACAAACACAATAACAACCCACTATAAGTCACTTGTCAAATAATCCCTCTTAAATGCTTTAAACAGCCTTCAAGCAACTAAACTCGCTTATGTTGCACTTAACATATCTCTCAATCATACCCACGAGGAATCACAAAACACAACGAACAGTTATGTCGAATTCAACAAGAATCCACACACGAGCTATTGACAGCTCTCCCAAAACTCTCTGAACTTTCTTCACAGTGGCATATTACCGCTTCTCGTCCAACACTGATAACACAAGTTCCCGATGCTCAGCATGATCCTTTATATTCTTCAAATTTATCAAACACATTCCATCAATGAATTAATTAACTTCCATGCCACTACTTCACCATCACATAGAGCATTAAAATAACATCCAACGCTTCGAATCATGCGTCAAAATACGAAAGCAACATTTTCACACTCCGAAGGCCACTCAACACATTTTCAACTCTTGAAATTTCAAAGGCCTAATTATACCAATATTGTATCCCACGTCTTACTTTCTTTAATAATCACCTAAAGTCATTATCCACCTTTATACTCGACTCCGAAACCTGTTGACGTAGCATACACACTAGAAACAAGTCTCAAAATTACTCACTCAATTTTAATTCCTTGGCCACCCAAACAGACATACCATATGGAGCCCTCAATATATGACTAGTTTCCGCAACTAAGTCGATTACAACTTCACCTTACGTCCTGTCTGTATATCACTTATCTTGTCAGGATAACTCAGACAACCATAATCAATTGGTAAACCACCAGCTTCTCCACTTTCATTAATACTCAGAATTCCCATCAAAATTAAACATCTCATCACGGTCCTGCGCCGACTCATCAAAACAATTCTTAAGCGCTCGGCTTTACTCAAAACAATTCACTGCACCACGCCATCTAAGCTTGCAAGACACATTTATCCCATCCAACACAACCCCAACTACTATCAACAGGAGATTAAGGGTGATCAGTTCCTCAATTTGTCAATAGACAGTCGAAAATCATGATGGGGTATAAACCATCTTTACCAAACTATAAGAGCCTTCAACCATACTGAGCTACATCTCCACACTTGCAGCAACCTGGAGAAGCACAAGTTTCTCCCCCTCTTGGATCATTCCCACTCCTTGCAGATAAAGGCTAGACAACAAACACGCACCAACAATGTTGCACACACATGTCGCATACAAGGGAACAACTAACATTAGACAACTTGGCCGGATGGACCGACCTGCTCCGATACCACTAATGTAACACCCTTCTAACCCCACATAAAAATACATAATTAATCAGAGTAAATTAACATGCTTTCACAAAAGGGCGTCACACAATTTACAAATCTCAACATTCACCAGTCATACTCATGTAACACTGAAATAGATAGTCATGCTATTAAATTTCCATCTTGCATGTAGCAGCGGATTCAATTTATTTACATAAATCCCTTCACGGAATATTCATGTTCCTCACATAATCATCAACACTTAGGCACAGAGGCCATTATCACATATTTCAAATACATTTAAAACACAACTTAGAATACATAATATATCTCTAAGGTATAAACCCAATGATCCCAGTGTTACATAACCAGAACATGACTTGACCCAACATAATTAAATACTAAACAGCTGCACCAACAATGAACTCGCAACTACAAGCAGTACTACTCCTTGATACCTGCACGATGTCATATAGGACATCATTCCAGCAGAAGGGTGAGAAACATTACCATAATAATCAATGCACATAATCATATATAAATGCACAAGTACAGAATACATATATCCCACCTTTTCTCACCACAATGCATATTAACACAATAACAAAGCATATAATATATTTCTATAACATAGAATATCCATATTATACTTCTTACCACAATACATCACCACTCACTAACATACATTACAATGTATACATATATATATAACCAAGCATCTCATCATGCATACATTCACGATTCACTCATATACATCGCTATCTACATATAAACAAATATGGATAATCATCAAGCACATTTAACATGCGTACATCCACAATTCCAATCAATCCATATAAACGTACAAAATATGTTCTTTTCATCACCAATTCACATAAACATTCACATTCATGTTTGTTTCACCAATTCACCATATAAAGATGATAAATGCAACTCATAGAGACCGACTCACGACTCTATGCAGATGCAAATGCGGTACCGACTCATTTCAACAGGTTCAATTGAAGAACCAAAATAACCATCGCTCACACCCCAAATGGGCACACGAGGCTCTGCAGATTCTACGGGGAATCAAATATAACCATCGTAACATACGAGGTTCTGTAAATCCACCGAGGGATCAATAAATAACCATCTCTCACACGCCACAAGGGCACACGAGGTTCTGCAGATTCACCGAGGAATCAATAAGTAACCATTGCTCACACCCCACAAGGGCACACGAGGTTCTGTAAATCCACCGAGGGATCAATAAATAACCATCGCTCACACCCCACAAGGGCACACGAGGTTTTGCAAATCCACCGAGGGATCAATCAACACAAGAATGCACACCATGATGCTTCACATGCAACATGACTCATGACAGTCTTGAAATGCACACATGTTTACAAACATACTCATGCATTCGTCACATTCATCACATATATTCATTAGGCACTCACAATATATACATATCGCAATATATACATATATTCATCATTTCATTCACACTATTCAAACATGGTTCACATTTACAATCATCATACATCACATACCAGCACGTATATTCAATATGCATTCACAGTATATATATATATATATATATATATATATATATATATATATATATATATATATATATATATATATATATATATATATATATATATATATATATATATATATATATATATATATATATATATATATATATATATATATATATATATATATATATATATATATATATATATATATATATATATATATATATATATATATATATATATATATATATATATATATATATATCACAGTGCATATATACATATGTTCATCATTCATCTCATATCGCTTCGTTCTAGATTCACATTTATAACTCACAATTCAACAATTCATACACATCAGCATCCTTCATACAACAATGATATTTATGCCATATGGCTCATATAAAACTCATCAATTAACACCAATCCCTTTTTGGGAGTATGGGTACATCACTTATACCCTACCAGGAACAACATCTCAGTTATTCTACCCCGGTAATTATTCCACCAGGAACGACATCTTAGTCATTCTACCCCGGTGTATACAACCACGACACTATACCTCACCAGGAACAACATCCTGTTATTCTACCCCAGTGAGTACGACTCAACACATATACATATTTCCAACATCCTTCTTACACTACCAAACAATGCACATGCACTCGCCATATATAATCTCATGCATCCTTCACCCACCATCACATACAAGCAATATGCACTTACAAATATCGTGCCAAACGGCAACCAACTCAATCACATTCATCATGCATTTAAATCAATTTAAACAATGTATCACATATGCCAAAAGACCACATATTCATAATCGATTCATAATCTAGGATTCACGCCATACGACTACCCACAACACACATAACAACATATAATTAGTCATCTCAGACAAGGAATGATCGCAATCAAACCACACAACCAATCCACGAATGGAAAACACAAGAAAAGAAACTATGCTGCTGCGTTCGCTAACCTTCTCCTTGCGAAGCCTCTGGCGAACCTTCGCTACTACGTTCGCCTGGCGAACTTGCCAGCGAAGACCACTGGGAGTTATTCTAGAATTACTCGCTAGCACTCGCCAGCACACTCGCCTGGCGAACCTTCGCCACACTCATTCGCCTGGAGAACTTGCCAGCAATGACAGGGCGGATGCTACTGACTTGGTTCGCTACTGCTCGATGGGCTTCGCCTGGCGAAGCTTCGCTGCCATTCGCCTGGGAAACTTGCGAACTCAAAACTCCCATGGCTGTCCAAAAGCCCAAACCTCACAAACCGACCGATTTAATCCAAATCAGTTCCCGTAGCACAGCCCATTCATCACCCGACTATACTACTCCGTCAATTTCAGATTCTACTCATTCAAACTCAGTTTCTACTGATTAAACTCATTCCGACCTAAAATGGAAAATGTAGGAAACACCCAACAAATTAAAACACACACATACATAATCATACACATTTATTAAGATAGTAAGATTTCACACCCTTACCTTGATTAATCGGAAGCTAGAGGATGTTCTTGATGATTCTTCAAGTTTCCTCTTTTTCTCCTCTTCTCTTCTTCCTCTTTCTTTCCCTTTCTTTTCTCTTCCTTCTTTCTCTTCTTTTTCTTTCCACTTCCTCTTATATATCTTTCTCTTTATTTCTTTCCTTTTTCTTTATATTCCCTCTCTCAAAACATCTATCAATCCATTTAAACAATCATCTAATTATTCAAATAATTAGAATAATCCAAATAAATCAATTAATTAACACAAATAATTAATTATTGAAAATTGGGCTGTTACAGTTAGCGCCGTACTGATCCAGGAAAACCCCGAGGGGAAGAAACCGATCTACTTCACAAGCAAATCCCTCAACGGCCCGGAAACAAGGTACCAATAGATCGAGAAAGTCGCCTTAGCACTCATCAACACGTCCAGACGACTCCGACACTATTTCCTGGCCCACACTATCTTAGTTAGAACCGAGCAACCTATTAAACAACTGCTCGACCGACCCGACATGGCGGGGCGCATGCTGACATGGTCGTTGGAACTTTCCGAGTTCGACATCATCTATGAAGGAAGAAAAGCTTTGAAGGCCCAAGTCCTGGCCGACTTCGTCACTGAGATGACACATGCGCCAGAATCCACCACGGGCACTTACAGATGGACTATTTTCGTCGATGGCACCTCAAGCTCCTCAGGAAGTGGCGCGAGCATCATCCTCGAAAACGAGGAAGGAACTGTTGTGGAAGTCTCCCTAACACGGGCCTTCCCAACGACGAACAACCAGGCTGAGTACGAGGCCTTCCTGGCCAGTCTCCGCCTAGCAGAAGATCTCGGAGCCAAGGAGATAAAAAATTTCATGGGCTCCCAGCTAGTCGCCTCGCAAGTACGGGGAGAATACCAAGCGAAGAAAGACAACCTAGCCGAATACTTAGCCCTCATTAGAGAGAGGATGAAGAATTTCGATTCTGCGGAGGTCCAGCACGTCCGCACGAGCAGAACACACGAGCTGACATCCTGTCGAAATTGGCGAGCACCAAGAAGAAGGGCGGGCACAAATCTGTCATCCAAGAGATCCTCGCGTAGCCAGGCACGAAGATAGCGAAAGCGCTGCTCAACGTCAATGCCATCGGGGACACCAATTGTTGGATAACCCCCATACACGCCTACCTCGACAGAGGGAGCCTCCCTGCCGATGTGAAGGAAGCTAGCACCGTCAAGAGAAGATCCTGCTCATACATCTTGCTCGATGACAAACTCTACCATAGAGGCTTCTCGATCCCATTCCTCAAGTGTGTCGACCAAACCCAAGCCTCGGCCATCTTATAGGAGGTCCATGAGGGCATCAACACACAGCACCTCAGAGGATGATCCTTGGCAAGGAAAGCCCTCTGGGCTGGGTATTACTGGCCGACGATGCAGGTAGACGCAAAAGAGCACGTCAAGAAGTGTGACAGGTGCCAACGGCACGGGGACATGCACCTCGCTCCTCCGAGCGAGCTCAAATCCCTCTCCTCGCCTTGGTCGTTCGCCTGGTGGGGGATGGATATCCTCGGCCCGTTCACCTTAGGCTCATATCAGAACAAGTACCTGACAGTGGGCATCGACTACTTCACCAAGTGGGTCGAAGCCGAAGCTCTAGCTAAAATCACGGCACATAACATACTACGGTTCTACAAAAGGAACATCCTCGCCAGGTTCGGCGTCCTGCTCGCCATAGTCACCGACAACGGGACACAATTCACCAACAGAAACTTCCGGGACTTTGTCACCAAGCTCAGAACCATACACCACTTCACCTCGGTCGAACACCCACAGACAAACGGCCAAGCCGAAGCCGCGAACAGAGTAATCCTCCGAGGATTAAAACAAAGAATCGGCGACGCAAAAAGAGGGTGGGTCGAGGAGCTCCACATTATGCTCTGGGCATACCGAACAACGCCTCACTCGACCACCGGGGAAACTCCGTTCCGCCTCACATACGGAACTGAGGTCGTGATCCTAGTCGAAATTAGGGAACCCTCCAGAAGGACTGAGGCGCCTCTCGAAGAGGAAGCCAACGACGAAGCTCTTCAGGAGGAGCTCGATCTAGTCGAGGAGATCCGGTCAGGAGAGGCCCTCCGCGAGCCCAGGTTAAAACAAAAAATAGCCCAACACTACAACAACAGAGTTTTGAGGCGCGAATTCCAGATTGGCGACCTGGTCCTACGAAGAAACCAAAAAGAATCACACGAGGGCAAGCTCGCCGCGAATTGGGAAGGCCCCTATCGTGTGCGAGACAAAACGGAGCACGAGGCCTATTACCTCAAAAATCTCCACGGGGACCAACTAGCTCGACCATGGAACGCTGAGAAGCTGAAAAAATACTACAATTAAAATACTGCCCACGACGACAACCGCCGCAACCACAGGGGGCGACATGGTACCAACGCGCCTCCTCGCGTCTCCCCGAGACCAAGGAAATAGCAAGCCCTACCTTTGTGTGCGCGGGTATAAGGCTCTGATCAACGGAGATTCCCTCGACCAAGGCTTCCCGCCGATGTACCAGAATAGGCAGAACTCCCAGCTCGCGATGGGACGTTCACGCCGCGGGGACAAAACTACCCCGACCATGACCAAGTAACGAAACCGGTTGACCGACCAGTTCTCCACACTAGCGGGCACAATTATCCTTGAGCTACTCCCCCCAGACATACCAAAAAGCATAATAAACACGCATCTTAAACGAGCATACAACGTGCAGAAATAAAACAGGCATATTATCATGCAAAAACAAAACGAGCGCACACTTAAAAAAAATTCCATCTTATAAAGCCGGGCACCAGCCCAATAGTCAATTTACAATATCAAATAAGGCGTGCAAGCCCAACAAAAACACTTAAACAAAAATAGAAAAACATTGGCACACAGGCTCAGAAACCACGAGCACGCAGGCCCGGAGAAATCTACATATCTTCAGCGTCCACCTCATGCTCGTCCATTGGGGTAGAGTCATCGACGGCTTCAGCAGCAGGATCGACCATCCGACCGTCGATGATCTGGTGGAAAGGCCCGATTCCATCCACGACCAGGTTGTCCGCAGGGTTAACCACCTTGAGCTGGTCCACGGCGCTGGAAAAGCCAATCCCGAACGCCTCCAAGCAATCACCCTCAAACTCCCGGATCTTCCTCATCAAATCCGCACGGGTGACCATGAGCTTTTCCTCGTCCGTCTCTTCGTCGGCAGGACGGAGGGATCCTTCCAACTCCCCCACACGGGCCTTCAGCGCCTGCACCTCCGCCTCCGCAGCCTTCAGCTTCTCCTCGGCACTTTCCCTTTGCTTACGCTCCACAGTTGTATCTTCCTGGCCCTTCGCCAACTCCTCGGTCAGTTTGTTCAGCCGCGACTGCGTGAAAGTAAGGTCACTCTGCAGCTTAGCTAGCTCAGTCGAGGAGCAGCTCTCGTCGCTCAAGACCAAAGCCGTCGAGAACACCCGCATCATAGCCGCCAAATCCTCAGTCAAAACCTGCCTCCGAGCAGCCCGGTCTAAACCGAGGACCTTCCTAGCCTCCCCGACTGGTACGGTCAGCGACCGAGCATCGTGAAAAAATCTAGGATACTGGTAGCATGGCGGGATTAAGAAGCCCTCCTCAGCGAACCCTGCCGTCACGTCGACGAGGCCCTCCGACTGATGAACCATGGCCCGCTTGGCAGCACCTTGAGACGACGGGGACTGGCTCTCCTGGGGCGACGACGAGGAACCCCCGCCTCCCTGATCAGAAGCAGCTTGCCTGGCCACCTGGGCGACTCGCATTTTACCGACTTTGACCGCGACCCTGGTCGAAGCCAACCACTTCACCCTTTCCTCGGCAGTAGACATGCTCCCTACAAAACAGAAGAAAGATGTCAGCAAAATTATAAATACTTGAGAGGGCAGGGGAAGAGGGAGACGACCACCACCTAGATAACTAAGGGCCTCCTCCTCCGTCGAACACTTGAGCAGAGCCTTCGTGCTGATCAGCCTCGGCTTCTGGAAAACACGCCCCTCACTGTCGCAGATGTATCTACCATCGGGCGTCACGAGGCTCTCCGGAGGTAGGCCGGCCACGAACCCAACTATCCTCTTATAACCGGCCAGGTCATCCTCGCCGAGGGTCCCTGCCTGCACGATATATCGATCAATGCCCCTCGTGAAGTGCTCCTCAATCCACTCCAAGGCACCTTCGAGATCAAGACTTCCTCCCGCTGCCCATTCACTACTCGCTACTCTCGCCTGTACAATGAGGAGCACGCCCCATGAGATATTGGCTTCACAACGAAGAACCGGGCCTTGAAATCCCGGACAGAATCCATATATGTTCGAAAAAATTTCTTCGAATGCTTTAGCGAAACCCACCTGTTCCGACCATCCACTGTCTTTTGTTGCAGGTGAAAAAGTTGGAAGAACAGCGGCAACATCGCCCCAATCTCCAGATACCGGCAAACAATCTCGAACGCGCGGACAAAGGCTACAGCGTTTGGGTGCAGCTGCAAGGGGGCTGACCATAACCAATCGAAGACCCCCAGTTGGAAATCCGTGAAAGGAAGCCTGAGCCTGGCTTCTCGAAAACAAAATTCGTACATAGGTGTAATACCCTAATTTTTACCCCTAAGATCCCACATTTCATTGGCATATCATTCTACAAACAAGACCTTACTTTGTGTTTCTTATTTACTTTATGTTTGTTTCTGTTTACTAACATCTAACCAAAATTACCAAAAATATTTTTCAATTTGTTTGTTTCTTCTTCTTCTCTGTGTGTTTAGGGTTTTGCAAGAAGATTAATGGCAAAAACATTTATTCAAGTTTAAATCAGATGGAAGTTTGACCTTATCTTGGTCAAACTATTAAGAGTTTGCTTCAACTATAAGTTACCCGTGGTGGTGGACTATTTTCTCAGAAAATGTGATTGTTCAAAGTCAAATTGTTTTGTATTGAAATACAGTGGTTTATCAAGCAGTGTTCTATGAGAAGTTTGGTCCATGACTATTATGATCAAGGTTCATCAGTCCAGTTTGTGTTCATCTATGGATTTATTTTCCCAGAGATTAATTCAGATAAATTCAAAGAGATTCAGTTTTAACCAAAGATTCAAAAGTTTGTCTGTGCAAGTCAAATTTGATATTCATTCAAGTGTGCCATTTCCAAGTAAATTCAAAGCACAAGGATGTCTGTCTACACAAAGATAGTCCACTGGGAGAGACAATTCTTGAATGCCGTAATGTGTTTCTCCTTGGGTTCATATCTGCAAAGACAGAAAGTGTAGTTGTTCTTCTTTGTCGTGAACCTTGTTTGAGTGTCAATGCTTTGAAGGATATGAATTGGGACCTTAGTCAATGGTGTCCCTTGATTGATGATAGGTGTTTCTTGCAGTGGCTTGTCAAGATCCCATCTGAGCAGGAGCAGTTAAAGAGCACACCAAATAAGTGCACAGCAAATAAATAAGGTGGAAGAATTGTGGAAGACAAACCCTGATGCTTCGTTTGAGGACCTTGAGTGCCTAGTTATTTAGATAACCCTCCAGGACACCATTCTTTCATAGATCTTCCAAAGGAGTTTTTTTTTAGATGCTTTCTTGTACTGGACCTTTTCTCTATCAAGATACTATGCTGCTACAAAAGGTTTCTAGGGTTTTGAGAGGTTATTACCTTTCTGCTCTTGAGCTTGTAAGTCATAGCGATAGTGCCTTGAGTTCTCAATTTCACGGTATTGGAAATCCTCACCTGCATTTGAAGGAAGCAAAGCTAAGAGTCAAGGATGCTTTGGGAGCTTGTCTACTACCTTCTCTACAGTTAGTTCCTGCTAATCCAGCTGTTGGCCAGGAAATTTGGGAACTAATGAGTCTTCTTCCTTATGAGGCACGCTATCGATTATACGGTGAATGGGAAAAGGATGATAATCGCTATCCTATGCTGTTGGCTGTCAGACAAACTGCCAAGTTAGACACTAGACGTATTTTGAAGCGGCTGGCAAAGGAAAATTTAAAGCAGCTTGGTCGGATGGTTGCAAAGTTAGCTCATGACAACCCTATGACTGTCCTTCGAACAATTGTTCACCATATTGAGGCATACAGAGACATGATTACTCCTGTGGTGGACGCGTTTAAGTATTTGACTCAGCTTGAATATGATATATTGGAATACGTTGTTATTGAGCGATTGGCACTTGGTGGGCGTGATAAGTTGAAGGATGATGGGCTTAATTTGTCAGATTGGCTTCAATCTCTAGCTTCATTTTGGGGCCACCTAATTTAGATATATCCGGAAATGGAGTGCCTTGTATCAAATTCCCGGTTGCAGTTCAACCTTAGCAAAAGCAGGATTACTGGGCAAAGCAGCATTTTGTATTCCTGACTGGCAGTTCAGATAAATTCAAACAACTTGGCTTGCCAGATGGTGGGCATGCGCCGGCGGCTGTTCAAGGCGCAGTAATATCAGTTGGAAGCCATTTGTTTTGTATGCACGATATTTGTGATTCTCAATGATCTATGTTGAAAGTCATCTAGTGGAGATAAAATAATTGAGTGGTTTTAATGTGAAGAATTATTTGCATTGTATACATGATACCCGCTGTTCTCAACGACTTTTGGTCATTTCTAATGTCAATAATGAAATGGCAGTTTAATGGGGCACTTAAGTTTAGGAGGAAGTTCAGATTGCGTATAGGAGGAGGATTAAGTTATTGAAGAAAGCTGATTTTGGCGATGAGAATTCTGCTATAACTGAGTCTGATATTGAAGAGACTTTTAAGAGGCTTGTGACTGAGCTAGAAGAGTCCTCAAGAAGTTTTGATGCTTTGAAGAATCAGACTGTGGATTTGGTCTTGACTGCTCATCCTACGCAGTCGGTTCGTCGATCTTTGCTTCAAAAGCATGGAAGGATAAGGAATAATTTAACACAGTTATATGCTAAAGATATAACACCAGATGATAAGCAAGAACTTGATGAGGCTTTACAAAGAGAGATTCAAGCTGCATTTCGTACTGATGAAATTCGAAGGATTCCTCCTACACCGCAAGTTGAGAGAAAGGGCTATCAAGAATGCAATTGAGCATATACATTATAAAGATGAGAACACTCGCTATATTTGCATAGGTCCTGTAAATAAAGTGTTAAATATGCTTTGCTGCTGAGTGGAAGATCAAGTATAGCGTTACACTTGCACAGCAGCTCCTGTCGCTCAGCTGTTCATAAGCCTGAAGTTGGAATATCATCTGATGATAGGAACTTGAATCACAATAATTCTTTGGTTGTTTGCTCTAGTAGTGGGCTTGATAGTCAAGGGAATAACTCTGGTACATCTACCTTTATGCAATCAGCAACCATTACGATTGGCACTTGGTGGGCATTACACTGCATATGATAAGTTGATTGATGATAATAAGTGGTACCATTTTGATGACAGTCATGTCAGCCCATCCATTTGCTCTGCTAATGAAACACTAAGCACTCTGAAGTTTGCCCAAGCGAGCCAAGCTCATTCAAAGCAATGCAAAAGTGAATGAAGATGCTTCTGGTGACGTAAGTGCACTGCAGTGGCAAATCCAACAGTTGAAGGATCAACCATCATTTCTGACAAAGAATAAAGTTTTTCCACCGTTGGTATTAAATTTGGAGCCAGATTCTGATAGTTGTAGGTTCAGCGAAGCATCAGAAGAACATAATTCTATGGGAGAAAGAACGACGACAGATTGCAAGATGAGCCTATTCTAGCTAGGCTTCAACCAGTTAACGAGGTAGCTGTCAGGAACATCTTTCTTTCGGCCTTACGCTTTGTTACGTTGTCCCCTTGTACGGCTTGCAGGAATTGGAATTTTAAATTTACAGCAAACAGCAATAAAAGCATTGGAAAAAGTTTCCAAGAGCTGGCCAAAAGTTGTTGCTGACGCGGAAGGTATTCTTGAGCTTTCAAAAGTTATTATTCAAGATGATCCTCGGCCATCACAAGCACTCTGGGAATCAACTGCTTTAGTTCTCTCAAATGTATTAAGTTCCAATGCTGAATACTATTTTAAAGTTTCTGTGGTGGTTCTTGTAAAACTCTTGCACTCAACACTTGAGAGTACAATTAGCATAGCGCTAAATGCTTTAATAGTTTATGAAAGAAACTGTGCTTCAAGTGCTGAAGAGATGATGGAAGCAGGAGCTATGGATGCTCTATTGCACCTTATAAGATCCCATCAGTGTGAAGAAGCATCTGGTTATGTTGAAATAGAAGGTGATGTGACATCTTTTGATAGTCAGAGACTCAAGGATCCAGAAGTTGTTAGTCATTCTTATTTGCCTAATTCATGTTTCCCTTACATGGAAAATCATAATAATCCACATCCTCTGCAGCATGGTGAACCTTGTACTGTTGTAAATACTGGTTCTTTAGCCGCAGATAATGAAGTTGGGTATGAACCACAATTACATGGATCTAAAGCATTATGCAATGGCTATTCTGAGAAATTAGACAGTACCAGCACTTACAGTTTGCTTCATGATGAAAAGAATGATCATCACATTGGAAGATTAATTAGTAAAACAGTTAATGTTGGAAATGATGCTGCTACAACAGATAATGGTGAGAGTAGTATAATTTCAAATATATTGTCCATGGAGTTTGATGCCTGGGATGATTTGGCGAAGCTGTTAAGTGACAGCACCGAAAATCAGAATGGTCTGCTAAAGAAATCTAGTTCTTGGAATGTTCAAACCAATCAATCAAGATTTTCTTTTGCACGACAAGAGGAATCCAAAATCCAAGCCTTTGATATGAATCCATCTCATGGTGCCAACCAACAATTACTCAGAAGCCGCTCTCTTATCCAAGATTTTGTGGAAACAACAGACATGTCTTTGGACAAGATGGATATTGCATATGGCTTTCCCGCCAATAACATTGAGGAATCCGAAAAGCTAGGCACTGGTCAGTTTGTTGCTTCTTCCAATAAGCTTTCTGCTAACTCAAAACCACAAATTTCAGCGCCCCCAGGATTTTCAGTTCCAAGCAGGCCACCACCTCCTGGTTTTTCTTCTCATGAGAGAATGGGGCAGACTCTTGACTCAATTTCTGGGAATTCATTGCATGACCCTTTCTTATGGAGAAATTCATATCAGACACCGTCAACTGGAAATTTTGGTGGTGCAGGAGACATTGAGTTTATGGATCCGGCTATTTTGGCAGTTGGTAAGGGGAGGCTTCAAGGTGCGCTAAACAGCCAAACACTAGACATGCAATCCAATTACACCCCACAATTAAATTACCTTGAGAACGAAGCGAGACTTCAGTTATTGATGCAAAGATCTCTCTCACCACAAAATAACCATCGATTTTCGGAAATTGGGAACACATTTTCTCAGCTTGGTGATCCTTATGGAGTTTCTTCACGGATAGATCAATCAGCATGTGACTTAAGGCATGAAGTCAGTTCTTCCAGGTCCCTAGGTTCAACAGACAAAATAGTTACTAAGGAGGAAAATAAATGCTATGCTATGTCTGAAGAAGAAAAGGCTGCTGCAGAAGCTAGGTGCAGTACACTGTCACAGCTTCCGAAGATACCCTCATTCCATAAATTTGCTAGACGAGAGCCAATCCACATCACGTACTTGAAAACAGAGCGAAAATGGCTCGAAATTGAGGTTGAGCTGAGAAAATAATTCATCACTTATCCAAGCCATATTGCAAGCCATGTGAATATAATCTCAGTCATGTTACACTCCAAGCTGACCCCACAAGCTTTCCACGTCACTTAAGTGAGCTGAAAGAAGAAAAAGTCCAAAACGACATGAAAAAAATATCACAGCAAGTCACACTCAATTTGCATCAGAAAAACGCAATGAAAATTGCAAAACGGCAACTCAACTTCATTTCTCAAATTTCACCCCTCAAATCCTATAAATAGAGAGCCTTACTCACTCCTTTCTTCAATCTTTTCAAGCCAAAAAATCTCTGCTGATTTTCTTCCTCAATTCCTCAATACAAAACCTTCGTTCATTCTCTTCTCATACTTCATTCCACCAAATTAACTTCAAATCAACCTCAAACACAGATCGATTCAACCAGAGATTCGTTCAGAAGAAGAAGAGAAGCAAGAAGAAGTTTGGATTGATTTCTTACCTGAGTTTGAAGGTAGATTGAGCTTCACCGTCATTTTCGATCCGTTATCTTTTGTTGTGATTCTTTAAACTGTTGGTACTGTTGTGAAGAACTTTTGATTTCGATTTGTTCGGTGTGATTTTCGCATCCCGTCGCTTTGATCTAAGCAAGCTTTGAGCTCGAAAAAAATGGTGCGAAGAAGTTACCGTGAAGAAGAAAGGAGAAGATGAAGTTTCTGTTCTCTTTCTCCTTTTAAATTGTTTTTTCATTTATTTATTCTTTTTCTTATCTTTTCTTTTTTATATTGTTATTAGTTTATTTTTTATAAACTAATAATAATATTCTTGAAAAAAGAAAGCATTAAAAAATTATTTGAAAATATTTTGATTAATTGTTGGTGGTTTTGGATTTTGAATTTTGATAAGATTTCATCAATATCAATGGACTTTGGGTGTTGATTTTTATCCACCAAGAGAGGTGATTGATATTGATGATAATTTAATCGATTTAAGATTCAAATTGTGATTTCTTGTCATTCTTATTTTCTTTCTTTTTTTTATTTTTTATTTTTGATCGATGAAATCTATGGATCATAGATTGTTGATTATCAAGGTTGTTTAATCTTCATTATTTCAAATCTATGGACGAATAATCATTGAGATAATTCTCCTTACTTTGGAATAGTGATAGATTACCTTTGATTAATTAATTAAAAATCTTGATTATGATGAGATCATTACCTCTTTTCTTTTTGTGTGGCATGTTTTAGGAGAGTGATTTACATATCACTTCTCTAACATGTATTAACACTAACATTTTATTGACCGGCCTCAGATAGTCGTGGTTTCTACATAAACCCGATTACGATTGCTTAACATAGCGCTAAATTGTCCCTTAATCGGAAAATGATCATTCGTGGCTCAAACTTACGTTTAAAAGTCCAAGTATGTTTAGTTGCTTGTCTTAACTCCAATACCTATGAAAATCATTGTTAGGAGGCTTTGATTCTATCAATCCTCTAATGAATTTTCATTAATTTTGGTCTAAGTGCAAGAATTAATCATCATTGATCATATGTTCTAACCACTAACCACTAATTCACTAACAATATCCTTGTTTAATTTTGTTTATATTCTCTTCTTACTCTTTATTTTTTACTTTTATGCTTCCATTTTATCATTACATACCATATCTTTGTTTAGGTTTATGTCATTTTTTCTTTTGTCCACTTGGACCATACTTTGTTCAAAACACTAACAAAGGATAAAACATCTAAAAAAATTTGGTGCTATTAATTTTGTGGTTATACTCTTGGACCATTCTTAGACCTTGGACTTCATGCACATTTTGGACTTAGGATTAGGACTTTCTTCCCTATGCTTGGAGAATTTTGAATCTTGGCCTTTATTTGGCTCGATCACTGGCTTATACTTTAAATCAGATGGAATTCTTTTTGCTTGCTTTGGAGTGTGCTACAAGTCGGTTAGATCTTTCTTATCTCTAGCTCTTATTTTGTTTTTTAGGATAGTCACTTCATCTCCTCCCCTTCTTAAATTTTCAAAACTTTCTCCCTCTTTCAAAACCTTCTTGGTTTCAAACTTCAAAACCGCTTTCGCAATAAAACCTTGACTTTCGTCAAGTGATTTTTAAACTTTGTTTCTTTCTTAATAAAAGTCAATCAATGTTAATTATGTTTTGACCAATTTCAAAAGACATAAAAAATACAAAAACTCATCAACTCTTTTTGTGCCTTTATGCACTTTTTCACTTTAAAACTTTTCATAAAGTTTAGACATGATTCATTTCTATAGTTGAGATGTAAATCTCCTATTCCCCATATTATTAAGACTTTGACATTTTCCACGTTGATGTTGAGTGATAGTCTTGTTGATAATCCAAGCAAATCCTCCATCTTTATGTGACGCAAATGTTGTCTTAATACTCGTGGGTGGATAGTCGCAGTTTTCTCCTTGAAATGACGACTTGTTTGAACATCTAAAATCAATCAAAACCAACAAAATTTTGTCATTTGTACCACGAACTACGGGGTTTTGATTCCATATTGCACTTTATGGGTACGTAGGCATGAGACGATAAGTCTCTCCAAACACAAAAATATAAAAAATAATTCTCTTCTCATCTCCCCAATCTCTTTTCAAACAAACCATTTTCAAACCAAAAAGCGTAAATATTTCAAAGGGCTCCTATAGAGTACTATAGACGTTTTGGGTGCTAACACCTTCCCATTGCGTAACCAACCCCCTTACCCCGATCTCTGTCTCGTGTTCTTATTTTAGAACTCTTTGGTTTTGTTCGCTCTTTTTCCTTTCCTTTATTTGGATAAAAATAAAAGTGCGGTGGCGACTCTTGTTTTCTTTGAGTTAAGTTAGTCAATAACTTACACTCACGATTTTTACCGCTACAGAAAAGTGGCGACTCTGCTGGGGACTCCAACGGTTCCTAGTGGGTTTCGCCTACTTTGATTTATTTCTCGCTTTCTGTTTGACTTGTTTGTTATTGATTGTTCTGTTTTGGTGCCTGGTAATTTGTGTGGTGAGATAAGTCCTAACCCGGACTTGAGTGCACTTATGATAGGAGGGTGGTATAGTCTTGTTGGCTTACGTGGAGTAGTCCTTACTAAGCTGACTTGAGATCCCCCGCTCGGTGGAGGCCCCTTTGGAAATTACTGATGTCTTACGAGTAGTCGTAATTGATATTACTTTTTCCGACTGGGAGCCTGAGAAGCTGAGGACCTTAGAACCCTTTAACCCATCTTGGCCTTATTAGGACGTGGTGCGGTGGCTGTTCAGGTGTAGACTTGAATTGGTCGTTACGCGATACCACACTCAGATGAGTTTCTCTTGAGAATATTGTTGGCCGACGAGTAGTCGTTTAAGCCGATAATATCCAAAAGATGGAATTATGATTCTGGGAACTTTTTAGAACCTTGTTCTACAGGTGATGATATAACCATAGTACATACCATTGTGGGTTGGTTGATTCTTACCTTTGGCTCCATGCTCGTGCCGAACCTTTGAACCTGTGTGCTTTGTATGTCTTGTTTGTGGGTGTTGCATCTTGCACTCATGCATTCATGAGCATTGTGTTTCAGCTGGTTTTTAAGGATCTCAGAGATTTTCTTTTGCAAACATCGCAGATATTGTTGATTATGGATATTGGAAGGAGAAACACTCAGAAGTACGGTTTTCGGGCTCCTGATCTTACAGAGTTGAGAAAGCTAGTGTCCTTGGTAGATGATCGTTCAGGCTTCTCATCTCGTTATGGGAGACTTTTATTTGTTCTTTCTACCAAAATTGAAGACGGAATTCTGAATACCCTTATGCAGTTCTATGATCCTATTTACCGATGCTTCACATTTCCCGATTATCAGCTCATGCCGACCTTGGAAGAATATGCTTATTTGTTGGGTGTACCGGTTTCTGATAAAGTTCCGTATACTGGTTTGGAGGAAGCTCTTAAGCCTCAAGATATCGCTGAAGCTACCCATTTAACGAAGTCGGATATTGATACAAATCTAAAGACTAAGGGAGGCCTCAAGGGTTTAACTGCTAAGTTCTTGATTGAGAAGGCTACTTTATTTGCTGACATTGGTCGCACATTGGCGTTTGAGGCTATATTGGCTTTACTCATTTATGGACTAGTCTTGTTTCCTAATATTGATAATTTTGTGGACATTAATGCTATTAGGATTTTCTTGATTGGGAACCCTGTTCCAACTTTGCTTGGTGATACTTATTTTTCCATCCATAGTAGGACTTCTAAGGGAAACGGTACCATTGTTTGCTGTATACCTCTGCTGTATAATTGGTTCGTTTCACACTTACCTCAGACATCTGCTTTTAGGAAAAACAAGGATTGCTTAAGGTGGTCTCAAAGGATTATGTCTCTTACGCATACTGATATCACTTGGTCTTCTTCGGTTTACGATAACGTCCGGATTATTGATAGTTGTGGAGAATTCGCCAATGTTCCTCTTCTTGGAATACAAGGCGGAATTAACTACAACCCGAGTCTAGCTCGCCGTCAGCTGGGATATATGCTGAAGGATAGGCCTAAGAATATTTTATTAGAGGGTTTATTTTTTCAAGGAGGGGATGATTCTCTTGGTTTGAGAAGAAGAATGGCTCATGCCTGGACTAAGATTCACAGGTTGGGTAGAGGGGAGCTTGGAAGACAAGTTTGCATTGCTTTGGAACCTTACACACTTTGGGTGAAGAAGAGGGCTATGGAGCTTAAGATGCCTTATCCTATTGAGAAACCTCTGACTACTGTGATCTCTACGCCACTCCCTACGGCAATCCCTGTTTCTTCTGATGATGTGAAGACACTTCAAGATGCTTTGGCTAAGATGAAGGAAGAGAAAGAGATGTGGGAAAGTAAGTTTCAAGCTTCTGACAAAGAGAAGATAGAATTGCAAAAACAGATGAAGGAGAAAGATGACTTGATAGAGTTACTTGAGCGGCGCGCTGTGAAGAGGCATGCAGAGGATTTATTTTCCTCTACTACTCCATCAGCACATCCTCCTACTTCTGGTGCTTGGAAGGGTATTGTGGATCAGCTTGTGCTAGAGAAGATCACCATGAAGCACAAATATGAGAAAGAGATTAAGAGACTCCGAAGGAAGTATCAGCTTGGATCGTCATCAGATGTTCCTTAGGACCTAGCTTTTTCTTATTTTGATATTATTGTATTTTGTACTTCCAAGTGTAACTCTTTCCAATATTCAATGAAATGAGATGTTTATCAGTATTTCAAGAAGTGTTATTTTTCTTTATGATGTTTGTAATTGCTTTATATTTTAAAGATCCTTGAAAACTGGTTGAAACACCTGCATTTTGCATTTGCATTCGCATCATCGTGCATTGTGTGTTTCCTTTTCCAGATGTCTTATTTGTTTCTTTTGGCCTTCCTTCAGTCAAGCTGTCGCATCACTACAACACCCGGGCTAACTCTAAGAAAAAGATGGATCAGTTGCAACAAGAGAACCGCGAGCTCCATGAAGAGGTATCAACTCTGAAGGATGGTTTGGAGAGACTGACTGCCGCAATGGAAGCTCTGGTGGCTGCTCAGAATCAGCCACCACTACCGCCTCCTTCTCCTGTCCAAGGAACTGTGATTTCTGAAATCGGATCAACGCCCATTTCTGTGGCCCCGATTAATACTTCTCAATATCAAATGCCTGTTGGTTTCCCTTGGGGCATGCCTAACAATTATGTGCCAGAGGGATATCGACCTCCTGTTCCCGAAGGTTCTAGACTCCCTGCTGTCATGGCTGTGCCACCTCCTGTGGTTAATGTTGTTCCTAATGCTGAAGTTCCGGTTGTTCCTACTGTCATACCTGTGCCACCGCCTGTAACTCACGCTATGCCTTATACTGAAGAACAAATTTTCCATACTGCTCCGAGCGAGAGTTTGGATGTTATGGATCGAATAGATGACTTTCAAGATCAGTTTGCTGAAATGCAAAGAGAAATCAGGGCTTTAAGGGGAAAGGAGTTATTTGGAAAGAATGCTCATGAGCTTTGCCTTGTTCCAAATGTGAAGATTCCCGCCAAGTTCAAGGTTCCGGATTTTGAAAAATACAAAGGGAACACTTGTCCGCAAAGTCACTTGATCATGTATGCTAGAAAGATGTCTACCTATACTGACAACCATCAGTTGTTGATCCACTATTTTCAAGATAGTCTTACTGGTGCTGCGCTGAAATGGTATATGGGACTCGATAGTACACAAATCAAGACATTCAATGATCTTTGTGAAGCTTTTGTTCGTCAGTATAAGTATAATCTCGATATGGCGCCAGACCGTGATCAGCTTCGTGCAATGTGTCAAAAAGAGAAAGAAACTTTTAAAGAATATGCGCAAAGATGGCGTGAGATTGCAGCTCAGATAAGCCCTCCGCTTGAAGAGAAAGAAATGACCAAGATTTTTCTGAAGACTCTGGGTTCATTTTACTATGAAAGGATGGTTGCGAGCGCTCCTAGTGATTTCACGGAAATGGTTAATATGGGGATGAGATTAGAGGAAGCTGTCCGTGAGGGACGTCTGATAAAAGAAGGAAATTCTGGAAGTACAAAAAAGCCTGGTGTTGGGTTCCCTAAGAAAAAAGAGGGAGAAACTAATGCTATATCTCAGGAAAGGTCTAGAAGACGCAGAGTTGTGAACAACAATGGTAGTCGTCGTCAGCAACAAGTAGCATCTGTTATGCCTGTTGTCAGTAACACCCCTACCGCTCAAGCTACTGCAAGTTATCAACCACGTTTCCAAGAGAAGACAACTCAACAAGGTCGTACACAGAGGAAAACACAATTTGATCCCATTCCAATGACGTATACTGAGCTCTTTCCGGCTTTAATAAAGAATAATTTGGTTCAACCTCGTGATCCGCCGGCTGTTCCAACTGAAATTCCATGGTGGTATAAGCCAGATGCTCATTGCGCATTTCATCAAGGTGCCCCGGGACACGATATCGAAAATTGCTATCCTCTGAAGCATGAAGTTGCAAAGCTCGTAAAAAGCGGTATTCTGTCTTTTGAAGATACCAACCCTAATGTGCAATCAAATCCGTTTCCTAAACATGGTAATGCAACTGTTAATATGGTATATGGTTGTCCTGGTACATACCGTATTTTCGACATTCGCTGGATTCGGAGATCGCTTGTTGAAATGCATGCTACTTTGAGTGAGTTCCATGATATTGAGCATGATTATGCCGCCTGTTGTATTTGTTCTGTGAACCCTCGAGGGTGTGTGATTGTAAAAAGGGACTTACAAAAGATGATGGATGAGAATTTGATTCAAGTTACTGCAAACAGAAATGAAGTGGAGAACGAGGTGAATGTCATAGTCCCACGTTTCAATATTCCTGAGCGGGTTGTAATTTCTTACAATAGTCAGAAATCTGCTGTGACGCCTTTGGTTATCCGTTTGCCTGGCCCGACGCCGTATGAATCCGATAAAGCTGTTCCCTACAAATACAATGCTACTATGTTGGAGGATGGAAAAGAGGTTCCCATTCCTTCTCTTCCCTCAGTTGTGACTATCGCTGATGTCGGACGTGTAACCAGAAGTGGTCGAGTATTTGATAATGAGCCTTCAAAGACAAGTGAAGATACTGGGAGTAAGCAAATTCAGTTGAAGACTTCTGTAGAGTCTGGTCAATCAAGTGATGTAAATCAGAAGTCAGATAATGATGAGGTATTGAAATTGATCAAGAAGAGTGAATATAATGTGGTGGATCAATTGTTACATACACCGTCAAAAATATCTGTTTTATCTCTGTTAATGAGCTCTGAGGCTCATCGTGAATCGTTGCAAAAAGTATTGGAACAAGCTTATGTAGATCATGATGTGACTGTTAACCAGTTTGATAGCATTGTTGCCAATATCACTGCGTGTAATAATCTGAGTTTTTGTGATGAAGAGTTGACTGATCATGGAAGAAATCATAATTTGGCTCTCCATATTTCCATGAATTGCCAGGAAGACGCTCTATCCAATGTGCTGGTTGATACTGGGTCATCGTTGAATGTGATGCCAAAATCTACTTTGTCCAGATTATCTTATCAAGGTACTCCTATGAGGTTCAGTGGGGTCATTGTGAAAGCCTTTGATGGATCGAGGAAAACCGTGATTGGAGAGGTTGATCTCCCTATCAAGATTGGTCCATGTTTTTTCCAGATCACTTTTCAAGTCATGGATATTCGTCCTGCTTACAGTTGTCTTCTAGGACGCCCATGGATCCATGAAGCTGGAGCTGTTACTTCGACACTGCATCAAAAGTTAAAATTCGTGCAGAATGGTAAACTTGTCGTTGTTGGTGGAGAACAGGCTATGTTGGTAAGCAGTTTGTCGTCTTTTTCTTATATCGATGCGGAAGAGGATATTGGAACTCCGTTTCAGGCTCTTTCTGTGGTTGATAAAGCTGTCAAGAAGGATGGGGCGTCCATGTCTTCTCTAAAAGATGCACAACGTGCAGTGGATAATGGCCAAGCTGATGGATGGGGCCGAATCATTGAAGTTGCTGAGAAAAAAGATAGAGCTGGGTTGGGTTTTACATCTGGTTCAACCCAAAAAGAGCTGAAGAGTATTCATGAAGTCTTTCGAAGTGCTGGGTTCATCCATTGCAAAGATCATTCTACAGCTGCAATTCTCGAAGATGACCAAGAGGAAGAAATGCCCAACTTTGTGACACGTGGATCGATATGCCAGAATTGGATCGCTGTTGATGTTCCTACTGTTGTTCATGTTTCAAAGTAATTTGTTTTTGTTTCTTTCAAAAATCCTTTCACTCTGCCCAAGGTGAAAGTGAATTTGTGAGGGCTTTGTTTCAACTTTTATCATCATCAATAAAATGTTTTTCTGTTTATCCATATGTTGTTTTCCTTTTTTGCTTTACTTCTGAAAAATGGTAACATAAAAAACCGAAAAAAGTATAATAATGTTATAATCACTCTTATCTGCATAATATTTTCATTTTTTTTGTTCATATTCTAAAATCAAACATAAAATCATTGTGCAGATTGATTGTTAAACCCATTGGAAACAATGACCATATGCCCCCTCCCAACTTTGAGTTCCCTGTGTTTGAAGCGGAAGAGGAGGATATTGAAGAAATTCCTGATGAGATTTCTCGATTGCTTGAGCACGAGGAGAAAGCCATTCAGCCTCATGAAGAGCCGGTGGAATTGGTTAATCTGGGTTCCGATGATGATAAAAAAGAAGTCAAGATTGGGGCACTGCTTCAGTCAGATGTTAAGAAGAGGATGGTAGAGCTTCTTAGAGAATATGTTGACGTGTTTGCTTGGTCCTATCAAGACATGCCTGGTCTTGATACCGGTATTGTGGAGCACCATTTGCCATTAAAGCCTGAATGTTCACCCGTGAAGCAGAAATTGAGAAGAACTCATCCTGACATGGCAGTGAAGATTAAAGAAGAGGTCCAAAAGCAGATTGATGCTGGTTTTCTTGTGACCGTAGAATATCCTCAATGGGTGGCCAATATCGTGCCTGTTCCAAAGAAAGACGGAAAAGTCCGAATGTGCGTTGACTATAGAGATTTGAATAAAGCAAGTCCAAAAGATGATTTTCCACTACCACACATTGATTTGTTGGTAGATAATACTGCTAAGTTCAATATCTTTTCATTTATGGATGGATTTTCCGGTTATAATCAAATAAAGATGGCACCTGAGGATATGGAAAAAACAACATTCATTACACCCTGGGGAACATTCTGTTACAGAGTGATGCCCTTCGGTTTAAAAAATGCTGGTGCAACGTACCAGAGAGCTATGACCACCCTGTTCCATGATATGATGCATAAAGAAATTGAGGTCTATGTGGATGATATGATTTGTAAGTCTAAGACTGAAGAAGATCATATTAAAAATTTATTGAAGTTGTTTCAACGTTTGAGAAAGTTTAAGCTCCATCTGAATCCTAATAAATGCACTTTTGGTGTTCGTTCTGGAAAATTGTTAGGCTTTATTGTCAGTCAGAAAGGCATTGAAGTTGATCCTGGTAAAGTTAAAGCTATCCAGGAGATGCCTGCACCCAGAACATAAAAACAAGTAAGAGGATTCTTGGGACGTTTGAACTATATCTCTCGATTTATATCCAATATGACTGCCGCATGTGCACCGATTTTCAAACTTCTCCGCAAAGACCAGGGTTGTGTCTGGACAGAAGATTGTCAGAAAGCTTTCGAAAGAATTAAAGAATATCTGCTTGAACCTCCTATTTTGTCTCCTCCCGTAGAAGGAAGACCTTTGATCATGTATTTGACCGTGCTAGAAGAGTCTATGGGTTGTGTTCTGGGTCAACAAGATGAATCCGGGATAAAAGAATTTGCCATTTATTATTTAAGCAAAAAATTCACTGATTGTGAGTCTCGGTACACGATGCTTGAAAAGACATGTTGTGCTCTAGCTTGGGCTGCCAAGCGCCTCCGTCAGTATATGTTGAATTGTACAACTTGGTTGATATCTAAAATGGATCCAATCAAGTATATCTTTGAAAAGCCTGCTTTAACTGGGAGGATTGCTCGTTGGCAAATGTTGTTATCAGAATATGATATCGAGTACCGAACTCAAAAGGCGATAAAAGGAAGTGTTTTGGCTGATCATTTGGCACACCAGCCAATTGATGATTATCAACCTATTCAGTTTGACTTTCCTGATGAGGATGTGATGTATCTAAAGGTTAAAGATTGTGAGGAACCATTACATAAAGAAGGACCTGAGCCAGGATCTCGTTGGGGTTTGATTTTTGATGGGGCGGTTAATGAATATGGCAGAGGTATTGGTGCAATTATTGTTACTCCTCATGGTTCTCATATTCCTTTCACTGCAAGGTTGGTTTTCAATTGCACAAATAATGCGGCTGAGTATGAAGCGTGTATTATGGGGTTGGAAGAAGCTATCGATTTAAGAATCAAGATTCTTGATGTGTATGGAGATTCAGCTTTAGTGATTAATCAGATTAAAGGGAAATGGGAGACACGTCAACCTGATTTGATTCCTTATCGTGATTATGCAAGAAGGTTGTCAACTTTCTTCAATAAAGTTGAGTTTCACCACATACCAAGAGCAGAGAATCAAATGGCAGATGCTTTAGCGACTTTATCCTCCATGATTGTGGTAAATCATTGGAATGATGTGCCAAAGATTGATGTGATGCGTCT
The DNA here is from genome assembly GCA_963859935.3 of Lathyrus sativus. Lineage (NCBI taxonomy): Eukaryota > Viridiplantae > Streptophyta > Magnoliopsida > Fabales > Fabaceae > Lathyrus > Lathyrus sativus. The sequence continues at coordinate 357,793,681 of OZ012737.1, forward strand.
TGATAGACCAGCTCATGTGTTTGTAGTTGAAGAAGTTGTTGATGATAAACCATGGTATTGTGATATTAAATGCTTTCTTCAGAATCAAGAGTACCCACTTGGGGCATCCAAAAAGGATAGGAAAACTTTGAGAAGATTGGCTGGTAGTTTCTTCTTGAATGATGATGTGATGTATAAGAGAAATTATGACATGATCTTGCTCAGATGCGTGGATAGACACGAAGCAGATATGTTGATGAAAGAAATCCATGAAGGATCCTTTGGCACCCATGCCAATGGACATGCGATGGCTAAGAAGATGTTAAGGGCAGGTTACTATTGGCTGACAATGGAATCTGACTGTTGTAAATACGTGAAAAAGTGCCATAAATGCCAGATTTATGCTGACAAGATTCATGTGCCTCCAACTCCTCTCAATGTTATCTCTTCTCCATGGCCTTTTTCAATGTGGGGCATTGATATGATTGGAATGATTGAGCCTAAAGCGTCGAACGGACACCGTTTCATATTGGTGGCTATTGACTATTTTACCAAATGGGTTGAAGCGGCATCATATGCAAATGTGACTAAGCAAGTAGTGGTCCGGTTTATCAAGAATCAAATCATCTGTCGGTATGGTGTTCTGAGCAAGATCATCACTGATAATGGGTCGAATTTAAATAACAAGATGATGAAGGAATTATGTGATGAGTTTAAGATTGAGCATCATAATTCTTCTCCTTATAGACCCAAGATGAATGGGGCTGTTAAAGCTGCTAATAAGAATATTAAGAAGATTATTCAAAAGATGGTTGTTACATACAAAGATTGGCATGATATGCTTCCTTTCGCTCTGCATGGGTATCGTACATCCGTTCGCACTTCAACAGGGGCAACCCCTTTTTCTCTTGTTTATGGCATGGAAGCAGTGCTCCCGATAGAGGTTGAAATCCCTTCTATGAGAGTTTTGATGGAAACTGAATTGGCTGAGGCTGAATGGTGTCAAAGTAGATACGACCAGTTGAATCTGATTGAAGAAAAAAGAATGACGGCTTTGTGTCATGGCCAATTATATCAACAAAGAATGAAGAAAGCATTTGATAAGAAGGTTCGACCCCGTGTGTTCAGAGAAGGTGACCTCGTGCTCAAAAAGATCTCGACTTTTACTACTGATTCTAGGGGCAAGTGGACTCCTAATTATGAAGGCCCATATGTTGTTAAGAGAGCCTTCTCTGGCGGTGCATTAATTCTTACAACCATGGATGGATAAGAGTTCACTCGTCCTGTGAATGCCGATGCAGTCAAGAAATACTTCGCCTAAAAAATAAAAGAACAGCTCGCTAAGTTGAAAACCTGAAAGGGCAGCTTAGGCAAAAATGAGCGTCTCGGTGGATTGAAAACCCGAAAGGGCGGTCCAGGCAAAAATTAGAGACAAAACAGAAATAATCATCCCGGTAGATTGAAAACCCGAGAGGGCAATCTAGGCAAAAGTTAGGGATCATGGCAAGTAACTGCATCTGGCCAGTCTTGATCGTTTGAAGCAACATTTCCTATCAAAGGTTTTACTTCAGATATTCTCCGCTGAAGTCTCAAGCACAGTTGGAATTCAAAGTTGTTAGGGAGAATAATGGTCATTGTATTTCAATGTAGAACTTTCCATTGTACTTACCATTTTTCAAACTTTGTAATGATCCATGGAGTTACGCCATTTGCGGACTACCATTCTATCAATAGAATTTGGGCCTTTGTCCCTTTGTTTGCAATTCTTATTTTGTTTCTGTTTATAGAATTTCATTTTATTTTTGATGATGATTTTTGAAACAAATGGGAATAATTGATTTAAATTTTGAAAATTATAAAAACATTTTTCTTTGATTTGTGAAAATAAAAGAAAGAATATCAACAGTAATCCCAAGAATGGTAGAATCTTGAAGCGAAAAGCATAAGTGTTCTCTTCAGCAGGGTTCTTTCTTGCCTCTCTGGTAGAATTTATTGGCAGCTCCCCAGTAGAGTTGTGTTGATGTTTCCCCATTTGAGCTATATTGAGGTCTCTTCAGTAGAGTTTGCTGATATTCCCTTAGCAGAGTTTTTGTTTCTTTGGATAAACCAGACGAGTGTTGAACGGTTTTCCACAGCAAAGTCTTGATTCAAATGATAGGACAGTTGAGAAATTTGAAGACCACTTCTCCTTGATGTTTTTGCCCAGGCAGAGATTTGTCTTTGATGATTCCTAGCGGAGGTTATGCACATTTGCTCTGGATTATTCCTCAAGTAGAGAACAATGTTGAGAGGTGTTGACATAGCAGTCACCTGTCGGGTTTTCTCTCACCTTGTGATTGGGTGTTGATTTAAAATCCCCCACAGTTTGACTTTTTGCTATGATGGTAACTTCTTATTCCCCTGGCAGGGTTGGAAGATTTGTGTTGCTATTGTTTTCTCCAACAGTTTTTCTCTCAAAGCGGAGTTCATATTGTTGTTTCCTCTTGTTGAATTATTAATGGTTGAAGATTGATCTTTGGGGTCTTTTTCCCAAGCGGTATCTCCATTTCCTCAGCGAGGTTTGAGCCTTGTAGTAGGATTTATTTTCCTTTGATGGCTCTTGTGTATCTCTTGCAGATTTTCTGTTGCTGATCCCCAGCACGATCTCCAATGGTATCTCTAACTCACAGAGATTAGCCGAGTATTTCAGTGGTGTTGTGGTGTTTTGTTCACCCTCTGTTTGCCCTTTTTGTCTGATTTATCAGCATATTCATACTCATTGCATGCGCATTCATTTTGGTTGAGCATAGCATGTCTTTGTTGCATTGTACATCCTGCATTTTTTGTTGGTATTTCCCTTTTCCCGATGTTGTTATCTCGCAAAATACGTGTGTCCTCCCTTCATCAGAGTGTCGACCCCTAAGCAGAAAATACCTATCATTTTTAATTCCCCACTGAGTTTATGCCTCGTGGAAGATGTTTTGTTTAGCTTTCATCCCCGGCTTTTATCTGGATGGAATTGTTCCCCAGTTGAGTTATTTCCTCATTGGGTCAAGTCTTGTTTGACCGTTTCTTTCCAGTTTGTTCCTGGATTGAACTTTGGTCTCTTGCAGCAGTTACTTTGGTTTCCCCTGGGCTGTGAAACCGGGATGACGAGAAGGTATTTTTGAGGATTTATTTTCCTCAGCAGGAATCTGTTATTGATCCCCAATAGAAGGTGAAGATTTGATTCTCCCAGTAGTGTTTTGATAACACTCTCTTGGTAATTACTTATGCAACTTCATGTGGAAGCCTCTTTATTTGAGCAGCTTGTGTAATCTCCAGAAATTTACCTTCGCAATAAATAACATTTCTCTGGCTCATCCTCAACAGAGAAGTTTATTGTGAAGTGATGGATCCTTATCTGATCAGCTTTTCTGTCAATTGGAATTTCTGTGGAATAACTCCCAATAAGAATTCTATTGCATGGTTCAACCTGCTTGTATCTCTTTTAAAGATCCTCGCCAGAGTTGTTAATATCTTTTTCCAACAAATGGTTGTCTCTTTATTTGAGAAGTTTGTTGAGTGTTTGGAGCTGCTCAGTAACAAGTAGCTGATGATATAGCTCTTTCCCCTACCCAGTAACAGGTAGTCGAGTCCGTCCTACCCAGTAACAGGTAGTCGACATGTTGTTTCCACTATCCAGTAATCGGTAGTTGGTAACCCCTTTCATTCAAGTTTATTATTCTCGCTAAACTACTCAGTAACCAGTAGTTGGCGTTGCTTCTTTTCCTACCCAGTAACAGGTAGTTGATTATATTTCAACGAATGGATTACTTTTTACCCAGTAACTGGTAATAAGTAATACATTTCTTTGTTTTCTACCCAGTAACTGGTAGATAACAATTCTCTTGTGTTTTTGCACTTATTTTCTACTCAGTAACCGGTAGAAAGTATTTTACCTATTCTCTTCGGTTCGAATATCTTCGCCCAGTAACTGGCAGTTGGTATCTCTTTCCCCATTGAGTCGTTTCCTTTCCCTTATCGGAATAGGATCTCGCTCTGTTGTTTTATCATGTGGAGTCTCTCTTTTTCTCCCGAGCTTTTGTTTGTCTCTTGTGGCATTATTTCCCCACAGAAGTCTTATGTTCGCATATCATTAGCATAATCATATCATTTTGTGGTCTCTTAGGGCTAAAAATTGGGTTAATTGTTATATTTAAGTCTCTTCTATCTAGTCGAGACAAAGATGTTGATCTTCATATCTCCGGATAGAAGAATCTTAAATAGGGGCAGCTGTAATACCCTAATTTTTACCCCTAAGATCCCACATTTCATTGGCATATCATTCCACAAACAAGACCTTACTTTGTGTTTCTTATTTACTTTATGTTTGTTTCTGTTTACTAACATCTAACCAAAATTACCAAAAATATTTTTCAATTTGTTTGTTTCTTCTTCTTCTCTGTGTGTTTAGGGTTTTGCAAGAAGATTAATGGCAAAAACATTTATTCAAGTTTAAATCAGATGGAAGTTTGACCTTATCTTGGTCAAACTATTAAGAGTTTGCTTCAACTATAAGTTACCCGTGGTGGTGGACTATTTTCTCAGAAAATGTGATTGTTCAAAGTCAAATTGTTTTGTATTGAAATCCAGTGGTTTATCAAGCAGTGTTCTATGAGAAGTTTGGTCCATGACTATTATGATCAAGGTTCATCAGTCCAGTTTGTGTTCATCTATGGATTTATTTTCCCAGAGATTAATTCAGATAAATTCAAAGAGATTCAGTTTTAACCAAAGATTCAAAAGTTTGTCTGTGCAAGTCAAATTTGATATTCATTCAAGTGTGTCATTTCCAAGTAAATTCAAAGCACAAGGAAGTCTGTCTACACAAAGATAGTCCACTGGGAGAGACAATTCTTGAATGCCGTAATGTGTTTCTCCTTGGGTTCATATCTGCAAAGACAGAAAGTGTAGTTGTTCTTCTTTGTCGTGAACCTTGTTTGAGTGTCAATGCTTTGAAGGATATGAATTGGGACCTTAGTCAATGGTGTCCCTTGATTGATGATAGGTGTTTCTTGCAGTGGCTTGTCAAGATCCCATCTGAGCAGGAGCAGTTAAAGAGCACACCAAATAAGTGCACAGCAAATAAATAAGGTGGAAGAATTGTGGAAGACAAACCCTGATGCTTCGTTTGAGGACCTTGAGTGCCTAGTTATTTAGATAACCCTCCAGGACACCATTCTTTCATAGATCTTCCAAAGGAGTTTTTTTTTAGATGCTTTCTTGTACTGGACCTTTTCTCTATCAAGATACTATGCTGCTACAAAAGGTTTCTAAGGTTTTGAGAGGTTATTACCTTTCTGCTCTTGAGCTTGTAAGTCATAGCGATAATGCCTTGAGTTCTCAATTTCACGGTATTGGAAATCCTCACCTGCATTTGAAGGAAGCAAAGCTAAGAGTCAAGGATGCTTTGGGAGCTTGTCTACTACCTTCTCTACAGTTGGTTCCTGCTAATCCAGCTGTTGGCCAGGAAATTTGGGAACTAATGAGTCTTCTTCCTTATGAGGCACGCTATCGATTATACGGTGAATGGAAAAAGGATGATAATCGCTATCCTATGCTGTTGGCTGTCAGACAAACTGCCAAGTTAGACACTAGACGTATTTTGAAGCGGCTGGCAAAGGAAAATTTAAAGCAGTTTGGTCGGATGGTTGCAAAGTTAGCTCATGACAACCCTATGACTGTCCTTCAAACAATTGTTCACCAGATTGAGGCATACAAAGACATGATTACTCCTGTGGTGGACGCGTTTAAGTATTTGACTCAGCTTGAATATGATATATTGGAATACGTTGTTATTGAGCGATTGGCACTTGGTGGGCGTGATAAGTTGAAGGATGATGGGCTTAATTTGTCAGATTGGCTTCAATCTCTAGCTTCATTTTGGGGCCACCTAATTTAGATATATCCGGAAATGGAGTGCCTGGTATCAAATTCCCGGTTGCAGTTCAACCTTAGCAAAAGCAGGATTACTGGGCAAAGCAGCATTTTGTATTCCTGACTGGCAGTTCAGATAAATTCAAACAACTTGGCTTGCCAGTTGGTGGGCATGCGCCGGCGGCTGTTCAAGGCGCAGTAATATCAGTTGGAAGCCATTTGTTTTGTATGCACGATATTTGTGATTCTCAATGATCTATGTTGAAAGTCATCTAGTGGAGATAAAATAATGGAGTGGTTTTAATGTGAAGAATTATTTGCATTGTATACATGATACCCGCTGTTCTCAACGACTTTTGGTCATTTCTAATGTCAATAATGAAATGGCAGTTTAATGGGGCACTTAAGTTCAGGAGGAAGTTCAGATTGCGTATAGGAGGAGGATTAAGTTATTGAAGAAAGCTGATTTTGGCGATGAGAATTCTGCTATAACTGAGTCTGATATTGAAGAGACTTTTAAGAGGCTTGTGACTGAGCTAGAAGAGTCCTCAAGAAGTTTTGATGCTTTGAAGAATCAGACTGTGGATTTGGTCTTGACTGCTCATCCTACGCAGTCGGTTCGTCGATCTTTGCTTCAAAAGCATGGAAGGATAAGGAATAATTTAACACAGTTATATGCTAAAGATATAACACCAGATGATAAGCAAGAACTTGATGAGGCTTTACAAAGAGAGATTCAAGCTGCATTTCGTACTGATGAAATTCGAAGGATTCCTCCTACACCGCAAGTTGAGAGAAAGGGCTATCAAGAATGCAATTGAGCATATACATTATAAAGATGAGAACACTCGCTATATTTGCATAGGTCCTGTAAATAAAGTGTTAAATATGCTTTGCTGCTGAGTGGAAGATCAAGTATAGCGTTACACTTGCACAGCAGCTCCTGTCGCTCAGCTGTTCATAAGCCTGAAGTTGGAATATCATCTGATGATAGGAACTTGAATCACAATAATTCTTTGGTTGTTTGCTCTAGTAGTGGGCTTGATAGTCAAGGGAATAACTCTGGTACATCTACCTTTATGCAATCAGCAACCATTACGATTGGCACTTGGTGGGCATTACACTGCATATGATAAGTTGATTGATGATAATAAGTGGTACCATTTTGATGACAGTCATGTCAGCCCATCCATTTGCTCTGCTAATGAAACACTAAGCACTCTGAAGTTTGCCCAAGCGAGCCAAGCTCATTCAAAGCAATGCAAAAGTGAATGAAGATGCTTCTGGTGACGTAAGTGCACTGCAGTGGCAAATCCAACAGTTGAAGGATCAACCATCATTTCTGACAAAGAATAAAGTTTTTCCACCGTTGGTATTAAATTTGGAGCCAGATTCTGATAGTTGTAGGTTCAGCGAAGCATCAGAAGAACATAATTCTATGGGAGAAAGAACGACGACAGATTGCAAGATGAGCCTATTCTAGCTAGGCTTCAACTAGTTAACGAGGTAGCTGTCAGGAACATCTTTCTTTCGGCCTTACGCTTTGTTACGTTGTCCCCTTGTACGGCTTGCAGGAATTGGAATTTTAAATTTACAGCAAACAGCAATAAAAGCATTGGAAAAAGTTTCCAAGAGCTGGCCAAAAGTTGTTGCTGACGCGGAAGGTATTCTTGAGCTTTCAAAAGTTATTATTCAAGATGATCCTCGGCCATCACAAGCACTCTGGGAATCAACTGCTTTAGTTCTCTCAAATGTATTAAGTTCCAATGCTGAATACTATTTTAAAGTTTCTGTGGTGGTTCTTGTAAAACTCTTGCACTCAACACTTGAGAGTACAATTAGCATAGCGCTAAATGCTTTAATAGTTTATGAAAGAAACTGTGCTTCAAGTGCTGAAGAGATGATGGAAGCAGGAGCTATGGATGCTCTATTGCACCTTATAAGATCCCATCAGTGTGAAGAAGCATCTGGTTATGTTGAAATAGAAGGTGATGTGACATCTTTTGATAGTCAGAGACTCAAGGATCCAGAAGTTGTTAGTCATTCTTATTTGCCTAATTCATGTTTCCCTTACATGGAAAATCATAATAATCCACATCCTCTGCAGCATGGTGAACCTTGTACTGTTGTAAATACTGGTTCTTTAGCCGCAGATAATGAAGTTGGGTATGAACCACAATTACATGGATCTAAAGCATTATGCAATGGCTATTCTGAGAAATTAGACAGTACCAGCACTTACAGTTTGCTTCATGATGAAAAGAATGATCATCACATTGGAAGATTAATTAGTAAAACAGTTAATGTTGGAAATGATGCTGCTACAACAGATAATGGTGTGAGTAGTATAATTTCAAATATATTGTCCATGGAGTTTGATGCCTGGGATGATTTGGCGAAGCTGTTAAGTGACAGCACCGAAAATCAGAATGGTCTGCTAAAGAAATCTAGTTCTTGGAATGTTCAAACCAATCAATCAAGATTTTCTTTTGCACGACAAGAGGAATCCAAAATCCAAGCCTTTGATATGAATCCATCTCATGGTGCCAACCAACAATTACTCAGAAGCCGCTCTCTTATCCAAGATTTTGTGGAAACAACAGACATGTCTTTGGACAAGATGGATATTGCATATGGCTTTCCCGCCAATAACATTGAGGAATCCGAAAAGCTAGGCACTGGTCAGTTTGTTGCTTCTTCCAATAAGCTTTCTGCTAACTCAAAACCACAAATTTCAGCGCCCCCAGGATTTTCAGTTCCAAGCAGGCCACCACCTCCTGGTTTTTCTTCTCATGAGAGAATGGGGCAGACTCTTGACTCAATTTCTGGGAATTCATTGCATGACCCTTTCTTATGGAGAAATTCATATCAGACACCGTCAACTGGAAATTTTGGTGGTGCAGGAGACATTGAGTTTATGGATCCGGCTATTTTGGCAGTTGGTAAGGGGAGGCTTCAAGGTGCGCTAAACAGCCAAACACTAGACATGCAATCCAATTACACCCCACAATTAAATTACCTTGAGAACGAAGCGAGACTTCAGTTATTTATGCAAAGATCTCTCTCACCACAAAATAACCATCGATTTTCGGAAATTGGGAACACATTTTCTCAGCTTGGTGATCCTTATGGAGTTTCTTCACGGATAGATCAATCAGCATGTGACTTAAGGCATGAAGTCAGTTCTTCCAGGTCCCTAGGTTCAACAGACAAAATAGTTACTAAGGAGGAAAATAAATGCTATGCTATGTCTGAAGAAGAAAAGGCTGCTGCAGAAGCTAGGTGCAGTACACTGTCACAGCTTCCGAAGATACCCTCATTCCATAAATTTGCTAGACGAGAGCCAATCCACATCACGTACTTGAAAACAGAGCGAAAATGGCTCGAAATTGAGGTTGAGCTGAGAAAATAATTCATCACTTATCCAAGCCATATTGCAAGCCATGTGAATATAATCTCAGTCATGTTACACTCCAAGCTGACCCCACAAGCTTTCCACGTCACTTAAGTGAGCTGAAAGAAGAAAAAGTCCAAAACGACATGAAAAAAATATCACAGCAAGTCACACTCAATTTGCATCAGAAAAACGCAATGAAAATTGCAAAACGGCAACTCAACTTCATTTCTCAAATTTCACCCCTCAAATCCTATAAATAGAGAGCCTTACTCACTCCTTTCTTCAAGCTTTTCAAGCCAAAAAATCTCTGCTGATTTTCTTCCTCAATTCCTCAATACAAAACCTTCGTTCATTCTCTTCTCATACTTCATTCCACCAAATTAACTTCAAATCAACCTCAAACACAGATCAATTCAACCAGAGATTCGTTCAGAAGAAGAAGAGAAGCAAGAAGAAGTTTGGATTGATTTCTTACCTGAGTTTGAAGGTAGATTGAGCTTCACCGTCATTTTCGATCTGTTATCTTTTGTTGTGATTCTTTAAACTGTTGGTACTGTTGTGAAGAACTTTTGATTTCGATTTGTTCGGTGTGATTTTTGCATCCCGTCGCTTTGATCTAAGCAAGCTTTGAGCTCAAAAAAAATGGTGCGAAGAAGTTACCGTGAAGAAGAAAGGAGAAGATGAAGTTTCTGTTCTCTTTCTCCTTTTAAATTGTTTTTTCATTTATTTATTCTTTTTCTTATCTTTTCTTTTTTATATTGTTATTAGTTTATTTTTTATAAACTAATAATAATATTCTTGAAAAAAGAAAGCATTAAAAAATTATTTGAAAATATTTTGATTAATTGTTGGTGGTTTTGGATTTTGAATTTTGATAAGATTTCATCAATATCAATGGACTTTGGGTGTTGATTTTTATCCACCAAGAGAGGTGATTGATATTGATGATAATTTAATCGATTTAAGATTCAAATTGTGATTTCTTGTCATTCTTATTTTCTTTCTTTTTTTTATTTTTTATTTTTGATCGATGAAATCTATGGATCATAGATTGTTGATTATCAAGGTTGTTTAATCTTCATTATTTCAAATCTATGGACGAATAATCATTGAGATAATTCTCCTTACTTTGGAATAGTGATAGATTACCTTTGATTAATTAATTAAAAATCTTGATTATGATGAGATCATTACCTCTTTTCTTTTTGTGTGGCATGTTTTAGGAGAGTGATTTACATATCACTTCTCTAACATGTATTAACACTAACATTTTATTGACCGGCCTCAGATAGTCGTGGTTTCTACATAAACCCGATTACGATTGCTTAACATAGCGCTAAATTGTCCCTTAATCGGAAAATGATCATTCGTGGCTCAAACTTACGTTTAAAAGTCCAAGTATGTTTAGTTGCTTGTCTTAACTCCAATACCTATGAAAATCATTGTTAGGAGGCTTTGATTCTATCAATCCTCTAATGAATTTTCATTAATTTTGGTCTAAGTGCAAGAATTAATCATCATTGATCATATGTTCTAACCACTAACCACTAATTCACTAACAATATCCTTGTTTAATTTTGTTTATATTCTCTTCTTACTCTTTATTTTTTACTTTTATGCTTCCATTTTATCATTACATACCATATCTTTGTTTAGGTTTATGTCATTTTTTCTTTTGTCCACTTGGACCATACTTTGTTCAAAACACTAACAAAGGATAAAACATCTAAAAAATTTTGGTGCTATTAATTTTGTGGTTATACTCTTGGACCATTCTTAGACCTTGGACTTCATGGACATTTTGGACTTAGGATTAGGACTTTCTTCCCTATGCTTGGAGAATTTTGAATCTTAGCCTTTATTTGGCTCGATCACTGGCTTATACTTTAAATCAGATGGAATTCTTTTTGCTTGCTTTGGAGTGTGCTACAAGTCGGTTAGATCTTTCTTATCTCTAGCTCTTATTTTGTTTTTTAGGATAGTCACTTCATCTCCTCCCCTTCTTAAATTTTCAAAACTTTCTCCCTCTTTCAAAACCTTCTTGGTTTCAAACTTCAAAACCACTTTCGCAATAAAACCTTGACTTTCGTCAAGTGATTTTTAAACTTTGTTTCTTTCTTAATAAAAGTCAATCAATGTTAATTATGTTTTGACCAATTTCAAAAGACATAAAAAATACAAAAACTCATCAACTCTTTTTGTGCCTTTATGCACTTTTTCACTTTAAAACTTTTCATAAAGTTTAGACATGATTCATTTCTATAGTTGAGATGTAAATCTCCTATTCCCCATATTATTAAGACTTTGACATTTTCCACGTTGATGTTGAGTGATAGTCTTGTTGATAATCCAAGCAAATCCTCCATCTTTATGTGACGCAAATGTTGTCTTAATACTCGTGGGTGGATAGTCGCAGTTTTCTCCTTGAAATGACGACTTGTTTGAACATCTAAAATCAATCAAAACCAACAAAATTTTGTCATTTGTACCACGAACTACGGGGTTTTGATTCCATATTGCACTTTATGGGTACGTAGGCATGAGACGATAAGTCTCTCCAAACACAAAAATATAAAAAATAATTCTCTTCTCATCTCCCCAATCTCTTTTCAAACAAACCATTTTCAAACCAAAAAGCGTAAATATTTCAAAGGGCTCCTATAGAGTACTATAGACGTTTTGGGTGCTAACACCTTCCCATTGCGTAACCAACCCCCTTACCCCGATCTCTGTCTCGTGTTCTTATTTTAGAACTCTTTGGTTTTGTTCGCTCTTTTTCCTTTCCTTTATTTGGATAAAATAAAAGTGCGGTGGCGACTCTTGTTTTCTTTGAGTTAAGTTAGTCAATAACTTACACTCACGATTTTTACCGCTACAATAGGGAAGCGCATCTTCTCAAATGACGAGCAGATATGGTGATGCTCGCGCGGAAGATACGTCTGCCAATTTTGGGGGTCATCCTGACACCTATCCTCGACGGTGGCAAAGGCTCCATTCTCATCATCCACGAAGTATGAAGGGGTAGTCAGGGGTTCCTTAGCCACCCATTCCTCGACTGGCCAGACTGCATTCTCAACGGTGGGCACCTCTAGCTCGTCGTCCACGTCCATAGTCCCCGGGACCAACGATGTCATTAACACTTGAAAAGAAGAAGGAAACTGTGAATTCAATGTTCGTGATCAAATTCACCATTCCACCGTACACCAAGTGAAAGGGCGACGGGGAAAACCTCGACGACAGGGAAACCTCATCCGGACAAGCGTCCCCAGGGAGTTCGTCCTACATTCCTCGACCTCCCCAGGGAACACTTCTAAACCTACCAACCTCCCTGGGGCACTCATGGAATACCATTACCCGTCCCTGGGGCGTTCATCTAAAACTAATATCTGTCCCAGGAAATTCAAAACCTCACCCCTCACGACCTCGGCGCATTTGTCCTACTCCTAGAAAACGCCGCCTATTGCGGCGAACTTTCGCATCCCTCCTTGGACAGAACGGTGGAGATTCACCTCCGTCCTCGGGGCAGTCAACATGCTCCGGTGGCAATTCAAAGATACAAAACGATAAAAGGCAAGGAGAGGAGACTTACTAGTTTGTAGGTAACGGCGGAGTGCACATCGGTTAGTATGACGGAGATGTCGAGCAAGCACGAACGAAGCAGTCGTCACGTGAGAAAGGAAGCAGAAGCGAAAAATATGGAATGGACAGGGGCTCACGTACTTATACCCCTGCACGAGACTCAAAGCGTCCCTAGGCACTTGAATGCCCTAGGGTAGCCGCCCCACATGGCATGTCCAACGCTTGACACGTGGAAAAGGCTGACAGTCGCGTCCTTTCATATCTCCCCAACAACAACCTTATGCCTCCCCGACAACAACGTCAGGGGGCGCTTCCTCGGCATGGACGTCCGACGGACCGAACTCCTCCATGCTCGCAACACATTCACGTAGAGCAGGGACATTTCTCCGATATCGGTGCCCGACAGAAGCTTCCCCGACACGCTCTCCCGCCTAAGCACGGTGTCATCAAGTCCTCGCTCCCTCACCGCGGAGCTACGACTTGGGGGCTTTTGTTCTGGCCTGGGCCCCCGCTTGACCGGGAAGGCCCAACCCACTTATACTTGGTGAAAGGCCCAAATGAGTTTCCCTTATCTGTGTCGAGCACGAGGCTCCCGTCGACCAGGAATTTCCCGTCGGGCAGGACGCTTCTCCCGTCGGGCAGAAAGAAGTGTGCCTCACATGTTCTCCACGTGCTCCCCTCCATGGGGACACGTCATCAACCAACTTCCCACCTCCGAAAGAGCAGGCCAACCCATTCTCCGGAGTTCACGGAGCAGTTGGACTAGGGCGAAGACCACGTTCTGGTCTTCACTATGCCACGTAAGCCCTAGAAGTCACTTGGGTTGGGCCTAGCCATCCAGCCTGTTGCGGTGAGAATCGTGATACCAAGCTATTGATTAACTTGAATCTTTAATTCTTAAATTCACAACCGGACTTTAATTTATCCAAAGGAAAGGTCTAAAGAAAGAAAAACCCTTTTGCGCGATGTGACAACAACGCTAAGAGATTCGGGGATCGGGGGTTGGTTATGCATAGGATATGTATTTCACATCCTAAACATCTGTAGTACTCTACAGGAACCTTTTGTTTGTTGCATGCGAAGTTTGGTAAATGTTTGCTAAGGATAGGGATTGGGTAAAGGGTGTAGGTTAAAACCTAAAGATAGTTTCTAAATTTGCTCGCAAAGACGTCGGGTCCTCTGCCTACGTATCCTAACTAGGATAGAATCAGAGCAATCATAGTTCACCTCACTAGAGTTGAAGAACACTTGATTATGATCAAGGTTCAAAGGGGAACAAACATTACAATGCTTGTGTAGAGTTTCACAAAACTCTCTAGACCTATGTTATAACACTCAAGAGGGGAGTAAGTAATCATTACTATGATTCTTACATAGAGTTTACAAACTCTATCCTAGGGTTCTAATTGAAGAACACTCCTAGTGCAGGTGAGTTTTCTAGACTTAAAGCAAAGTCTAATGGTTTAAATGTTCTAACTTAACTAAGCTAGGGTTAGGATGACTTCACAAAGTCAAGAGGGATAAATGAGCTATCCAATGACACAAGGGTCAAGGGAGAAACTTTTCCTTTGGAAGGAGAGAGATAGAGAGGCAACTGGAATGAGAACTAGAAAGTTCCATCACTTGGGGGAAGAAATACTTAATAAAGCAAGATGAAATAAGATTTAAGACAAGTAAGCATGCATATTACAATAAGTACATACTTTAAATGATACCAAGGGTTACAACCAATAAATCATCTTAACAAAGATTGAAGGTTCATCTTGACAAAGATTGGAACATGATGAAGGTTATTACTATATAAACAAATCACAATTCGAAGATGGGCAAGTCATAAGTTCAAAATATAGCAAATGTAACAATAATGCATAGATAACAATCAAGCGCAATTAAATCAGTTTAAACCTCGTAATTTAGGAGGGAGAATGAGGTAAATGATGGTAACAAGGTCCTATCATACTAACAAACACAAAAGAAACAATCATCCACAAATCTTGCAAGATAAATAAGCATGGTATAAAAGAATGCCAACAAAGTCGCGAGGTAACGACCGACCAAAGAAACAATCCTTCAAGTTGGCAAAAAGAAATGTGATTATGAGAAACATGAAATTTTATTTTATTAAATAAAGCTATACATTATTATGAACATTTTGCAAAAAGAATGGATTGAAAATGATAAAAAATAAACAAGTTATGAATTTTTGAAGTTTCATTGATTTATGACAACAAAATAAAAAGAAACAAGCAAATAAAATAAGAAATGGCATGGGGAGGGGTTGAACCCACGCCCTTGTGTTTACCATCACAATACGCAGACCAACCAGCCACAATGCGCGTGCACATGAGGAAATGGAAAGAATGAATAAAATGATTGAACAAGGCCTAATGAAAATAAAAATGCAAAAAATGTCCCAACCAGGGATCGAACCAAGGACCATGGGTAAGAGGAGTGACTTAAGGCGCATGCTTCTAGCACTGGGGTGGCTATACATCCGTGTATTTAGCCACCCCAAAAAAAGATAAGGCTTCCATGCGCGCAATTCTGGGCCCAAAACCAAGGCAAACAAGGCAGCTACGGATTGGATCATAACTCTATCAAATCAAAACCAAATTCAACAAAATTTGATTTCAACCTGTGTGAAATTTAATGAAGAACAAGATGGTGCAGTTCAAATTTTGAGATTTCACACATACAAATAAAATCGATAGAACATGCACCCTATGAACTTGACATGCAACTTGGTATCCACAGATCAGGGAAGTTGCAATTAGGACTATGGAAAGGCATGAGCAAGTTCTAAATGTAAACTTGAATGAATTTTAACAAGAGTTTGATCCAAAATAGCCTTGGACCAAAATGAGATATATGAGTGGCAAGCATAGGCATGATGAGGACATGAGCCAAAATGGAATGATGAATTCAAAACTAGCATTAATCTGTACATGTTTGAAATGCAAGAAATCATGATAAATTCAAAGGAACACATTATTCTGTTATGGTTCAAAAGTGGTTGTCAAGCTGTTATGTTGAATAAAGCTGTGTTGGAATGAAGATGCAAACAGCATACCACATGGTTTTTTAAACATATGGGAAATGTAAACAAAGTTCAAGTTGCAAGAATGTGACAAGACTGATGCAAAGCAGATAAGTTATTCACACATCAATGAGATTCATGGCAGCATATGAATTTGAACAAATAGGCACAAAGCAACACTTTGACATATTGATCAAGTAAAAATAGGGCAGATTTTAATCAGGTAGCAATGATATTGAAAGGGGGAAACAGTTTTCAGGCTATGCTAAACAGAGCAGCCACACAAATAAGTCATACAGTCTAGCCAGATTCAAACAATTTCTTTTGTACTTCACAAATGATAATAACAGTTGGATCATTACAATGCCACTGAGTCCCTATAGACAGCAAGCATACAAACAAAATTTCCCTTATGAGCTATCATCAAACCTCATCAAAATAACCTATGACCTCTGAAAAATCACTCCAAACTAGCAAGTAAAACAGTAAGGGCATGAATGACAGCAGGTGGGAAGTTAAAGCAAACAGGTCCTCATGTATGCATACCAAAGTAGAACAAGAGAAAACAGATCAAAGAAACATCCACCAACACACTTGAAAGGAAATGATAAACAAGCTTATAACAATCATCATACCAAGACTTAAACACAAAAACATGACAGTTATGCCCTTAAGAAGTGAGGTTGGAGAAAATTTGCAAGTTTGAAAGCTAGATTAAGTAGCAGACATAATTGAAGTGAACAGACCTTGCATACATCCTAAAAACATCATATTGAACATGTCTATACTTCAAAAACACTCCTCAACATCATGGAAATGAAGATCATAAATCAACTGCTCAAACACTCATGAAATTGCAATTTTAGAATCAACATTGAATTGGAACAGATTGAGGATGGGAAAATGCTACATACAAGTCCCAAATATATTAAGAAATGATTCTAGCACCTAAGATGGCCATGAAATGCACAAAATCAAACAATGGCTATCAAGCTGCAATTGTGTCAAACATGGGAGGCAGGCCGTCAAGCTAAACACAACATAACATTCACAAAGATAAATAAACCATGTGCAGATACCAGACACCTTATCTAGAGGCCATATGTTCATGAGCTATCCCTAATTCAAACAGAAAAAGAAGAAATGTGTGTGATTGTGATTTCAAAACTGTTTTGGGCAGCAATGTAGTACAAATTGGTCACCCTATAAACAAGTAGCCTCATGTTGACAAATATAGCATAAGTACATCCTAAATGTGAAGACTAATGAGTCTCAACTCAGAAAAACAGCATTGATCAAGCAGAAAAGAATTTGATGTGTTCATGGCAGATTTTTGTTTTGAAATTGCAATTTAGAAGTGAAATTTGTAAAACAGGCAAGAACAAACCAAATTAATTAAATGCACACATCAAAAATGTAATAAGGAATGAGTTCATGCATATAACTTGAGCTTTTTGTGGCTGGCACAGGAACTGAAATGTTGGTTGGAAGGTGGCAGTTGTTTTGAAGCAGGTTTTGGTATATCAAGGTGTCGCTACTGCGAAAATAAGGTGCCGGCAAAACAGAAGAGTGGACACCTTTCGTTATTTATCCCTCGGGACGGGAAAGGAAACGATCGGGAAAACCTAACGACAAGGTATAAGACAAGGTCATCGCAACCGTTGTCCGGGTTCGAGAGTTGGTTACGCAAGGGGAAGGTATTAGCACCCCTCACGTCCATCGTACTCGATGGGATCCACGCTTGTTGTGTTTATCTGACGGGTTGGTTTTACTATCTACCTATCAAGGATGGTCTAAAAAGAAAAGAAAATGACTCGGCAAAGCATCGCACTTTATGCCTACGTATTCCCATCAGTGAATGAGAAATCAGAGTCAACGTAGTTCGACTAACTACGGGTTACGGGGAAGGTGGCTCGCCAATACGTCAGTATTGTGCCTACGTACTCTCAACAGGTATGAGAGATCAGAGCATACGTAGTTCGGGATAATACGGATTACGGGAATTCAGATTCATTTGTTTTTCCGAGTAGGGTTAACAAACAGTTCCAGCAGTTTGGCGTACGCAGATCGACCCTTGGAGACTTAGGCGTTACCGTTTGCGGTAGAACTAGGAGTTAATGACAATCTTTTCTTCAGAAAAGCTTACTTTGAATTACGGGCCCACGGGGCAAAAAGGTTTGAAGTTTGTTTTCTGTTTTTTACGGAAGAACTGTCTTTCATGGATGTTTGCAACCAATATCGCACTAGAGACTATGACCTGAGAGTGAATGCGTTGCATGTCACCCAAAGGGTACCATACTAAACATTCAGACTGTTGAAAAGAAACTCTCCAACAATCCTTTCTCAGATAGCTTAAGGCTCGTAACGTACGACGTCATTTAACCTTTATTACTGTATTTTAATTTGTTTTGAGATGAGAAGAGAGAACGAGCTGGTTCAACTAAGGGGGGACTATCAAGTCCTACTGTTGTCATGCCAAGGATTCATCCTATGGTTGAGGTTTGAAACAGGGAACTCCTAGAAGTTATCATGCATAGGTTTCAACCTAAAGTTCTAATCATCACTTCCTTATCAAAGGAAGTGAGATCCCTAGGGGATTATATCAATGATAAACAGAAACAGATAAAGCATCAACTTAAACAGTAAACAGTAAATGACTGTAAAATGCATGCAATGCAAGTGAGGGAGGAAATGTGTGGGGGGCATCAGCCTCCACAAGCTCGTCTCGACCTCAAGCCAGATATGAATAACTGCAATCATACAGAAGAAATAAAATTCTATCAAGCAAAATAGAATAATTGCAATCATACAGAAGAAATGAAATAAAGTGCCATCAAGCGAATCACAAACCACATAGGCAAGGGAGCAGGGCTCTACCGAATACCCGCAAGCAAAGCCATACAGTAAAAATACAAGCAGAGGGAGCAACTCAACCTCTAGTGCAATCATGCTCCTAGCTTAAATCAATCTAAATATGAACTTATTCTAATGCATCAAGCAAATCAAAAAAGTCACATCAATACAGTTGCACATCCAGCAAACAGACAGGAAAGAAAACAGATCAACAGCTTCCACAGCTTCACAGCAAAGCAATCCTCTGACAGCAACTCAGTCCTCAGTCTGTAACTGTTCTTCAAGGCTTTCATCTTCAATAGCAAGTGTCAACTTGCTTCTTCAAGCTTTCAATGCATCAAACACAAGTATCAACTTGTTCTCCAACTTCAAGCTTCAGCTCTTCATCTGATCTCAACAGGATCTCCTTCACAAGTGTCAACTTGCTCTTCTTGGTCTTCAAGCTTCAGCTCCAATGGAAGTTTTCAAATATAGAGAAGTATCAACTTCTAGCATCTTCAATCTTATAGCAAGGAACTCCATCCTCTAGCAAGGGAGAAAGATTCATCTAACAAGAGCAAGGTTTGGATAGTGGAAAGCAAAGTGAAGACCAAAGGTCACCACTAAACACTCCACCATCAAAGAAAGGAAGCCTCAAAGGTTCTACCAACTTGTGAAGAGCCACACATCCTACCAAAGGAGGGATGAGGCCTTCACAAGGGGACCTTACATCATAGGGAAGAATGGAAGTGATCAACACCTTCCATGTTTATGAAAGAAGAGAATCTATCTAGAAGCTCTACTTACAAACCCTAATCTTAACACCTAAACAAAACTACACCAAAAGAAGGGAAATCTTCACATCCAAGCTTCTTCAAGCATTCCTCAGCAGCCCACACAAGTCTTCATCATCATCCAAGAGCAAGAGAGGCAAAACCCTAATCTAAGGGAACTAAAGAAGTCATTCTAGTTGAATTAGCAAGTTAGGATCACCTAAAACCTAGTACTAAAGTTAATCCTGACTAAAATACTAAAACCAATTGTAAATTCCTACAAAAATAGCTATGGGAACCTAATTCAATCATGAATCTACCATACAAAATCCAGGGGTTGAATCATCCACAAAGTCCTAGAAATAAATCCTAAATCACAAGGTACTAAGCTTAAACCCTAAAACTAGAGCACCTAAAGTTTCAACCTAAAATCACTACCTAATTTCATCACAAAAATGTGAGAAAATTACTAGAGGAGCATGCATATCTAAACTAGCTACACACAAAAAATCAGCTCAAGAATCATCATTAAATGATCACACAAAATTCAGCAAACCAAGGTATCAACCATAATGGATTTAATGTCAATTAAAATACAAAAAATGCACATAAAATCACAAATGCATGAGTTCCTAATATTTCAATTTAATAAAATTCTAGATCCATTCATGAATCAAGGAAAAAAAACCAGGAATTAATTGAGTTAATTTCCTATTTTTTATGAATTATTTATAAAACTATATGAAATGATAAAAATAAAAGAAATAAGAAGAAAATAATAAAAGGCGCGTATCAAATAGCAATTAATTCAAGTTTAATTCAGGAATTGGGCTAGGAGGGGGTGTGGATAACAGTATGTCCAAAGCCTAGGCGCTTCAACTCATTTGCCTTCTCTTCAGAAATTCACACAAGAAAGAAAAATAGTACAAGCCAGGATTCGAACCAACGACCTCTTGGTTCACACAGCGAAGAATCAAACTCCATAAACAAAACGGTGAGTTTAAGGGGGAGGGTACATGGCTCATCATGAGCGCTTGGATCCATGGACTGAGTCAAGTCTTCCTTGTGAATAGAGGGACACGATTACGTCTTCTTCATTTTAAACCTGCAAGTCTGCGCTGTTGCACCCCAAAATTTGACCAACTACTTATCGTAATTTGGCTCATGTTTCGACTCATTTCATTTTGCATTTGCATACCATGTACATTGCATTTTTTCCAGTCAGATTGACTTTATCGGGATTACAACCCTCTGATCACGCTTCAGGCATTTCAGGCCAATACGAGGACGTATTTCGAGAATTGATGCTCGTTCCCTGTGTTTCCAGCTCCCGCTGTTGTTTTTGAGGACATCTCGGTGTCCAGGTTTTTACCGTTTATTTCGATATAGTCGCTAATCGATTTAATCAACTTCCCTGTATTTTTAGATTTTTTCCCTTATTTTCTAGATTTTTTTAGATATTAGATAGATTTTTAATAGATATTAAATGTCTTTTAAATAGTTTTAGTTTTAATTTCTTTTTAAGAATAATTGATCTTTCTAGATATTAAGTAGTTTTTTAAAATGATTTTTAGGATAATCCCTTTACTAGGATTTTTTTAAATAGAATTAATAGAGTTTTTTCTATTTTTTGTTTGTTTAGAAATTAATAGATTTAATAGATTTTAGAAGTTATTAGATTTTAAATTCTTTTAGGATTTAATTAGATTAAGTAGATCTTAATCACTTTTTTTTAGATGTTAATTAGGTTCTTGATTCATCTTAATTGAGTTTATTAGATTTAATTAGGTTTAGAATGGTCTTAATTGTCATTTAGGCGTTAACTGCAGTTTTAATCTTTGTTTAGTATTAATTGGTTTTTTAATTAGGGATTAAGATGTTAATTAGCTGCTAATTCATGGGCCATGTGTCAGATTTTCTGGGGCCCAGGTCCAACTCGCCGCCACCTGTCCTATAAGAAGCCATCCACGTGTGCTTTTCCCCCTAGCCACTTCATTTTCCACGTTTTCATCTCAGAAACTGCCAACACATTCACTGCAGGCAGAGCCACTTGGCACTCCCTCAGACTCCCCAATCCCCCACGCGTCCTTCCCACACACACTGCATGTGAGCCACGTGTCTCGTCCTCTCCATCCCTCTCCCCTTCGCCGCCGGCCATGCAGCCGCCGCAGGGACCGCCACAACCGCCGCCGGAAATCTGAAATTCACTGATGGATGTTCATCTTCTTCATCCGTCATGTTCATCCAACCTTCACCGGAAAACTCAACTTCGCCGGAAAATTCATGCGTATTCATCTTTTTCCCAGAAAACGATCCAAGAACCTTCATCGATCTGATGTTCGCGCGTGTTCAGAAATACCAGAAACACTCAAAGATCTTAATAGGTCTTCGTCACCGTTCATCAATCGTTACCAGTTCGTCAGCGAACTTGTCCAGATCCATAGATCTTCGTTCGTCATGAAGCTCGTCCAACGCATCTTCATCAGTTCGTTCAATTTTTCCAGAAATCACTAGCGAGTCTTCAAAACCTCCAAGAATTCTCGCCCAGAAATACACCTGTGTTCATCGCAGTTCATCCATTCAACACGCTTTTTAGAAGTTCATCAAAAATGATCAAGATCCACGAACATTCATCCAACTTCAAAGTTTTTTCAGATCTTCGTCCAACTTCAAGATCTGTTCGAGAATCTTCTTCCCCTCCAGATCTGAACTCGCTCACTATCATCTTCACGGAACACCAAGCTTCTTCAACATGTTCATCATTTCTTCAAGAACTCTTTCAAAGAAGATCGATCGGAGTTCATTACCTTCGTCCAGAAACATCAAGATCTTCAAGGACCTTCAAAGATCCTCATCTCCGTCATCTTGTTTAGTTGTAAGGTAGAAGATTTCGTTAGGGTTTGCTTGTACAGGTTTTGAAATGAGATTGATCTCAGAGAGATTGAGGGAGCCGGAGAGAAGCTTGCGAGAGAGAGAGAGTTGAACGAGAGAAGGAAGCGGCGGTGGGAGCATGAACAGTGAAGGAGGAGTTGAGAGTTCTAGGGTTTCAGATGGTTTGGCACGAAAGAGAGAGGCCGCTGCATTCTGGGCTGGGTTGTTGGGCCCACGTTCTTTTTTCGGATCCACACCCTGCGTTTTGGCTATTCACCCCCGTCCCTGGCTTCCTTTGGCGTTGGGTTTTGTTTGTTGGGCTGAGCCCAACGAAGTGCTTACACACCTCCGTTTCCGCCAGTACACTCCCGCCATTTCTTTTTGTTTTTTGGTAAAGATTTCTTTGGACGGGCTGGGCCCAGTAACCAGATCTTTTGGATTTCACCCTGTAATTCCCATCGCACCCCCCTTTGTTTTTATTTTCTGAATTTCTTTATGGGCTGGGCCCATAGGCTGTTTTTGTTGCATTCACACCCAGTCTGCAGTTTGTACCCCCCCCTCTTATTTTAATGTCTCCCTTGTATTGGATGAATGAGTGTAATAGATATAGTTCTATTTTTTTAGGATTATAGTTTCATTTTCCTAGGACATTAATGCATAGTTTTATAGAATTTATATTCTATTATTTTTTAGCATATTATAGGGTATTATAGATTTAGTATAGTTTTTCTATTTTCTTTATAGAATAATATAGGATTTTATATAGAATTTCCATTATATTTTCTATATGCATTTCCTTTTAATTTCTTTAGAATATTTTCTATTGGAATTTAATTGCCGTATTTTTAGGAGTAGCGTTTTATTTCCATTTGTTAGTGGATTTGTCTCCTATTTTCTCTCATATTTTCTTTTCTATCTGATTTTATTCCCGATTTTATTGTTGGTTGGCCGTGTGACACGATTCAATTGGAGAATGATTTTCGATATCATTTCTCCATCCTGTCTTTGACACGGACATCAATACGCTACCTCTCAGAGTTTGATTTCTCGTATAAGTCGAACCATGACGGTCTAAGCGTTACATTGTTCTTGATTCGAGCGTCATCGCCAAGGATCCAGAGAGGAGAAGATTGGAATGGAGCTTGCGCGCACGTCAGGAGCCCAGGAGCTGCTTCGTTCATCATCATCATCGTCGTATTCAAGTCTTCAGGCAACCGTCGAGTGTTGTGAGATCGTTAGATACGTAGGAAACGACAGTTGAGGAGTTCTTCTCAATCGTCTACGATGTCTAGTATGGTACCCTTTGGGTGACATGCGATGCATGCGCCCCTATGTCTTAGGTTCTTGCGTGTGTGTCCCAAGTTCCTTCCCGTTTAGGCGTAGGCCTGCTCCCTCTTTGCTCTTGCCCCCGTGCAATCGAGTAGTTTCCTGAACTACGCTGCTCTGATGAGAATACGTAGGCCCAAGACGCGACGTCTTGCCGAGCAAATTCCCCTGTAGTCTCCCGAACTACGCCATGCTCTGATTTCTCTGACAAGAATATGTAGGCACAAGACGCGACGTCTTGGCGAGCAACCTCCCCCGTAGTTTCCCGAACTACGTTAGCTCTGATTTCTCTGATGAGAATACGTAGGCACAATACTGACGTATTGGAGAGCAACCTTTCCCATAGTCCGTCGAACTACGTTTGCTCTGATCTCTCGTACCAGACGAGAGTACGTAGGCATAGGATGTGACGTCCTAGCGAGCTACCTCCCTTTTTCCCGTTTCCCCGTTTTAGCTGTAGTAGGCTGAACTACAGCTGCTCTGATTTTCTCTGATGAGAATATGTAGGCATAGGATGCAATATCCTAGCGAGCACACTAACAACTAACCTTTCTGTTCTCTCGCTGCTGTGCGATCGAGACTCTCCCGCTGACGACTGATGTTTCCTTTTCTCTTGCCCGAGCGCATTTGAGACCAGACCGTAGTTCTAGTTCCCGTAGGTTCCCATACCTTTAAAACCCGACATACTACGTCCGTTCTACAGCAAACAGGTACGCCTAAGTCTTCAATGGTCGAGCAGCGTCCACCTAACTGCTAGAATGCGTACGTTAGTATCGTCAATCCTATCTCTCACCCCCGTGTGACCGAGAACACCCCTGTCTAGCCGTAGTTAGCCTGAACTACGTCATGCTCTGATTTCTCTGACGAGAATACGTAGGCACAAGACACGATGTCTTGCCGAGCAAATTTCCCCCGTAGTTTCCCGAACTACGTTGACTCTGATTTCTCATTCTCTGATGAGAATACGTAGGCATAGAGCGCGACGCTCTATCGAGTCAATTTCTTTCCGTTTAGCTTTAGCAGCCGTAGATAGATTATTTTTCACCTGTAGACAAACCAACAAGTATGGATCCCATCGAGTACGATGGACATGAGGGGTGCTAATACCTTCCCCTTGCGTAACCGACTCCCGAACCCAGACAATGGTTGCGATGACCTTGTCTTATACCTTTTCGTCAGGTTTTTCCGGTCGTTTCCTTTCCCGTTCTGAGGGATAAATAACGAAAGGTGGCGACTCTTCTATTTTGCCGGCACCTTATTTTTGCGGAAGCGACAGCTGGCGACTCTGCTGGGGACTCCAACGGTTCCCAGCTGCTGAGGACTGCGATGGTTCCTTATGCATGTGGGATCCAACGTCCCCTGAGAGAGTCAATCCTAGCGCTTGTTCGCGTGTCTGTGGGTGTTTATTTTTGTATTGTATATTACTGATGTATTTACATTTCCCGCACTATATTATTATCTGTTGCTATTGTGCTGTTGTGGGATGGGAGCTCTGATGAGTGAGAAGCCAGACCCAGGCTTGAGTGCACCTTAGAATTAGTTGTGGAAATTAGTGGGCGCGCACTTGCTTGGCAGGCGCTAGTGTCTCATGAAATCCACGCTCAGACGAGGTTCTCCTGGTTGACTTCTTTTTCAACCCTTTGGGTTGAGGGGGTTGTTGGTTTGGAGGATTGTCGACTCTGGGGACCGATCATTTGGAAGTTGGCTAAGTGAGGCCTCTTCAGAACAGGATGATGCCACACCTTCTGGGTATCGTATCATCAGTCTTGAAAGTCTGTGACGCCAACGACCGCATAGGATGCCGAACTTGTGTCAGTTTAGGTCCATACCCCTGAGTGGGAGGGTTTTTTGCAGGAAACTTAACTTCCAGCCTACCCTGTATTTTGGTTTTCTCTCGTCAGAGCAGACTTATCCCGTCAGCAGCGCAGCAGTAATCAGAGCTTTGTGGGGGGCTGTGATCCCGTGTTTACTGCATCTTGCATTGCATTTGCATGAACATTCCTGCATCATATTGCATGCCATGCTCCAGCTAGTCAGAGCTCTTATCTGGCCGTTGTTTTGATTCTGAAGGTGAGTATTGAAGACGACCAAGGGGTTGAGGCAGACTTGAGCAGAGTCAAACAGTGAAGTCAGTTGAAAGTTGTCGGTAGCTATGTCAGAGAGCAGCTTCCAGTTTGTTGATACCTTGTTAGGTTTCACTGTGACGTCCAATCCTTTGTATGGATCTACGCATGACGAAGATTTCCCGCAAGTGAACAACCTTACTGCAACTCGACTTGTACAACCTTCTGTTGAAGACCGAGGTCTGCATGAGCAGTTTGTTGTCCGAGGTGAACGTTCTCCTTCTGTTGATACCTCAGACTATCAGGGTGTTGTTCTCCCTGTGCCAACTTCCCGAAGAGAGGTCCCGATAGCAAAGACTGAAGACCCATTAGCTCCCGTGTATGCTAAAAGGTTTCGTGCGTTAGATGAAAGATTCAAAGTCTTGAAAGGTAAAGACGCTGTTAACCCCAATGCTGCAGACATGTGTCTGGTTTCTGGCCTAGTATTACCTCCGAAGTTCAGAGCGCCGAGGTTTGAAAAGTACAGAGGAGATAGTTGCCCGAAGCAACATTTGGTGATGTTCTGCCGAAGAATGACTTCATTTGTGCATAACGACAAGTTGATGATTCACTGCTTTCAAGATAGTCTGACTGGGGCATCTCTGAGTTGGTATATGCAGTTAGAGAGTAATCAGATCCGATCATGGGTGGATTTAGCCAATGCTTTTCTGAAGCAGTATGACTACAATCTTGATGTAGCCCCTAGTCGCATGCAGCTGCAAGAATTGTCTCAAGGGAACAATGAACCTTTCAGGAAGTATGTTCAGAGATGGAGAGAATTTGCTGCTAGAGTGCAACCACCGCTTCTAGACCGAGAGTTAAAAGGCATGTCCGTAAACTCCTTGCAGAGCCCGTACTTCGAAAGAATGCTTGGAGTTGCACCAAATTTCTCTGAATTGGTAAGGGCAGGAGAGCGCATCGAGTATGGTGTAAAGATTGGAAGAATCCAGAATGTTTCGGGCGGTCAGGCTAGTGAAACTGAATCTCTCTATAGCTGTCAAACTGAAGAAGGAGTTGTGGTCAATGCAATCATGAATGATGTTGGGTATCCTCGAGATGAATCGGTGAAATCTGTTGGTTCTCCGTCTTCTCAGCGGTCAGTATCCTCTGTGTCTCGTTATTCTTGACAGACAATTGTGCCTAGGGCACCACATCGGGAACCTTATGTTGCTCCTCTTGCAGATCCACGAGCCCGTGGCCGAGGTTATCGGCATCAGCGTCAAAATCAGAACCGACCTCGTAACAACTTAGAACGAAGGAATGCTCCTTCTCATCCAGTTCCTGTACTGTATAGCTAGATTCTGCCACATTTGATTCAGAATTCTTTGGTGGAACCCAAAGCTCTTAAGCCCGTGCCAGAGCCTTACCCTCCTGGGTACAACCCCCATGCTCAGTGTGGTTACCATGGTGGATCCCCGGGGCATTCAACTGAAGATTGCAAAGCTTTTCAGGCAAAAGTGCAACAGTTGATCGACAAAGGGTGCATATCCTTTCCAGAAGGAGTTTTGGTTGTGCATGACAACCTCTCAGCTGTCTGAGCTCGCAGATTCAGAGGGTTTACTTCCAGAGGCCAGTGGTCCAGACGGGCAGACGTCCTCAGCATTGGCAGTCCTTAGACTTTTTATCATTTGCATTTGTAGTTTTCTTTCTGTTAGTTACTACTTGCTGTTAAACATTGTTTGTTTCGAATGGTAATATTGATAAAGTGACTATGCATTTTTCTGAATTAATCATGTCGCTGTCGCTCATTTACTGCATTGCACTGACACTTGCATTTTATTTACTCCACTTTATCACTATGATTAGTAAAGATTGGAGGGAGGATGACGAAACTGAATACTCATAACCGATGATCGTATGCTTTCAGATAAAACCTTGCCTATGATGTACATGCATTGTTTCAAATCCCCTAAACACTGGAGAGATAAGTAGTTAGTCCCTTGTTAACCACTTCGAGCCAAGAAGTAGAAGTTTTTTCGGACTTTTAAACCCTCACATCTTAACCCGGGGCAGGGTAGTCGTCAGTTAGCTTGACCGAGCGTTCATGTCTTATGGAGGAGTGTTGTCTTTCAAGGACCAATCACATCGCATTTTTTCCCAGAGGTCGTACCTCGTCAACCACAACGGTTAAACCTCACCAATCAGGAGTGAGACAGTTATAAACCTCTCGGATGAATCCAGACAGCCAGTGTTGCACGACTTGTTTCGAAAAAATAAGAGACAAAAGGAAGCCCGCTAAGTAAAAGAAAAGAAAAGCCAGAAAGCAAATACTTAGGCAAAAATCAAGGCATCTCGCTGGACTTCAAAAGAAAAATCGAAAAGAACTCTGAAGAGTCATTCCAGGCAAAAATTAGGGAATCAAAAGAATGAAAAAGAAAGGATATAAAAAGAAAAATCCTCAAACAAGGACAAAGTCGTGTAGATACAGACACCGAAACGAAAAAGGAGTAACTGTCACTCCGAAACACCTTGTGAATTCTTTAACCACTGTTCCCAACATTCAACATACCTCTCGAAGAGGCGAGCGCTCGAGCCAAGTTAACTGAACTTTAGGATCGGAGATCATCACGTAGAAGGGGTGGGTATAAATCAAAATTTGAGCCCAAATATCCTTTGTTTCACGAACCGTGAACCCGACCACGATACAACCCTTAAAAGACCTAATTGAGGCAGGGTTTATTCTGAAAGCGCATTACGATAAGGTTGAGTAACCTGACTCCTACATGATTTGCTAATCATATCCTTGTTGTGTTTTTCACTGATCGAATCAGCACTACGTTTGAACTCTTTGGTTCATTCGTCACTCACTATCATGACACGTAAATGAGTGACATCACTCCTTTTTTCGAAATCTGCATGAACACTGCATTAAAATTACCATTCGTGAATAAACAATTTTAATTGCAGGTCAGTAGTTGATATGAAGGAATTCCAACAGGGAATAGTCAATCAGGACTGAATCGTAGTAGTCTGGATCAGAACGGTATACTGCGAAGCCCTGTGAATTTGGGGCATTGACTTCCAGAGAGTTTGGAGTCAGTTAGTCTGAGGACAAGTCCCGAAGTATCGGTTGATTATGGGACAGATTATTCAAGAAGCAGTTGACCAGAAGTGAATCTTCTCGAGACCCAACCAGGGGCAGTTATCCAGAACTCTTGTGATTTGAGGGCAGATCCCTCCAATGTTCAATCAGGGCATGTTGAGTCGCTCAACGCTCGTTCAGGGGCAAGCTACTTCAGAAGTATATTGAAACCAACCATGTTGAAAGTTGGTTAGCTGAGGATGAATCCTTCCATTGCACAGATAATGGGGCAAGCCATCTCGAGGTCGCCTCGTGGCAAGCTGCTTTCTGTTCAGAATGAATTTTCCCAAGAGTCAGATTGGGGCAAGTTGAATTGCGCTGGGGCAAGTTGTTCAAGCGAGTTTGTTCACCCTAGCAAGAGTTGAGTGTCGGGGAATCGTGTCATTACCCTACCAAAAAACCTGAACCTTCTGAAGAAGCCTTGCTGTCATTGGATTGTTATCCTACAGCCTAACCTGTTACTTGGCAGAACCTTGTAACCAAATCGTTTTAAAGTCCAGTTCTCGTCTGGCAAACCGGAGATCAGTTCTCGTCTGAAATCCAAACCAGAAACCAGCCCTGTCTGGTCACCTTTTCTTTAACCTATTGTTCAACCAGTTCTCGTCTGGCCAACACAGTTTTTAAGTCCAGTTCTCGTCTGGCAAACCGTAAATCAGTTCTCGTCTGACAACCTAACATATTTTGCTATCAGTTCTCATGTAATAGTCCACCTTGAATGCTAGTTCTCGTCTAGTATGTCCCTTTCAAATCCACTTTTGTTGGTAACCAGAAATGAATCCCTGTCACCATAAACCTATCCCTAAACCAGAAAAAGCCTAAGTGTATCCGACACGATGATTCCTAGTGACTCGTATGTTGTCACATTCCCTGACACAAGGCTCGAGTGATCCCAGCTCCATGATTGGTATTCTGTATTCCCTGTGTTGATGTTGTTGAATCAGGATTATTTTCTCAGCAGAGATGTACAGTTTGAGATTGTTTCCCCTGAGCAGTTTGAGATTGCAGCAA
The DNA here is from genome assembly GCA_963859935.3 of Lathyrus sativus. Taxonomy (NCBI): domain Eukaryota; kingdom Viridiplantae; phylum Streptophyta; class Magnoliopsida; order Fabales; family Fabaceae; genus Lathyrus; species Lathyrus sativus. The sequence continues at coordinate 357,823,565 of OZ012737.1, forward strand.
GTCGAGATGACATTTATCCCTCATCAGAGTAGGATCATGAGTATCCTCGGCAGGTTTGATTAATGCTCCCGGCAGAGTATGGCCATCCCAAGGATTGAACGGTGATTAGCCTGATGTGCTATTTTCCCAAGTGGGTTGAGACTGAAGCTTTCCCTGACCGACAGATTTGGGTTTATTTCCCCAGCAGTGGGACTGATGCAATGTTGTATCCCCACAGAGTCCAAGTTTGACTCCTTTCCCCTCCGAGTCCAGGTCATTGACTCATTCCTCAAGCAGAGGTCGACGGCGATTCCCTCACTGAGTAATCTCCAGACGAGTAGATTTTGATGTCAGACAGAGAAGAGTTATTTCTCAGCAGATTGCTGCGTGCCCTATAAGGACTTAGGGTGTTCTAAAAGGACCGTTCAGGGTTGTTTTCCTCAGTGAAGTGAGATTCAATTTCAGTGATCGATTGTTATCTTCCGCAGTCGCCAGAGGTGTTTCCTTGATAGGATTGGTACATCTCCAACAGAGTTGTACAGTGAGTAGCTAAAGATTGATATCCCCAGCAGTGTTGACACATAGGTATTCATCATCAGACTTGATAGTCCAGCAGGTGTTACCCAGAAGGGTCAGTCTCCGTAAGGCGTATGCAGGATTATCCTCAGCAGATCAGGATTGATATCCCCGATGGAGTGTAGCACCATCTCCCCGCAGAGTCTGAATACGGGACCAGGAGCATTGATATGTATCCCCAGGCAGAGAAGATTCTCTCCCCAACCAGATGTATCCTGAAGGAACGTCATCTCCCCAGCTGAGTCATACACTGAAGTGTACAGCAATTGATAGTGCCAGACTGAAGTCTCCAGAAGAATTGAGATTCCCCACAGAGTCGTACTCTCTCCTGTAAGCAGGACGATTCCTTCTTCCTCAGCCGAGTATGCAGATCCCCAAGAGAGTCGAGTCCTTGGAAGCCGTTTGGGCCGTGATTGGTTTTCCCCAGTAGAGTATTGAATAGCTGATGCTGTATTTCCCCATCGGGGTCGTTATCTCCAAGAAAGTTTTGCCACGAATGTTGGGCAGTTTATTTCTGCGATTGACATCGTTTTCCTCAGCAGTTGTGGTTTGAATACCCAGATCAGCAGGTCCAGGTTCTCGTAGAGCTTTATTCCCCTGCAGCAGTCGACTGAAGATCATTTCCCCAGGCGGAGTCCAATTGAGATTGGTGTGACTTCTTCTCCTTGGCAGGATGAGTCCTTCCTCTACCAGAGTGGTTCCTTTATCCTTGACAGGAGGCTTCTCCCTTCAGCATTTATTTTTCTGATGGGGCCATAGCATGTTGCATGATTGCATAGCATTTATCCTAAACGCGTAGCATTTCCACCGTGTGGAGCATTGCGCCATAGTCAAGCATATGCATACGAAACATGAGTCAGGTCGCCACCGTTCTTGTTTTGCGGGTGTTCCTATGCAGAATGGTTTGCTCAAGATGATTCTTGAATTCCCCAGCAAGGTCGTTTGCCGAAGATGATTCTTGAATTCTCCAGCAAAGTTGTGTGCGTAAGATGATTCTTAAGATCCCCAGTGAAGTCGCCAGAGTTTGTTGCTCAAGTTGATGCTTAGAGTCTCCAGTAGAGTGTTTGCTCAGGATGGTTCCTGAAATCTCCAGCATAGTTATTGGTTCAGGATGATTCTTGAAGATCCTGATGGAGTTGTTTGTTCAAGATGATTCTTGATTTCCTCAGCAGAGATGATTCAGTCAGAATGATTTTTGGACCCCCGAAGCAGAGTAACTTGATAGTTATCCAGAATACCCAGTGGAGATGCGTCATCCCCAGCAGGTTTTAAACGTAGAAGTTGAACTTTCCTTGGAAACTTGATGATTGAGGTCCGACAACGGTGCTGAAACCCCAGACTTATTGACGAAGTCCAACTGTAATGTCGACGCAGTTCTCTCAGCTGATGTGGAGCGCCCGACGGCAGAAGATTAGACATCCCTATTGGGTTCATGATTGACCGAGGATTCTATTTCAGATCTACTGATGAAGTCCGGCTGACGCCTGAGAACCCCTTTGAATGCCCGATGGCATAAATAGCTTGATTGTTAAAAGTTCCTAATGACCTGATGAGTCCCGAAGAATTCTTCTGCTATGACACAGAACGCTTGACGACATGATCGACCATGTATTACCGGTTACCGAGTGACCAGTGACCCCTTGATGAATTGAGGACGAATATCTACAGCATAATCAGATGATCATCCTGACGGAGACTTAAAATTAGACCTTTCACCGGTTACCGTGTGACCAATTCCCCAGTAGAGTTGCCGTGCAACTGCCATGCTCAGTGTTGAAGATGTTCCTACCAATCAGAGTATCGTTTACCTATGAGGTTGGTCGGTCACCCGTTACCGAGTGACCAGTGATCCCTCGATGATTTGAGGACGCAATGATATCAGATAAATCAGAGAATCATCCTGACGGAGGTTCAGATCAGTATCTCTCCGGCTAGTTGCCGTGCAGCTACTGTTTCAGTTTCCGAAGACTTGTTCCCACCATAGTACCGTGTACTCGTGCAGTTGGCAAATTTATGGGTTCTCTTTTGTATTCAACCGTCTTCTACCTTTGAATGCTTGAAAGTTGTTCGCTCTTTAACCCTTCAGGTCCAAGCCGTTTGAATAGGGGCAGCTGTTGCACCCCAAAATTTGACCAACTACTTATCGTAATTTGGCTCATGTTTCGACTCATTTCATTTTGCATTTGCATACCACGTACATTGCATTTTTTCCAGTCAGATTGACTTTATCGGGATTACAGCCCTCTGATCACGCTTCAGGCATTTCAGGCCAATACGAGGACGTATTTCGAGAATTGATGCTCGTTCCCTGTGTTTCCAGCTCCCGTTATTGTTTTTGAGGACATCTCGGTGTCTGGGTTTTTACCGTTTATTTCAATATAGTCGCTAATCGATTTAATCAGCTTCCCTGTATTTTTAGATTTTTTCCCTTATTTTCTAGATTTTTTTAATGGATTTAATTGATTTTTCTAGATATTAGATAGATTTTTAATAGATATTAAATGTCTTTTAAATAGTTTTAGTTTTAATTTCTTTTTAAGAATAATTGATCTTTCTAGATATTAAGTAGTTTTTTAAAATGATTTTTAGGATAATCCCTTTACTAGGATTTTTTTAAATAGAATTAATAGAGTTTTTTCTATTTTTTGTTTGTTTAGAAATTAATAGATTTAATAGATTTTAGAAGTTATTAGATTTTAAATTCTTTTAGGATTTAATTAGATTAAGTAGATCTTAATCACTTTTTTTTAGATGTTAATTAGGGTCTTGATTCATCTTAATTGAGTTTATTAGATTTAATTAGGTTTAGAATGGTCTTAATTGTCATTTAGGCGTTAACTGCAGTTTTAATCTTTGTTTAGTATTAATTGGTTTTTTAATTAGGGATTAAGATGTTAATTAGCTGCTAATTCATGGGCCATGTGTCAGATTTTCTGGGGCCCAGGTCCAACTTGCCGCCACCTGTCCTATAAGAAGCCATCCACGTGTGCTTTTCCCCCCTAGCCACTTCATTTTCCACGTTTTCATCTCAGAAACTGCCAACACATTCACTGCAGGCATAACCACTTGGCACTCCCTCAGACTCCCCAATCCCCCACGCGTCCTCCCCGCATACACTGCATGTGAGCCACGTGTCTCGTCCTCTCCATCCCTCTCCCCTTCGCCGCCGGCCATGCAGCCGCTGCAGGGACCGCCACAACCGCCGCCGGAAATCTGAAATTCACTGATGGATGTTCATCTTCTTCATCCGTCATGTTCATCCAACCTTCACCGGAAAACTCAACTTCGCCGGAAAATTCATGCGTATTCATCTTTTTCCCAAAAAACGATCCAAGAACCTTCATCGATCTGATGTTCGCGCGTGTTCAGAAATACCAGAAACACTCAAAGATCTTCATAGGTCTTTGTCACCGTTCATCAATCGTTACCAGTTCGTCAGCGAACTTGTCCAGATCCATAGATCTTCGTTCGTCATGAAGCTCGTCCAACGCATCTTCATCAGTTCGTTCACTTTTTCCAGAAATCACTAGCGAGTCTTCAAAACCTCCAAGAATTCTCGCCCAGAAATACACCTGTGTTCATCGCAGTTCATCCATTCAACACGCTTTTTAGAAGTTCATCAGAAATAATCAAGATCCACGAACATTCATCCAACTTCAAAGTTTTTTCAGATCTTCGTCCAACTTCAAGATCTGTTCGAGAATCTTCTTCCCCTCCAGATCTAAACTCGCTCACTATCATCTTCAGGGAACACCAAGCTTCTTCAACATGTTCATCATTTCTTCAAGAACTCTTTCAAAGAAGATCGATCGGAGTTCATTACCTTCGTCCAGAAACATCAAGATCTTCAAGGACCTTCAAAGATCCTCATCTCCGTCATCTTGTTTAGTTGTAAGGTAGAAGATTTCGTTAGGGTTTGCTTGTACAGGTTTTGAAATGAGATTGATCTCAGAGAGATTGAGGGAGCCGGAGAGAAGCTTGCGAGAGAGAGTTGAACGAGAGAAGGAAGCGGCGGTGGGAGCATGAACAGTGAAGGAGGAGTTGAGAGTTCTAGGGTTTCAGATGGTTTGGCACGAAAGAGAGAGGCCGCTGCATTCTGGGCTGGGTTGTTGGGCCCACGTTCTTTTTTCGGATCCACACCCTGCGTTTTGGCTATTCACCCCCGTCCCTTGCTTCCTTTGGCGTTGGGTTTTGTTTGTTGGGCTGAGCCTAACGAAGTGCTTACACACCTCCGTTTCCGCCAGTACACCCCCGCCATTTCTTTTTGTTTTTTGGTAAAGATTTCTTTGGACGGGCTGGGCCCAGTAACCAGATCTTTTGGATTTCACCCTGTAATTCCCATCACACCCCCCCTTTGTTTTTATTTTCTGAATTTCTTTATGGGCTGGGCCCATAGGTTGTTTTTGTTGCATTCACACCCAGTCTGCAGTTTGTACCCCCCCCCCCCCCCCCCTCTTATTTTAATGTCTCCCTTGTATTGGATGAATGAGTGTAATAGATATAGTTCTATTTTTTTAGGATTATAGTTTCATTTTCCTAGGACATTAATGCATAGTTTTATAGAATTTATATTCTATTATTTTTTAGCATATTATAGGGTATTATAGATTTAGTATAGTTTTTCTATTTTCTTTATAGAATAATATAGGATTTTATATAGAATTTCCATTATATTTTCTATATGCATTTCCTTTTAATTTCTTTAGAATATTTTCTATTGGAATTTAATTGCCGTATTTTTAGGAGTAGCATTTTATTTCCATTTGTTAGTGGATTTGTCTCCTATTTTCTCTCATATTTTCTTTTCTATCCGATTTTATTCCCGATTTTATTGTTGGCTGGCCGTGTGACACGATTCAATTGGAGAATGATTTTCGATATCATTTCTCCATCCTGTCTTTGACACGGACATCAATACGCTACCTCTCAGAGTTCGATTTCTCGTATAAGTCGAACCATGACGGTCTAAGCGTTACATTGTTCTTGATTCGAGCGTCATCGTCAAGGATCCAGAGAAGAGAAGATTGGAATGGAGCTTGCGCGCACGTCAGGAGCCCAGGAGCTGCTTCGTTCATCATCATCATCGTCGTATTCAAGTCTTCAGGCAACCGTCGAGTGTTGTGAGATCGTTAGATACGTAGGAAACGACAGTTGAGGAGTTCTTCTCAATCGTCTAGGATGTCTAGTATGGTACCCTTTGGGTGACATGCGACGCATGCGCCCCTACGTCTTAGGTTCTTGCGTGTGTGTCCCGATTTCCTTCCCGTTTAGGCGTAGGCCTGCTCCCTCTTTGCTCTTGCCCCCGTGCAATCGAGTAGTTTCCTGAACTACGCTGCTCTGATTTCTCTGATGAGAATACGTAGGCCCAAGATGCGACGTCTTGACGAGAAAATTCCGCTATAGTCTCCTGAACTACGTCATGCTCTGATTTCTCTGACGAGAATACGTAGGCACATGACGCGACGTCTTGGCGAGCAACCTCCCCCGTAGTTTCCCGAACTACGTTAGCTCTGATTTCTCTGATGAGAATACGTAGGCACAATACTGACGTATTGGCGAGCAACCTTTCCCGTAGTCCGTCGAACTACGTTTGCTCTGATCTCTCGTACCAGACGAGAGTACGTAGGCATAGGATGCGACGTCCTAGCGAGCTACCTCCCTTTTTCCCGTTTCCCCGTTTTAGCTGTAGTAGGCTGAACTATAGCTGCTCTGATTTTCTCTGATGAGAATATGTAGGCATAGGATGCAATATCCTAGCGAGCACACTAACAACTAACCTTTCTGTTCTCTCGCTGTTGTGCGATCGAGACTCTCCCGCTGACGACTGATGTTTCCTTTTCTCTTGCCCGAGCGCATTTGAGACCAGACCGTAGTTCTAGTTCCCGTAGGTTCCCATACCTTTAAAACCCGACATACTACGTCCGTTCTACAGCAAACAGGTACGCCTAAGTCTTCAATGGTCGAGCAGCGTCCACCTAACTGCTAGAATGCGTACGTTAGTATCGTCAATCCTATCTCTCACCCCCGTGTGACCGAGAACACCCCTGTCTAGCCGTAGTTAGCCTGAACTACGTCATGCTCTGATCTCTCTGACGAGAATACGTAGGCACAAGACGCGACATTTTGCCGAGCAAATTTCCCCCGTAGTTTCCCGAACTACGTTGACTCTGATTTCTCATTCTCTGATGAGAATACGTAGGCATAGAGCGTGACGCTCTATCGAGTCAATTTCTTTCCGTTTAGCTTTAGCAGCCGTAGATAGATTGTTTTCACCCGTAGACAAACCAACAAGCGTGGATCCCATCGAGTACGATGGACGTGAGGGGTTCTAATACCTTCCCCTTGCGTAACCGACTCCCGAACCCAGACAATGGTTGCGATGACCTTGTCTTATACCTTTTCGTCCGGTTTTTCCGATCGTTTCCTTTCCCGTTCTGAGGGATAAATAACGAAAGGTGGCGACTCTTCTATTTTGCCGGCACCTTATTTTCGCGGAAGCGACATGCGCGCGCAGGGCCCATCGCCGGTGACTTTTCCGGCCACCCCTGGCGCAACCCTAAGTCTCTCTACACTCAACCATTTGCCACGATGTCTGAATGAATCTTGCTCAAAATTTCACAAGCAATTCAACCATGCCATTAATTCATCCTCAAAACGCATGAATCTTGAAATAACAATCTCAACCGAAAATGACCTTCCACCTAAATTGTCTCTAAAGTTGCAATTGATCATCCTAAATCCATCTATGTCAATAGGGGAACCTAACCACATGCTTCTAGTTCACTGAAAACACATAATTAGAGAGAAATTTCCAGAAGTTAAAACCTGTGTTTGAGCTTGTAACAGATGCACTTCTTGCTCGATTCAACCTTTAAGATGATGCAGATTCACTCTAAATCACCTTCTGAAGCTAATGCAACCTTCACTTTTCCTTGATTTTGCCTTGAACTCAGAAACCGATTCCAACTTGAAGTTGTGAAACTTCAACCTCACTCTCTGCTTCAGGGCTCAATCTTCTCCAAAAAATGGCTGAACACACTCTAATGTTTATATAGAACTCATTGGAAATGTCTAGAACTTTCTGCAACCTTCCAAATGAGATTTTCAATTTCACTTTCTCCTTCAAAATACCATGTTGCAACAGTCGTGTATTTTCTCTCTTTGGGCATGAAAATGCTTGCAATCATCATCTCATCAGATATTGGATCAGTTGGTTATGTTAATTTCCTTGTTTACAAGCCAATGGTGTGAGTTTGATATGTTGCTTCATCATGAAGAAACAACATGAAATGGTATGAAAATGGCCTCAAACAAAAATTCCAATATTGCCAAAGTTTCTAAAACTATTTTTTCATTCAAAATGACCTATTATTTTGCCTTGTTTGGACACAAAATGAATTATTTCAATTTTTGGTCATTAAATGCCTTTAATTATTCTCTTTTCAAAATTCCTTAATGCATGGTCAAAGTTAAAACCCCATTTTGAACAACTTTCTAGTTGAACAAAATTTCATTTGAGGCCTCTAAGTTGGTGAAAATGACCTATGATCACAAATGACCTATAATCACAAATACCCAAAATACCCTTGACTTGTCAAAGCCATAACTTGTGTTCTACAAATCCTATCAAGGACTTCTAGTACTCTATGGAAATCTAAGAGGATAAGGAACAACATTCATGTTGACCAAAATTTGATAGGAATCATCGTTCTAGGGAAACCGTTTCATGCAAGTTGGGGTAACTTTCAAGCTCCAAATTCACATACCTCAGATGACTTGTAACTTGCCAAAGCCATAACTTGAGTTCTAAAAATACTATCAAGGACTTCTAGCACTCAAATTAAATCTAATACCATGCTCTACAACAATCATGTTGGGCGAAAGATGAGATGACAATCACATCTTGAGCTAAATTGCCTTGAAGATAGGGGTCAAACTAGGGGATTTTACACTGTCAAGTCTTAGAAACCCTAGCTTGAAACTTCTCAAACTCTTCAATCATGATGAGTCAACCTTGGAACCATCCTTATAGCATCTTAATGTATCAATCCATGATCACATGGCTCTTGAATTAGGCCTCAACCTCCTTCAAATCCTCAGTTGACTTAGGGTTGACCCAATCAAACCCTAGTTGCACCACTCATGGCTGAGCCTTCTTAATCTTGCACAATGACCTGTCTAGGCCTCAAAGTGATCTTCAACACTTCTCATGAGCTCTCTCAAGACCTCAGAATCATCTGATGGCTTCCCACAACTCTCAAGTTAGGATACCTACACACTTGGCTTCAATCACTCTCTCTGAGGATCTTTTAACTTCTCTGACAAGGATATCAACCCTTGAGCACCTGAATAACCTTCTTAGCTAGCTTCATAGTCTTGTATAGCTCTTAATTGGTAATCACACTTCTTGATCTCCTGCACACATGTCAATGAAATGCAAATGATAATGCTAATGTGAATGAAATGAAACACAAGTTAGGTGATGCAATGTTGGACAAATTTTGGGGTGCAACAGCTGCCCCTATTCAAACGGCTTGGACCTGACTGGGTGAGAAGCGAACGGATCTCAAACAATCAAGGTACGAGACGGTTGAATACCAAAAAACTCGGAAATTTTCCAACTGCACAAGTACACGGTACTCTGATGGGGACAAATCTTCGGAAACTGAAATAATAGCTGCACGGCAACTAGCAGGAGAAATACTGATCTGAACCTCCATCAGGATGATTCTTTGATTTATCTGATATCATTGCATCCTCAAATCATCGAGGAATCACTGGTTACACGGTAACGGGTGATTCTCCAACCACGCACAGGTGAACGATACTCTGATTGTTAGGAACATCTTCAAAAACTGAGCATGACAGTTGCACGGCAACTCTACTGGGGAATTGGTTACACGGTAACCTGTGAAGGGTCTAATCTCAAATCTCCGTCAGGATGATCATTTGATTTTGTTGTAGATCTTCGTCCTCAAGTCATCAAGGGGTCACCAGTTACGCGGTAATTGGTAATGGATGGTCGGTTATGCTGTCAGGCATTCACAGAACATCTCGGGCGTCAGCCGGACTTCGTTAGTAAGTCGGGAATAGAATCCTCGGTCAATCATGAACCAAATAGGTATATCCAAACTTCTGCCATCAGGCACTCCGCATCAGTTGAGAGAACTGCGTCGACTTCGCAGTTGGACTTCATCAGTAAGTCAGAAAAGGGACTCCTTAATCAATCATGAACCAATAAGGATGTCTGATCTTTTGCCTTCAGGCATTCCGCATCAGCTGAGATAACTGCTTCGACATCGCAGTTAGACTTTGTCAGTAAGTCTGGGGTTTTGGCACCGCGACCGGACTTCAATCATCAAGTCTTCAAGGAAATTTCAACTTCTCGGTTTAGAACCTGCTGGGGATGACACATCTCCGTTGGGGATTCTGGAGAACTATCAAGTAACTCTGCTTCGGGGATCCGGAAATCATTCTGGGTGAATCAACTCTGCTGAGGACTGCAAGAATCATCTTGGACAAATAACTCCGCCGGGGACTTCAAGAATCATCCGGAACCAATAACTCTGCTGGAGATTTCAGGAATCATCCTGCGCAAACACTCTGCCGGGGACTCTAAGCATCAACTTGAGCAACCCTCTATTGCAACTTCACCGGGGATTTTAAGAATCATCTTAAGCAAGCACCTTCGCTGGAGAATTCAAGAATCATCTTGGGCAAGCGACTTTGCTGGGGAATACCTGCAAAACAAGGACGGTAACGACCTAGCTCATGTTTCATATGCATATGTTTAACAATGGCGCAATGCTCCACACGGTGGAAATGCTACGCGTTTAGGGTAAATGCTATGCAATCATGCAAAATGCTACGACCCCATCAGCAAAATAAATGCTGAAGGGAGAATCCTCCTGTCAAGGAGAAAAAACCACTCTGGTGGAGGAAGGAATCATCCTGCCGAGGAGAGGAAATCACACCAATCTCAATTGGATTCCGCCTGGGGGAAACGAACTTCAGTCGACCGCTGCAGGGGAACATAGTTCTGCGAGAACCTGGACCTGCTCATCTAGGTATACGAACCATAATTGCCGAGGAAACGATATCAATTGCAAAAATGAACTGCACGGTCTTCGCAGCAAAACTCTCCTGGAGATACCGACTCCGTTGGGGGAAATACGGCATCAGTTGTTCAACACTCTACTGGGGAAAACCAATCATGGCCCCAACTGTTTTCCAAGAACTCGGCTCTCTTGGGGATCTGCAAACTCGGCTGGGGAAGGAAGAATCATCCTGCTTACAGTGGAGAGTACAACTTTGTGGGGAATTTCAATTCTCCTGGAGACTTCAGTCTGTACTATCGAGTGCTGCACACTTTAGTATATGACTCAGCTGGGGAGACGACGATCCTTCAGGATACATCTGATTGGGGAGAGAATCTTCTCTAGTTTGGGGAGACATACCAATGCTTACGATCTCATGTTCGGACTCCGTGGGGAGATGCTGCTGAACTTACTGGAGAAGAAGGAATCATCCTGCTTGGGAAACATACGGCGTACTGCCCGGAATAGGCTATACCTGCAACAACACAAACAAACAGACAAGATACCCTTCTCAAAGGGACCTATCAAGGTTATCATCTTGTGACAATGTTCAAGTAATTCATTGTTTCAACAATCAGTGGCCTAGGCCAGTAAGTTTATGTATGCGCATTTTATCAAAAACATCGGCGTTCTTTTTCACAAACAAAACATATAAATGCTAAACAAGCAAACAGAATTGCTGAATAGTATACATTTTATTGATAACGAACCCCTGAATGGGTGAAAATGTTTTACAACAGATGCAAGCTCCTGGAATGAGGAAGCTGCGCAAATATAAAAACATAAATATACATCAGTATATACACAAATGTCGGCAATGAGGCGTAGACAAACACCATGAGTTGATCCCTCTATGACCCACTCGACTTCGATACCTCTCTGACGCTTCAGCTTCAAAAGAGATTGATTCAGATAAACGGCCCTCAGGTCTTCCAAACCACTAAACAAACACAGTCCACACGCGGAACGCAGTCATTTGCTTTTTCAAAATCCCTAACTTTTGCCTGAATCGCCCTTCCGGGTTTTCGATTCACCGGGATACCCTTTTTTTGCCAAAGCCGCCCTTCCAGGTTTTCGACTTTGCGGGTGTACATTTTTTCATTTATATCCCTAATTTTTGCCCGAACCTTTTTCCCTTTTTATGGTTCGCCGGGATGCCCCATTTCTGCCTGGATATTCTTTTTCTTTCCAGCGGTTCGTTTTTTAAGCAAAGTATTTTTTAACTGCGTCCGCGTTCACCGGGGATGCAAAATCTTCGCCATCCATCGTGGATAACAACAAGGCTCCTCCCGAGAAGACCCTGCTGACGATATATGGACCTTCGTAATTGGGAGTCCACTTGCCCCGGTGATCGGAGTGTGGAGGAAGAATCTTCTTCAGGACAAGATATCCCGTTTGAAAGCTTCTAGGACGCACCTTCTTATCATAAGCTTTCTTCATTCGGCTTTGGTACAGACGACCATATGCAATCGATGCTAACCTCTTCTCGTCCGTCAGGCTGAGTTAGTTTAGTCGGTTCTTAATCCATTCTGCCTCATCGAGTTTCACATCAACCAAAACTCGTAAAGAAGGAATCTCAACTTTTAACGGTAGGACAGCTTCCATACCGTACACCAGTGAGAAAGGAGTTGCCCCGGTTGATGTACGTACCGTTGTACGATAACCGTGCAATGCAAATGGCAACACCTCATGCCAATCCTTGTAGGTCACAACCATCTTCTGTACGATCTTCTTGATGTTCTTATTGGCCTCTTCAACGGCGCCATTCATCTTTGGCCGGTAAGGAGATGAGTTGTGGTGTTCAATATTGAAACTCTGGCATAGCTCCTTCATCATCTTGTTATTCAGATTCGAACCATTATCAGTAATGATCCGCTCGGTAATTCCGTAACGACAGATGATGTCCCTCTTTATGAATTTAGCCACCACCTGCTTGGTCACATTAGCATACGAGGCTGCCTCCACCCACTTGGTGAAGTAGTCGATGGCTACTAAAATGAAGCGATGACCGTTAGATGACGTGGGCTCGATCTTGCCTATCATGTCGATGCCCCACATGGAGAACGGCCACGGGGAGGACATGACATTTAACGGGCACGGCGGCACATAAATCTTATCAGCATAAATCTAGCATTTATGACATCTCTTCGCGAATTTAAAGCAATCTGATTCCATCGTCAGCCAGTAATATCCTGCTCTCAGGATCTTTCTTGTCATAGCATGCCCGCCGGTGTGCGTACCAAATGTGCCTTCATGGACTTCTTCCATGAGCATACCCGCCTTTTTCTCATCTACACATCTGAGTAGCACGAGATCGTGGTTTCTCTTATACAAAACTCCATCAGGATTAAGATAAAAATTTCCAAATAGCCTCCTCAGAGTCTTCTTATCCTGGGTTGACACTCCCGCAGGACATTCCTTAGTCATAAGGAAGGTCTGGATATCATGGAACCATGGCTTGCCGTCAGAGGCTTCCTCGATCACAAAGACGAATGCAGGTCTATCAAGACGAGAAAGGACAATCCTTGGAGCTTCATTCCAAAAATTGACTTTATACATTGAAGCCAACGTGGCTAAGGCATCAGCCATCTGGTTTTCAGCTCTGGGTACATGATGGAGTTCCACTCAATCAAAGAACGGAAGCAACCTTCTGGCATAGTTCATGTACGGCACCAAATTCGATTGACGAGTCTCCCGCTCCCCTTTAATCTGGTTGATCACAAGCGCCGAGTCACCATATACATCTAGGTTCTTGATTCTCAAATCAATTGCATCTTCTAGACCCATGATGCATGCTTCGTACTCTGCCTCATTATTGGTGACCAGAAACGTCAGTCTAGCAATGAACGGGATGTGGGATCCATGGGGAGTTGTGATGATCGCCCCAATGCCACTTCCGTAAGCATTAACCGCCCCGTCAAATATCAATTTCCATTGGGATTTCCTGTCTGGCCCCTCGTCGGGCAATGGTTCATTGCAATCTTTTGCTTTGAGAAACATGATATCCTCATCAGGGAATTCAAATTTCATCGGCTGATAATCCTCGATCGGCTGTTCGGCAAGGTATTCAGACAATACGCTGCCCTTGATGGCCTTCTGGGAAACATACTGAATGTCATATTCTGTCAACTCCATTTGCCATCTGGAAATCCTGCCCGAAAGCGCTTGCTTCTCGAAGACGTACTTGATCGGATGCATCTTCGAAATTAGCATGGTCGTGTGATTGAGCATGTACTGTCGTAAACGTTTGGCAGCCCAGGCTAGTGCGCAACACGTCTTCTCCAGCATCGAGTAACGAGATTCACAATCTGTGAACTTTTTACTCAAATAGTAAATGGCATGCTCTTTTCTGCCCGTCTCGTCGTGCTGGCCGAGAACACACCCCATACTATTCTCAAGAACTGTCAAGTACATGATTAAGGGTCTTCCGGCTACCAGGGGTATCAAGATCGGAGGTTCCTGTAGATACTGTTTTATCTTATCAAATGCCTTCTGGCAATCCTCGTTCCAGATAATCGCCTGATCTTTCTTTAGCAGTTTGAACATCGATTCACACATGGCTGTGAGCTGAGAAATAAACCTTGCAATGTAGTTTATTCTGCCCAAGAAACCACGAACTTCTTTTTCGGTTTTTGGCGCTGGCATTTCTTGTATTGCTTTTATCTTCGCAGGATCAACCTTGATGCCTCTTTCACTCACGATAAACCCCAGTAGTTTTCCGGACCGTACTCCGAAAGTACACTTGTTAGGATTCAGCCTCAACCTGAATTTCCTAAGCCTCTCAAAAAGCTTCAGCAAATTGACCAGATGTCCCTCCTCCGTTTGGGACTTCGCAATCATGTCATCAACATAGACTTCAATCTCATGATGAATCATATCATTAAACAAAGTGACCATAGCTCATTGGTAGGTGGCCCCTGCGTTCTTCAGACCGAAAGGCATTACCTTGTAGCAAAACGTTCCCCAAGGCGTAATAAACGTAGTTTTCTCCATGTCCTCCGGCGCCATCTTGATCTGATTGTAGCCGGAGAAGCCATCCATGAACGAAAATACGGAGAACTGAGCTGTATTGTCGACCAACACATCAATATGAGGGAGCGAGAAATCATCTTTAGGGCTTGCCCTATTCAAATCCCGATAATCGACGCACATTCGTACCTTACCGTCCTTCTTCGGTACAGGCACTATGTTGGCGACCCACGGAGGGTAAGTAGTGACCGCTAAGAAGCCAACATCAAGATGCTTCTGCACTTCTTCCTTGATCTTAACGGCCATATCTGGTCGTGTCCTCCTAAGCTTCTGCTTAACGGGAGGACAATCTTCTCGCAGCGGCAAGTGATGGACCACGATGTCAGTGTCAAGTCCGGGCATATCTTCGTATGACCAAGCAAAAATGTCACTATACTCTCTCAGCATCTCGACCAATCTCTGCTTGACATCACTCTGCAATCCAGCCCCTACCCTGATGTTCCTGACTAGTTCTTCAGAACCCAGATTCACAATCTCAATCTCTTCCTCGTGAGGCAGAATAACTTTCTCTTCTTATTTCAACAAGCGGGCCAACTCTTCGGGAAGGTCTTCATCTTCGTCAATCTCTTCTTCGGCTTGATAGATCGGGCAATCAAAGTCGAAGTGAGTCGTAAAAGGTCCAGAGTCGATGTCATCTGCTATATGGATCCTACATTAACAAGGGTTAAGCTTAAAACAAGGATATGCAGGTTAGCACAAACCCCATTGCCATTTTGTTGTTTTTTGAAACAAATATAAAACAGGATAACAGAGATCACAACATTTGAATGCGAAAAAACGCCTTTTGATTTATTGGTAAGATGCATGTACATAATAAAACAAGGCCCTGACAATAAAACCACTATGCCCCGGGTAGGACATAGGGTTGTACAACAATTGGAGAAAGTAAATCATTACTCTTTGCCTGTCATTTGGATGGTATCCCTGATGGACCAGTTGGTGAGGCTCTGGCCTGGTTTGCTTGGCTGGATCCAAGAGTCTAGGTCACAATCGTTGTCCTCGCCGTCTTCAGACACTGCGTTGACACTTTCAAATATCACCCCGCCGCTTGTAAACTGGATCGGCCCTTTACCTCGCCGCACTGTGAGAAGAGGAGGCTTCAGCCGCAGGAGAGTATCCTAACCCAAACCTGTCCTGTTTGTTAGGTATTTCTAGAACCTACCCCCAGCATGGGGTAGATCCGGCTTGAACAACGGCCCAGGCTTCCTTGAAGGAAGAGAGAGTCATCTCTGGTTTCTCGGTCATTACTGGAGCCACGTCCTTGACCTTAATGGCTTCGAACGCCTGACATAGGGTTTCGTGGATTTCCCCATCCATCTCAACATACTTGAAGGATGACAAATGGCTCACCGTTATGTCTTCCTCGCCACATACGGTCACGATGCTGCCTCCGATAGCATACTTGAGTTTCTGGTGCAACGTGGAGGTCACGGCGCCAGGAGAATGGATCCATGGCCGGCCTAAGAGACAGCTGTAGGTAGGCATGATGTCCATAATGTAGAAGACCGCGTTGAAAGTTTCCGGCCCAACTTGGATTGGTAGCGTTACCTCTCCAAAGACATGACGCTTGGTTCCATCGAAAGCCTTCACAACCAGATCACTGGGTGTGCAAATCAATCCTCGAGTATCTAACTTCATCAATGCTTTCTTCGGAAGAACATTGAGCGATGACCCTGTGTCCACCAACACATGAGACATAATCGTTCCCCTACACTCTATCGAGATATGCAGGGCACTATTGTGGTTCCTTCCCTTCGGCGTCAGCTCCAGGTTAGTGAACCCTAGCCCGTTTCCAGCATTTACGTGAGCTACGACCCCTTCCAACTGGTTGACCGAGATTTCTTGCGGTACATATGTGGCATTCAAAACCTTTAACAGCATGTTGCGATGTGACTCCGAACACAGCAACAAATTCAGGATGGAAATTTTCGAGGGTGTTTGATTGAGGTGATCCACGATCTTGTAATCACTCTTCTTGATCAGCCTCATGAACTCTTCAGCGTCCTTAACAAGTAAGTCCTTCTCTACCCCACGAGGGGTTTCCTCAACGACTTTACTCTTT
Source organism: Lathyrus sativus (assembly GCA_963859935.3). Taxonomy (NCBI): domain Eukaryota; kingdom Viridiplantae; phylum Streptophyta; class Magnoliopsida; order Fabales; family Fabaceae; genus Lathyrus; species Lathyrus sativus. Next base: position 357,840,308 of record OZ012737.1, read on the forward strand.
CCCTTATCGGTTTCTTCAGCTTTATCTGCTTTGTCCGCCACAACCTCAGGTGGAGCAAATACTCTTCCGTTGCGCGTGACTCCGCCAATTCCCACTAGGTTATCCACCGACTGCCCAGATGGTTCCAATTCTAACTTCTGTCTGTTGCAGTAGACGTCTGCCCCATAGTGCCATGGGACAGCGTTGGTGCTTCCAAACGGTATTGGCCCAGCCTTCGTGATGGTAATTGTGGGCGGCCTGAGCGCAGAAATGGTTATCGTCTGGCGAGGGATGGTTATGGTGGAAACCTCATCATCTTGCTTCAGCATTACCTCTCCAGATCCGCATTCGGCCCTTCGGCTAAACTGCAAGATTCCCTCGGTCATCAGACTCTGAATCCCTTCTATCAACTGTTCACATCCATCAGGACGAGTCGCACAACCCATACATAGTTCTCCACAGCCCGGAAAGAAGCCTCTCTTCATCAGCTTGGCTTTAACGAAGCTAAGTGGTGTCTTCAGATCCTTGACGTTAGTCAGCAAATCTAAGTTCTCGTCTTCAATAATGGCATTCACCCCACTTCCCCTATGATTCGACATAGGGTTCTTTGTGACATTCAGCACATTATCTAAGAAATTGATGATCTTAGCATCCACCATATCTTGCACCTTGTGCTTGAAGGCTTTGCAGTTTTCTATCGTGTGGCCAGGTGCCCCTGAGTGAAACTCACATGTCGCGTTCGAGTCGTAACCTGGCGGTGGTGCCCCTGTCAAGGGAGCCAGGGTTCTCTTCTGGACTAACTGCAACTAAAGCAGAGTTTGTAATAGCTGAGCATAAGACATGGGCAGTGTCTCAAGGTGACGACTTGACAGAGGTGCCCTGTTCTGATACTTTCTGTACCCTTGCTGGTTTGGCTGCTGCTGCTGCGGTTGCTGCTGTGGCTGGGGTTGTTGGGCAATAGGGATGGTTATGCTAGCCACCTGCTGGTGTTGGCCTTTACCTTTCCTGCGAGCGTTGGACACGGCGCTCGTTTCCCCTTCACGCCTTTTTCCACCATATGGTTTCTTTCCTCCTCCAGCTGAGGATAGATCAACACCTTGAATTTTCCCCAGTTTGATCCCATTTTCAACGTGCTCGCCAGTGATGATGAGATCAGAGAAACTTCCAGACATACCACTGACCAATTTCTCGTAATAAACCCCTGGGAGAGTGGCAACAAACATCTCAACGAGCTCCCGTTCAACCATCGGCGGCTGAACCCTGGCTGCCAATTCACGCCACCGCTGGGCATATTCTTTGAACCCTTTGTTGTTCCTCTGCGATAAGTTCTGCAGTTGAACCCAGTTCAGATCAAGTCACTGTTATATTGGTAATGGTGCACGAATGCCTCAGCAAGTTCCTTCCACGTGCGCACACTGGTAGGTTCCAAACTCATGTACCATTCCAAGGATGGCCCGGACAAGCTGTCCTGAAAGAAGTGCATCAGCAGCTTCTCGTCTTCAGAGTGGGCGGACATCTTTCGGTAGTATGACCTTAAGTGGACACGAGGGCAAGTGGTGCCCTTGTATTTCTCAAAGTCGGGCACCTTGAATTTGGGAGGCACCTTGAAATCAGCAATCAGTCCCAATTTACTCATGTCAACACCCATAATGTTCTGGTTCTCGAAATTCCTCATCTTGTCCTCGAGTGCCTTAAACCTCAGACGTGCTTCAGCAGTCAGCTCTCCTTCAGCACCCTTCTATGAGAACAAATCTTCTTGACGGTCTTCTAACCATGGCTGAGGCCCATACAGATTTCCAACACCTGTGTTGCCGTTGCCCAGTCCAACATTGACATTAGCTTCAAAATTTACCGACGCCAGTCGTATTTCCATTGAGCCCCATGTTAGCGATCACATTCCCGTCACCACTGCCATTCCCCCCGGTCACGGGGATGCCATTCTGAGGAGTTTCAACAGGAGGACGGGTTGGAACATTCCCACCATGGACTACACCGTTGCTATCTACCCTTGAGATCAGAGGCTGGAACAAGGTTTTGAGCTGGTATTGGCCGATGGCAACCACTTGCATGAGCTCCATGAAGCGGTCCATCCTCTCTCGGAGTTCCTGAACGATAGTCTGCACTTGCTCCATTGCTCTAGCCTGATTTGCTATGGTCGGATAGCGATGGATTGGCCTTCGATCAATCCTGGAACAACCTGTATACACAAAGGGTTAGAAGAAAAAACGACAAGATGCTCGTTATGCAAATGCTTCATGCAAATGCAAACGTGTGTCTGTGTGTTAGGGAGATCCCCCCCGATCCTAGTGCCTGAGTGCCAGTGCTGATAACAAGAAGTCCGAGTCTAGTCATGGAAATAACATCTCATATATATAAAGAAAGCCCATCAAGGCAATACACAATGTCACTGAGTACAAGCAAAATCAATAGCATGATCTCGACCAACAAGCCTGGTGATGGTCAGCATACAACAATGATCAAAACAAAAGGACTACAAATATAGGCAAGCACGGCCACGGACGCGGAACTCTTCTAACAGATCCCTCGTTTCTGGATGATCAGGCTGAGTGAGTAACCCTTCGACGAGTAACTCCCTCTGCCTAATAGTGTATTGAAGACCTTCAACTGAGTCTTCCCATGCTTCTTCGCCAAAACAATCTTCTAACTTCCGCTTCTTGGATTCAAACGTCAGTTTGCGCTCCTTCAGGTTAGCAAGAGCCTTGTTCAGCAGGCCTTCAGCGGCATATCTGCGAGCGGTTTCTTCATCAAACCTCTTCTCACTAGCCTTCACCTGGGCTTTCAGTTTGGAGATCTGCTGCTTCAGTTTATCCTCCCGTTCTTTGCCGTTGGCTAGAGTGGCCTTCCAGTGCTGATTGAACTTGGATATTCTCCAGTACGCTTCATTCAAGTGCTGCTTCTTAGTGGCCAATACGTCGTTGACAGATTTGAAGTCCCGACCCAAGCGCTCACGCTCAGCCAACTGCTTAGTCAAATCCGTACCTAACTTGTTTACCAGCTCTGTTTTCCTCTTGAAGGAATGGACGACCTCGCTTCTCTCGCTTCTGAGCTGAGCTAGCTCTTTCTCCAGTTCTTCATTTGCCTTCTTCAGCTCATCTCGCTCAGCTAACACCTGATTGTACTGCTGAATAGGCACGGTGGTCGGCTCTTCGATCACTGGAGGGCTTTCTAGCTTGGCAGGAGGAAACGGCATCCCTATGATATCTGCTTTGGCTCTGATCCAGGTCACATATGGAGCGTAGGCTTGGCTATTACTCTTTCCCAGCAACGGTTTTCCCCGCTTACTGATACCATTCCAAGCGTGCTGAAGCTTAGATAACATATCCCCCTCTAGAAGCCCAGTGAGGTACAGAGATTCCTGCACCTCTTCATCCTTCGGCGGAGCTCTCAAAGCATAAGCAAACTGTCGGACCAGCAGGGATGGATTATAGTTAATACAACCCTTCCTTCCTATCAAAGGCACATTCAGAAACCCGCTGCAGCTAAAGATAATCTCAGTACCCAACCTATCTCTGTCAAACCAGGCAACATCCTCCGCTGATAGACTCATCAAACGCTCAGACCACTCAACTGTGGCTGCAGACGAAGCAAAGGGACCCTTCTTGGGTAGGTGACTATCAAGCCATCTATAGAATAGGGGCACACAGCACGAGACATTCTTGCCCCTTCTGTTCTCGTTTTTGTAGTGGACGGAATGGTAGACGTCTCCGATCAAGGTAGGGACTGGATTCTCTGCTGCAAAGATGTGAAAGGCGTCGAAGTCTACAAAGTCAGGCATCTTAGGGAACAGAATGATGTCGTATATGCAAAGAGCAAGAATAGCGTTGAACACGATCCAACAACCATCTTTGGCACACTGCTGGGCCTTTCCCACTAAGAACTGCAAGGAGAAACCGGGAACCCTGTTCAAACTAGACAAGACCAACTCGGAGGCATCTAGATGAAGTGAAAGAGCTAGACTAGCCAGATTAGGCTCAGCATCCATATGAACAAAGGGCATCTGACTCTTGATAGGCACACCTAACAAATCAGCATACTCCTCTAGTGTAGGCGCGAGAATAAAGTCCGGGAAAGTAAAGCATCTCAAACGAGGATCGTAGAACTGCAGCGAAGCGTGCAACCCATTCAACTCAAACACAGAAGGTTTGCGAACCAAGCTGAGCAGTTTCCCATAAGAATTTCTGAATTCACCTCTCACAGAATCATCTGCCAAAGCAATCAAACTAGACAGCTGAACAACATTAGGAGTGGGGAGCTTGTAAGCCACAGTCTTCCTCATAGAACCCATAACAGCACAAGAGAAGGCAAGAAAACCTGAACCGGGGGAAACGGTACCTGCAACACAGACACACGTTAATGATATGCAAATGAGTATGCAAAATAATGCAAAATGCAATCATGCAGCAGGAGATCAAGACGACTGTGCTGTTGAAGAGATGAAGGTTCTGTATCAACAAAACCACAATACTGCCCTGTCAAGAACAACCCTATCTCTGATGAGAAGAAAACCCTGATATCAGACCATCAATCTGCTCTGTCAAGAACAAACACATATCTGATAATAAGAACCCCTGATATCAGACCAAAAATCTGCTTTGTCAAGAACAAATACACATCTGATAATAAGAACCCCTGATACCAACCAAAACTGATTCACTATCAAGAAAACCGGGTAGTCTAAAGGTTATGGTTTCCTGCAACAAACCCGACCCTGCTCACAGGTACGGACCTAAACTGACACAAGTTCGGCATCTTGTACGGTCATCAGCGTCACAAACATTCAAGAGAGATGATACGATACCCAGAAGGTGTGGCATCACCGTCTCCTGAAGCGGCCTCACTCAGCTGAATCCCAAATGATCGGTCCCCAGAGTCGACAATCCTTCAAATCAACAACCCCTCAGGCCCAAAGGGCCGGAAAAGAAGTCAACCGGGAGAACCTCGTCTGAGCGTGGATTTCATGAGACACTAGTGCCTGCAAAGCAAGCACGCGCCCACTAATTTCCACAACTAATGCTAGGTACACTCAAGGCTGGGTCTGGCTTCTCACTCATCAGAATGCCCCTCCCACAACAGCACGGATAATCATATCATACTGAAAATAAAGTGCGGGGACTAAAATGTGATAAATAAACACAACCCAACAAGTAATCATACAAGCGCTAGGATTGACTCTCGCAGGGGATGTTGGATCCCCAAACTGACTTGCATAAGGGACGTTGGATCCCAGGAAACTATCAAGTTCCCCAGCAGAGTCGCCAGCTGTCGCTACCGCGAAAATAAGGTGCCGGCAAAACAGAAGAGTCGCCACCTTTCGTTATTAATCCCTCGGGACGGGATAGGAAACGATCGGGAAAACCTGACGAAAAGGTATAAGACAAGGTCATCGCAACCGTTGTCCGGGTTCGGGAGTCGGTTACGCAAGGGGAAGGTATTAGCACCCCTCACGTCCATCGTACTCGATGGGATCCATGCTTGTTGTGTTTATCTGACGGGTTGGTTTTACTATCTACCTATCAAGGCTGGTCTAAAAAGAAAAGAAAATGACTCGGCAAAGCATCGCACTTTATGCCTACGTATTCCCATCAGAGAATGAGAAATCAGAGTCAACGTAGTTCGACTAACTACGGGTTACGGGGAAGGTGGCTCGCCAATACGTCAGTATTGTGCCTACATACTCTCAACAGGTATGAGAGATCAGAGCTTACGTAGTTCGGGATAATACGGATTACGGGAATTCAGATTCATCTGTTTTTTCGAGTAGGGTTAACAAACAGTTCCAGCAGTTTGGCGTACGCAGCTCGACCCTTGGAGACTTAGGCGTTACCGTTTGCGGTAGAACTGGGAGTTAACGACACTCTTTTCTTCAAAAAAGCTTCCTTTGAATTACGGGCCCACGGGGCAAAAAGGTTTGAAGTTTGTTTTCTATTTTTTATGGAAGAGCTGTCTTTCATGGATGTTTGCAACCAATATCGCACTAGAGACTATGACCTGGGAGTGAATGCGTCGCATGTCACCCAAAGGGTGCCATACTGAACATCCAGATTGTTGAAAAGAAACTCTCCAACAATCCTTTCTCAGATAGCTTAAGGCTCGTAACGTACGACGTCAGTTAACCTTTATTACTGTATTTTAATTTGTTTTGAGATGAGAAGAGAGAACGAGCTGGTTCAACTAAGGGGAGACTATCAAGTCCTACTGTTGTCATGCCAAGAATTCATCCTATGGTTGAGGTTTGAAACAAGGAACTCCTAGAAGTTATCATGCATAGGTTTCAACCTAAAGTTCTAATCATTACTTCCTTATCAAAGGAAGTGAGATTCCTAGGGGATTATATCAATGATAAACAGAAACAGATAAAGCATCAGCTTAAATAGTAAATAGTAAACGACTATAAAATGCATGCAATGCAAGTGAGGGAGGAAATGTGTGTGGGGCATCAGCCTCCACAAGCTCGTCTCGACCTCAAGCCAGATATGAATAACTGCAATCATATAGAAGAAATAAAATGCTATCAAGAAAAATAGAATAACTGCAATCATACAGAAGAAATGAAATAAAGTGCCATCAAGCGAATCACAAACCACATAGGCAAGGGAGCAGGGCTCTACCGAATACCTGCAAGCAAAGTCATACAGTAAAAATACAAGCAGAGGGAGCAACTCAACCTCTAGTGCAATCATGATCCTAGATTAAATCAATCTAAATATGAACTTATTCTAATGCATCAAGCAAATCAAACAAGTCATATCAATACAGTTGCACAACCAGCAAACAGACAGGAAAGAAAACAGATCAACAGCTTCTACAGCTTCACAGCAAAGCAATCCTCTGACAGCAACTCAGTCCTCAGTCTGTAACTGTTCTTCAAGGCTTTCATCTTCAATAGCAAGTTTCAACTTGCTTCTTCAAGCTTTCAATGCATCAAACACAAGTATCAACTTGTTCTCCAACTTCAAGCTTCAGCTCTTCATCTGATTTCAACAGGATCTCCTTCACAAGTGTCAACTTGCTCTTCTTGGTCTTCAAGCTTCAGCTCCAATGGCAGTCTTCAAATACAGAGAAGTATCAACTTCTAGCATCTTCAATATTCTAGCAAGGAACTCCATCCTCTAGCAAGGGAGAAAGATTCATCTAACAAGAGCAAGGTTTGGATAGTGGAAAGCAAAGTGAAGACCAAAGGTCACCACTAAACACTCCACCATCAAAGAAAGGAACCCTCAAAGGTTCTACCAACTTGTGAAGAGCCACACATCCTACCAAAGGAGGGATGAGGCCTTCACAAGGGGACCTTACATCATAGGGAAGAATGGAAGTGATCAACACCTTCCATGTTTATGAAAGAAGAGAATATATCTAGAAGCTCTACTTACAAACCCTAATCTTAACACCTAAACAAAACTACACCAAAAGAAGGGAAATCTTCACATCCAAGCTTCTTCAAGCATTCCTCAGCAGCCCACACAAGTCTTCATCATTATCCAAGAGCAAGAGAGGCAAAATCCTAATCTAAGGGAACTAAAGAAGTTATTCTAGTTGAATTAGCAAGTTAGGATCACCTAAAACCTAGTACTAAAGTTAATCCTGACTAAAATACTAAAACCAATTGTAAATTCCTACAAAAATATCTATGGGAACATAATTCAATCATGAATCTACCATACAAAATCCAGGGGTTGAATCATCCACAAAGTCCAAGAAATAAAGCCTAAATCACAAGGTACTAAGCTTAAACCCTAAAACTAGAGCACCTCAAGTTTCAACCTAAAATCACTACCTAATTTCATCAAAAAAATGTGAAAAAATTACTAGAGGAGCATGCATATCTAAACTAGCAACACACAAAAACTAAGCTCAAGAATCATCATCAAATGATCACACAAAATTCGGCAAACCAAGGTATCAACCATAATGGATTTAATGTCAATTAAAATACAAAAAATGCACATAAAATCACAAATTCATGATTTCCTAATATTTCAATTTAATAAAATTTTAGATCCATTCATGAATCAAGGAAAAAAAAACCTGGAATTAATTGAGTTAATTTCCTATTTTTTATGAATTATTTACAAAACTATAGGAAATGATAAAAATAAAATAAATAAGAAGAAAATAATAAAAGGTGCGTATCAAATAGCAATTAATTCAAGTTCAATTCAGGAATTGGGCCAGGAGGGGGTGTGGATAACAGTCTGTCCAAAGCCCAAGCGCTTCAACTCATTTGCCTTCTCTTCAGAAATTCACACAAGAAAGAAAAAATAGTACAAGCCAGGATTCGAACCAACGACCTCTGGGTTCACACAGCGAAGAATCAAAGTCCATAAACAAAACGGTGAGTTTAAGGGGGAGGGTACGTGGCTCATCATGAACGCTTGGATCCATGGACTGAGTCAAGTTTTCCTTGTGAATGGAGGGACACGATTACGTCTTCTTCATTTTAAACCTGCAAGTCTGCGCGCGCAGGGCCCATTGCTGGTGGCTTTTCCGACCACCCCTGGCGCAACCCTAAGTCTCTCTACACTTAACCATTTGCCATGATGTCTGAATGAATCTTGCTCAAAATTTCACAAGCAATTCAACCATGCCATTAATTCATCCTCAAAACGCATGAATCTTGAAATAACAATCTCAACCGAAAATGACCTTCCACCTAAATTGTCTCTAAAGTTGCAATTGATCATCCTAAATCCATCTATGTCAATAGGGAACCTAACCACATGCTTCTAGTTCACTGAAAACACATAATTAGAGGGAAATTTCAAGAAGTTAAAACCTGTGTTTGAGCATGTAACAGATGCACTTCTTGCTCGATTCAACCTTCAAGATGATGCAGATTCACTCTAAATCACCTTCTGAAGCTAATGCAACCTTCACTTTTCCTTGATTTTGCCTTGAACTCAGAAACCGATTCCAACTTGCAGTTGTGAAACTTCAACCTCACTCTCTGCTTCAGGGCTCAATCTTCTCCAAAAAAATGGCTGAACACACTCTAATGTTTATATAGAACTCATTGGAAATGTCTAGAACTTTCTGCAACCTTCCAAATGAGATTTTCAATTTCACTTTCTCCTTCAAAATACCATGTTGCAACAGTCATGTATTTGCTCTCTTTGGGCATGAAAATGCTTGCAATCATCATCTCATGAGATATTGGATCAGTTGGTTATGTTAATTTCCTTGTTTACAAGCCAATGGTGTGAGTTTGATATGTTGCTTCATCATGAAGAAACAACATGAAATGGTATGAAAATGGCCTCAAACCAAAATTCAAATATTGCCAAAGTTTCTAAATCTATTTTTTCATTCAAAATGACCTATTATTTTTCCTTGTTTGGACACAAAATGAATTATTTCAATTTTTGGTCATTAAATGCCTTTAATTCTTCTCTTTTCAAAATTCCTCAAACCACATCCTTCCTTGAGCCATTTCAATGCCTCCTTAATACATGGTCAAGGTTAAAACCCCATTTTGAACAACTTTATAGTTGAAAAACATTTCATTTGAGGCCTCTAAGTTGGTGAAAATGACCTATGATCACAAATGACCTATAATCACAAATACCCAAAATACGCTTGACTTGTCAAAGCCATAACTTGAGTTCTACAAATCCTATCAAGGACTTCTAGTACTCTATGGAAAGCTAAGAGGATAAGGAACAACATTCATGTTGACCAAAAGTTTATAGGAATCATCCTTCTTAGGCACAAGTTTCATGCAAGTTGGGGTAACTTTCAAGCTCCAAATTCACATACCTCAGATGACTTGTATATTGCCAAAGCCATAACTTGAGTTCTACAAATCCTATCAAGGACTTCTAGAACTAAAATTAAAGCTAAGACCATGCTCTACAACAATTATGTTGGTGGAAAGATGAGATGACAATCACATCTTGAGCTAAATTGCCTTGAAGATAGGGGTCAAACTAGGGGATTTTACACTGTCAAGTCTTAGAAACCCTAGCTTGAAACATATCAAACTCTTCAATCATGATGAGTTAACCTTGGAATAATCCTTATAACATCTTAATGTATCAATCCATGATCACATGGCTCTTGAATTAGGCCTCAACCTCCTTCAAATCCTCAGTTGACTTAGGGTTGACCCAGTCAAACCCTAGTTGCACCACTCATGGCTGAGCCTTCTTAATCTTGCACAATAACCTGTCTAGGCCTCAAAGTGATCTTAAACACTTCTCATGAGCTCTCTCAAGACCTCAGAATCATCTGATGGCTTCCCACAACTCTCAAGTTAGGAGACCTACACACTTGGCTTCAATCACTCTCTCTGAGGATCTTTTAACTTCTCTGACAAGGATATCAACCCTTGAGCACCTGAATAACCTTCTTAGCTAGCTTCATAGTCTTGTATAGCTCTTAATTGGTAATCATACCTCTTGATCTCCTGCACACATGTCAATGAAATGCAAATTATAATGCTAATGTGAATGAAATGAAACACAAGCTAGGTGAAGAAATGTTGGGCAAATTTTGGGGTGCAACACAAGGCATTTTTTATGACAATGAGTTTTTGATGCAACAAAAGTCATGTACATACCATAAATATGCAAAAGAAAATGCTCATGCCTTAAAGTTACACCAAATCAACATTAAACAACATATGGCGCTATTGAAGCTTATGAAATGTGAAGAAACACACTCAAACAGGCAGCTGGCAAATTTACAGCAGTTGAGGCAATGTGACAATATATACAACCCTAAAACAAGTAGGATGATGATTCTATGCACATGAATATAGCAAAAAACAGTTGGAGCAGAAAAAGATAAGTTTGTAGTATGACTGAGGCTTTAAAAAAATGTAATTAGAAGTGAGAAACAGTTTTTTTCAAGTAGGGCAATTTGGCGAGTATAACATACATTCATTGATCATGCTAACAAGTGAATCTACAACCTAAAATCAAACAGAAAATCCTCCAAAACCAAAACTGGTAGGTCTAGCCAATCTTGACAGCAAAATCTCCTAACTGTCCTCAATCAACTCAAAGCTTAAGTTCTCAAAATTTTAACAAGTTCCAAATGGTATGAGCATGACCAACACATATCAAAACACATTTGAGACACTTTGAGATAAAACATAGTAAGCACAACCTTCCAACACCAAGACTCATGATAATGGTAAAAACAAGTGCCACAATAGATTCAAACATGATCTAGGGCAGGGGGATGTTATGAACAACTTACTAATCATCCAAACATCACTAATGAACTAAGTTGATAGTTCTAGGGCAATCACCTTATATTTCAATATTGGATACAAAAAACTACCATATAGATCAACACTTCAAAAACAAGTTAGGCATGACATCTAGGTACAATCTTGGTACATCATCAACGTATCATTCATGGATAAAATACTTTAACAAAAGCACCTACCATAGATACAAAACCTAAATTCTTGACAAAGAGCTAGCATGGGACAGCAATGGTATTTTTTTACAACAAGCATCTCAAAAATGATAAACATGGCAATGTATGATCAATAAAGAGTTTAGACATCACATACCTCTTGTAGACAAGTCTTGAGTAAGCTAGAAGCAGAGAAAACCAGAGACCTTCTTCTTTAGCACAAACTTAAAGCTTGCTTCCTCTTGAAGCAATATGCAATTTTTAGGATAGTTTGAATAATGAGCCTCCCAACTAACTTTTTGTGTTTTGGACAGTTGAAACACAATATATATGAGGTGTGTGAATGGTTTAAACAGGTGGAAAAGGTCTATGTAGTGATTTGTCTCTTAAAATGCATAAAAGTCAAAATATGGGGTGTGAGAGTTGACTTTTAGATTGGTGGCTTTTCTGAGAAATGTAACAATGGGAACAACTTCAAATGGCCATTTTAAAGTTGTATGAATGGTCTTTGAAGTGTTTTTGGGTTTAGACAAAGGATTGATATGAAAAATGGAAAGTGGCTAATTTAGTGTTTTTGTGACTTTTCTTCACTTACAAGCAAGAAGGGAAAGAAGGAGAACTATATGTTTATGATGCTTGGGATAGTTCTGGTGTGAAAAATAGAGTGTGGAGAAACCACTATTTATAGGCCATGAGGAGCTTGGGGCAGATTTGGTTTTTCACCACTTTTGGAGGGAGATTTGAGATTTTCAAGTGAAACTTGCCAAATATTTGTAGCAGCTCCAACACATCAGCTCCACGGACTAATGCTGAGCCAATATCAGCTGAGATGGGAAGGATGGGATGGCTATGGAGATAGGGGACTGCAACTGCCCAACTTTGCTTGAAAAAGTTTCTCTTTCATGGTTTTAATGATTATTTTAATATCCACTTGTTACCAACTTGCCATGCTCATCAAACTAACTCCTTTTCTGGTTTTCTCCTCATACACACCTCACATTATCAGTTTGAATTACAATCCAAGGGTTGAGGATAGTCCAAGTTGTGAAAAACTGATTTTGAGAAGCTTGGCCAAGGTAATTTTAAGTGTGACAGGCCCAACTTCCATGTACCATAACTCTTAGCTCAAAAATACTCTTGAGGAGTTCTCGTACTTTTTAGAAAGCCCTCATGTAGCTCTACAACTTTCATGATTTGGGAATTTCCAAATTCTTGATGGAACTAGGTTGAAAAACCCTTCAAAGTTCTGAAAAAGTGGTTTGTATGGCCAGAATTTGTGAAATTTCACTAAGTCCTTTACCCTTGAAAAATGATTTTTGATATAACTCCAATTCCATGCATTTTTTGAATATGGACCACTTTGAGACTTTTGTAGGATTTGTCAAGACCTTTCAAACAAGCTTAGAACCACTTCAATTGGATGTGTGGTTGAGGAGTTATGATTTTTGCAATTACTTCCTAACCCTTGATCCAATGGTCATGAAATTTTATGGGGAGGTGTAATATGATATAAGGAACATTTTTCATTCACACCTTGAAGTCAAATTCCTTATTGTTGGAGAGTTGACTTTTCGGTCAACTTTTCGATCGATCAGTGTCTACCGAGTCGCCCGTTGGTGATCCGGACATCCTGAGGACTTGAAACTCTTTGGATGGACTTTACTAAGCCACAGGAGCTTAATGGACCTTGATCCCACCCTTGGAATACTCTTTGAATCAAAAGTCAAACTACAGTTGACTCTTTCTAATCGAAAACCCTAATCGGGTGCCTCAAATTGCACTGTTCTCAATCCCCGGGTGACCACCTCAAATTGAATTCATACTTGACCCAATGTGGTATTCTTGATCTTGTTTGAAGTTGAATCAATCCAAAACATTGATTGATCAAACCATCGAAGCCTCGATTTTGACGGTACGGATCCCTAATTCATCTGCAACTTAACAAAAGACAAACTGAAAATGTGTTAAGGTTAGTTAATCAAGCAAATATGATCCTACAATTATGATGAGGATCTAAGGGGTCAAAATTTGGGGTGCAACAGATGCCCCTATTTAAATATCTTCACTAGATGGCAATGAGAAATGACAATCCTCATTGAATCGTAGTGAAAGGTATTTAACTATAGCAAACCAGAAATTTTGTCCCTTAGATCCGATGGTATGCAAAAGGACAAATGCTGAAATGCAAATGAGTTTGAATGATGCTTTATAATGCTTGAATGCAAGACAAATGCAGACACACGAGCAAATATAAAAGAACGGTGATACGACGAGTAACCACTCACGAAGGACCCAACACACTGGGGAAAGATTTAAAGCGAAGTAAGCAAGATAGTTCAAACATGACTAAAGATGTTGTTCAAAGGAATCTTTCACACAGGGGACACAAACTCCAATAAGGAAGACACATCTTCACTGGGGAAAGGAGACACAAACCTCACTGGGGATAAACAGATGAGGGAGCCCACTGGGAAAGAAGGCAAATCTTCATTGGGGAAACGAAAGAAAAGAAGCGTAAACCACATTGGGGAAGGAACCCACTAGGGAGAACTTTGCTGGGGAACAAATCCACTGGGGAAGCAAAGCTTCACCGAGGAAAAGACGGAACGAAGACATGAACCTCACTGGGGATAACCAGATGAGAAATTTCCTATGACGAAGAGTTCAAACGGGATCTTCAGGAAAAGGTTAGAAACAAGACCGGGCACGCCGGGGAAGCTAGTATCCACTAGTTCTCTGAGACTCGACTGGAAAAGCAAAAACTTCAGTGGGGAAACCGGTGACGACCAGAACAACAAAAAGTTTCAACTATTGTTAGTTTTCACAAGACTTACTGGGGAGGATGGTGATGACCAATCCATCCAGCGATTTCCAAGAAGTGCTAAATACCATTAGACTTCCTGGGGATATGGTGACGACCAAATGAAACAAACAGTTTCCCGAAAGTGCGAGATACCGCTAGACTTCCTGGGGAGGATGGCGACGACCAAACCAAAGTTCCAATTACAATTGGGAATTCCAAACAATATTGATAAAACACAGGACTTCGGCTGGGAAAATTGGTAACAGCCGACTAATAACGATTAATTTTCAAGCAATGCCAGTAACCACTGGATTTAGAAAGAACTAGATTTTCAAAGAGTTTGGTGACGACCAGGTCTGCAAACAAGAAGCATAAATATATCCCTCAATACTTTAGGAACAAAACCTAATATCCTCAAAGCGTTAGGATACAGCAGAGACACAAGCCTCAACACGTTAGGATTGTACCCAGGTTCTCAAAACATTAGGAATGAAGGCTGAACATCCTCAATACATTAGGATATAGAAGAGACACCACCCTCAACACATTAGGATTGGACGAAGACCCTTAAAACTTTAGGATCAAAAACTAATACCCTCAAAACCTTAGGATATAGTACACTTCATGCAAATGCAACCACTTTAGTCTCTGGGAATTTCTGAACTCGGGATTCAAAGTATACATCTCCAAAGGTACACAACCTATGCTCAGGATGACAACAAACATCTTCCAAAGGTACAAAACATGTGCTTGGAATAGAAACAAACATCTTTCAAAGGTACAAAACATGTGCTTGGAATCAAACAATACATCTCAAAGGTACGAAACCTGAGCTTGGATGGCAACAAACATCTATCTCCAAAGGTACACAACCTGTGCTTGGAATAGAAACAAACATCTTCCAAAGGTACACAACCTGTGCTTGGAATCATACAAACATCTTCCAAAGGTACAAAACCTGTGCTTGGAATCAAACAATACATCTCCAAGGTACGAAACCTGAGCTTGGGATGGCAACAAAGATCTATCTCCAAAGGTACACAACCTGTGCTTGGAATAGAAACAAACATCTTCCAAAGGTACAAAACCGGTGGTTGGAATCAAACAAACATCTTCCAAAGGTACAAAACCTGTGCTTGGAATCAAACAATACATCTCCAAAGGTACGAAACCTGAGCTTGGGATTGGAGACCATCGTGACTTAGTTTGGACTGATACACAACCAAATTGTCAGTATTTGTTGTCCATGGATTTTCATAAAATCAATTACCAACGGGCCTTACTTGAAATATGATTGGTCACCACCAAATTACTTATACCAGTATCCACTGGATTTTCAAACAATGTTGGTTACAACCGTGCGTCGACATCCTTAAGATAAACTTCTCAAATGAGACTGCCACTTATTGTTGATGACGATTAAGCTTCTCCGAAGAGACTGCCACTTATTGCTGAAGACGATTAAACTTTTCCGAAGAGACTGCCATTTATCGTTGATGAAGGTTAAGCTTCTCCCAAGAGATTGCCACTCACCGCTGAAGATGATTAAAATTCTCCGAAGAGACAGCCATGTATCGTTGATGAAGGTTAAGCTTCTCCCAAGAGATTGCCACTCACCGCTGAAGACGATTAAACTTCTCCGAAGAGACTTCCATTTATCGTTGATGAAGGTTAAGCTTCTCCTAAGAGATTGCCACTCACCGCTGAAGACGATTAAACTTCTCCGAAGAGACTGCCATTTATCGTTGATGAAGGTTAAGCTTCTCCCCAGAGATTGCCACTCACCGCTGAAGACAATTAAACTTCTCCGAAGAGACTTCCATTTATCGTTGATGAAGGTTAAGCTTCTCCCAAGAGATTGCCACTCACCGCTGAAGACGATTAAACTTCTCCGAAGAGACTTCCATTTATCGTTGATGAAGGTTAAGCTTCTCCCAAGAGATTGCCACTCACCGCTGAAGACGATTAAACTTCTCCGAAGAGACTGCCATTTATCGTTGATGAAGGTTAAGCTTCTCCCAAGAGATTGCCACTCACCGCTGAAGACGATTAAACTTCTCCGAAGAGACTGCCATTTATCGTTGATGAAGGTTAAGCTTCTCCCAAGAGATTGCCACTCACCGCTAAAGACGATTAAACTTCTCCGAAGAGACTTCCATTTATCGTTGATGAAGGTTAAGCTTCTCCTAAGAGATTGCCACTCACCACTGAAGACGATTAAACTTCTCCGAAGAGACTGCCATTTATCGTTGATGAAGTTTAAGCTTCTCCCAAGAGATTGCCACTCACCACTGAAGACGATTAAACTTCTCCGAAGAGACTGCCATTTATCGTTGATCAAGGTTAAGCTTTTCCCAAGAGATTGCCACTCATCTGTATCGCAAGGTAAAATGTTATTTTTGATAGATAGTGCAAAATAAATGCACGCCCAGGTAGGTTCGGCGACCGACAGGGACCAAAGTTCAATCTAGAATATAGCTAGAAAGAAACTGTCAAACAAGACTTTGACCATTGAGAAATGAACTCGAATGGTGACTCACTTTATCCAATCATGGAAAAAGATAACTGAATCAACCATCATCCACGAGGATTAAACTCTGTGGGGAATTGATAAAGGATGGACATTTTATGCTTAAGGGTTGACAACTCTATGTGAGAGAGACTATACACCCAATCACTGAGGAGGGAACCAAAGTGAAACAGGAACAAGTAACAACCAGAGATAGCAAAAATGCACCGATGTTATGCATATGATTATGCCATGCTTATGTTTATGCTGACAAAACAGACAAAATAAAACTGGAGATGAAATAAACATCTCGACACAGAGACCCAACCAACTTCACCAAGATTGGACATCAAAGGGATGATCATGAAGAACAACAGTTCCACTTCAAAGTTATAACCTTCTTCGGGAGAGAGTAATCCACTTAGAACACAACATCATGACTTCACTTGGATAGCCATCATGAGTTTGAATTCTTTGTTGAAAGAAAATCACCAAGGGAAGTTCCAAGATTCACCGAAGTAACAACTTAATTGGAGAGCCGACAAAGGGTATCATGAGACCAAAATCTTTCTGCCCCATTGATAGTATAACAATCCTCTTCAGTGAGCAACGACTTTTGTGACAAACAGTCTTTAACTTTTCTGCCCCAGATTACATGGTCTGTGGGAAGAAACCATCAAGAGAACTAGCATAAAGATGCTTCAATGTCTTCAAACTCTTATAGGGAGAGATTTACAAATCTCGACATGATTGCCCCAGTTTAACGGTGCTTTTACAACAAAGTCTTCAGACTGTGGAAGTAACGACTGGGGAATAAACTTGCCCCTGCTAACTGGTAACTGCAAAAGATCTTCCCCAGACTAAACTGTTCATTGAGAGCTTCATCTGGTCTCGACCTGGTTGGCTCTGATTAGCTGAACATTGTAACAAATGATTAACAAATCCTTCAAATTGGTTGCCCCAGGCTGAGCTTCCTTTATCAAGTCAATTTCCCTATCTAACAGTGTTTGTTGGGATTCCTTTGACATCAGATCATCTTGCACGCAATGTTGTTCATTAAAAATTGGCACTTTTCAATGTAAAATTCATGCGATCTTTTGAAAACATTTCTTTGATGAAACACACACGGCGGAGTGATCAAATGATCAAAGTGAAAGCGATCCAATCATTTACGAATGATGGATAAAGTCATACACACAATTATCAAAGATCATTAGGAGTCAGGTTATCCAACCTTGATGTAATATGCTTTCAAAACAACCTTACCTCAATTAGGTCTTTTAAGGGTTGTAACGTGGCCTGGTTCACGGTTCATGAAATAAAGGATAAAGGCTCAAAGTTATTTGTCCCACCCATTCTCCATGATGAACTTCAATCCTACGCTCAGTTAACTCAAACTATACATTCAGGTTCTTACAGGCTTAAGAATTGGACTGATGATAGTTGGTGATGGCTTACAAACCTAAAGTAGTCACAACTCCCTTACAGTATTTGATAGCTTTTGCTTTTTGAGGATACTCTTACAGAATTCCTCTTTTTTGTTTATCCCTGACTTTTGTCTGAACTTTTTGTTCGAACCTACAGTCAACAGGATGCCCCGTTTTTTGCCTAAGTCTCCTTCATAGGTTTTGACTTAGCGGGCTTTTTAATTCCCTTTTTTTTCTTTTTTTCGAGAAAGGAGGTGACTACCTTGATTAATGGCTTACAGTGAACCATCATCATATTTTATGCTGAAAAGCATCTTCGACACTTGCTTGTTGTGTACGAAGGAAAACCTGAGTGCACCACCTTTATACGAAAAGTGTCTTGTATGCATATATCTTCGAGTTAACCGAGAACTACCCGCCCCTGGTTTGAGATTTAAGGTTTTGTTTTTGTAAAGAAAGAAAACTCCTACTTCTAGGCTCGAAGGGGTTAACGAGGGATTATCTTCCTTATTTCTCTAGTGTTTAGGGATTGAAACAATGCCTTACATCATCGGCAAAGTTAAATTGAAAACATATCAACAACAATTATGGATATAATTTTCATCATCCTCCTCAATCTTTGCTTTAAACAACAGTTTAGTAAAGAAAAGAAATTTTTGCATTTTTCGTCATCTCATAATAATGAAAGGAAAAAGAAAGAGTGCAACGAATGGACTTAATAAAAAGATGCACAAACATTTCATTAATGTTGCCAAATTCAAATAAACAGCAGCTTACAAGCAAATCAAATACAAAGAAGTTACAACACATGCTGAAACAGTCCACAGTTGCCAGCTTTAGGGAATTAAAATTTGTCTAACAAATTTCAAATTTTAGGCCCATGTGGGGAAACACCTTCAACCACCACTTGCTCCTTGTGATATAGAATTATGAGGGGTCTCAAGGGTCCTTTGCCCTTGGATTTATGAATCGCAACACTGTCATTTGATTTATCCTCCTGAGGTTTCAGCAACTCTTGCAGTCTCAGTTTAAAACCTTCACACTCTTCAACTAGGTGCCCTGTTGTCTCAGTATGATATCCACATTCTACTTCTGGGTGGTCTTCCTCGAGGACCAAGTGTTTATCAATGGTTAGCTCATGTACAAGATAACCCAATGCTATACCTGAATCTAAGTTGTGTCCTTCAGCTCCTTTGTGAAATTCACAGTTCAGGTTCGCATTATGCCATGGTCCTGGCACAGGATTGGATAATCGTGGAGTCACTAGTGAGTTTAGAATCAGCAGCGGGCAAAGTTTGCTTAACGGTACTGGAGTTGGTCTACCGCAAGTCTTATTTTTCCTGACATGATTTTTCTTGTTCAATCTCCGGCTTTGAGAACCTAGAAGAGGAACAAACACCGATTGGTGAGAGACTTCAGTTGAACGCCCTAGTGCCCCAGTATGATAGTCCCATTTAGAGTTGGTACCACAGTTCAGAGGGTAAGGAGGAATTATTGGTTTCAGCTCTTTTGGTATTATCAATTCGCCTTGGACCAAGTCTGGCAATATCTGATTGTGTGACATTGGAAACAGACTTTCTGGTTTCCTTGGTTTTCGTTGGGCGTGCTGATGCGATTGACGGTTATCTGGTTGTTGATACCGAGAATGTCCTTGAGTCGGAGGAATCATCAGAGATAATGCATCCCTAGTTTCTCTGGACATCACATGGTCAAGGTGACCTTCCTTTTTCATCATGTTCTGCAATGTCTCTAGAACCCAATTCATCTGACATTTGAGAATTCGGATGTCCTCTTTCAGCATTTCCTGGGCTTTCAAAAGTCCCTCCATTGTTGCCATTTGTCTCGGATATGTGCTAGGTATCTCTCTCTGAACAAGTGGGAGACAAAGAGACGCAAGGCTGAGAAGAGAAAATGCAAAATGCAAATGCAATGCAAAGAGCAAACTGGTTTTACAAAACTCAGAAGATTGACTAGGTCAAAACCCTCATTTCATCAATCGTTGGAAAAAGTTACAACTTTTTTTTTAAATATCAGAGATCGACTGAGTTTTACAAAACTAGTTGCGACATGATAGGCCCGTGGTGATATGATGAGATGATGCACACATAACACAAAGGCAAGTATTCACAAATACAAAGCATATACAAAGACCTCCTAGGCTCGAGATCAAAGCAAGGACTCAAAGGTCTAACCATCCCCAAGGATTTGTACTATGAGCTATTTGTACCTGCCAAACAGGTTCTAACAAAGTTCCCAGGGTCAACAACCCATCTTTCGGATATTATCAATTTCCCAAATTACTCGGTAATCGATAATATTCTCAAGAGAGTCTCGTCCGAGTGTAGTATCGCGTATCAGCTACTTCGAAAATACTTCCTTATAGCCATCGCACTACGTCCTAATAAGGTCAAAGTGGGGTAAAATGTAATCTAAAAGTCCACAGTGTCACGGGCTCCTTCGTCGAAAGTAGCATTGTTTTCACGAATACTCGATCAACAATACTAAACTCTCGAGAGGGCCTACACTGAGCGGTGTTTTCTCAAGTTAGCTTGGTCGGGAATCAACTCCCTATAAGCCTTCTTGAATATACTACCATCCTATCATAATTGCACTCAAGTCTGGGTATAGGACCGTCTCACCACTCAAAGTACCAAATATCCGACATACAAATATATTGACAAATATACATGTTAAGAAAATATTCACAAATATAGCATGCAATTAAAACAAAATAGGCTAAACCCTCAAGTTAAGTAAGCATCCCTAGTGAAGTCGTCATTTCTGTTGCGGTGAGAATCGTGATACCAAGTGTAACGCCCCGATTTCGATTGTCTCTTTTATCGAGTCCCTACTTAATTTAATTGGACGAATATTATTTTTGATATGGAATTTGTGTGGAAATATGTTAAGTTTACATATTATTTTATTTTAACCGATTTTGAGAGTTTTCGGGGAAAATAGTTTGGAGGGTATTTTGGACATTTCCTATTTAATGATAAGTGGGATATTTTATGGGATATTGAATTAATAGATGTTTTGGAGAAATAATGAGAAGGATATTAAAAGGGAAATAGAAGAGAAAAGAAACATAGGAGAAAAGGAAGGAAAGAAAAGAGGAAGAAGGAAAAAGGAGGAGAAAAGAGAAGAAGAAGAAGAAAAGTGTGGGATCATCAAGAACAGCTCAAAGCTTCGATTAATCCAAGGTAAGGGTGTGAAATCTTACTATCTAAATCAATATGTATGATTATGTATGTGTATGGTTGATGGAGTTAGGGTTTTGGAGAGTTTCCTATAATTTCCGTTTTAGGTCGAAATTGATTCGATCAGTAGAAATCTAGCTTTGTTTAATGAAGATGAGAATAAGTGGTAGGATTTATGTCGGGAAACGTTAGGTTATGATTACTGGAGCAAGTGGGGAATTATTGGGTGAATTTATCGGCTGTTTCGAATTCTGAACAGTGGGGAGAAGTTCTGTTCGCAGACGCTCGCTAGCAGCTCGCTAGGCGAGCAGGTCGCGAGTGTTCGCTAGCATCTCGCTAGGCGAGTGCGTAGCGAACGGTCCTAGACTTGGGACAGAATGGTATTGTGGTCTTTCGCTAGTAGCGAAGGGAGTAGCGAAGAGCTCGTTGGGGGTTCGCGGTGGCGAACGTGGTAGCGAGCAATGTTTGGAGGTTCTGTTTGCACTCGCTAGCAGTTCGCTAGGCGAGGAGGTAGCGAACGTTCGCTAGTAGCTCGCTAGGCGAGCGTGTAGCGAACGTAGCAGAATAAGTTTCTCTCCTGTTGTGTACTTTTGTGGCTTGGGACCCTGATTTCGATCGACCTTTCCTCGATTTAAAAGTGGGTATGCTAGCCCGTGAGGTGTTGTGGGTAGCCGAATGGCGTGAATCCTAGTTTATGGTTTGTGAAGCGTGAGTGTGGCCGATCGGCAATTTTATGCAATCGCTAGATCGAATAGGATTGCATGATGAGATGATCGAGTTCGTTGCCGTCGGCATGATAATATGAATGTATGAGAACATAATAGGATTATGTGGGCATTGAGTAGTGAACGTAGTGTCGGAGTGGATTACACTAGGGTAGAATGATGTGATATCATTCCTAGTTGCGGGCTCATTAGGGTAGGACGACGTGATATCGTTCCTAATGAGGCAAACAATATTGTAGTGCGTTAGGAGTATTTCGAATGAGGTGTGATTGAGGGGTGCACTAGGGTAGAATGATATAACATCATTCCTAGTGGCTGTGTATTAATATTTGATCCCGTGTAGGATCTGCAGAACCTCGCTTGATGCGATGGTTATATTTGATCCCGTGTAGGATCTGCAGAACCTCGCTTGATGCAATGGTTATATTTGATCCCGTGTATGAACTGCAGAACCTCGCTTGATGCGATGGTTATATTTGATCCCGTGTAGGATCTGCAGAACCTCGCTTGATGCGATGGTTATATTTGATCCCGTGTAGGATCTGCAGAACCTCGCTTGATGCGATGGTTATATTTGATCCCATGTAGGATCTGCAGAACCTCGCTTGATACGATGGTTATATTTGATCCCGTGTAGGATCTGCAGAACCTCGCTTGATGCGATGGTTATATTTGATCCCGTGTAGGATCTGCAGAACCTCGCTTGATGCGATGGTTATATTTGATCCCGTGTAGGATCTGCAGAACCTCGCTTGATGCGATGGTTATATTTGATCCCGTGTAGGATCTGCAGAACCTCGCTTGATGCGATGGTTCTATTTGATCCCGTGTAGGATCTGCAGAACCTCGCTTGATGCGATGGTTATATTTGATCCCGTGGAGGATTTGATAAGTGATAGGTTCATAGGAGAATCTGGCGGATGAATGAGTCGGTCCCTATGAGTTGCACTATCATCTTCAGATGATGAACGGAGAATAATCTCTAAGAATATAATAGTATATATGTATGTATGGTCTGATAGATGGGAGGATGACGTTGAAGTAAGCGTGGAGGAGTTGTACTCACTAGGGTAGGATGGCAACGTGTCGTCCCTAGTGAAGAAGTTACCGGGGTAGAATGACTGAGATGTTGTTCCCGGTAGGGCATGAGCGATATGCCCATAACCCGGAAAGAGGATTGAGGATATTAGATGAGTATTAAACGAATCGCACGGCATGGTTACGGTTGTCATATGTAATATGCATGCGTGCAGGAATTGATGGGACGCGGATAGCGAATAAATGAATGTGTAGGATATTGACTAATGGATGGATGGTTTAGTGTGAGTGTATACGTCTAAGTGTATTTGATGTGGTGAGAATTTATTATTACGCACCGTAGTGAAAAGCTGTAGAATATAGGCATTTGGTACTTGTGCATTTCTATATATGTATATATATATATATATATATATATATATATATATATATATATATATATATATATATATATATATATATATATATATATATATATATATATATATATATATATATATATATATATATATATATATATATATATATATATATATATATATATATATATATATATATATATATATATATATATATATATATATATATATATATATATATATATATATATATATATATATATATATATATATATATATATATATATATATATATATATATATATATATATATATATATATATATATTATGCCTTGATAATTATGGTAATGTTTCTCACCCTTCTGTTGTTTTATAATCCCCTACGAGGCATTGCAGATTAGGATCCGCTGGAGGTTTCCTTTGGAGTATAGTTCTTTTCCCTCGTGTCGGTCGCTCTGATATGTAACTTTGGGTAGATAGGCTTGTAGAATGTCTTTTGATGTTTTGTTTGTATGTGAATGAAGCTGTGAACAACCAGATGACATGTAATTACGTTTTGTCATGTCTTAAGTGAATATATATATGTTTTAGTCTTCCGCTTTAGGAGAAAACATGAATATGTAATTTCGAAGAATCATGCGTTTATTTTTAGTTGAGATTTACCCCTTTTGAGTTAATTCTTTTTAAACATTAATATTCATGTGGTCGTTTCGTGGGTATTGTGACGCACTTCTTTTATACCTTAATATAAATATACTCTGATGAAAAATAAAATACTTATATTCGTGGCTATATGATTTGATATATCATTATTTTGGGGTATAGAATGGGGGCGTTACAAAGTGGTATCAGAGCAGGTCGGTCCATCCGGCCAAGTGTCTAATGTTGGTTGTTCCCTTGTACGCGACATGTGTGTGAAGACACTGTCGGTACGTGTTTGTTGTTTAACCATTGTCTGCAGATGTAAGAATGATCCAAGTGGGGGAGAACTTGTGGTTCTCCAGGATGCTACAAGTGTGGGGCTGTAGCTCGGTGTATTGTTGAACATCGGGAGCTTGTGTTATCCGTGTTGGAGGAGAAGGCAGTGTTATGTCACTGTGGAGAGGTTCGAGGAGTTTTGAGAAGAACTGTCAACAATTTGTGCGTTGGCTTTGTCGAACCCGACTAAACCATATGTTGCATTTCATGATGCTTCGGTGGCACGCTGGGAAGATGCGTTAAATGCACACCAGCAAAGTTCCGAGTGTGCTTTATGGCAAATAGGGGTACAAGGAGAGTCATCTGAAGAGTGACTTAGAGTTGGTCGCGGTTGTGTGTTCGTGCCAGAGGTTGGGAGATTCAATTGTTCAGTAAAGGTTTGAGGCGAGTAATGACCTTGAAAACCTAAAGTTTTTTTGCACAGTAAGGCTGATAATAGGCTAAAGAAATTTTTTATGCAAGATATAGCATGGGGGTTTGACCTTCTTTCCAATGTTAAGCCTGAGATATCAGTACTATCGAGGGATGGTAAATGGATCAAACTTCAAAAGCCAAGGAAGAGCTACGAGGATACCATAAGGACTATTTTGATCACTGTTTAGTTCATGCATTTCGTGAAGAAGAATCAGGAAACATCAGCAAAAATCTGTGTGGGATAGCTTGAGTAAGAATAAGGACTTTAGTTACTATGAAGTTAAACCTTCGTATAATGATTTGTTAAACCGTATGGCTTTAATGGGCGAAGCTACCACAAAGGATGTTGTCTTAGCAAAGTCCAAGATTTTGCTCACAGTTCTGAAAGATAAGGATACAATGAGGAATATGATTTTAGTTAAGAGAATTCTGGGTTGAATAAGTGGATTGACCCTTTTTCTGTTGATGAGGATTAGTCATTCTAGGTTGGAACTGGTTGTAATGAATATCGCTGAGGTGATAAAGATTGTATGTTGTATCGTCGAAATATTGAGTCAGATGAGAATATGAAGCCTTGTATGGCAGGGGGGCGTAGGACTCCTTTGTAATAATATGATTCAGGCGAGAGTGTTGTACTCGGACCCGAGATTTGTGCGTGAGACGACTGAAGAGGATAGAGGATCCAAGAGAGGCCGTGTTTTAAGGGTTACAATAGTAACCGGTGTTAATCAAGCTTGAAGTTCGGGAACACACTGTGTCTTGTTCTGTACTAGAGTAGCGTGGCAGAAGCGTGGGAAATAGCATGTTAGATTGTTGTACCGCCGAAGAGAGAAGTCGGATTTGAACTCCGTTGATTCTATGGTGAGTGGGAGCGAAGACTTTAGGATGATGATGATGGATAAAAGTTTGTATCCGAGATTCAAACTCATTGGGCGTAGAATGACTAGATGTCATTCCCGATGAGGTCTAAGTGTTATGGTTGCAATCACTAGGGTAGAATGACTATGCATCGTTCCTAGTGAGACGATCACCAGGGTAGAATGACTGAGATGTCGTTCCTGGTGGAGTGTATGTGGAGTGCCTGTAATCTCCAATGGAGATTGGTGCAGATTGACGGTCTTAATTGAGTCACGCGGCATGACTATGTTTGTGGTACGGAAGTATGCACGTGGGCGATCATGTGCAGCTTGAGAATTAGAGAGCGGACGCGATGTTACGTCCGGTATGGTTTGAATCAGGTGATATTTTCGAGGATGAAAATTCCTAAGTGGGGGAGAGTTGTAACGCCCCGATTTCGATTGTCTCTTTTATCGAGTCCCTACTTAATTTAATTGGACGAATATTATTTTTGATATGGAATTTGTGTGGAAATATGTTAAGTTTACATATTATTCTATTTTAACCGATTTTGAGAGTTTTCGGGGAAAATAGTTTGGAGGGTATTTTGGACATTTCCTATTTAATGATAAGTGGGATATTTTATGGGATATTGAATTAATAGATGTTTTGGAGAAATAATGAGAAGGATATTAAAAGGGAAATAGAAGAGAAAAGAAACATAGGAAAAAAGGAAGGAAAGAAAAGAGGAAGAAGGAAAAAGGAGGAGAAAAGAGAAGAAGAAGAAGAAGAAAAGTGTGGGATCATCAAGAACAGCTCAAAGCTTCGATTAATCCAAGGTAAGGGTGTGAAATCTTACTATCTAAATCAATATGTATGATTATGTATGTGTATGGTTGATGGAGTTAGGGTTTTGGAGAGTTTCCTATAATTTCCGTTTTAGGTCGAAATTGATTCGATCGGTAGAAATCTAGCTTTGTTTAATGAAGATGAGAATAAGTGGTAGGATTTATGTCGGGAAACGTTAGGTTATGATTACTGGAGCAAGTGGGGAATTATCGGGTGAATTTATCGGCTGTTTCGAATTCTGAACAGTGGGGAGAAGTTCTGTTCGCAGACGCTCGCTAGCAGCTCGCTAGGCGAGCAGGTCGCGAGTGTTCGCTAGCATCTCGCTAGGCGAGTGCGTAGCGAACGGTCCTAGACTTGGGACAGAATGGTATTGTGGTCTTTCGCTAGTAGCGAAGGGAGTAGCGAAGAGCTCGTTGGGGGTTCGCGGTGGCGAACGTGGTAGCGAGCAATGTTTGGAGGTTCTGTTTGCACTCGCTAGCAGTTCGCTAGGCGAGGAGGTAGCGAACGTTCGCTAGTAGCTCGCTAGGCGAGCGTGTAGCGAACGTAGCAGAATGAGTTTCTCTCCTGTTGTGTACTGTTGTGGCTTGGGACCCTAATTTCGATCGACCTTTCCTCAATTTAAAAGTGGGTATGCTAGCCCGTGAGGTGCTGTGGGTAGCCGAATGGCGTGAATCCTAGTTTATGGTTTGTGAAGCGTGAGTGTGGCCGATCGGCAATTTTATGCAATCGCTAGATCGAATAGGATTGCATGATGAGATGATCGAGTTCGTTGCCGTCGGCATGATAATATGAATGTATGAGAACATAATAGGATTATGTGGGCATTGAGTAGTGAACGTAGTGTCGGAGTGGATTACACTAGGGTAGAATGATGTGATATCATTCCTAGTTGCGGGCTCATTAGGGTAGGACGACGTGATATCGTTCCTAATGAGGCAAACAATATTGTAGTGCGTTAGGAGTATTTCGAATGAGGTGTGATTGAGGGGTGCACTAGGGTAGAATGATATAACATCATTCCTAGTGGCTGTGTATTAATATTTGATCCCGTGTAGGATCAGCAGAACCTCGCTTGATGCGATGGTTATATTTGATCCCGTGTAGGATCTGCAGAACCTCGCTTGATGCGATGGTTATATTTGATCCCGTGTAGGATCTGCAGAACCTCGCTTGATGCAATGGTTATATTTGATCCCGTGTAGGATCTGCAGAACCTCGCTTGATGCGATGGTTATATTTGATCCCGTGTAGGATCTGCAGAACCTCGCTTGATGCGATGGTTATATTTGATCCCGTGTAGGATCTGCAGAACCTCGCTTGATGCGATGGTTATATTTGATCCCGTGTAGGATCTGCAGAACCTCGCTTGATGCGATGGTTATATTTGATCTCGTGTAGGATCTGCAGAACCTCGCTTGATGCGATGGTTATATTTGATCCCGTGTAGGATTTGCAGAACCTCGCTTGATGCGATGTTTATATTTGATCCCGTGTAGGATCTGCAGAACCTCGCTTGATGTGATGGTTATATTTGATCCCGTGTAGGATCTGCAGAACCTCGCTTGATGCGATGGTTATATTTGATCCCGTGGAGGATTTGATAAGTGATAGGTTCATAGGAGAATCTGGCGGATGAATGAGTCAGTCCCTATGAGTTGCACTATCATCTTCAGATGATGAACAGAGAATAATCTCTAAGAATATAATAGTATATATGTATGTATGGTCTGATAGATGGGAGGATGACGTTGAAGTAAGCGTGGAGGAGTTGTACTCACTAGGGTAGGATGGCAATGTGTCGTCCCTAGTGAAGAAGTTACCGGGGTAGAATGACTGAGATGTTGTTCCCGGTAGGGCATGAGCGATATGCCCATAACCCGGAAAGAGGATTGAGGATATTAGATGAGTATTATACGAATCGCACGACATGGTTGCAGTTGTCATATGTAATATGCATGCGTGCAGGAATTGATGGGACGCGGATAGCGAATAAATGAATGTGTAGGATATTGACTAATGGATGGATGGTTTAGTGTGAGTGTATACGTCTAAGTGTATTTGATGTGGTGAGAATTTATTATTACGCACCGTAGTGAAAAGCTGTAGAATATATGCATTCGGTACTTGTGCATTTCTATATATGTATGTATATATATATATATATATATATATATATATATATATATATATATATATATATATATATATATATATATATATATATATATATATATATATATATATATATATATATATATATATATATATATATATATATATATATATATATATATATATATATATATATATATATATATATATATATATATATATATATATATATATATATATATATATATATATATATATATATATATATATATATATATATATATATATATATATATATATATATATATATATATATATATATATATATATATATATATATATATATATATATATATATATATATATATATATATATATATATATATATATATATATATATATATATATATATATATATATATATATATATATATATATATATATATATATATATATATATATATATATATATATATATATATATATATATATATATATATATATATATATATATATATATATATATATTATATATATATATATATATATATATATATATATATATATATATATATATATATATATATATATATATATATATATATATATATATATATATATATATATATATATATATATATATTATATATATATATATATATATATATATATATATATATATATATATATATATATATATATATATATATATATATATATATATATATATTATGCCTTGATTAATATGGTAATGTTTCTCACCCTTCTGTTGTTTTATAATGCCCTACGAGGCATTGCAGATTAGGATCTGCTGGAGGTTTCCTTTGGAGTATAGTTCTTTTCCCTCGTGTCGGTCGCTCTGATATGTAACTTTGGGTAGATAGGCTTGTAGAATGTCTTTTGATGTTTTGTTTGTATGTGAATGAAGCTGTGAATAACCAGATGACATGTAATTACGTTTTGTCATGTCTTAAGTGAATATATATATATGTTTTAGTCTTCCGCTTTAGGAGAAAACATGAATATGTAATTTCGAAGAATCATGCGTTTATTTTTAGTTGAGATTTACCCCTTTTGAGTTAATTCTTTTTAAACATTAATATTCATGTGGTCGTTTCGTGGGTATTGTGACGCACTTCTTTTATACCTTAATATAAATATACTCTGATGAAAAATAAAATACTTATATTCGTGGCTATATGATTTGATATATGATTATTTTGGGGTATAGAATGGGGGCGTTACACCAAGCTATTGATTAACTTGAATCTTTAATTCTTAAATTCTCAACCGGACTTTAATTTATCCAAAGGAAAGGTCTAAAGAAAGAAAAACCCTTTTGCGCGATGTGACAACAACGCTAAGAGATTCGGGGATCGGGGGTTGGTTATGCATAGGGTAGGTATTTCACATCCTAAACATCTGTAGTACTCTACAGGAACCTTTTGTTTGTTGCATGCTAAGTTTGGTAAATGTTTGCTAAGGATTGGGATTGGGTAAAGGGTGTAGGATAAAACCTAAAGATAGTTTCTAAGTTTTCTCGTAAAGACGTTGTGTCCTCTGCCTACGTATCATAACTAGGATAGAATCAGAGCAATCGTAGTTCACCTCACTAGGGTTGAAGAACACTTGATTGTGATCAAGGTTCAAAGGGGAACAAACATTACAATGCTTGTGTAGAGTTTCACAAAACTCTCTAGATCTATGTTATAACACTCAAGAGGGGAGTAAGTGATCATTACTATGATTCTTACATAGAGTTTACAAACTCTATCCTAGGGTTCTAATTGAAGAACACTCCTAGTGCAGGTGAGTTTTCTAGACTTAAAGCAAAGTCTAATGGTTTAAATGTTCTAACTTAACTAAGCTAGGGTTAGGATGACTTCACAAAGTCAAGAGGGATAAATGAGCTATCCAATGACACAAGGGTCAAGGGAGAAACTTTTACTTTGGAAGGAGAGAGATAGAGAGGCAACTGGGATGAGAACTAGAAAGTTCCATCACTTGGGGAAGAAATACTTAATAAAGCAAGATGAAATAAGATTTAAGACAAGTAAGCATGCATATTACAATAAGTACATACTTTAAATGATACCAAGGGTTACAACCAATAAATTATCTTAACAAAGATTGAGGTTTCATCTTGACAAAGATTGGAACATGATGAAGGTTATTACTATATAAACAAATCACAATTCGAAGATGGGCAAGTCATAAGTTCAAAACATAGCAAATGTTACAACAATGCATAGATAACAATCAAACGCAATTAAATCAGTTTAAACCTCATAATTTAGGAGGGAGAATGAGGTAAATGATGGTAACAAAGTCCTATCATACTAACAGACATAAAAGAAACAATCATCCACAAATCTTGCAAGATAAATAAGCATGGTATAAAAGAATGCCAACAAAGTCGCGAGGTAACGACCGACCAAAGAAACAATCCTTCAAGTTGGCAAAAAGCAATGTGATTATGAGCAACATGAAATTTTCTTTTATTAAATAAAGCTAGACATTATTATGAACATTTTGCAAAAAGAATGGATTGAAAATGATAAAAAAATAAACAAGTTATGAATTTTTGAAGTTTCATTGATTTATGACAACAAAATAAAAAGAAACAAGCAAATAAAATAAGAAATGGCATGGGGAGGGGTTGAACCCACGCCCTTGTGTTTACCATCACAATACGCAAACTAACCAGCCACAATGCGCGTGCACATGAGGAAATGGGAAGAATGAATAAAATAATTGAACAAGGCCTAATGAAACTAAAAATGCAAAAAATGTCCCAACCAGGGATCGAACCAAGGACCATGGGTAAGAGGAGTGACTTAAGGCGCATGCTTCTACCACTGGGGTGGCTATACATCCGTGTATTTAGCCACCCTAAAAAAAGATAAGGCTTCCATGCGCACAATTCTGGGCCCAAAACCAAGGCAAACAAGGCAGATACGGATTGGATCATAACTTTATCAAATCAAAACCAAATTCAACAAAATTTGATTTCAACCTGTGTGAAATTTAATGAAGAACAAGATGGTGCAGTTCAAATTTTGAGATTTCACACATACAAATAAAATCGATAGAACATGCACCC
Source organism: Lathyrus sativus (assembly GCA_963859935.3). Classification (NCBI taxonomy): domain Eukaryota; kingdom Viridiplantae; phylum Streptophyta; class Magnoliopsida; order Fabales; family Fabaceae; genus Lathyrus; species Lathyrus sativus. The sequence continues at coordinate 357,872,027 of OZ012737.1, forward strand.
TATGAACTTGACATGCAACTTGGTATCCACAGATCAGGGCAGTTGCAATTAGGACTATGGAAAGGCATGAGCAAGTTCTAAATGTAACCTTGAATGAATTTTAACAAGAGTTTGATCCAAAATAGCCTTGGACCAAAATGAGATATATGAGTGGCAAGCATAGGCATGATGAGGACATGAGCCAAAATGGAATGATGAATTCAAAACTAGCATTAATCTGTACATGTTTGAAATGCAAGAAATCATGATAAATTCAAAGGAACACATTATTTTGTTATGGTTCAAAAGGGGCTGTCAAGTTGTTATGTTGAATAAAGTTGTGTTGGAATGAAGATGCAAACAGCATACCACATGGTTTTTTAAACAGATGGGAAATGTAAACAAAGTTCAAGTTGCAAGAATGTGACAAGACTGATGCAAAGCAGATAAGTTATTCACACATCAATGAGATTCATGGTAGCAGATGAATTTGAACAAATAGGCACAAAGCAACACTTTGACATATTGATCAAGTAAAAATAGGACAAATTTTAATCAGGTAGCAATGATATTGAAAGGGGAAACAGTTTTAAGGCTATGCTAAACAGAGCAGCCACACAAATAAGTCATACAGTCTAGCCAGATTCAAACAATTTCTTTTGTACTTCACAAATGATAATAACAGTTGGATCATTACAATGCCACTGAGTCCCTATAGACAGCAAGCATACAAACAAAATTTCCCTTATGAGCTATCATCAAACCTCATCAAAATAACCTATAACCTCTGAAAAATCACTCCAAACTAGCAAGTAAAACAGTAAGGGCATGAATGACAGCAGGTGGGAAGTTAAAGCAAACAGGTCCTCATATATGCATACCAAAGTAGAACAAGAGAAAACATATCAAAGAAACATCCACCAACACACTTGAAAGGCAATGATAAACAAGCTTATAACAATCATCATACCAAGACTTAAACACAAAAACATGACAGTTATGCCCTTAAGAAGTGAGGTTGGAGAAAATTTGCAAGTTTGAAAGCTAGATTGAGTAGCAGACATAATTGAAGTGAACAAACCTTGCATACATCCTAAAAACATCATATTGAACATGTCTATACTTCAAAAACACTCCTCAACATCATGGAAATGAAGATCATAAATCAACTGCTCAAACACTCATGAAATTGCAATTTTAGAATCAACATTGAATTGGAACAGATTGAGGATGGGAAAATGCTACATACAAGTCCCAAATATATTAAGAAATGATTCTAGCACCTAAGATGGCCATGAAATGCACATAATCAAACAATGGCTATCAAGCTGCAATCGTGTCAAACATGGGAGGCAGGATGTCAAGCTAAAAACAACATAACATTCACAAAGATAAATAAACCATGTGCAGATACCAGGCACCTTATCTAGAGGCCATATGTTCATGAGTTATCCCTAATTCAAACAGAAAAAGAAGAAATGTGTGTGACTGTGATTTCAAAACTGTTTTGGGCAGCAATGTAGTACAAATTGGTCACCCTATAAACAAGTAGCCTCATGTTGACAAATATAGCATAAGTACATCCTAAATGTGAAGACTAATGAGTCTCAACTCAGAAAAACAGCATTGATCAAGCAGAAAAGAATTTGATGTGTTCATGGCAGATTTTTGTTTTGAAATTGCAATTTAGAAGTGAAATTTGTGAAACAGACAAGAACAGACCAAATTAATTAAATGCACAAATCAAAAATGTAATAAGGAATGAGTTCATGCATATAACTTGAGCTTTTTGTGGCTGGCACAGGAATTGACATGTTGGTTGGAAGGTGGCAGTTGTTTTGAAGCAGGTTTTGGTATATCAAGGCATTTTTTATGACAATGAGTTTTTGATGCAACAAAATTCATGTACATACCATAAATATGCAAAAGAAAATGCGCATTCCTTAAAGTTACACCAAATCAACATTAAACAACATATGGCACTATTGAAGCTGATGAAATGTGAAGAAACACACTCAAACAGGCAGCTGACAAATTTACAGCAGTTGAGGCAATGTGACAATATATACAACCCTAAAACAAGCAGGATGATGATTCTATGCACATGAATATAGCAAAAAACAGTTGGAGCAGAAAAAAGATAAGTTGGTAGTATGACTGAGGCTTTAAAAAAATTTAATTAGAAGTGAGAAACAGTTTTGTGCAAGTAGGGAAATTTGGCAAGTATAACATACATTCATTGATCATGCTAACAAGTGAATCTACAACCTAAAATCAAACAGAAAATCCTCCAAAACCAGAACTGGTAGGTCTAGCCAATCTTGACAGCAAAATCTCCTAACTGTCCTCAGTCAACTCAAATCTTAAGTTCTCAAAATTTTAACAAGTTCCAAATGGTATGAGCATGACCAACACATATCAAAACACATTTGAGACACTTTGAGATAAAACATAGTAAGCACAACCATTCCAACACCAAGACTCATGATAATGGTAAAAACAAGTGCCACAATAGATTCAAACATGATCTAGGGTAGGGGATGTTATGAACAACTTACTAATCATCCAAACATCACTAATGAACTAAGTTGATAGTTCTAGGGCAAGCACCTTATATTTCAATATTGGATACAAAAAAAACTACCATATAGATCAACACTTCAAAAACAAGTTAGGCATGACATCTAGGTACAATCTTGGTACATCATCAATGTATCATTCATGGATAAAATACTTTAACAAAAGCACCTACCATAGATACAAAACCTAAATTCTTGACAAAGAGCTAGCATGAGACAACAATGGTATTTTTTTACAACAAGCATCTCAAAAATCATAAACATGGCAATGTATGATCAATAAAGAGTTTAGACATCACATACCTCTTGTAGACAAGTCTTGAGTAAGCTGGAAGCAGAGAAAACCAGAGACCTTCTTCTTTAGAACAAACTTAAAGCTTGCTTCCTCTTGAAGCAATATTCAATTTTTAGGATAGTTTGAGTAATGAGCCTCCCAACTAACTTTTTGTGTTTTGGACAGTTGAAACACAATATATATGAGGTGTGTGATTGGTTTAAACAGGTGGAAAAGGTCTATGTAGTGATTTGGCTCTTAAAATGCATAAAAGTCAAAATATGGGGTGTGAGAGTTGACTTTTAGATTGGTGGCTTTTCTGAGAAATACAACAATGGGAACAGCTTCAAATGGCCATTTTAAAGTTTTATGAATGGTCTTTGAAGTGTTTTTGGGTTTAGACAAAGGATTGGTATGAAAAATGGAAAGTGGCTAATTTAGTGTTTTTGTGACTTTTCTTCACTTACAAGCAAGAAGGGAAAGAAGGAGAACTATATGTTTATGATGCTTGGGATAGTTCTGGTGTGAAAAATAGAGTGTGGAGAAACCTCTATTTATAGGTCATGAGGAGCTTGGGGCAGATTTGGTTTTTCACCACTTTTGGAGGGAGATTTGAGATTTTCAAGTGAATCTTGCCAAATCTTTGTAGCAGCTCCAACACATCAGCTCCATGGACCAATGTTGAGCCAATATCAGCTGAGATGGGAAGGATGGGATGGCTATGGGGATAGGGGACTGCAGCTGCCCAACTTTGCTTGAAAAAGTTTCTCTTTCATGCTTTTAATGATTATTTTAATATCCACTTGTTACCAACTTGCCATGCTCATCAAACTAACTCCTTTTTCTGGTTTTCTCCTCATCCACACCTCACATTATCAGTTTTAATTACAATACAAGGGTTGAGGATAGTCCAAGTTGTGAAAAACTGATTTTGAGAAGCTTGGCCAAGGTAATTTTAAGTGTGACAGGCCCAACTTCCATGTACCATAACTCTTAGCTCACAAATCCTCTTGAGGAGTTCTTGTACTTTTTAGAAAGCCCTCATGTAGCTCTAAAACATTCATGTTTTTGGAATTTCCGAATTCTTGATGGAACTAGGTTGAAAAACCCTTCAAAGTTCTGAAAAAGTGGTTTGTATGGCCAGAATTTGTGAAATTTCACTAAGTCCTTTACCCTTGAAAATTGATTTTTGCTATAACTCCAATTCCATGCATATTTTGAATATGGACCACTGTGGGAATTTTTTAGGTTTTGTCAAGACCTTTCGAACAAGCTTAGAACCACTTCAATTGGATGTGTGGTTGAGGAGTTATGGTCTTGCCCCTTTCGAAACCCTAATTCCCGATTTTTGCAATTACTTCCTAACCCTTGATCCAATGGTCATGAAATTTTATGGGGAGGTGTAATATGATATAAGGAACATTTTTCATTCACACCCTGAAGTCAAATTCCTTATTGTTGGAGAGTTGACGTTTCGGTCAACTTTTCGATCGATCGGTGTCTACCGAGTCGCCCGTTGGTGATCCGAACATCCTGAGGACTTGAAACTCTTTGGATGGACTTTACTAAGCCGTAGGAGCTTAATGGACCTTGATCCCTCCCTTGGAATACTCTTTGAATCAAAAGTCAAACTACAGTTGACTCTTTCTAATCGAAAACCCTAATCGGGTGCCTCAAATTGCACTGTTCTCAATCCCCGGGTGACCACCTCAAATTGAATTCATACTTGACCCAATGTGGTATTCTTGATCTTTTTTGAAGTTGAATCAATCCAAATGATTGATTGATCAAACCATCGAAGCCTCGATTTTGACGGTACGGATCCCTAATTCATCTACAACTTAACAAAAGACAAACTGAAAATGTGTTAAGGTTAGTTAACCAAGCAAATATGATCCTACAATGATGATGAGGATCTAAGGGGTCAAAATTTGGGGTGCAACAGATGCCCCTATTTAAATATCTTCACTAGATGGCAATGAGAAATGACAATCCTCATTGAATCGTAGTGAAAGGTATTTAAATATAGCAAACCAGAAATTTTGTCCCTTAGATCCGATGGTATGCAAAAGGACAAATGTTGAAATGCAAATGAGTTTAAATGATGCTTTATAATGCTTGAATGCAAGACAAATGCAGACACACGAGCAAATATAAAAGAACGACGATACGACGAGTAACCACTCACGAAGGACCCAACACACTAGGGAAAGATTTAAAGCGAAGTAAGCAAGATAGTTCAAACATGACTAAAGATGTTGTTCAAAGGAATCTTTCACATAGGGGACACAAACTCCAATAGGGAAGACACATCTTCACTAGGGAAAGGAAAGAAAAGAAGCGTAAACCACACTGGGGAAGGAACCCATTGGGGAGAACTTTGCTGGGGAACAAATCCACTGGGGAAGCAAAGCTTCACTGGGGAAAAGACGGAACGAAGACACAAACCTCACTGGGGATAACCAGATGAGAAATTTCCTATGACGAATAGTTCAAACGGGATCTTCAGAAAAAGGTTAGAAACAAGACCGCGCACGCCGGGGAAGCTAGTATCCACTAGTTCTCCGAGACTCGACTGGAAAAGCAAAAACTTCAGTGGGGAAACCGGTGACGACCAAAACAACAAAAAGTTTCAACTATTGTTAGTTTTCACAAGACTTACTGGGGAGGATGGTGATGACCAATCCATCCAGCAATTTCCAAGAAGTGCTAAATACCATTAGACTTCTTGGGGATATGGTGACGACCAAATCAAACAAACAGTTTCCCAAAAGTGCCCGATACCGCTAGACTTCCTGGGGAGGATGGCGACGACCAAACCAAAGTTCCAATTACAATTGGGAATTCAAAACAATATTGATAAAACACAGGACTTCGGCTGGGAAAATTGGTAACAACCGACTAATAATGATTAATTTTCAAGCAATGCCAGTAACCACTGGATTTAGAAAGAACTGGATTTTCAAAGAGTTTGGTGACGTCCAGGTCTGCAAACAGGAAGCATAAATATATCCCTCAATACTTTAGGAACAAAAGCTAATATCCTCAAAGCGTTAGGATACAGCAGAGACACAACCCTCAACACGTTAGGATTGTACCCAGGTTCTCAAAACATTAGGAACGAAGGCTGAACATCCTCAATACATTAGGATATAGAAGAGACACCACCCTCAACACATTAGAATTGGACGAAGACCCTCAAAACTTTAGGATCAAAAACTAATACCCTCAAAACCTTAGGATATAGTACACTTCATGCAAATGCAACCACTTTAGTCTCTGGGAATTTCTGAACTCGGGATTCAAAGTATACATCTCCAAAGGTACACAACCTATGCTCGGGATGGCAACAAACATCTTCCAAAGGTACAAAACATGTGCTTGGAATAGAAACAAACATCTTTCAAAGGTACAAAACATGTGCTTGGAATCAAACAATACATCTCAAAGGTACGAAACCTGAGCATGGATGGCAACAAACATCTATCTCCAAAGGTACACAACCTGTGCTTGGAATAGAAACAAACATCTTCCAAAGGTACACAACCTGTGCTTGGAATCAAACAAACATCTTCCAAAGGTACAAAACCTGTGCTTGGAATCAAACAATACATCTCCAAGGTACGAAACCTGAGCTTGGGATGGCAACAATCATCTATCTCCAAAGGTACACAACCTGTGCTTGGAATAGAAACAAACATCTTCCAAAGGTACAAAACCTGTGGTTGGAATCAAACAAACATCTTCTAAAGGTACAAAACCTGTGCTTGGAATCAAACAATACATCTCCAAAGGTACGAAACCTGAGTTTGGGATTGGAAACCATCGTGACTTAGTTTGGACTGATACACAACCAAATTTTCAGTATTTGTTGTCCATGGATTTTCATAATGTCAATTACCAACGGGCCTTACTTGAAATATGATTGGTCACCACCAAATTACTTATTCTAGTATCCACTGGATTTTCAAACAATGTTGGTTACAACCGTGCGCCGACGTCCTTAAGATAAACTTCTCAAATGAGACTGCCACTTATTGCTGATGACGATTAAGCTTCTCCGAAGAGACTACCACTTATTGCTGAAGACGATTAAACTTCTCCGAAGAGACTGCCATTTATCGTTGATGAAGGTTAAGCTTCTCCCAAGAGATTGCCACTCACCGCTGAAGATGAGTAACCTTCTCCGAAGAGACTGCCATTTATCGTTGATGAAGGTTAAGCTTCTCCCAAGAGATTGCCACTCACCGCTGAAGATGATTAAACTTCTCCGAAGAGACTTCCATTTATCGTTGATGAAGGTTAACCTTCTCCCAAGAGATTGCCACTCACCACTGAAGACGATTAAACTTCTTCGAAGAGACTGCTATTTATCGTTGATGAAGGTTAAGCTTCTCCAAAGAGATTGCCACTCACCGTTGAAGATAATTAAACTTCTCCGAAGAGACTTCCATTTATCGTTGATGAAGGTTAAGCTTCTCCCAAGAGATTGCCACTCATCACTAAAGACGATTAAACTTCTCCGAAGAGACTTCCATTTATCGTTGATGAAGGTTAAGCTTCTCCCAAGAGATTGCCACTCACCGCTGAAGACGATTAAACTTCTTCGAAGAGACTGCCATTTATCGTTGATGAAGGTTAAGCTTCTCCCAAGAGATTGCCACTCACCGCTGAAGACGATTAAACTTCTCCAAAGAGACTGCCATTTATCGTTGATGAAGGTTAAGCTTCTCCCAAGAGATTGCCACTCACCACTGAAGACGATTAAACTTCTCCGAAGAGACTTCCATTTATCGGTGATTAAGGTTAAGTTTCTCCCAAGAGATTGCCACTCACCGCTGAAGACGATTAAACTTCTTCGAAGATACTGCCATTTATCATTGATGAAGGTTAAGCTTCTCCCAAGAGATTGCCACTCACCGTTGAAGATAATTAAACTTCTCCGAAGAGACTTCCATTTATCCTTGATGAAGGTTAAGCTTCTCCCAAGAGATTGCCACTCACCACTGAAGACGATTAAACTTCTCCGAAGAGACTGCCATTTATCGTTGATGAAGGTTAAACTTCTTCCAAGAGATTGCCACTCATCTGTATCGCAAGGTAAAATGTTCTTTTTGATAGTTAGTGCAAAATAAATGCACGTCCAGGTAGGTTCGGCTACCGACGGGGACCAAAGTTCAATCTAGAATATAGCTAGAAAGAAACTGTCAAACAAGACTCTGACCATTGAGAAATGAACTCGAATGGTGACTCACTTTATCCAATCATGGAAAAAGATAACTGAATCAACCATCATCCACGAGGATTAAACTCTGTGGGGAATTGATAAAGGATGGACATTTTATGCTTAAGGGTTGACAACTCTATGGGAGAGAGACTATACACCCAATCACTGAGGAGGGAACCAAAGTGAAACAGGAACAAGTAACAACAGAGATAGCAAAAATGCACCGATGTTATGCATATGCTTATGCCATGCTTATGTTTATGCTGACAAAACAGACAAAACAAAATTGGAGATGAAATAAACATCTCGACACGGAGACCCAACCAACTTCACCAAGATTGGACATCAAAGGGATGATCATGAAGAACAACAGTTCCATTTCAAAGTTACAACCTTCTTCGGGAGAGAGTAATCCACTTAGGACACAACATCATGACTTCACTTGGATAGCCATCATGAATTTGAATTCTTTGTTGAAAGAAAATCACCAAGGGAAGTTCCAAGATTCACCGAAGTAACAACTTAATTGGAGAGCCGACAAAGGGTATCATGAGACCAAAATCTTTCTACCCCATTGATAGTATAACAATCCTCTTCAGTGAGCAACGACTTTTGTGACAAACAGTCTTTAACTTTTCTGCCCCAGATTACATGGTCTGTGGGAAGAAACCATCAAGATAACTAGCATAAAGATGCTTCAATGTCTTCAAACTCTTATAGGGAGAGATTTACAAATCTCGACATGATTGCCCCAGTTTAACGGTGCTTGTACAACAAAGTCTTCAGACTGCAGAAGTAACGACTAGGGAATAAACTTGCCCCTGCTAACTGGTAACTGCAAAAGATCTTCCCCAGACTAAATTGTTCATTGAGAGCTTCATCTGGTCTCGACCTGGTTGGCTCTGATTAGCTGAACATTGTAACAAATGATTAACAAATCCTTCAAATTGGTTGCCCCAGGCTGAGCTTCCTTTATCAAGTCAATTTCCCTATCTGACAGCGTTTGTTGGGATTCCTTTGACATCAGATCGTCTTGCACGCAATGTTGTTCATTAAAAATTGGCACTTTTCAATGTAAAATTCATGCGATCTTTTGAAAACATTTCTTTGATGAAACACACACGGCAGAGTGATCAAATGATCAAAGTGAAAGCGATCCAATCATTTACGAATGATGGATAAAGTGATACACACAAACATCAAAGATCATTAGGAGTCAGTTTATCCAACCTTGATGTAATATGCTTTCAAAACAACCTTACCTCAATTAGGTCTTTTAAGGGTTGTAACGTGGCCTGGTTCACGGTTCATGAAACAAAGGATAAAGGCTCAAAGTTATTTGTCCCACCCATTCTCCATGATGAACTTCAATCCTACGCTCAGTTAACTCAAACTATACATTCAGGTTCTTACAGGCTTAAGAATTGGACTGATGATAGTTGGTGATGGGTTACAAACCTAAAGTAGTCACAACTCCCTTACAGTATTTGATAGCTTTTTGCTTTTTGAGGATACTCTTACAGAATTCCTCTTTTTTGTTTATCCCTGACTTTTGTCTGAACTTTTTTATTCGAACCTACAGTCAACAGGATGCCCCATTTTTTGCCTAAATCTCTTTCATAGGTTTTGACTTAGCGGGCTTTTTAATTCCCTTTTTTTCTTTTTTTTCGAGAAAGGAGGTGACTACCTTGATTAATGGCTTACAGTGAACCATCATCATATTTTATGCTGAAAAGCATCTTCGACACTTGCTTGTTGTGTACGAAGGAAAACCTGAGTGCACCACCTTTATACGAAAAGTGTCTTGTATGCATATATCTTCGAGTTAACTGAGAACTACCCGCCCCGGGTTTGAGATTTAAGGTTTTGTTTTTGTAAAGAAAGAAAACTCCTACTTCTAGGCTCGAAGGGGTTAACGAGGGATTATCTTCCTTATTTCTCTAGTGTTTAGGGATTGAAACAATGCCTTACATCATCGGCAAAGTTAAATTGAAAGCATATCAACAACAATTATGGATATAATTTTCATCATCCTCCTCAATCTTTGCTTTAAACAACAGTTTAGTAAAGAAAAGAAATTTTTGCATTTTTCGTCATCTCATAATAATGAAAAGAAAAAGAAAGAGTGCAACGAATGGACTTAATCAAAAGATGCACAAACATTTCATTAATGTTGCCAAATTCAAATAAACAGCAGCTTACAAGCAAATCAAATACAAAGAAGTTACAACACATGCTGAAACAGTCCACAGCTGCCAGCTTTAGGGAATTAAAATTTGTCTAACAAATTTCAAATTTTAGGCCCATGTGGGGAAACACCTTCAACCACCACTTGCTCCTTGTGATATAGAATTATGAGGGGTCTCACGGGTCCTTTGCCCTTGGATTTATGAATCGCAGCACTGTCATTTGATTTATCCTCCTGAGGTTTCAGCAACTCTTGCAGTCTCAGTTTAAAACATTCACACTCTTCAACTAGGTGCCCTGTTGTCTCAGTATGATATCCACATTCTACTTCTGGATGGTCTTCCTCGAGGACCAAGTGTTTATCAATGGTTAGCTCTTGTACAAGATAACCCAATGCTATACATGCATCTAAGTTGTGTCCTTCAGCTATTTTGTGAAATTCACAGTTCAGGTTCGCATTATGCCATGGTCCTGGCACAGGATTGGATAATCGTGGAGTCACTAGTGAGTTTAGAATCAGCAGCGGGCAAAGTTTGCTTAACGATACTGGAGTTGGTCTACAGCAAGTCTTATTTTTCCTGACATGATTTTTCTTGTTCAATCTCCGGCTTTGAGAACCTTGAAGAGGAACAAACACCGATTGGTGAGAGACTTCAGTTGAACGCCCTAGTGCCCCAGTATGATAGTCCCATTTAGAGTTGGTACCACACTTCAGAGGGTAAGGAGGAATTATTGGTTTCAGCTCTTTTGGTATTATCAATTCGCCTTGGACCAAGTCTGGCAATATCTGATTGTGTGACATTGGAAACAGACTTTCTGGTTTCCTTGGTTTTCGTTGGGCGTGCTGATGCGATTGACGGTTATCTGGTGGTTGATACCGAGAATGTCCTTGAGTCGGAGGAATCATCGGAGATAATGCATCCCTAGTTTCTCTGGACATCACATGGTCAAGGTGACCTTCCTTTTTCATCATGTTCTGCAATGTCTCTAGAACCCAATTCATCTGACATTTGAGAATTCTGATGTCCTCTTTCAGCATTTCCTGGGCTTTCAAAAGTCCCTCCATTGTTGCCATTTGTCTCAGATATGTGCTAGGTATCTCTCTCTGAACAAGTGGGAGACAAAGAGATGCAAGGCATAGAAGAGAAAATTCAAAATGCAAATGCAATGCAAAGAGAAAACTGGTTTTACAAAACTCAGAAGATTGACTAGGTCAAAACCCTCATTTCATCAATCGTTGGAAAAAGTTACAACTTTTTTTTTTAAATATCAGAGATCGACTTAGTTTTACAAAACTAGTTGCGACATGATAGGCCCGTGGTGATATGATGAGATGATGCACACATAACACAAAGGTAAGTATTCACAAATACAAAGCATATACAAAGACCTCCTAGGCTCGAGATCAAAGCAAGGAGTCAAAGGTATAACCATCCCCAAGGATTTGTACTATGAGCTATTTGTACCTGCCAAACGGGTTCTAACAAAGTTCCCAGGGTCAACAACCCATCTTTCGGATATTATCAATTTCCCAAATTACTCGGTAATTGATAATATTCTCAGAGAGTCTCGTCCGAGTGTAGTATCGCGTATCAGCTACTTCGAAAATACTTCCTTATAGCCATCGCACTACGTCCTAATAAGGTCAAAGTGGGGTAAAATGTAATCTAAAAGTCCACAGTGTCACGGGCTCCTTCGTTGAAAGTAGCATTGTTTTCACGAATACTCGATCAACAATACTAAACTCTCGAGAGGGCCTACACTGAGCGGTGTTTTCTCAAGTTAGCTTGGTCGGGAATCAACTCCCTATAAGCCTTCTTGAATATACCACCATCCTATCATAATTGCACTCAAGTCCGGGTATAGGACCGTCTCACCACTCAAAGTACCCAATATCCGACATACAAATATATTGACAAATATACATGTTAAGCAAATATTCACAAATATAGCATGCAATTAAAACAAAATAGGCTAAACCCTCAAGTTAAGTATGCATCCCCAGTGAAGTCGCCATTTCTGTTGCGGTGAGAATCGTGATACCAAGCTATTGATTAACTTGAATCTTTAATTCTTAAATTCACAACCGGACTTTAATTTATCCAAATGAAAGGTCTAAAGAAAGAAAAACCCTTTTGCGCGATGTGACAACAACGCTAAGAGATTCGGGGATCGGGGGTTGGTTATGCATAGGGTAGGTATTTCACATCCTAAACATCTGTAGTACTCTACAGGAACCTTTTGTTTGTTGCATGCTAAGTTTGGTAAATGTTTGCTAAGGATTGGGATTGGGTAAAGGGTGTAGGTTAAAACCTAAAGATAGTTTCTAAGTTTGCTCGCAAAGACGTCGTGTCCTCTGCCTACGTATCATAACTAGGATAGAATCAGAGCAATCGTAGTTCACCTCACTAGGGTTGAAGAACACTTGATTGTGATCAAGGTTCAAAGGGGAACAAACATTACAATGCTTGTGTAGAGTTTCACAAAACTCTCTAGATCTATGTTATAACACTCAAGAGGGGAGTAAGGGATCATTACTATGATTCTTACATAGAGTTTACAAACTCTATCCTAGGGTTCTAATTGAAGAACACTCCTAGTGCAGGTGAGTTTTCTAGACTTAAAGCAAAGTCTAATGGTTTAAATGTTCTAACTTAACTAAGCTAGGGTTAGGATGACTTCACAAAGTCAAGAGGGATAAATGAGCTATCCAATGACACAAGGGTCAAGGGAGAAACTTTTACTTTGGAAGGAGAGAGATAGAGAGGCAACTGGGATGAGAACTAGAAAGTTCCATCACTTGGGGGAAGAAATACTTAATAAAGCAAGATGAAATAAGATTTAAGACAAGTAAGCATGCATATTACAATAATTACATACTTTAAACGACACCAAGGGTTACAACCAATAAATTATCTTAACAAAGATTGAGGGTTCATCTTGACAAATATTGGAACATGATGAAGGTTATTACTATATAAACAAATCACAATTCGAAGATGGGCAAGTCATAAGTTCAAAACATAGCAAATGTAACAACAATGCATAGATAACAATCAAACGCAATTAAATCAGTTTAAACCTCATAATTTAGGAGGGAGAATGAGGTAAATGATGGTAACAAGGTCCTATCATACTAACAAACACAAAAGAAACAATCATCCACAAATCTTGCAAGATAAATAAGCATGGTATAAAAGAATGCCAACAAAGTCGCGAGGTAAAGACCGACCAAAGAAACAATCCTTCAAGTTGGCAAAAAGCAATGTGATTATGAGCAAAATGAAATTTTCTTTTATTAAATAAAGCTAGACATTATTATGAACATTTTGCAAAAAGAATGGATTGAAAATGATAAAAAATAAACAAGTTATGAATTTTTGAAGTTTCATTGATTTATGACAACAAAATAAAAAGAAACAAGCAAATAAAATAAGAAATGGCATGGGGAGGGGTTGAACCCACGCCCTTGTGTTTACCATCACAATACGCAAACCAACCTGCCATAATGCGCGTGCACATGAGGAAATGGGAAGAATGAATAAAATGATTGAACAAGGCCTAATGAAAATAAAAATGCAAAAAATGTCCCAACCAGGGATCGAACCAAGGACCATGGGTAAGAGGAGTGACTTAAGGCGCATGCTTCTACCACTGGGGTGGCTATACATCCGTGTATTTAGCCACCCCCAAAAAAGATAAGGCTTCCATGCGCGCAATTCTGGGCCCAAAACCAAGGCAAACAAGGCAGATACGGATTGGATCATAACTCTATCAAATCAAAACCAAATTCAACAAAATTTGATTTCAACCTATGTGAAATTTAACGAAGAACAAGATGGTGCAGTTCAAATTTTGAGATTTCACACATACAAATAAAATCGATAGAACATGCACCCTATGAACTTGACATGCAACTTGGTATCCACAGATCAGGGAAGTTGCAATTAGGACTATGGAAAGGCATGAACAAGTTCTAAATGTAACCTTGAATGAATTTTAACAAGAGTTTGATCCAAAATAGCCTTGGACCAAAATGAGATATATGAGTGGCAAGCATAGGCATGATGAGGACATGAGCCAAAATGGAATGGTGAATTCAAAACTAGCATTAATCTGTACATGTTTGAAATGCAAGAAATCATGATAAATTCAAAGGAACACATTATTTTGTTATGGTTCAAAAGGGGTTGTCAAGCTGTTATGTTGAATAAAGTTGTGTTGGAATGAAGATGCAAACAGCATACCACATGGTTTTTTAAACAGATGGGAAATGTAAACAAAGTTCAAGTTGCAAGAATGTGACAAGACTGATGCAAAGCAGATAAGTTATTCACACATCAATGAGATTCATGGTAGCAGATAAATTTGAACAAATAGGCACAAAGCAACACTTTGACATATTGATCAAGTAAAAATAGGACAAATTTTAATCAGGTAGCAAGGATATTGAAAGGGGAAACAGTTTTAAGGCTATGCTAAACAGAGCAGCCACACAAATAAGTCATACAGTCTAGCCAGATTCAAACAATTTCTTTTGTACTTCACAAATGATAATAACAGTTGGATCATTACAATGCCACTGAGTCCCTATAGACAGCAAGCATACAAACAAAATTTCCCTTATGAGCTATCATCAAACCTCATCAAAATAACCTATGACCTCTGAAAAATCACTCCAAACTAGCAAGTAAAATAGTAAGGGCATGAATGACAGCAGGTGGGGAGTTAAAGCAAACAGGTCCTCATATATGCATACCAAAGTAGAACAAGAGAAAACAGATCAAAGAAACATCCACCAACACACTTGAAAGGCAATGATAAACAAGCTTATAACAATCATCATACCAAGACTTAAACACAAAAACATGACAGTTATGCCCTTAAGAAGTGAGGTTGGAGAAAATTTACAAGTTTGAAAGCTAGATTAAGTAGCAGACATAATTGAAGTGAACAGACCTTGCATACATCCTAAAAACATCATATTGAACATGTCTATACTTCAAAAACACTCCTCAACATCATGGAAATGAAGATCATAAATCAACTGCTCAAACACTCATGAAATTGCAATTTTAGAATCAACATTGAATTGGAACAGATTGAGGATGGGAAAATGCTACATACAAGTCCCAAATATATTAAGAAATGATTCTAGCACCTAAGATGGCCATGAAATGCACATAATCAAACAATGGCTATCAAGCTGCAATTGTGTCAAACATGGGAGGCAGGCTGTCAAGCTAAACACAACATAACATTCACAAAGATAAATAAACCATGTGCAGATATCAGGCACCTTATCTAGAGGCCATATGTTCCTGAGCTATCCCTAATTCAAACAGAAAAAGAAGAAATGTGTGTGACTGTGATTTCAAAACTGTTTTGGGCAGCAATATAGTACAAATTGGTCACCCTATAAACAAGTAGCCTCATGTTGACAAATATAGTATAAGTACATCCTAAATGTGAAGACTAATGAGTCTCAACTCAGAAAAACAGCATTGATCAAGCAGAAAAGAATTTGATGTGTTCATGGCAGATTTTTGTTTTGAAATTGCAATTTAGAAGTGAAATTTGTGAAACAGACAAGAACAGACCAAATTAATTAAATGCACAAATCAAAAATGTAATAAGGAATGAGTTCATGCATATAACTTGAGCTTTTTGTGGCTGGCACAGGAATTGACATGTTGGTTGGAAGGTGGCAGTTTGTTTGAAGCAGGTTTTGGAATATCAAGGCATTTTTTATGACAATGAGTTTTTGATGCAACAAAAGTCATGTACATACCATAAATATGCAAAAGAAAATGCTCATGCCTTAAAGTTACACCAAATCAACATTAAACAACATATGGCACTATTGAAGCTTATGAAATGTGAAGAAACACACTCAAATAGGCAGCTGACAAATTTACAGCAGTTGAGGCAATGTGACAATATATACAAGCCTAAAACAAGTAGGATGATGATTCTATGCACATGAATATAGCAAAAAACAGTTGGAGCAGAAAAAGATAAGTTGGTAGTATGACTGAGGCTTTAAAAAAATGTAATTAGAAGTGAGAAACAGTTTTGTGCAAGTAGGGCAATTTGGCAAGTATAACATACATTCATTGATCATGCTAACAAGTGAATCTACAACCTAAAATCAAACAGAAAATCCTCCAAAACCAGAACTGGTAGGTCTAGCCAATCTTGACAGCAAAATCTCCTAACTGTCCTCAATCAACTCAAATCTTAAGTTCTCAAAATTTTAACAAGTTCTAAATGGTATGAGCATGACCAACACATATCAAAACACATTTGAGACACTTTGAGATAAAACATAGTAAGCACAACCATTCCAACACCAAGACTCATGATAATGGTAAAAACAAGTGCCACAATAGATTCAAACATGATCTAGGGCAGGGGGTGTTATGAACAACTTACTAATCATCCAAACATCACTAATGAACTAAGTTGATAGTTCTAGGGCAAGCACCTTATATTTCAATATTGGATACAAAAAAAACTACCATATAGATCAACACTTCAAAAACAAGTTAGGCATGACATCTAGGTACAATCTTGGTACATCATCAACATATCATTCATGGATAAAATACTTTAACAAAAGCACCTACCATAGATACAAAACCTAAATTCTTAACAAAGAGCTAGCATGGGACAGCAATGGTATTTTTTTACAACAAGCATCTCAAAAATGATAAACATGGCAATGTATGATCAATAAAGAGTTTAGACATCACATACCTCTTGTAGACAAGTCTTGAGTAAGCTGGAAGCAGAGAAAACCAGAGACCTTCTTCTTTAGCACAAACTTAAAGCTTGTTTCCTCTTGAAGCAATATGCAATTTTTAGGATAGTTTGAGTAATGAGCCTCCCAACTAACTTTTTGTGTTTTGGACAGTTGAAACACAATATATATGAGGTGTGTGAATGGTTTAAACATGTGGAAAAGGTCTATGTAGTGATTTGGCTCTTAAAATGCATAAAAGTCAAAATATGGGGTGTGACAGTTGACTTTTAGATTGGTTGCTTTTCTAAGAAATGTAACAATGGGAACAGCTTCAAATGGCCATTTTAAAGTTGTATGAATGGTCTTTGAAGTGTTTTTGGGTTTAGACAAAGGATTGGTATGAAAAATGGAAAGTGGCTAATTTAGTGTTTTTGTGACTTTTCTTCACTTACAAGCAAGAAGGGAAAGAAGGAGAACTATATGTTTATGATGCTTGGGATAGTTCTGGTGTGAAAAATAGAGTGTGGAGAAACCTCTATTTATAGGCCATGAGGAGCTTGGGGCAGATTTGGTTTTTCACCACTTTTGGAGGGAGATTTGAGATTTTCAAGTGAATCTTGCCAAATCTTTGTAGCAGCTCCAACACATCAGCTCCATGGACCAATGTTGAGCCAATATCAGCTGAGATGGGAAGGATGGGATGGCTATGGAGATAGGGGACTGCAGCTGCCCAACTTTGCTTGAAAAAGTTTCTCTTTCATGCTTTTAATGATTATTTTAATATCCACTTGTTACCAACTTGCCATGCTCATCAAACTAACTCCTTTTCTGGTTTTCTCCTCATCCACACCTCACATTATCAGTTTGAATTACAATCCAAGGGTTGAGGATAGTCCAAGTTGTGAAAAACTGATTTTGAGAAGCTTGGCCAAGGTAATTTTAAGTGTGACAGACCCAACTTCCATGTACCATAACTCTTAGCTCACAAATCCTCTTGAGGATTTCTTGTACTTTTTAGAAATCCCTCATGTAGCTCTACAACTTTCATGTTTTGGGAATTTCCAAATTCTTGATGGAACTAGGTTGAAAAACCCTTCAAAGTTCTGAAAAAGTGGTTTGTATGGCCAGAATTTGTGAAATTTCACTAAGTCCTTTACCCTTGAAAAATGATTTTTGCTATAACTCCAATTCCATGCATATTTTGAATATGGACCACTGTGGGAATTTTGTAGGGTTTGTCAAGACCTTTCGAACAAGCTTAGAACCACTTCAATTGGATGTGTGGTTGAGGAGTTATGGTCTTGCCCCTTTCGAAAGCCTAATTCCCGATCTTTGCAATTAATTCCTAACCCTTGATCCAATAGTCATGAAATTTTATGGGGATGTGTAATATGATATAAGGAACATTTTTCAATCACACCTTGAAGTCAAATTCCTTATTGTTGGAGAGTTGACTTTTCGGTCAACTTTTCGATCGATCGGTGTCTACCGAGTCGCCCGTTGGTGATCCGGACATCCTGAGGACTTGAAACTCTTTGGATGGACTTTACTAAGCCGTAGGAGCTTAATGGACCTTGATCCCACCCTTGGAATACTCTTTGAATCAAAAGTCAAACTACAGTTGACTCTTTCTAATCGAAAACCCTAATCGGGTGCCTCAAATTGCACTGTTCTCAATCCTCGGGTGACCACCTCAAATTGAATTCATACTTGACCCAATGTGGTATTCTTGATCTTTTTTGAAGTTGAATCAATCCAAAACATTGATTGATCAAACCATCGAAGCCTCGATTTTGACGGTACGGATCCCTAATTCATCTGCAACTTAACAAAAGACAAACTGAAAATGTGTTAAGGTTAGTTAATCAAGAAAATATGATCCTACAATGATGATGAGGATCTAAGGGGTCAAAATTTGGGGTGCAACACAGCCCAACTCAAATGGCCATTGGCCCTGCGCTGGGGTCTCTCTATAAATATCCTCTTTCACAAGAGGGTCAAGTATTCTCTTCTCAAACTACTTTCTGTATTTGCTTTCACTCTGTCCAATTCCTTACTTTGGCAGCGCAATGTCTTGTAGGTACACCCCCTTCCCCTCTTCAACATCGGTGGATAGGCAGCAAGTCGAAGACGCGTGGTAGTCTAGTAATTCCCTTCTGATCAGGTCAGATCAGATATGATTAAGTGTATTGATTTGATTTGAAGAAAATGCTTGATGTGAATCAAGGTTTGAATTTAGAGTTTCCATAAATGAACAGACAATTAAATTGAGTTTTAATCGTGTGTACTAGCAAAGTGGGCTAGTCTTCTAGATGAACAACTAGAAATAATTGATGAAAAAGGTCTCACTGTAAGGAAGCCCAAGAGTAAGCTTTGAATGTTGTGTATGGTTGCCAAAAGGTTGATGGCGATACTTTGAAAGCACTCTACTTATAAGGTGTCGCGGTGAGAATTGGATGTCAAATTATTAATTAATTTGAATCTTAATTTATTGGTTCACTGTAGCACCCCAAAATTTGCCTTTCTTTTTAACCGTAACTGGCTTTTGTTTCTTTGCATTTTGCATTTTTTTTGCATTGTATAGCATTTGTTCTCGAGGCATGGGATCAAGGTATTTCTGTGGCTCAGGTTCATTTCGGAGCAATAGACTAAACAGTAAACAGCGAGCATCAGAGGCTCGGACATTTATTTTGTCCAGTGGTCAGGTGACCGATTTTATTTTGCAGGTTAATTTTAGATCAGGATCAGCACTTAGGCTCATAACAAGCATTTTCACAGTGATAACATTCAAAAATGAGGTTCAGCAGCTAAACAGAGCTCCAGACAATTGAGACAGGGCAAATGGACAGATTTCCCACCAAAAGGCGCCAAAATTCAAATTTTGAAGGTGTTAATCGGTTAATCTATATGGTTAATCGATTAACCAAAGGAAAATTAACCCATATTTGGAATTTTAACAGTGTTAACCGATTAATGTAACACCCATTTTAATTATTTAGTCATTTTATTATTATTTTAAATATTATATGTTGATGTGCCCTTTGGTAGGGTGTATTTGATGATGTTTGGTGGGTGTCCCTGAGATGGGAGATCATTGGTGGTAATTTGGTGAGTTTATAATAATATAAGAAATAATAGTAATATTGGTGGTGGTATTAATATTATTATTATTATTATTATTATTATTATTATTATTATATTTATGATTATTATTAATATTTGTAGTAATATTATTAATATGGAGAATATAATATTATTATTAATATAGTTATTATATTATTATGATTTTTGGTGTGAATATGATAATATAATGAATAATAGTAATATTGGTGGGGGTATTATTATTATATATTATTATATTTATCAGTATTATTAATATTATTATTATTTTGGTGAGATAATAATAATAATAATATTATTATTATTATTATTAATAGTATTATTATGATTAGTATTATTAATATTAGTAATATTATATTAGTATATTAATATTAAGATTATTATTATTCATATTATTTTATTATTAGTATTAATATAATTGTTATTATTATCATTAGTATTATTATTATTATAATTATAATTATTGTTGGGTGTATTACTATTATTATTATTATGTTGAATATTACTATAATATTATAATAGTATTATATTATATTATTATTATTATTATAATGATTATTATAATTATTATATTAGAATTATTATTGGGAATATTAGTGGTTGAAATAAGTAAAATAAGAGGTGGAAGGGTTATTGGGAAGTTAGAATGGAAATATGAAAAGTCATGATAGAAACCGTGAGGAAGGAAATATGAAGGGGTACCAAGGAGATATTAGAAAAGTTGGAATAGAGAGAAAAGGGATTACCATATATCG
The DNA here is from genome assembly GCA_963859935.3 of Lathyrus sativus. Taxonomy (NCBI): domain Eukaryota; kingdom Viridiplantae; phylum Streptophyta; class Magnoliopsida; order Fabales; family Fabaceae; genus Lathyrus; species Lathyrus sativus. Next base: position 357,892,893 of record OZ012737.1, read on the forward strand.
TGGGAAATTGGTGTGATAATAATAATAATAATAATAATAATAATAATAATAATAATAATAATATTATTATTATTATTATTATTATTATTATTATTATTATTATTATTATTATTATTATTATTATTATTATTATTATTATTATGTTATTTTTATTAGTTATTATTATTATTATTATATTATTTTTATTAGTTATTATTATTATTGGGATAGGAAATAAAAAGGAAAATAGAATATGAAGGGATGGGGAAGTATTAGAGAAAATAACACGATAGAAAGATGGAAGAGAGAAAGAGCGATAGAAAGAGAGAAGAGGAAAGAACGAGAGAAGTGAGAAGAACGAAGGAAAAAGGGAACGAAGAACGGAAAGAAAAGAGGAGGCCAAGAGACCAAATCCAGGAAGAATTTCATCGATCAACCGATTAACAAGGTAAGTGGGGAGAAACTTGATTGGGAATGGTATATACATGTATAGGGTAGTGGGGATTCCTTAACCCCGTAGGAATGTATCGTTGATGAAGTTTTATATTGACATGCTATTGATTGTTGAGTTATGTTGATGTTGATGGATTGAAATATGTTGAGTGTTGGTGAATTGTTGTTTTTGGTTAATTTGGCGTATAGGTTGGGTTTACGGTTTTAGGGAAGTTCTGTGTGACCTTTTTGATGTGTCGATAGATTGTTTAAGTGATGACTTTGGAATAATATGTATATGATGATGTACGGATGTTTGATGTTGCCATTGTTGATTGACTGTTGGTGTTGGTTTGGTTTGAGTAAGGTTCAGAGTAACTCTAAAGTGTCGGTAGTGTGCCGTAATGTTGATCTGGAGTAGAATTATAGGAAGATTGATAAGCCTAATATGCATTGGTCGTAATACGGATAATATAGGAAGTGGATGTTATAGAATAGGCTTGAATCAGAGAAGAGTGAGAATTCTGAACTGTGAGAACTTGAGAAGTCGCAGGCAACTCGCTAGCACTTCACTTAGCGAGAAGGCAGCGAGCGTTCGCTAGGTGCTCGCCTAGCGAGTGAGGTAGCGAGTGAGTCTAGTAGGTTCTGTTTGCCTTCGCGAGGAGGTTCGCTAAGCGAACAGGTAGCGAGCATTCGCTGGGAGCTCGCCTAGCGAGGGTGTAGCGAGCGTAGCAGAATGGGGTTTTTCTATGATGTTATACTGTGTGCGCTAAGAGTGTAGTGCCCTTGGACTTTGTTGATTATAGGGGAGATGATTGAGTGTTATAGAGTGAATACTCGGTGATAGTATGTGATTTCCGTTACTAATTATTTAAATGGATAATTAGTTGGTGTATGAATCATGCGGAGCATGGTGTAGTGATCAGTAGGATCGTGTATTCCCGAGTGGTGGGACGTGTTTATATCTTGGTGATATAGTATGAACTTGTTTACTTGGTGATGGTACTCGTTTTCCTTGATATTGTTGGTGAACAATTGGTTAACGTATATGTATGTAGTGATCAGTAGGATCGTGTGTTCCCGGGTGTTGGGATGTGGTTATATATGGTGTTATAGTATGAATTTATTTACTATCTGATTGATTTATATGGTGTTGGTGTAATATATCTACACATATATGCATTGATGTATGGTGATATGATCAGGAGGATCGTGTGCACTTAGTGTGCCTAAATATGATAGTTATGCATTGGTGTGTGCATATCATGGTGTTTTGGTGGGATGAATCATGTCTCAGGAGGAGCGTAAGTGATTCATCCGTACTCCTTGGTGGAGAATGGTGGGGGATAGATCATGTCTCAGGAGGAGCGTAAGTGATCTATCCAGGTTCGATTGAATGAACCAATGAGTCGGTACCGCATGCATGGTGTTGAGTTGCATATTTGCATTATAATATGTTATATTGTAATTTGAACAGTAGGTTCGTTATATGGAGTTGTTGGGGTGAATATTGGTGTGTTGGTGTGTTTTACTACCTTGTTTACATGTATTACATTACCAATATATTTTTGATCATGTTTTCTCACCCCTTGGTTGTTGTTGTGTCTGTGCTTCTCCGGAAGTACAGATAATCCAGGTACTTAGATAGCTTGGATGGTGGTGTGCCAGTCGAGTCTAGGATGCTCTGATACGTAACACGGGATATGGGTGTTTTAATTGTTTTATGTCAAACTGGTTGTAATCCTGTGACGTATCACTTTTTTTTGTGAATTATAATAATAAAGATTTTACGAAATTTGGCGGATGGCCGAGAATGTTGGAATAATGTTTTCCGCTGTATTATTTTTTAGAATAATTAATAAAGGATTTTTATAAAAATTTGGTGATGTGATATCCCACTATTTTGGGGAAAACTCTGATGTTTATTTATAATGTTTATATTTTATTTAATTTGGGAAGTGGGGTGTTACAATTGGTATCAGAGCAGGTCGGTCCGTCCGGCCAATGTTGTCTAGTGTTATTGTTTCCTGGTATGCGACATGTGTGTAAAAACACTGTCGGTACATGTTGTTGGTTAACTTCATTGGTAGAAGTGGAATGATTCCAGTGGGGGAGAAGTTGTATTTCTCCGAAAAGCTACAGTGTGGTGGCTTAGTGTGTTGAGGAGTGATATTATAGTTTGGTAAAGATGGTTTGTGCCCCATCATGATTTCGGCTGTCTATTAACAAATTGAGGAACTGATCACCCTTAATCTCTTGTTAATAGTGGACGGGATTGTGTTGGATGGGATAGACGTATCTTGCAAGCTTGGGTGGCGTGAGCAGTGTATAGTCTTGAGTTAAGCTAAGTACTTAAGGGATTATTTTGAGGAATTTGGCGTAAGACGGTGTTGAAGTGTCTATTTTGACTGAAACTTGGAATGAGAAGGAAAGTGAGAAAAATTGGGATTTGTCAATTAATTGCGATTGCCGGAGGTTTCCGGATGAGGTAGGTGATTTACTATCGGAGCGTGAAGTAAAGCTCACACGTTGACTTTGTTGTTGGAACGAGTCCGATATTAGTGACTCCATATGGTGTGGTTTCGTTGGGATTGGAGAAGTTGAAGAGTCAACTTGAAGACTTTCTAGGAGAGAGGTTCTTTTGTTTGAGTGTGCTATCGTAATGTGCACCAATTTTGTTGGTTAGACAGATAGAAGGTTTTGTGAAGCTTTGGGTGAACTATAGATAAGTGAACAGGGTGACTATCAAGGATAGGTGTTCGCTTCCAAGAGTTAATGATTTGATGTAACAATTGATCGAGGGATGTGAGTCCCTTGGTCATGTGATCTCGAGTAGAGTTCTTGTGGTGGATGGGACGAAGGTCAAAAGTTCTATCGTATTAGGAGGCTCAAAGATCTGCTGTTGAGATTGGAAGTAATTGAGTTTTAAATTATTCATAGATTTAAAATGTGTTGGATGGCTTCCTAAGTATAAAATTGTTGTTGTACGTTAAATTTCGAGATCGCAGCTTTTTACGGAATCAAAATCGGACACTCGGAAGTCGGGTAACGGTCGAAAAGAGGATTTTGGGACTGTCATGTTCGCCTGGCGAGCATACTGGCGAACGTCCATATTCGCTGCGGTGTTCGCCTGGCGAAGGGGTCCTGGGCAGAAAATGTTATTCTGGTGTTTTTGCCGTAACGGGAGAACCGTAACTCGGAATGACGCGCGGTTCGAAGCGTTGGAAAGCTATTTAAATTATCTATGAGATGGTGAAGTATTGACATAGATTTAAGCTATTTATTGATGAAGTGTGTTTGAATTTTGTGGTAAGGACGGGCGGTACGGTATGTGTTCCCGCTATAACTCACAACTTGTTTGTCCACTTGGCATGGGATCTTCTTTAATTATTTATATAAGGCAATGGTTGTGTTAATAAATGATATTTTAAGGTATTCGAAGCGTATAGAGGATTATGTTGAGCATAAGGAACTGGAGTTATCAGTGTTGGAAAAAGAGCGGTGATATACTTCCGTAAGGAAAGTTCTGCCGAATCCGATAGAACTAATTGTGGTGTTTGTGATGCTTGTTGATATAATTAGGGGATTTGCTAAAGACAACTTCAGCGAGTTTCAATTATGCAAAAGGCAACTTGAAGTGTATAAGAGAAATCATCCGACCAGTGATTTAGAGTTGGTTACTATTGTGATTGTACTGGAGTCGGAGTCTTCAAAAGTTCAGACTGAGATCGGAGATGTTTGGTGATCTTAAGAGTTTAAGGTGTTTGTTTAATTTGAATAAGACAAATATGAGGCATAGGAAATAATTTGGACTTCGAAAAGAGTACGACTTCGAGTTGAATTACCATTCGGGTAAAGCGGACATGGTAGATGATGCAGTGAGTTAGAAATATTTGCATATACCGAAGATGATGGTGAAAAGAGTTAGAACTGATTGAGAAATTTCATAATATGCGTTTTGTGAGTAAGGATACTTCTTATGGAGTTAAGCTTTTATTATTAAGATCTGACTAGTGATATCCTTGAGAAGAATCGAGAAAGTCAGAAATCTGGGTTGAATAGTGAATTAGTTGAAATTGATAAATTAGAGTCGAAGAGTGGATTGTCGGGTTTGTGGAAATAATACCACGAGGTGTTATGATAGAGTATGTATATCAGATGTTGTTGAAGGGAGTAGGAGTACTCGTGAAGAAATACATTGAGGTAGATGGAGTATCCATCTCGGTGCTATGAAGAAGTAACTGAACTTGAGTAGATTGTTTTTGAGACCATGGATAAGGAGAGGTGGAATATGCTAGTTAGAATTGTCGGAATTCGAAGAGTGAACATCAGAGACTGTTGAGTCTGATGTAGTCGTTAAATATTCTAGAGTGGAAATCAGGTAGTATTTTCACGAAATTGGTGTTGAGATTTCCAAAGAATTTGTAAAGACATAATTTTAATTTGAATTGTTAGCAGTGGATTAACTATTCCGTGTTGAGGATATACGAGATGCATATTGAGAAAGTGGTGAAGTTGGATGAGATACTGACGAATATTGTGTCAGATGGAAATTTGAGGTTTATATTGAGATTTTGGAGGGGCTTACAGGAAGCTTCGGGTACTAAGTTGAAGCTGAGTTCGACCTATCATCCGCAAACTGATGGTCAGTCAGAGAGGACTATTGAGTCTGTAGAGAATTGGTGAGAGCTTGGGTGTCGGGTCAAGGTGGAGCGTGGGATGATTAATTATCGTTGATTGAGTTACCTATAATAACGGTTATCATCCTAGTGTCGGAATGGCACTATATGTGGCTTGGTGAGATAGGGAGTGTAGGACTCTCCTGTGTTGAAATAAATCGAGTGAGAGTGTTGTACTCAGACTTGAAGATTATGCTTGAGATGGCTGAGAAGATCGAGAGGATCCGAGGCAATATGTATTTTGAGGGTCACGCCGGTGACTGGTGTTGGTCGAGCTTCGAAATCTCAGAAGTTCGCACGTGTTCTGTAGTTGTATCAGAGTGGCGCAGCGGAGGCATGGGAGGAGTAACATGTTAGACTGTTTTTCTGTTGTCGCTGTGAATTGGCATGATATGTTTCATGTGTCTTAGTCGAGAAAGTACATTGAACCAGGTGGATGATGTACAAGTGAAAAATATTCCGATTGTTGAGGCATTGCTAGTTCGTTTTGGCGAGCGAGGAACAACTCCGAAGGGAGGAGATATCTTTGGTGAAAGTAGTATGGGGAGGTGCTGCAGAAGGCAGTGTGACCTGAGAATTGGAATAAAAGATGCGGGGAGCGTATCCGGAATTATTTCCATCAGATAATTTTCGAGGACGAAAATAATTAAAGTGGGGGAGAGTTGTAACACCCATTTTAATTATTTAGTCATTTTATTATTATTTTAAATATTATATGTTGATGTGCCCTTTGGTAGGGTGTATTTGATGATGTTTGGTGGGTGTCCCTGAGATGGGAGATCATTGGTGGTAATTTGGTGAGTTTATAATAATATAAGAAATAATAGTAATATTGGTGGTGGTATTAATATTATTATTATTATTATTATTATTATATTTATGATTATTATTAATATTTGTAGTAATATTATTAATATGGAGAATATAATATTATTATTAATATAGTTATTATATTATTATGATTTTTTGTGTGAATATGATAATATAATGAATAATAGTAATATTGGTGGGGGTATTATTATTATATATTATTATATTTATCAGTATTATTAATATTATTATTATTTTGGTGAGATAATAATAATAATAGTAATATTATTATTATTATTAATAGTATTATTATGATTAGTATTATTAATATTAGTAATATTATATTAGTATTATTAATATTAAGATTATTATTATTCATATTATTTTATTATTAGTATTAATATAATTGTTATTATTATCATTAGTATTATTATTATTATAATTATAATTATTGTTGGGTGTATTACTATTATTATTATTATGTTGAATATTACTATAATATTATAATAGTATTATATTATATTATTATTATTATTATTATAATGATTATTATAATTATTATATTAGAATTATTATTGGGAATATTAGTGGTTGAAATAAGTAAAATAAGAGGTGGAAGGGTTATTGGGAAGTTAGAATGGAAATATGAAAAGTCATGATAGAAACCGTGAGGAAGGAAATATGAAGGGGTACCAAGGAGATATTAGAAAAGTTGGAATAGAGAGAAAAGGGATTACCATATATCGTGGGAAATTGGTGTGATAATAATAATAATAATAATAATAATAATAATAATAATAATAATAATAATAATAATAATATTATTATTATTATTATTATTATTATTATTATTATTATTATTATTATTATTATTATTATTATTATTATTATTATTATTATTATTATTATTATCTTATTTTTATTAGTTATTATTATTATTATTATTATATTATTTTTATTAGTTATTATTATTATTGGGATAGGAAATAAAAAGGAAAATAGAATATGAAGGGATGGGGAAGTATTAGAGAAAATAACACGATAGAAAGATGGAAGAGAGAAAGAGCGATAGAAAGAGAGAAGAGGAAAGAACGAGAGAAGTGAGAAGAACGAAGGAAAAAGGGAACGAAGAACGGAAAGAAAAGAGGAGGCCAAGAGACCAAATCCAGGAAGAATTTCATCGATCAACCGATTAACAAGGTAAGTGGGGAGAAACTTGATTGGGAATGGTATATACATGTATAGGGTAGTGGGGATTCCTTAACCCCGTAGGAATGTATCGTTGATGAAGTTTTATATTGACATGCTATTGATTGTTGAGTTATGTTGATGTTGATGGATTGAAATATGTTGAGTGTTGGTGAATTGTTGTTTTTGGTTAATTTGGCGTATAGGTTGGGTTTACGGTTTTAGGGAAGTTCTGTGTGACCTTTTTGATGTGTCGATAGATTGTTTAAGTGATGACTTTGGAATAATATGTATATGATGATGTACGGATGTTTGATGTTGCCATTGTTGATTGACTGTTGGTGTTGGTTTGGTTTGAGTAAGGTTCAGAGTAACTCTAAAGTGTCGGTAGTGTGCCGTAATGTTGATCTGGAGTAGAATTATAGGAAGATTGATAAGCCTAATATGCATTGGTCGTAATACGGATAGTATAGGAAGTGGATGTTATAGAATAGGCTTGAATCAGAGAAGAGTGAGAATTCTGAACTGTGAGAACTTGAGAAGTCGCAGGCAACTCGCTAGCACTTCACTTAGCGAGAAGGCAGCGAGCGTTCGCTAGGTGCTCGCCTAGCGAGTGAGGTAGCGAGTGAGTCTAGTAGGTTCTGTTTGCCTTCGCGAGGAGGTTCGCTAAGCGAACAGGTAGCGAGCATTCGCTGGGAGCTCGCCTAGCGAGGGTGTAGCGAGCGTAGCAGAATGGGGTTTTTCTATGCTGTTATACTGTGTGCGCTAAGAGTGTAGTGCCCTTGGACTTTGTTGATTATAGGGGAGATGATTGAGTGTTATAGAGTGAATACTCGGTGATAGTATGTGATTTCCGTTACTAATTATTTAAATGGATAATTAGTTGGTGTATGAATCATGCGGAGCATGGTGTAGTGATCAGTAGGATCGTGTATTCCCGAGTGGTGGGACGTGTTTATATCTTGGTGATATAGTATGAACTTGTTTACTTGGTGATGGTACTCGTTTTCCTTGATATTGTTGGTGAACAATTGGTTAACGTATATGTATGTAGTGATCAGTAGGATCGTGTGTTCCCGGGTGTTGGGATGTGGTTATATATGGTGTTATAGTATGAATTTATTTACTATCTGATTGATTTATATGGTGTTGGTGTAATATATCTACACATATATGCATTGATGTATGGTGATATGATCAGGAGGATCGTGTGCACTTAGTGTGCCTAAATATGATAGTTATGCATTGGTGTGTGCATATCATGGTGTTTTGGTGGGATGAATCATGTCTCAGGAGGAGCGTAAGTGATTCATCCGTACTCCTTGGTGGAGAATGGTGGGGGATAGATCATGTCTCAGGAGGAGCGTAAGTGATCTATCCAGGTTCGATTGAATGAACCAATGAGTCGGTACCGCATGCATGGTGTTGAGTTGCATATTTGCATTATAATATGTTATATTGTAATTTGAACAGTAGGTTCGTTATATGGAGTTGTTGGGGTGAATATTGGTGTGTTTTACTACCTTGTTTACATGTATTACATTACCAATATATTTTTGATCATGTTTTCTCACCCCTTGGTTGTTGTTGTGTCTGTGCTTCTCCGGAAGTACAGATAATCCAGGTACTTAGATAGCTTGGATGATGGTGTGCCAGTCGAGTCTAGGATGCTCTGATACGTAACACGGGATATGGGTGTTTTAATTGTTTTATGTCAAACTGGTTGTAATCCTGTGACGTATCACTTTTTTTTGTGAATTATAATAATAAAGATTTTACGAAATTTGGCGGATGGCCGAGAATGTTGGAATAATGTTTTCCGCTGTATTATTTTTGAGAATAATTAATAAAGTATTTTTATAAAAATTTGGTGATGTGATATCCCACTATTTTGGGGAAAACTCTGATGTTTATTTATAATGTTTATATTTTATTTAATTTGGGAAGTGGGGTGTTACAATTAACGCATATGGTTAATCGGTTAACCATAGCAGATTTTGCCCTGTACGTGATTTTGCAAGCCAAATGCACTTGAGGTTCAATTTTGATCACCTTGGAATTCAAATTTTCACTTGGGAAGGATCTAGAACACCTTTAAATTTCAGATTTCCCTCTAAAATCCCATTCCACATTCCAAGCCTTGATTTCCAATCCAAATTCCAATCCTTGCTCTGAATCCCAAACCTAAGTCATATTTAAGTGATTCACTCCAAACCTCACCATCCAATTTTCATTTTCTCACATTCATTTTTCAGAATTGATCAGAATTCTCTCAAATTCTCTCAACTTCTCCATTTCCAAAACTCACTCAAAACTCTTTTTCATTGGAATTCTTGATTCTTCATTGGAATCAATGGATTCTTGAGAATAAACCTCCATTTACCATTGTTGCACCCCAAAATTTGACCAACCGGTTCCCATATCTGGTTTATGATTCGACGCATTTTGCATTCGCATTCGCATACTGCATACATTGCATTTTCTCAGTCAGATTGATTTTATCGGGATTACAGCCTCCCCTGGCGCTTCAGGCATTTCAAGCCAATACGAGGATTTATTTTGAGAATTCGTGCTCATCTCGGTGTTTTCAACTCTCGCTGTTGTCTTTGAGGACATTTCGGTGTCCGGTTTCTACCGTCTATTTCGCTATGGTTGCGCAGTTGTCCTCTAATCGATTTAATCGGCTTTCTGACATTTTTTAGAATTTTCTTTTTTATTTTCTAGATTTTTAATGGATTTTAATAGATTTTTTTAATAGATTTACTTGAGTTTTTAGATATTAAATAGGATGTTAATATTTTTTAAATAGAATTTAATATATTTTTTTTAATAGATAGGTTTTTTTAGATATTAAATAGCTTTTTCTAGATTTTTTTAATAGATATTTCTCTTTTAATAGTTTTAATAGATATTTCTTTTTCTAGATATTGAGTAGATTAAATGTTTTTAATAGATTAGTAGACTTCTTTTCTATTTTTAATAGATTTAGAAAGTAATGGAAGTTAATTAGGTTTTAATTGTTCTTTAATCAGGATTAATTAGAAGATTGATTAGTGTTTTTGTAATTAATTTCATTTTGCAGTTTTAATTAGATGTTAATGGATGATCATTAGAGTCTTAATTGTGTTTTTAATGGGGTCTTAGTTGTTAATCAGTATTAATCAAAGTCTTAATCATAGTGGGCCAGAGGTCCAAATTTCGTGGGCCCAGTCAAGTCCACTGCCATGTGTCCCATATAAAAGCTTGCCACGCGATTCTTCTCTTTCCTTCCACCTCACTTTTTCACTCACTCAGAACCTTCCACCTCACAATCCACCACTCTCTCTCTCCCACACGTGGCTTCTTCTCTCTCTCTCCCTCAGCCACGCGTCTCACCCACACTCCCTCTCTGCATGCAGCCGCCACCTGGCTCCCACTAACCGGACCTCCACCGTCGGCCATGCAACCACCGCCGGGAACCTCCTAACCGTCGCCGGAACTTGAACCACCACCGGAAACTGCAAAATTTCAAGAAATTCATCCAAACACCTTCTAATCTTCATCGTCAATCTTCATCAACCACTCGCCGGAAAACGCATATCCGCCGGAATCTGCAATTCATCAACACCTTCAACGGAAGCTTCATCAGTATTCTTCATCTTTTTTTTTTCAGAAAATCCTCAAGATTCATCCAGTTCATCGCAGATTTTCCAGAAACGTTCCTCGCCTTCATCAATCTTCAAGTGTCTTCGCCCAGAAATTCATCAAGATTCATCCGCGTTCCTCTTCGCTCATCACATCTTCAAGGATCGCATGCAACCTTCATCATTCAGAAATCCAACGCCTTCAAAGATTTCTTCAAATCTTCAAGCAATCTTCAACGATTTCGACGACGATCGTTCAACTCATCAAGTCGTTAGATCTTCCTCGTCGAACTCCAAGATTTTCAGATCTTCACGCATCTTGAATCTCGCCATCTTCATCAGTTGCATCCAGAAATCAACGTCATCTTCATAACGCCTCCAGGTTTTGCTTTGAACTGCGTTAACTTGTTAATTTGTTGTTGTTAGCTGAAGAACTAGGTTAGTTTGAGTGTTAGTTTGGTGAAACAAGATTAGGTTAGGAGGATGATTTGAGCTGAGAGATGGAAATGGTGTTGGTTTGTGATGAACAAAGTTGCGAAGAGGAAATTGGGAGGCAGAGAGAATCGGAGAAGATGAGAGCGGCACTAGGGTGAGTTTGGTGAACAGTAGAAAGGGCATTAGGGTTTTGTGTGCTGATGAGGGTGATATTGGACTCGGGCCTTAGGCCCATTGATTATTTTGCCAAGCATCTCCCTGATTTCCCTGTGGCACCTCCCTCTCCGTGTGATATTTGGGTTTTGGGCTTAAGAGGACATTGCTAATCACACCCCAGTCTGAAAGCCCAATGAGAAACCGTGCGAATTAATTGTTATTCGCCACAAAGTTTTTTTCATTTTTCCAATTGTTTTCTGAATTGGGTTGGACTTAGCGCGCGCCTGATATTCGCACCCCCCTCCTGAGCCCAGTTTTATTATTGTACTGCATATTATTGCTATTCACCACGCCAGTTTTGTTTTTTTAGCTGATTTTCTTTTTATTTCATGTTTGCATATAGGGTAGGAAATAATTCATATCAATTTGAAAAATAATCATTTTAGGACGGGATTTTTTTCCCTAGTTCCCTTAGGACCTCTAGAAAATTGTGAAATAATAAAAATATTAATTTCTTGCATTTTATATTTTTTGGTATATTTTAAAATATTATTGCTTTTATTTTACATTTGTTTAGTACTTCATTTTTCTGAATTTAGTATGAGAGATTGGTGTATGATTTTTGATTGATTCTTGTGAGGTTGATTAGATTAGGGAAGTATGTACCCTTAGGAACTTTTTTCATATTTTTGTGACTAAAACTTAGATTAATTTGAGAGGTAGATAGGAGAGGTATCAGAATTAGGGTTTCACAACACTTAGGTGTAGTTCAGGGCATAGTTTGGGTACCTAGGGTTTGATTTAGGCCTTGGGGTTTATAGGGGGTATAGGGTATATAGTTAGGTTCCCTTAGAAATTAATCTAGGATTTTTTAATGAGTATTACTATTTTACTTGATTTTTGCAATTTGAGTGGTGATTGTGTGTTCTCCCTCTTGGGTATTTTGCGTGTTTGTTTGGTTTGGGTTATTTCAATTGGGCTTGGGGCTTGAGTTTTGCTTGTTGAAGCTTATGAAGACATTGAAGATGATTGGAGACAAAGGATGGAGCTTGGAGCATGAAGTTTCTTCTCCTTGGGAAGACTTAAGAGATAGGAAATATAGGGAGAGCTTTAGATTAGATGGATTTCTTCTTGCAAACATAGAAAGCATCTTGTGCTTCTATTCCTCCCTATGACAAAAAGTCCTTTCAGGGTATTCACATCCTTCCTTTGGAGGGATAAGTGACATACTTTAGAAGTAGAACTTTGAGGGAACCTTTCCCCTACAATGCTAAGTGCTTATAGGCTTCCTTGGGTTGTCAAGAAGATGTGTAGCATTTCAATTTAATCTGATAATTGATTCTCTTCTGGAGTGGTGGCATTGAAGATGGGAACCTATAGAAGAATGATGTTCATTGAAGTTGAAGCTTGTGCCTGTCAAAGAGAGTTATCTGTTGGAGTTAGGGTCCTGCTGCTTTTTGAAGCTGTTTACTTGTTGGGGTTCAGTGCTTGCCAGAGCTTGGAGGTTTTTGGAGATAGGAGCTTATCTAAAGCTTGGGGATCATTGAAGATGGAAGATGGGGTCTTACTTGAAGTGTTACTGTCAACCTTTTTGTTGTTGATCAACTGTAGCTGTCAGAGCTGTTTGCTGTCAGAGCTTACTGTAGGAGCTGGTGTTGCTGTCAGAGCTGGTGTTGGATTTTATTTCTTTTTCTGTATTGTTTGTTGGCTTGTTCAGCTTGCCCCTTAGGTTTGAAGTGAAGCTGTTTCATTTTGCCTATTGTTTTCCCAGGTTTGAGGTTGAGCAGGACTCCCTTGCCTTGCTTGTATTGCTGCATCTCATGCATTTTATTGCTTTACTGTATATATTTGTTTCTTTTCCTATCCATGCATGACAACGTTAGGTTAGTTTTTATTCCCTTTTCAACCCTAGGCTTTTTAGAGCTTCTTTCTCTTCTCATCTTAAACAACTCAAAAACACAGTAATAAGGTTAATCGACGTCGTACGTTACGAGCCTTAAGCTATTTGAGAAAGGGTTGCTGGAGAGCTTCTTTCCAGTAGTCTGACCGCTTAGTGTGGTACCCTTTGGGTGACACGTGACATAGTCACTCTCAAATCATAGTCTCTAGTGCGCCAGAGATTGTAAACAAACTAAAAAATGCTTCTTGCGTAAAAGACTGAAAACAAGCATCAAAGTGTCATTTTTGTCCTCTTGGACTCTTAATCAAGAAAAACCCTTTCATAAGGTAATAAGAAACAGTCAGACAAACTTGTGTCTTTCGTAGCCCGAACTACGTTTACTCCGATCTTTCATGTTGTATGAAAGTACGTAGGCATAGGATGCGGTATCCTAGCGAGCAACCTTCCCCTCCTTTCCCGTAGGTAGGCGAACTAAGTTGACTCTAATTTCTCGTTACAGACGGGAATACGTAGGCATAAAGTGCGATACTTTGCCGAGTCATTTTCTTTTCTTTTAACCCTTGACCCTTAGTGTAGATAGAATAATAATCCGTACTAGAAAACAAGCGTGGATCCCGTCGAGTACGACGGACGTGAGGGGTGCTAATACCTTCCCCTTGCGTAACCGACTCCCGAATCCAGGATTTGGTTGCGATGACCATTCCTTTCCCGTCTTTGCGTGAGGTTTACTCTGAGCGTTTCCTTTCCCTCCTTTGGGATAAATAACGCATGGTGGCGACTCTTCTGTCATAGCCGACGCCGATTTTTGCAGTAGTGACAACCATCATCATTGAATCAATTTTCATCTTCAATTTTCATGCAAGCTTGGATCTGAATCTGGAGTTGGATCTAGAAGTGATTATTTGAAGCTTTTTTACTCAAATTTGGTGGATCTTCATTCATACAACAACAATTATTATAGATCTTGAAGTTTTCCGGATTTCTAGCATTTGATCTGCTCAAATTCAGTTTATCAACATTTACCGAAGCAAATCTCTGCTTCGAAGGTTGGAATTCTCGATCCGATTTAATTTTTTGAGCTTATCATGTTAATCTTCATATTCGATTGAATTTTGTTGATTTCGATTCATTCGAATTGTGATGTTGTTGCGTAATTGTGTATCCATGATGTTGGATCTCTGTTTTCTGTTGTTAATTTCGTGCTTAATTGATAACTTGATCTGTTGGAACCTTGGATAAGCTGTTTCTGTGCTAGAAGTGATTTTCTACTGCTGTTTTTAGCTTCTGGTGCAGTGTTAATCGGTTAACCTATATGGTTAACCGGTTAACCATTTCAAATTTTCAATTTTTTTCCAAACGTGAACAGTGTTAATCGATTAACGCATAGGGTTAACTGATTAACCTATTCAAAACTTCATATTTTTCAAACTTTTTAAGGTGTTAACCGATTAACCCCAGGGGTTAACCGATTAACATTGTGCCAGAATGTCATATTTGCTGTTTTGCTTGCTTGTTTGCAAACCGGTTCAATTCGAATCATCATAGATCAGTGTGATGCATTAGGATTGAATTATTTTGAATAATTGTCACTGTTTGTGGTTGATTAATCATGATTTTGTTGACATGTATGATCATTCTTCCATTTGTTTACATGTTTGTGTATGTGGTTCGAAGTAATCATTTGTTGCATGTTCATTTGCTTTCATCTCTTATTTTTCTCTATATGTTTGCATCATTCTTGCATCGCTGTTGAGGTCGAGACGCGCTTGTGGCGGCGGCTGCCCCACACATTTTTCCTCCCTCCCACCATTCTAAGTGTGTATTTTCATGCTTGCATTTTTCTACTTGCGATTGAATTTAGTTGGTGCTTTCTTGTGCTTTTTACCATGATCCCCATAGGATTCCTAGTCCCTCCGTTTAGGATGGGAGTAGGAGAGACATTAGGCGTTCAATCCAAGTATGCTAACATTAGGGTAGATGTTTCCCTTTTCATCCGAGCTTTAGGACCACTTTGCATGACAACGGTAAGGCCGAGTTTCCCTTAGACCTTTCATGCGTCTCTCTTCTCATCTCCAAACCATTCTAATTCATCTAATAAATATGATAAACATTGCGCGCTACGAGCCTTAAGCTACATGGGGAATGATGAGTGAGGGTCTCCTCTCGCTTGTCTAGACTGTTTAGTATACGTCCCGTTTGGGGGCGATATACGACACATTTGCCTTCATGTCATAGTCTTTAGTGAAACGTGAATCACAAACCGAATTAATTCACTTCACTAAAAAACACAAAACAAAATTCAAACCTTTTTCCCTTCGGGATTAATCGGAAACTTTTTTTCAAAAAGAGTGTTGTTAAGCTTCAGTTCTACCGCAAACAGGCTTAGTCCCTAACTGCTGGAACAGATGTTTAACCCTACTCGGTTAAAACACTTAATCAACCTGTGGTTTCGTGTCTGCCCGAACTATGTTTGCTCTGATCTTTCATACCAGATGAAAGTACGTAGGCACAAGACGCGACATCTTGGCGAGAAACCTTCCCCCCTTCTCTCCCATAGTTAGCCGAACTACGTTGACTCTGACTTTCCCATTGCACGAGGGAATACGTAGGCACAGAGTGGAAATTCTCTGTCGAGTCTCTCTTTTATTTTCTCTTTGTCCTGAAGCCTGTAGCGTAGATAGTTAAACACACCCTTAGATAGACAACAAGCATGGATCCCGTCGAGTACGACGGACGTGAGGGGTGATAATACCTTCCCCTTGCGTAATCGACTCTCGAACCCAGGACTTGGTTGCGATGACCTCGTCTTTTCCCTTTTTTGTTAGGTTTTTCCGATCATTTCCTTTCCCTCTCTGTGGGATAAATAACGAAAGGTGGCGACTCGTCTGCTTTCCGCCGGGTGTTTTTCGCAGTTGCGACAACTGGCGACTCTGCTGGGGATCTCTGGTTCCCTATGCGAGTCACTCCTAGCGCTTGTCTGGTTGCATCTTTGGGGTGTTTATTTTTGTGCAGTTATTTTTGTTTTATGTACATTATCTGTTGTATATTATTGCATTGCATTCTTGTTGCTGCTGCGTTGTGGGTTGGGTTGTTCCACCGAGAGATAAGCCGGACCGGGGCTTGAGTAGACACATAGGATTAGAGTGGAGATTAGCGGGAGCTTGTGTGGCATCTGGCTGCACAATAGCTCGCGTGAAATTCACATTCAGACGAGGTTTTTCTTTGGAAATATTCTATCCTGCGCGTCTGGTGCAGTTGAGGGAATATTGACTTGGAGAGACTGTCGACTCTGAAGACCGTTCATTTGGGAAGTCAGCTAAGTGAGGCCGCTTTGTTAGACTATGATGCCAAACCGGAAACGGTGAACGTATCATCGTTTCTCAAAAGTCTGTGACGCTGACAACCCACATAGGATGTCGTACCTTTCAAGACTAGAACCCACATGTGAGAGGGATGGGTTTTTGCAGGAAACGTGGCCTTCAACCAACCCTTGTTTTCTCATCGGTGCAGAATTTTGATCCTGAGTATTCTATCCAGTGTGTTATCTCAGTGTTCTGATTAGAGCGGAGCTCTGGTTGAATTCAATCAGCAACACAGCAGCGAATTTGAGCATTGGATACCCTGATCCCATGTGTGCATTTGCATAATCATTTTGCCTTTAAAATTGCATGTTTATGTGTGTTACAGGTTTTCGTCTTTCCCTTGATTCTGGTACTGGTCTTCTTCAGAGATGGAAGTTAGCAGAAAGAGAATTGTTGTGTACAAGTTTCCGACACCTGAGTTGGGACCTTTATTTGGTCTGATTTCCATGGCTGATCCTGGTGTTTTGGCAGCTTTCAGGGAACAGTATGGTGGAATTCTAAAGTTTGTCCGTAAGCTTACAACTTATGTGCATGGAGCTATTCATATCCTATTGCAGTTTTATGGTCCTCCACTAAGATGCTTCACATTTCCGGACTATGTGTTGGTTCCGACTTTGGAAGAATTTGCTTACATTTTAGGTGTTCCGATTCTGAACAAAGTGTCTTTCTTCAGCTCCGAAGAAGAACCTAATCTCGAGAAGTTGTTCGCCGCTCTTTATTTGAGCGCCTCTGACTTGGTAGGTCATGTTATTAGCAGAAACAGAGTCTCCAGATTTACTTTACTCTTCCTGGTCGACAAAGCCCGATAATATGCTGACAAAGGTTGTTGGGTGGTTTTCAGTGCTATCTTGGCTTTGTGTGTCTATGGCATTGTGTTGTTTCCCAATGTACCAGACTTTGTGGATTTCGATGCTTTTCATATCTTCGCTTCCAAGAATCTCATACCTACACTTCTAGGAGACTTGTATCATTCAGTGCATTACAAGAACGAGAAAAGAAGAGGAAAGATGGTTTCTTTTTGCGCACCGCTATTGCATAAGTGGTTTGTTGATCACCTTCCTCGCTCTGGAACTTTTGTGGAATCAGCGAACTCATCTGAATGGTCGAAGAGGCTTATGGGTTTAACAAAGAAGAATATTGTCTGGTTAAATCGAGACTTGCTGGGTCGTGAGCTTATCTTCAGTTGTGGTAGCTTTCCTAATGTGCCCTTGATAGGGAGGAAAGGCGGTATCAATTATAATCCTTCTCTTGCTGTAAGACAATTCGGGTTTGCTTTGAAAGGACCTCCGAAAGAAGAGGAAGTGCAGGAATCTCTGTACTTCACAGGTGTAGCTGATCCTTATATCTCGGCCCGATTCGTGGACGCGTGGGGTAATATTCACAAGAAGGGAAATATTTCTTTGGGCAAAGGAGATTGTAGAGCCTATGATCCATATTCGGATTGGATTCGGAAGAGAGTTGAAAAGGTACTATTGTCGTTTCCCGTTGAAGCACCGTTGTATCCTTTAGTCATTGACCCGCCTACAACTGTTAATATCGTGAGATATACCAAGCTTTGGGCAGAGAAGGAAGAGCTGTGCAAAGAGAATGAAGAGTTAAAGCAGGAAATCAGTCAGCTAAAGCACGATAAGGGTGAAGCTGCATATTTGGCCAAGACAAATGCAGAACTGTAGACTAAGTTGAAGGAGGAACTTGCTGATCAGGTACAAGCACGGAAGCAAGTCGGTCGTGATCTGAAAAGCACTTGTGATGTTCTGAGGAGTAAGAAGGAGGATTTAGATAGAGCCTATATGAAGATATCCAAATTCAATGAGCAGTGGAATGCTACCTTGACTGCCAACAAGAGTAGAGAAGATTAGCTTCGTGTTCAGGTCGATAAGCTAAAATCGCAATGCAAGACTAAGGAGAGAGGGGTATGCTAGAAACGTTCTGCATGAGTACGATCGAGCAAAAATACCAAGAGACTTTGTCAGCATTTGAAGAGTTCAAGATTCGGGCAGAGGTGAAGAAACCCAGGCTTGAAGATGCCTTCAGCAAGGATGCTTGGGAAGATCATTGTCATTATCTCTGGGATGTGATACGCAAGAGGGAGGTCCTCATCTGAGAGTTGATGGAGAGGCCAGACCATCCAGATACAAAGGAGATGCTTGAGTAGTCTCAGGAGTGGCTTAAAGATCATGGCTACTAGGAGTTTTATCTTTTGTAGTTTCATTTGATTTTGTATCTTGATCATCACCAGAGATGTTGGATGAGATCAATACCTCTTTGTATGCGGATATTTCTCATTTGGTTGTATTGTTTCAACTTTACTTGATATATGAGAAGTTTTATTGTGGTGTTCTTGTCCATCTTTGATATTCTTGTTTATTGAAACCGGATTCAACGGGGAAGATCTCCCTGTGCATACATAGACATGTTTGCATTTTACATCTTGCATTCTCATTTGCATTGCAGGTTGTTCTTGGTGGCCTTGTGTTCTTATCTCTGTTTGGTTTTCTTCAGTTCAGGATTGATGAATTCAATTTCCATAGGTATTCTACTCGAGGGAATCAGCAAAAGGTGATGGATCAGGTTCAGGCAGAATTGCAGGAGGTTAGGGCTCATATGGCCCAATTCATGGAATTGATGCAGACTGTCGCCAGTGGACAGGAACAGTTGAGAACATTGGTCCAGCCGTTGATGAAGACGGTGTTTTGCACGGAGGAGCCGGTGTTGTTCATCCTCCGGTTGGTGGATCTATTCCTCAAGGTATTCCTACTATTGTTGTACCTCTGGGCAGAGGAGCTGTTGGTGAGAACGGTAATATTGCTGGTAATGGCAGTGTGTGCATTGTGCACGGGGTTGTTGGTCCTCATTGGGAGGATAATCAGGATGATATATTTTCTTTGAAAGATCTGGAGGGTGGTTTGCCGACTGAAGCTTACTGAAGGTTCAAACTGATTGAGGAGAAAATGAAATCATTGGAAAATCAAAACTCTTTGGGCTTGGATATGTCTAATCTTGGTTTGGTTCCTGGGGTTAGGATTCCCCCCAAGTTCAAGGTGCCCGATTTCAATAAGTACAAAGGGACGACTTGTCCCAAAGTACACATTCGAGCTTACTTCAGAAAAATGTCTGCTTATTCCAGTGATGAAAAGTTGTTGATGCATTTCTTCCAGGATAGTCTGGAAGGGGCTTCGTTGGAATGGTGTATGGGGCTTGAGAGAACCCATATTCATAGCTGGAAAGAATTGGCTGAGGCTTTTGTGCATCATTATCAATATAATAGTGATCTGGCACCCAAACGGGTACAGTTGCAGAGTTTGTCGCAGAAAAATTCTGAGAGTTTCAAAGAATACGCCCAGAGGTGGCGGGATCTGGATGTAAGGGTACAACCCCCTATGGTTGAAATGGAGTTGATTGACCTGTTCATGGCTTCTCTACCGGGTGTGTACTTTGAGAAGATGTTAGGTTGCATGTCTGCAGGGTTTTCTGATTTGGTAATTGCCGATGAGCAAATTGAAAGTGGGATCAAATCTGGTAAGATTTCCAATGGTGGTGGATCCTCTTAGGGAGGAACGAAGAAGCCGTATTCTGCAAACCCCAAGAGAAGAGAGGGGGATGCAAATGATATCTCGCATAAGGGTAAAGGTAGAGCTCAGTCTCGTCAGCATCAGCAAGTTGCTACAGTAAATATCTCGGTTGCGGCTCCGCAACAAGGCAATGCTCCGCGACCTTATGCTGCTAAGCGCAGGATGCCTGATAGACAGTTCACGAATCCTCCGATACCATATTCTCAGTTGTTACAACGGTTTCTGCAATTACAATTGGTGCAGAAGAGGACCTCGGCTCCTCTCACAGGTATATTGCCTCCTGACTACGATGCAAACGCTCATTGTGATTTTCACTCTGGCGCCCCAGGCCATGATATTGACCATTGTAAAGCTTTTAATCATAAGGTCCAAGATTTGCTTGATTCCAAAGTTATCAAATTCACCAACAAGGGGCCCAATGTGACTCAAAACCCAATGCCGGATCATAGGGTGGTAGAAGCCAATGTCGTTATTGAGGTTGAAAAGTTAAATCTGATAACTGATGTTGAAGATTTAAAAACTCTGTTGGGTTTTGTGAAGGGTTGTTTGTTGAAGAAGGGAGTATTTCCTGGTTGTTCTTGCTGACTGCTCAGAATGTGAAGCGCAGCCTGAGGGTTGTGATCTTTTGAAGAGGGGTATTCAGAGAATGATTGACGAAGGTTGTTTGTAGTTTGACAAAGTTGTGAAAGAAGATGTCGAGAAAGAAATGAGTGATGACAGAAATGAAGTTGCTACGATTTCCATTCCATACCGGACTATCAATATTTCAGCGCCTGCTAGGCCAGCTCCGGTGACCATTACTGTACCAGGACTTGTGCCGTACGAGACGCTCTGCCAGGCATCCGAAACAGTTCAGATTCAGAGGAAGTCTCCTGTAGAAGCCAAAGGAATCCTGTGCTATCATAGAATCCGGCTCGTCTCAGAAGTGGGGCCAAGTTCTTGATGTTCCTGTCAAGCAGGACAAGTTCGGCCTGGGATACAAACCCTCTAGTTCTTCTCAGATTCTGAGATACAGGGGACCTATCCAGTTCACCAGCAGTGGTGTGATATTTGACAAAATCAATGCCATTGAAGACGATGAAGGTGACAGTGACTGCGACATGGAAGCCTGGATTCGTCCATGTACTCCCGGCCAGAAACTATGCAACTGGACTATCGAAGAAGTCATTCATGTTACTGCTGCAGAGTAATGTTCATTATTTTGATTATGTTCAGTCATGTGTTCTTCCCAAGACGTAGTGACCCATTTGTGGGGCCTTCTTGTTATTTACAGTTTATCATTAATAAAAGACGTTTCGCATTCACATATTGTGATCCCTATTTGTCTTGTTTTTGTTTTGCATTTATACTTAACAGAAAAATGGCAATGTATTTTGTTTGTTGCATCGCATAATAAACATAACATCCTCATGCAAGTCTTTTCTATCAGATGCCATTGATTCAGGTTCAACTATGACTTCGTATGACTTTGATAATCCCATTTATCAAGCTGAAGATGAGACTGACGAAGACTGTGAACTACCAGAAGAGTTAGCCAGGCTTCTCAAACAAGAGGAAAGGGTCATTGTGCCTCATCAGGAGGATGTTGAGATTATCAATTTGGGTACCGAGGATGACAGGAAAAAGGTCAAAGTAGGGGCTGCATTAGAAGACAGTGTCAAGAGAAGACTGGTTGAAATGCTCTATGAGTATAAGGATATCTTCGCTTGGTCTTACCAAGACATTCCTGGGATGGATACAGATATTGTGGTACACCGGTTACCTCTCAGAGAAGATTGCTCGCCAATCAAGCAGAAGTTGAGACGACAAGGCCTGACATGGCAGTCAAGATCAAAGAATAAGTTCAGAAGCAGTTGAATGTTGGGTTTCTTGCTGTCACGAATTATCGTCCGTGGGTCGCTAATATTGTTCCTGTGCCTAAAAAGGATGGAAAGGTCAGGATGTGCGTCGACTATCGAGATATGAATAAAGCAAGCCCGAAAGACGATTTCACGCTCCCTCATATTGATGTGTTGGTTGATAACACCGCTCAGTATTCTGTGTTTTCGTTCATGGATGGCTTCTCTGGGTATAACCAAATCAAAATGGCCCCAGAGGACATGGAGAAAACTACTTTCATAACACTGTGGGGGACTTTTTGCTATAAGGTGATGCCCTTTGGATTGAAAAATGTAGGGGCAACTTATCAGTGGGCGATGGTCACTTTGTTTCATGATATGATTCATCATGAGGTGGAAGTCTATATTGATGACATGATAGCAAAGTCACATATGGAGGAGGGACATCTGGTCGATCTTCTGAAATTGTTTGAAAGGCTGAGGAAGTTCAAGCTGAGGCTGAATCCTAACAAGTGCACCTTCGGGGTGAGATCTGGAAAGTTATTGGGTTTCATTGTCAGTGAAAAGGGTATTGAGGTAGATCCTGCCAAAATTAAAGCTATACAAGAAATGCCTGAGCCGAGAACGGAAAAAGAGGTTCGTGGTTTTTTGGGGAGATTAAACTACATTGCAAGGTTTATATCTCATCTTACAGCCACTTGTGAACCAATATTCAAATTGCTGAGAAAAGATCAAACGGACAGGTGGAATGAAAATTGCCAGAAGGCTTTCAAAAGAATAAAAGAATATCTGCAGGAACCTCCAATACTCATGCCTTCAGTTGCAGGGAGACCACTGATCATGTATCTCACGGTTCTTGAGAATTCAATGGGATTGTGCTCGGTCAACAGGACGAGTCAGGTAGAAAAGAGCATGCCATCTACTACCTGAGTAAGAAATTCACCGATTGTGAGTCGAGGTACTCGATGCTGGAAAAAACATGATGTGCACTCGCTTGGGCTGCTAAGCGTTTGAGACAGTACATGTTGAACCACACAACCGTATTGATTTCAAAGATGGATCCAATCAAATATGTCTTTGAAAAACAAGCACTCTCCGGAAGGATTGTCCGATGGCAAATGGTGTTAACAGAGTATGATATTCAGTATGTTTCCCAGAAAGCCATTAAAGGAAGCGTCCTGTCAGAATATCTCGCGGAACAGCCGATTGAGGATTATCAGCCGATGAAGTTTGATTTTCTAGATGAAGACGTCATGTTTTTGAGAATGAAAGACTATGATGAGCCTTTACCTGACGAGGGTCCTGAGAGGGGATCATAGTGGAAATTGGTTTTCGACAGAGCGGTTAATTCATATGGTAATGGAATCGACGCGATCATTACTACTCCTCACGGTTCTCATATACTGTTCACCGCCCAGTTGACATTCGCTTGCACCAATAATGAAGTCGAGTATGAAGCTTGCATTATGGGTTTGGAAGAGGTCGTTGATATGAGGATTAAGAATCTGGATGTATACGGTGACTCAGCGTTAGTCGTTAACCAAATCAAAGGAGAATGGGAAACTCGTCGGGCCAACCTGGTGCCTTATAGAGATTATGCAAGGAGACTGCTGCCTTTCTTCGATAGAGTTGATTTCCATCATATGCCGAGGGCTGAAAATCAGATGGCAGATGCCTTGGCCATGCTAGCTTCGATGTATAAAGTGAATTTTGGAATGAAACTCCTGCTATCACCATCATGCGTCTTGATAGACCTGTTTTTGTGTTTTTCGTTGAGAAAGCATCCGATGGAGAGCCTTGGTATTTAGATATCAAGCATTTTCTCAAGACTCAGGAGTACCCATCTGGGGCATCCAGCAAAGATAAGAAGACTCTGAGGAGGTTAGCCGGTAATTTCTATCTGAACAAGGACGATGTGCTCTACAGGAGAAACTTCGACATGGTCTTGTTGCGTTGTGTTGATGAACTTGAAGCAAACCTGTTGATGGAGGAAGTCCACGAGGGTTCTTTTGGTACTCATGCTAATGGACATGTAATGGCTAGAAAGTTGTTGAGATCTGGGTATTATTGGATGACTATGGAATACGATTGCTTCAAATACGCTAGAAAATGCCATAAATGCCAGATTTATGCGGATAAGGTGCATACGCCACCAGCTCCTCTGAATGTGTTGACATCTCCTTGGCCTTTAGCCATGTGGGGAATAGATGTGATTGGAAAGATTGAGCCGACTGCTTCTAATGGACATCGCTTCATTCTGGTAGCGATTGATTACT
The DNA here is from genome assembly GCA_963859935.3 of Lathyrus sativus. NCBI lineage: Eukaryota > Viridiplantae > Streptophyta > Magnoliopsida > Fabales > Fabaceae > Lathyrus > Lathyrus sativus. Next base: position 357,917,143 of record OZ012737.1, read on the forward strand.
TTACGAAGTGGGTAGAAGCTGCGTCCTACGCCAATGTCACGAAATAGGTGGTCGCCCGATTCATAAAGAAGGACATCATTTGTCATTATGGTATTCCGGAGAGAATCATTACTGATAATGGTTCAAATTTGAATAACAAAATGATGAAGGAAGTGTGTCAGAGTTTCAAGATAGAACATCACAATTCTTCTCCATATCGTCCGAAGATGAATGGTGCTGTTGAGGCAGCTAATAAGAATATCAAGAAGATTATGCAGAAGATGGTTGTGACCTACAAAGACTAGCACAAGATGTTGCCTTTTGCTCTTCACGGTTATCGTACTTCGGTGCGTACATCAACCGGGGAAACTCTTTTCTCACTGGTGTATGGTACGGAAGCAGTCCTGCCATTAGAAGTTGAGATTCCTTCTTTAAGGGTTTTGTCAGATGTGAAGCTTGACGAAGTTGAATGGGTGCGAACCAGGTTGAATCAGCTAAGCTTGATTGACGAGAAGAGATTGACGACCATTGCGCATGGTCGGTTGTACCAAAGTAGGATGAAGAAAGCCTTTGATCAGAAAGTGTGTCCTTGGTGATTCTAGACGGGTGATTTGGTGTTGAAAAGGATCATTCCTCCTCAAACAGATCACAGGGGAAAATGGACTCCTAACTATGAAGGCCTGTATGTGGTAAGAAAGGTTTTCTCTGGCGGAGCCTTATTACTATCTACTATGGATGGTGAAGATTTTTCGTCCCCTGTGAACGCAAACTTGGTTAAAAAATACTTTGCTTAAAACAGACCCGCTGGACACAAAAAGAAAAGTCCAGGCAAAAATGGGGCATCCCGGCGAACCATAAAAAGAAAAGGTTTGGGAAAAATTAGGGATAAAAGAAAAGAATGAACCCGCAAAGTTGAAAACCTGAAAAGGCAACTTTGGCAAAAATGGGTATCCCGGTTGATTGAAAACCCGAAAGGGCGGTCCAGGTAAAAGTTAGGGATTAAAAAAGCAAACGATCACGGTCTACGTCGATCTGTAATCTTGTGAGCAGTTATCCTGAGGGAAAGGAGTCAGTCCAGTCAGTCTTGTTAGAAGACGAAACGCAGGGAACGTCGAAGACATACAGGTCATAGCCGAATCGACACATGGTGGTTCTCTGTTTCCATATTGCCGACATTTTTATTGTATTTGTTTTCTTGTTTTTGAGCAATTACCTCTTTTCAGGAATTGCATCTGAATTGTAACTTTCCTATTTACAGGCCTTTCATCAATAAAGTATTCACTTCAGTCAAAGAGATTTCTTTTTCTTGTCCATTTTACTGTTTTGTTTGCAAAATGTCTGTTATTTTGGTAAACATTGCAGGTAAAAGCAAGAGGTTGTACAGAGCATAACGAAAGCGCTGACTTTGCTTCATCGGCAAGTATCATGGATGGTAACTGAGATAACCATTTCACATGTAGAATATTTCTGGTGTTTTTCTTTGTTGCAGGTCAACAGGGTTATCACAGCCGGGTGAGATTCCCTTATCCTCAACAGTTCAGGTTGCAATAAGTAGCAGTTGTTGTCAGCCGGGTATTCTCAACAGATTAAGTATGATACTTCTGACAGAATGGACTTGTTCCCCATAGGTAAATGCAGTCAGGCATGAGCAACGAGTAGGTATGCTTCCCATAGCAGAGATTTCGCTTCCCCGGTGAAGTGGTCGCCTTCTCTCTGGCAAAGTTGTGTCCTCTCCTCGACAAAGTCCAATTATCAAGATTGAATTGTTATATCCCCAACAGAACAAAGCTTTGTCTTCGTGAGAAAGTGAGTCCCCAGCAGGGTGGAGTTTGTTCTCAGTGGAGCAGGAAAGAAGTGTTTCCATCAGCGGCAGGGTAGTTTGTAAACCAGTTTTCTTCTCCAGCGGAGGCAACATCGGTGACGTCCTTTCCCCACGGAGTCGGTTCAGGATTTTTCTCCAGCAGAGTGCAGTGCTGATTCCCTCGACAAAGTAAGTGGTAGAACAGGAGTCTGGCATTTCCCCAGTAGATTCAAGTTCCCCATAGAGTAGGAGTATCTGATATTCCTCGGTAAGACAGGTTGATATTTGATGTAATCCCAATCAAAGTGGATTTTTCTCCCCAATAGTTTTCAGGAATGCCATTCAGGGCTGGTTTCTTAGGCAGGATAAAGTCAATCTTCGGTGGTCGATTGTTGTTCCCCCGCAGATACGGTTCCCTCAGCAGAAGGGGTTTGATTTAAGCATAGAATTGCTTGTGTTCTAGCCGAGCTATTCAAGTCTCCAGAATATTTAATCCCCAGCGGTGTAGATTTCTCTTCCCGGCATGGGTCGTTCTCTCTCCCCGACGGAGTCTGGATCTTTTCTCCTTAGCATTTATTTTTCTAGGCGGGTTCTTTTGCATTTGCATTTTGCATTAGCATCCTCCCAAATGCGTATCATTTCCATTTCGTATGGAGCATTACGCCATTTTCAAACATACGTATCTGAAGCATAAGCCAGGTTTGGTGTTTTGGGACCGGATATTCTTTTCAGCAGAGATTGTTTGAATCAAGGGGCTTTTGTGTTATCCGCGTCAGGATGGATTTTTGGGTTGGATATTTTATCAGATTCTTCCCAGCTGAGTCAATGTTTTTGCTTTCCTCATGTGAGTCGCTTGCGAGTGTTGCTTTCCCTAGTCAAGCTTGTGGTTCTTCCCCATTAGAGTTGTTCCGACTTTTGGTTGGTTATCGTTGTTTTATTTCAACTTTTGGTTGATAACCCAGTGGCGTTTGGATGTTATTCCAACTTTTGGTGGTTATTCTTTATTTCTCTCAGCAGAGTCGAGGATTCCAACTCTTGGTTTGCACCCTCCAGCGTAGTTCAGATGGTTGTATTTGGTGTTCCAACTTTTGGTTGGCCTAGAAGGTGATCCCAACTGTTGGTTGGTAATCCTTGGTCTCTCCGTGCGGAGTCTCTTTTCCAACTATTGGTTGGCAATCTTTTTTGTTCTAACTCTTGGTTAGTAGCTGTTGTTCTAACTCTTTTGGGTAGTAGCCTTTCATTTCAACTCTTGGTTGATAATTTGGGATGATCATCCCAACTTTTGGTTGGCAGTCTTCTATGGTGGAGTCAGCTTCATTTATCGTCCCCCAGCTATCCTAACTCTTGGTTAGTAGCTTTTGATTCCGATTTGTGACTGATGAGGATCTTTTCCCAGCAATTCTAACTCTTGGTTAGCAGCTTGTGTTCCGACCTTTGATCAATGGTGTTTCATGGTGATTCTAACTATTGGTTAGTACCTTTGTTTCCCAACTTTTGGTTGGATGTTATCCCTTGATTAGTTGTCCCAACTTTTGGTTGGTAGTCTTCCTTTATTCCTCCGCGGAGTCGTTATCTCAACTTTTGGTTGGTGGTTATGGTTTCTCCGGTAGGGTCAGTCGTGAACGTTGGTTCATTTTCCAACTCTTGGTTGGTAGTCTTTGATTCCCCGGTGAGGTCGTTATATCCGGTGTGGTCGATTTGTTGACGTTTTTCCAACTCTTGGTTGGTAACCTTTGTTCTCTGATTATTGATTCTGACTTTTGGTCAGTATGCCTCCCCAGCGAGGTCGTCTCGCCGTGGAAGTTTCGGTTAGTGTTGTGGTAATCCCAACTCTTGGTTGGTAGTGTTTTGTTTTTTTATCCCATCTCTTGGATGGTATCCTTTGATTGCTGTCTTTTGGTAGATGCTTGTTCTCCACAGAGTCGTCCGATTAGTCTACTCTTTCCCCGGTGAAGTCGCCACAAAGCTGTTTGGCTACTCTTTTGTTCCCCATCAGGGTTTGTTCCAACTATTGGTTGGTATTCTGAGTTCTTTATCCCGACTGTTGGTTGGTATTTTTTGTGGGAGAGTCTGTTCCAACTTTTGGTTAATATTTATTATTGGTTTTGTTCAAACTCTTGGTTGGTATCTTTGGTTGTTTCCCAACTCTTTGTTGGTATTCGTTGGCCTCTGGTAGTTGTAACTCTTGGTTGGTATCCTCCGGGCGTTTTCCCGACTTTTGGGTTGGTATCTTTTGGATGAATTTCAGACTATATTGGATTGTTATCCCCAGCGCGTCGTTTTCTGACTCTTCGTTGGTAGTCGCTGTTTTGCATTCCTGCGGGGTGCAAATTTCCGGGTTCTTTTGTATTCAATCCCCTTATACCTTGAATGTTTGAAAGCGGATGTTTTTCCTCCCTTCAGGTCCAAGTTGTTTGAATAGGGGCAGCTGTAGCACCCCAAAATTTTCCTTTTGTTTTAACTGTAACTGCCTTTTGTTTCTTTGCATTTTGCATTTTTTTCGCATTGCATAGCATTCGTTTTTGAGGCATGGGATCAAGGTATTCCTGTGGCTCAGGTTCATTTCGGAGCAAAAGACTAAACAGCAAACAGCGAGCATTAGAGGCTCGGACATTTATTTTATCCAGCGGTCAGGCGACCGATTTTATTTTGTAGGTTAATTTCGGATCAGGATCAGCACTCAGGCTCATAACAAGCATTTTCACAGTGATAACATTCAAAAATGAGATTCAGCAGCTAAACAGAGCTCCAGACAGTTGAGACAAGGCAAATGGACAGATTTCCCATCAAAAGGCGCCAAAATTCAAAATTTGAAGGTGTTAATCGGTTAACCTATATGGCTAATCGATTAACCAAAGGAAAATTAGCCCAGATTTGGGATTTTAACAGGGTTAACCGATTAACGCATATGGTTAATCGGTTAACCATAGCAGATTTTTCCCTGTACATGATTTTGCAAGCCAAATGCACTTGAGGTCCAATTTTGATCACCTTGGAATTCAAATTTTCACTTGGGAAGGATCTAGAACACCTTTAAATTTCAGATTTCCCTCCAAAATCCCATTCCACATTCCAAGCCTTGATTTCCAATCCTTGCTTTGGACCCCAAACCTAAGTCATATTTAAGTGATTCACTCCAAACCTCACCATCCAATTTTCATTTTCTCACATTCATTTTTCAGAATTGATCAGAATTCTCTCAAATTCTCTCAACTTCTCCATTTCCAAAACTCACTCAAAGCTCTTTTTCATTGGAATTCTTGATTCTTCATTGGAATCAATGGATTCTTGAGCATAAACCTCCATTTACCATCATCATTGAATAAATTTTCATCTTCAATTTTCGTGCAAGCTTGGATCTGAATATGGAGTTGGATCTAGAAGTGCTTATTTGAAGCTTTTTGACTCAAATTGTTGGATCTTCATTCATACAACAACAATTATTGTGGATCTTGAAGTTTTCCGGATTTCTAGCATTTGATCTGCTCAAATTCAGTTGATCAACATTTACCGAAGCAAATCTTCGCTTCGAAGGTTGGAATTCTCGATCTGATTTAATTTTTTGAGCTTATCATGTTAATCTTCATATTCGATTAAATTTTGTTGATTTCGATCCGTTCGAATTGTGATGTTGTTGCGTAATTGTGTATCCATGCTGTTGGATCTCTGTTTTCTATTGTTAATTTTGTGCTTAATTGATAAGTTGATCTGTTGGAACCTTGGATAAGTTGTTTCTGTGCTAGAAGTGATTTGCTGCTGCTGTTTTTAGCTTCTGGTGCAGTGTTAATCGGTTAACCTATATGGTTAACCGGTTAACCATTTCATATTTTCAAAAATTTTCCAAACGTGAACATTAATTAGTTAACGCATAGGGTTAACCGATTAACCTGTTTAAAACTTCATATTTTTCAAACTTTTTAAGGTGTTAACCGATTAACCCCATGGGTTAATCGATTAACACTGTGCCAGAATGTCATATTTGTTGTTTTGCTTACTTGTTTGCATACCGGTTTGATTCGAATCATCATAGATCAGTGTGATGCATTAGGATTGAATTGTTTTGAATAAATGTCACTATTTGTCGTTGATTAATCATGATTTTGTTGACATGTATGATCATTCTTCCATTTGTTTACATGTTTGTGTATGTGGTTCGAAGTAATCATATGTTGCATGTTCATTTGCTTTCATCTCTTGTTTTTCTCTACATGTTTGCATCATTCTTGCATCGCTGTTGAGGTCACAAACCGAATTAATTCACTTCACTAAAAAACACAAAAAAAATTCAAACCTTTTTTCCTTCGGGATTAATCGGAAACTTTTTTTCGAAAAGAGTGTTGTTAAGCTTCGGTTCTACCGCAAACAGGCTTAGTCCCTAACTGCTGGAACAGATGTTTAACCCTACTCGGTTAAAACACTTAATCAACCTGTGGTTTCGTGTCCGCTCGAACTATGTTTGCTCTGATCTTTCATACCAGATGAAAGTACGTATGCACAAGACGCGACATCTTGGCGAGAAACCTTCCCCCTTCTAACCGTAGTTAGCCGAACTACGTTGACTCTGACTTTCCCATTGCACGAGGGAATACGTAGGCACATAGTGGTGATGCTCTGCCGAGTCTCTCTTTTCTTTTCTCTTTGTCCTGAAGCCTGTAGCGTAGATAGTTAAACACACCCTTAGATAGACAACAAGCGTGGATCCCGTCGAGTACGACGGACGTGAGGGTGCTAATACCTTCCCCTTGCGTAACCGACTCCCGAACCCAGGACTTGGTTGCAATGACCTCGTCTTTTCCCTTTTACGTTAGGTTTTTTCGATCATTTTATTTCCCTCTATGTGGGATAAATAACGAAAGGTGACGACTCTTCTGTTTTCCGCCGGGTGTTTTTCGCAGTTGTGACATTCACCACCGGTCTTTTATTTGTCCAAAGGAAGGGAAAAAGATCGAATTACCCACAATGTAATGCAAATGCAAAAGCTAGAGAGTTATAGGTTTGGGGGTTGGTTAAACTTTAGGTAAGGTGCTAGCATCCTAAGTGTCTGTAGTACTCTACAGGAACCTCTTGTTTTAATGGTGTTTATTGCTAAGGGTTATCTGCCTAAAGGTGAAAGACCTAAGGGTTTATTTCTAAGTATACTTGCCAAGACGTTGCATCTTGTGCCTACATATCCTGACAGGAATGAAATAAGAGTACTTTTAGTTCCCCTAAAAGGGATTAAGGAACTTCTTGACTGTTGGTCAAAGTTCCAAAGGGATAAGGGTTGTTGATTGATTGATTCTAGGAGAAAAGACGAGTCGTCATCTCGAGGGAGAATACTCAACTTAACCACCATAACTTGTAGGAGATGGTCTTTTGCATCGTCTTGAGAGAAGGGTTTAGAAACTCGGATTGTAATCGATGAGTGTTGCACCCCAAAATTTGCCCAACTTTTCTTTATCTAGCTTGTGTTTCATTTCATTCACATTAGCATTATCATTTGCATTTCATTGACATGTGTGCAGGAGATCAAGAGGTATGACTTCTAATCAAGAGCTATACAAGACTGTGAAGCTATCTAAGAAGGTTATTCAAGTGTTCAAGGGTTGACATCCTTGTCAGAGAAGTTAAAAGATCCTTAGGGAGAGTGATTGAAGCTAAGAGGGTGTGTCTCCTAACTTGAGAGTTGAGGAAAGCCATTAGATGATTCTGAAGCCATGAAGTTAGACTGGAGGTCTTGAGAGAGCTCATGAGAAATGTTGAAGATCACTTTGAAGCCTAGACAGGTCATTGTGCAAGGCTAAGAAGACTCAGCCATGAGTGGTGCAATTAGGGTTTGACTGGGTCAACCCTAAGTCAACTGATGATTTGAAGAAGGTTGAGACCTAATCCAAGAGCCATGTGATCATGGGTTGATACATTTAGATGTTCTAATAATTATTTTAAGGTTAACTCATCATGATTGAAGAATTTGAGAAGTTTCAAGCTAGGGTTTCTAAGACTTGACAGTGTAAAATCCCCTAGTTTGACCCCTATCTTCAAGGCAATTTAGCTCAAGATATGATTGTCATATCATCTTGACCCCAACATTATTTTTGTAGAGCATGAGCTTAGCTTTAATTTGAGTACTAGAAGTCCTTGGTAGGGTTTATAGAACTCAAGTTATGAGCCAGACAAGTTACAAGTCATCTGAGGTATGTGAATTTGGAGCTTGAAAGTTACCCAAATTGCATGAAACTTTTGCCCAAGAAGGATGATTCCTATGAACTTTTGGTCAAAATGAATGTTGTTCCTTCTTCTCTTATCTTTCTAGAGAGTACTAGAAGTCCTTGATATGATTTGTAGAACTCAAGTTATGGCTTTGACAAGTCAAGGGTATTTTGGGAAGTTATGATTATAGGTCATTTTTGGTTATAGGTCATTTTCACCAACTTAGACACCCCAAATGAAATTTTGTTCAACTTGAAAGTTGCTCAAAATGGGGTTTTAACCTTGACCATGTATCAAGGAGGCATTGAAATGGCTCAAGGAGAGACTTGGTTCAAGAAGTTGTGAAAAAGGAAGGATTAAAATGGATTAAATGACCAAAAATTCAAATAAATCATTTTGTGTGCAAATGAAGCAAAGTAATATCATTTTTGGAATGGAAGAGGCATTTTAGAAACTTTGGAAATGTTAGAATTTTGGTTTGAGTCCCATATCATGCCCTTTTTCTTTGTTTCTTCATGATGAAGTAACATGACATACACAAGCCATTGGATGAAAACAAGGAGGGAAACATCACCATTCATGTTCAAAATCTCATGAGAAGTTGAATGCAAGCTTGCTAAAGCCAAAACAGAGTAGGAATCATGACTGGTGTAAGTGAGATTTTGGAGAGAATTTGAAAATCCAATTTCTCATTCTGAAGCTTTGAGAGAGTTCTAGATGATTCTAATGAGTTCTATATAAGTTGATAAGTGTATTCAGTTCATTTTTTGGAAGAGATTGAAGCCTGAAGCAGAGAGTGAAGTTGAAATTTTAGAGGTGCAAGTTGAAATCGAGTTCTGAGTTCAAGGCCAATTCAGGGGAAATTGAAGATTGCATTAGCTTTGGAAGGAGTTTTGGAGTGTATCTGCATCATCTTGGAGGCTGAAGTGATCAAGAACCCCTTCTGTTACACCTCTGAACACAGGTTGGTACATTTCGTTTTTGTGCATAATCTAGGAGGAGATAGATAGAAATCTATAGGTGGTTAGGATCTGGATGATGTATAGATGGATTTGAGATGATCAATTTGGGAATTAGAGACAAGTTAGGATGTGGATCATTTTCTGTTGAAGCTGAATTCTTGCAATTCTTGGATTGATAATCAAGATTAGATAGGGTAAATTGATCACCATGAGATAAGGATCATTTATGTGCATTTAATTGAAGTTCTGAGGAGATTCAAGACTTAGGTGTATTTTGGAACGGCTATCGGGTTTGAAAATCCATGGAGATTTAGATGATTCTAAGGTTGGATTCATGATCAGCGTGAAAAACTGGACAAGATGATGTATCATTTTGTAATTTTTGATGAACTGTGTGTTGGTCTTCACCGGAGAAGACGGTGGCGCCACTGTTCAGGCCACCGTCTGCAATTTCCCTCCATCTGAATGTTTGAACGAGGACGATGCACAAGAAGCGTTGGATCAGTCTTGGATATTGACTCAGTGAAAGCAACACACGGCCAGGATTGGTTCTGAAATTCAGACTTGGACTTCTTCATGAATACGCACCGTTTCACTTAACTGAAGTGAATGGGCCTAGCGCTTGGACTGATATCCACACCCCCTATCTGGCCCAACCCAGGATTTGAACTAACTTGAATTGCTATTTGCTACGCAACTTTTGTTATTTCTTTTGTTTTTCTTTTAATTTCATCATTTCATGTTAGTTTGAAAATAATTCATGAAAAATAGAAAAATAGGTCAATTAATTCCAGGCTTTTTCTCCCTGATTCACGATTGGATCTAAAATTTTACTGAATAAAAATATTAGGAAAATCATGCATTTTCAATTTTTATGCATTTTTTACATTTTATTTGATAATAAAATTGCCATGGTTGATACCTCTGTTTGATGATTTTAGTTTGGGCACTTGGTGATGAGTTTTGGCTTGATTTTTTGTGTGTGATTAGCTTAGACATGTATGCTCCCATAGTATTTTTATCACATTTTTTTGATGAAATTAGGTGTTGTTTTTAGGTTGGAACTTTAGGTGCTCCCTTTTAGGGTTTAAGTTTAGTACCTTATAGTGTAGAATTTATTTCTAGGTCTTATTTGAGGATTTGATCTCTGGAATTAACATGGTAGAGTCATGATTGACATAGGTTCCCATAGTTATTTTTTTAGGATTTTAGAATTGATTTTAGTATTTTAGTTAGAATTAACTTTAATACTAGGTTTTAGGTGATCCTAACTTGCTAATTCAAATAGAATGATTTCATTAGTTCCCTTAGAATAGGGTTTTGCTTCTCTTGCTCTTGGATGATGATGAAGACTTGTGTGGGCTGCTGTGGAATGTATGGTGGAGCTTGGACTTGAAGATTTCTCTCCCTTTGGTGTAGTTTGTTTAGGGTTAAGGTTTAGGGTTTTAGGGAGATCTCTTAGAATAGATTTTCTTCCTTCATGAAACATGGCAGGTGTTGATCACTTCCATTCCTCCCTATGACGTAAGGTCTCATTGTGAAGGCCTCATCCCTCCTTTGGTAGGATGTGTGGCTCCTCACAAATTGGTAGAACCTTTGAGGGTTCCCTTCTTTGATGGTGGAATGCTTAGAGGTGACCTTTGGTCTTCACTTTGCTTTCCCCTATCCCCACCTTGCTCTTGTTAGATGAATCTTTCTCCCTTGCTAGAGGATGGAGTTCCTTGTTAGAAGATTGAAGATGTTAGAGGTTGCACTTCCCCTTTGTTTGAAGACTGCCTTTGGAGCTGAAGCTTGAAGATCAAGAAGAACAAGTTGACACTTGTGAGGAAGATCAAATTGAGGATGAAGACTGCCTTTGGAGCTGAAGCTTGAAGAAGATGAAGAACAAGTTGATACTTGTGTTTGATGCCCTGAAAGCTTGAAGAAGCAAGTTGGCACTTGCTATTGAAGATGAAAGCCTTGAAGAAAAGTTACAGACTGAGGACTGATTTGCTGTCAGAAGATTGCTTTGCTGTGAAGCTGGGGAAGCTGTTGATCTGCTTTCTTTCCTGTCTGTTTGCTTTCTGTGCAACTGTATTGATGTGACTTCTGTGATTTACTTGATGCATTAGAATAAGTTCATGTTTAGATTGTGTTAAGCTAGGAGCATGATTGCACTAGAGGTTGAGTTGCTCCCTCTGCTTGTATTGTTACTGTATGGCTTTGCTTGCGGGTATTCAGTAGAGCTCTGCTCCCTTGCCTATGTGGTTTGTGATTTGCTTGATGGCATTTTATTTTCTTCTGTATGATTGCAGTTATTCATATCTGGCTTGAGGTTGAGATGAGCTTGTGGAGGCTGCTGCCCCACACACCTTTCCTCCCTCACTTGCATTGCATGCATTTTACAGTCGTTTACCGTTTACTGTTTAAGCTGATGCTTTATCTGTTTCTGTTTATCATTGACATGATCCCCTAGGAATATCACTTCCTTTGATAAGGAAGTGATGATTAGAACTTTAGGTTGAAACCTAAGCATGATAACTTCTAGGAGTTCCCTGTTTCAAACCTCAACCATAGGATGAATCCTTGGCATGACAACATTAGGACTTGATAGTCTCCCCTTAGTTGTCCCTCTCTATTATGATCTCAAAACAACAGTAAAAAACATAATAAAGGCAAGTTAGTATAAGCGTGTTACGAGCCTTAAGCTACTTGGTTAATGATAATTGAGCGGCCTCCTCTCAATCGTCTAGAATGTTTAGTATACGTCCTTTGGACGATATGCGACGCATTCGTTCCCAGGTCATAGTCTCTAGCGCTGTATGAACTACAGACAACTAAAAAATAGTTCTTCCGTAAAAGACAGAAAACAAACTTCAAACCTTTTTTTGCCCCGTGGGCCCATAATTCAAAGGAAAGCTTTTCTAAAGAAAAGAGTGTCGTTAACTCCTAGTTCTATCGCAAATGGTAACGCCTAAGTCTCCAAGGGTCGAGCTGCGTACACCAAACTGCTGGAACTGTTTGTTAACCCTACTCGATAAAACAGATGAATCTGAATCCCCATAAGTTGTATTATCCTGAACTACGTAAGCTCTGATCTCTCATACCTGTTGAGAGTACGTAGGCACAATACTGACATATTGGCGAGCCACCTTCCCCGTTACCCGTAGTTAGTCGAACTACGTTGACTCTGATTTCTCATTCTCTGATGAGAATACGTAGGCATAAAGTGCGACGCTTTGCCGAGTCATTTTCTTTTCTTTTTAAGCCAGCCTTGATAGGTAGATAGCAAACCAACCCGTCAGATAAACACAACAAGCGTGGATCCCATCGAGTACGATGGACGTGAGGGGTGCTAATACCTTCCCCTTGCGTAACCGACTCCCGAACCCAGACAGCGGTAGCGATGACCTTGTCTTATACCTTTTTCGTCAGGTTTTTCCGATCATTTCCTTTCCCGTTCTGAGGGATAAATAACGAAAGGTGGCGACTCTTCTGTTTTGCCGGCACCTTATTTTCGCGGAAGCGACAGCTGGCGACTCTGCTGGGGACTTGATAGTTTCCTGGGATCCAACGTCCCTTATGCGAGTCAATCTGGGGATCCAACGTCCCTGCGAGAGTCAATCCTAGCGCTTGTATGATTACTTGTTGGGTTGTGTTTATTTATCGCATTTTATTTCCTGCACTTATTTTCAGTATGATATGATTATCTGCATTATTATGGGAGGGGCATTCTGATGAGTGAGAAGCCAGACCCAGGCTTCAGAGCTACATAGTATTAGAGTGGGTTAGTGGAGGACGTGCTTGCTTTGCTTGCATCTGTTCCCATGTAATCCACACTCAGACAAGGTTCTCTTTGATGGCTTCCTAATAGTCCTTTGGACTCGAGGGGTTGTCGGATCTGAGGATTGTCGACTCTAGGAACCGATCATTTGGAATTCAGCTAAGTGAGGCCGCTTCAAGAGATGATGATGCCACACCTTCTGGGTATCGTATCATCGTTTCTTGAAAGTCTGTGATGCTGATGACCGCATAGGATGCCAAACCTTTTCCGTGATTAGGTCCATACCTGTGAGCAGGGTCGAGTTTGTTGCAGGAAACCTTAACCTTCAGATTACCTGGTTTTCTTGATAGTGAATCAGTTTTGTTGGTATCAGAGGTTCCCATCATCAGATACGTGGTTGTTCTTGACAGAGCAGATTTATAGTCTGATATCAGAGGTTCCCATCATCAGATACGTGGTTGTTCTTGACAGAGAAGATTTATGGTCTGATATCAGTGGTTCTCATCATCAGACATGTGGGTGTTCTTGACAGAGCAGATTTATGGTCTGGTATCAGGAGTTTCTTCTCATCAGAGATATGGTTGTTCTTGATAGAGCAGTATTGTGGTTTTGTTGATACAGAGCCTTCATCTCCTCAACAGCACAATCATCTTGATCTCCTGCTGCATGATTGCATTTTGCATTACTTGCATCCTCATTTGCATGTCATTAACGTGTGTCTGTGTTGCAGGTGCATATTTCTCCCCTGGCTCTAGTGATCTTGATCCTTACGGCAGATATGGCCTCTCTGAAGAAGACTGTGGCTTACAAGCTACCAACACCTGACGTCCGAGAATTGCGAGCTTTGATTTCTCTGGCTGATAAGACAGTGATGGAGAGTTTCAGAAAGAGTTATGGGAGACTTTTGGGTATTGTGTATAAGCTTCCTACGTACGAGTTGAATGGCCTCTATGCTCTGCTGCAGTTTTACGACCCACAGCTCAGATGCTTCGTGTTTCCAGACTATGTCCTCGCCCCGACCTTGGAAGAGTACTCTGACCTCTTGGGGGTGCCTTTGATGAATCAAATGCCTTACTACCGTGTTGAGGGTGAACCCAAATTGAGTAAGCTGACTGACGCTCTTCATGTAGATGAGTCTGAGTTGGAAGGAATGGTATCCAGAAAGATTGGAGTTCATGGTTTCCTTTTGCGTTTCCTGATGGAAAAAGCCTGAAAGTTTGCCGAGAAGGGTCGCTGGGATGTGTTCAATGCCTTCTTAGCCCTTTGTATCTATGGGATCGTGCTATTCCTGAGTCATCCGGACTTCATAAGTATGGATGCTTGCCATATATTTTCCTCCGGGAATCCAGTGCCCACTCTCCTCGGAGATGTCTACCATTCAGTTCACAGCAAGAATGAGAATAGAAAAGGGGAAGAACGTGGCATGTTGTGCTCCTTTACTGTATAAGTGGCTTGCTAGCCATCTTCCTAAGTCGGGGCCGTTCATTGATTCTGTTGAGTCTTCACCTTGGTCCGCGCGCTTGATGGGTTTGACTGCTGACAATATTATCTGGTTTGATAGAGATCTGCTGGGCAAAGATATTGTGTATAGCTATTGTGGCTTTCCGAACGTCCCCCTGGTAGGAAGGAATGGATGTATCAACTACAATCCATCACTGCTGGTACGACAATTTGGGTATGCACTACGAGGTCCTCCTGAAGAGGAAGAGATACGGGAATCTATGTATCTCACAGGGTTGCTTGAAGGCGACACTTTGGTCAAGGTACAAAATGCTTGGGGTAAAATTCACCGAAAGGGGAAAGTCTTACTGGGAAAAAGCAACAACAAGGCCTTTGATCCGTATGTGACTTGGATTTGAGAGAGAGCCACCAAGTTTCTAATGTCGTTTCCTGCTGTAGAACCATTGTGTGCTCCCGTGTACAAAGAGCCTACTACAGTTGATATTCAGAAATTCAACCAGGTACTCCAAGAGAAGGAAGAGCTGCGAAAAGCCAACGAAGAGTTGGAGAAAGAGATCGCTCAGCTCCGGAGGGAGAAGAGTGAAGTTGTTTATACCTGCAAGAAGCAGACAGAGATGATCAACCGTCTAGGCTCCAACCTGACCAAAGAAACTGATGCTAGGGAACGTCTAGGGTTGGATCTGAAGTTAGTGCATGGCGTGTTGACAACCAAGAAACAGGATCTGGACAGAGTGTACCGGAAGCTAACCCAATACGAAAGGGTCTGGAGCAGCACCATACCCAAGTACAAAGAGTGGGAAGAAAAGCTGAAGCAACGAGTAGCCGAGCTAGAAGCTCAGATTATGGTGAAAGACGAGAAGACAGAGGCTGAAGCCTCACTGCGACGGGACGTCCAGTATAGATTAGCTGAGGCCGAGGCGGATTCGCAAGATTCTCAACTCTGAGCTGATGCTAAAAGGAGAAGAGTCGAGAACCATTCTGAAGAAGGTGTTTCTAGGAGCGTTGCCGATAACCTCCCAGAGTCTATTAGGCAGAGGGACCTGCTGGCCCATGGTTTGCTTACTCAGTCAGATCATCCCGCTACAAAGAAGTTGTTAGAAGATCTTCGTGCCCGTGGCTGCACCTGATCTTTTTGTATTTTCTTTGTACATTTTATGCATTGATATGCTGATCACCGCCAGGTCTGTTGGTTGGGGTCATGCCTTGTTACTTCAGTTGTATGTGATTACAGTTGTACGCTACCCGAGCGGGCTTTTCAGATGAATATATGAGGATTTCTTTTCCATGATTGAATCATAGACTTTATTTGTCTCGGAAACTAGGATTGGGGGGGGGGGGGGTCTCCCCAAGGCACAAACACACGTTTGCATTTGCATGAAGCATTTGCATGACGAGCATCTTGTCGTTTTTTTTCTAACCCTTTGTGTGTGCAGGTTGTTCCAGGATTGATCGAAGACCGATCCACCGTTATTCGACCCGAGCGAATCAAGCTAGAGCAATGGAACAAGTGCAAACCGACGTCCAGGAACTCCGAGAGAGGATGGACCGCTTCATGGAGCTCATGCAAGTGGTTGCCAACGGCCAAGACCAGCTCAGAACATTGGTCCAGCCTCTGATCTCAAGGGTTGACAGCAACGGGGTACTCCCCGGTGGGAGTGTTACAACCCCTCCTCCTGTTGAAACTCCTCAGGGTGGCATCCCCATGACCGGGGGGAATGGCAGTGGTAACGGCAATGTGGTCACTAAAATCGGGCTCAATGGTAATACAACTGGTGTCGGTAATGGAAACTTTGAGGCTAATGGCAACGCCGGACTAGGCAATGGCAACACAGGTGCTGGAAATCTGTATGGACCTTAGCCATGGCTAGAAGATCGTCAAGAAGATTTGTTCTCACTGAGGAGTGCTGAAGGAGAACTGACCGCTGAAGAACGTCTGAGGTTTAAGGTACTCGAGGACAAAATGAGGAATTTCGAGAACCAGAACACTATGGGTGTCGACATGACTAAACTGGGATTGATTTCTGATTTCAAGGTGCCTCCTAAATTCAAGGTACCCGACTTTGAGAAATACAAGGGCACCACCTTCCCTCGTGTCCACTTAAGGTCATACTACCGAAAGATGTCTGCTCACTCTGAAGACGAGAAGCTGCTGATGCACTTCTTTCAGGATAGCTTGTCCGGGCCATCCTTAGAATGGTACATGGGTTTGGAACCCACCAGTGTACGCACTTGGAAGGAACTGGCTGAGGCCTTTGTACACCATTATCAGTATAACAGTGACTTGGCTCTGAACCGGGTTCAACTGCAGAACTTGTCACAGAGGAACAACGAGGGGTTCAAAGAATACGCCTAACGATGGCGTGAATTAGCAGCTAGAGTTCAGCCGCCGATGGTTGAACGAGAGCTTGTTGAAATGTTTGTAGCCACTCTCCCGGGGGTCTATTATGAGAAATTGGTCAGCGGTATGTCAGGGAGTTTCTCAGATCTCATCATTACTGGCGAGCACGTTGAAAATGGGATCAAATTGGGGAAAATTCAAGGTGGTGATCTATCCTCAGCTGGAGGAGGAAAGAAACCATATGGTAACAAAAGGCGTGAAGGAGAGACGAGCGCTGTGTCTAACGCTCGAAGGAAAGGTAAGGTCCAGCGCCAACAGGTGGCTAGCATAACCATCCCTGCTGTCCAACAACCCCAGCCACAGCAGCAGCCGTAGCAGCAGCAGCCAAATCAGCAAGGATACAGAAGGTATCAAAACAGGGCACCTCTGTCAAGTCGTCACCTCGAGACACCGCCCATGTCTTACGCTCAGCTACTACAAACTCTGCTTCAGTTACAGCTAGTCCAGAAAAGAACCCTGGCTCCCTTGACATGGGCACCTCCGCAGGGTTATGATGCGAATGCAACATGTGATTTTCACTCAGGGGCACCCGGCCACACGATAGAAAACTGCAAAGCCTTCAAGTACAAGGTGCAAGATATGGTGGATGCTAAGATCATCAATTTCTTAGATAATGTGCTGAATGTCACAAAGAACCCTATGCCGAATCATAGGGGAGGTGGGGTGAATGCCATTATTGAAGAAGAGGATTCAGATGTGTTGACTGATGTTAAGGATCTAAAGACACCGCTTAGCTTCATTAAAGCCAAGATGATGAAGAGAGGCTTCTTTCCAGGCTGTGGAGAATTGTGTATGGGTTGTGCGACTCGTCCTGATGGATACAAACAGTTGACAATAGGGATTCAGAGTCTGATGACCGAAGGAATCTTGCAGTTTAGCCGAAGGGCCGAATGTGGATCTGGAGAGGTAATGCTGAAGCAAGATGATGAGGTTGCCACCATCACCATCCCTCGCCAGACGATAACCATTTCTGCACCCAGGCCACCCACGATTACCATCACCAAGGCTGGGTCGCTACCTTTTGAAGGCACCAATGCTGTCTCGTGGCATTATGGGGCAGATGTCTACTGTAACAGACAGAAGTTGGAACTAGAACCCTCTGGGCAGTCGGTGGATAACCTAGTGGGAATTGGCGGAATCACGCGAAGCGGAAGAGTATTTGCTGCACCTGAGATTGTGGTGGACAAAGCAGACAAAGCTGAGGAAACTGATAAGGGAAATAGTAAAGTCGTTGAGGAAACCCCTCGTGGGGTATAGAAGGACTTACTTGTAAAGGACACTGAAGAGTTCATGAGGTTGATCAAGAAGAGTGATTACAAGATCATTGATCACCACCATCAAACACCCTCGAAAATTTCAATCCTGAATTTGTTGCTGTGTTTGGAGTCACATTGCAACGCGCTGTTAAAGGTTTTGAATGCCACGTATGTACCGCAGGAAATCTCGGTCAACCAGTTGGAAGGGGTAGTAGCCCACGTAAATGCTGGAAACGGGTTAGGGTTCACTGACCTGGAGCTGACGCCGAAGGGAAGAAACCACAACAGCGCCCTGCACATCTCGATAGAGTGTAGGGGAACGGTTATGGCTCATGTGTTGGTGGACATTGGGTCATCGCTTAATGTTCTTCCGAAGAAGGAATTGATGAAGTTAGATACTCGAGGATTGATCTGCACACCCAGTGATCTGGTTGTGAAGGCGTTCGATGGAACCAAGCGTCATGTCTTTGGAGAGGTAACTCTGCCAATCCAAGTTGGGCCGGAAACTTTCGACGCAGTCTTCTACATCATGGACATCATGCCAGCCTACAGTTGTCTCTTAGGCCGGCCATGGATCCATTCTGCTGGTGTCGTGACCTCCACGTTGCACCAAAAACTCAAGTATGATGTAGGGGGCAGCATCGTAACTGCATGTGGCGAGGAAGACATAATGGTGAGCCATTTGTCGTCCTTCAAATATGTTGAGATGGATGGGGAAATCCATGAAACCCTATGTCAGGCGTTCGAAGCTGTTAAGGTCAAGGACGTGACTTCTGTAATGATTGAGAAACCAGAGATGACTCTCTCTTCCTTCAAGGAAGCCCGGGCCGTTGTTCAAGCCGGATCTACCCCAGGCTGGGGGCAAGTTCTAGAAATACCTAACAAACAGGACAAGTTTTGGTTAGGATACTCTCCTACGGCTGAAGCATCCTCTTCTCACAGTGCGTCACGAGGTAAAGGGCCGATCCAGTTTACCAGTGGCGGGGTGATATTTGAAAGTGTCAACGCAGTGTCTAAAGACGGCGAAGACAGCGATTGCGACCTAGACTCTTGGATCCAGCCAAGCAAACCAGGCCAGAGCCTCAACAACTGGTCCATCAGGGATACCATCCAAGTGACAGGCAAAGAGTAATGATTTACTTTCTCCAATTGTTGTACAACCCTATGTCTTACCCGAGGCATAATGGTTTTATTTTCAGGGCCTTGTTTGATTATGTACATGCATTTTACCAATAAATCAAAAGGCGTTTTTCTTCGCAGTCAAATGTTGAGATCTCTGTTATTCCTGTTTTATATTTGTTTTGAAAAATAATAAAATGGCAATAGGGTTTGTGCTAACCTGCATATCCTTGTTTTAAGCTTAACCCTTGATTTTGCAGGACCAAAAAGCAGATGACATCGACTCTGGACCTTCTACGACTCACTTCGACTTCGATTGCCCGATCTATCAAGCCGAAGAAGAGATTGATGAAGACGAAGACCTTCCCGAAGAGTTGGCACGCTTGTTGAAACAAGAAGAGAAAGTTATTCTGCCTCACGAGGAAGAGATTGAGATTGTGAATTTGGGTTCTGAAGAACTGGTCAGGAACGTCAGGATAGGGGCTGCATTGCAGAGTGATGTCAAGCAGAGATTGGTCGAGATGCTGAGAGAGTATAGTGACATCTTTGCTTGGTCATACGAAGATATGCCCGGACTTGACACTGACATCATGGTCCATCACTTGCCGCTGCGAGAAGATTGTCCTCCCGTTAAGTAGAAGCTTAGGAGGACGCGACCAGATATGGCCGTTAAGATCAAAGAAGAAGTGCAGAAACAGCTTGATGCTGACTTCTTAGCGGTCACTACTTACCCTCCATGGATCACCAACATAGTGCCTGTACCGAAGAAGGACGGTAAGGTACGAATGTGCGTCGATTATCGGGATTTGAATAGGGCGAGCCCTAAAGATGATTTCCCGCTCCCCCATATTGATGTGTTGGTTGACAATACATCTCAGTTCTCCGTATTTTCGTTCATGGATGGCTTCTCCGGCTACAATCAGATCAAGATGGCGCCGGAGGACATGGAGAAAACTACGTTTATTACACCTTAGGGAACATTTTGCTACAAGGTAATGCCTTTCGGTCTGAAGAACGCAGGGGCCACTTACCAACGAGCAATGGTTACTTTGTTTCATGACATGATTCACCATGGGATTGAAGTCTACGTTGATGACATGATTGCGAAGTCCCAAACGGAGGAGGGACATCTGGTCAATTTGCTGAAGCTTTTTGAGAGGCTTAGGAAGTTCAGGTTGAGGCTGAATCCTAACAAGTATACTTTCGGAGTACTGTCTAGAAAACTACTGGGGTTTATCGTGAGTGAAAGAGGCATTGAGGTTGATCCTACAAAGATAAAAGCGATACAAGAAATGCCAGCGCCAAAAACCGAAAAAGAAGTCTGTGGTTTCTTGGGCAGAATAAACTACATTGCAAGGTTTATCTCTCAGCTCACAGCCACGTGTGAACCGATGTTCAAACTGCTAAAGAAAGATCAGGCGATTATCTGGAACGAGGATTGCCAGAAGGCATTTGATAAGATAAAATAGTATCTACAGGAACCTCCGATCTTGATACCCCCAGTGGCCAGAAGACCCTTAATCATGTACTTGACAGTTCTTGAGAATAGTATGGGGTGTGTTCTCGGTCAGCGCGACGAGACAGGCAGAAAGGAGCATGCCATTTATTATTTGAGTAAAAAGTTCACAGATTGTGAATCTCGTTACTCGATGCTGGAGAAGACGTGTTGTGCACTCGCCTGGGCTGCCAAACGTTTACGACAGTACATGCTCAACCACACAACCATGCTAATTTCGAAGATGGATCCGATCAAGTACGTCTTCGAGAAGCAAGCGCTTTCGGGCAGGATTGCCAGATGGAAAATGGTGTTGACGGAATATGACATTCAGTACGTTGCCCAGAAGGCCATCAAGGGAAGCGTATTGTCTGAATACCTCGCCGAACAGCCGATCGAAGATTATCAGTCGATGAAATTTGAATTCCCTGATGAGGATATCATGTTTCTCAAGGTGAAGGATTGTGATGAACCGTTGCCCGACGAGGGTCCAGATAGGAAATCCCAATGGAAATTGATATTTGATGGGGCGGTTAATTCTTACGGAAGTGGCATTGGGGAAATCATCACGACTCCCCATGGATCCCACATCCCGTTCACCGCTAGACTGACGTTTTCGGTCACCAATAACAAAGCAGAGTACGAAGCATGCATCATGGGTCTAGAAGAAGCAATTGATTTGAGAATCAAGAACCTAGATGTATATGGTGACTCGGCACTCGTGATTAACCAGATTAAAGGGGAGTGGGAGACTCGTCAATCGAATTTGGTGTCGTACATGAATTATGCCAGAAGGCTGCTTCCGTTCTTTGATCGAGTGGAACTCCATCATGTGCCCAGGGCCGAAAATCAGATGGTTGATGCCTTAGCCACGTTGGCTTCGATGTATAAAGTCAATTTTTGGAATGAGGCTCCAAGAATTGTTCTTTCTCGTCTTGATAGACCTGCATTCGTCTTTGCGATCGAGGAAGCCTCCGATGGCAAGCCATGGTTCCATGACATCCAGACCTTCCTTATGACTAAGGAGTATCCCGCGGGAGCGTCAACCCAGGATAAGAAGACTCTGAGGAGGCTGTCTGGAAATTTTTATCTCAATCCTGATGGAGTTTTGTATAAAAGAAACCACGATCTCGTGCTACTCAGATGTGTAGATGAGAAAGAAGCGAGTATGCTCATGGAAGAAGTCCATGAAGGCACATTCGGTACGCACGCCGACGGGTATGCTATGACGAGAAAGATCCTGAGAACACGATATTACTGGCTGACGATGGAATCGGATTGCTTTAAATTCGCGAAGAGATGTCATAAATGCCAGATTTATGCTGATAAGATTCATGTGCCGCCGTGCCCGTTGAATGTCATGTCCTCCCCGTGGCCGTTCTCCATGTGGGGAATCAACATGATAAGCAAGATCGAGCCCACTGCATCTAACGGTCATCGCTTCATTCTAGTAGCTATCGACTACTTCACCAAGTGGGTGGAGGCAGCCTCGTATACTAACGTGACCAAGCAGGTGGTGGCTAAATTCATAAAGAGGGACATCATCTGTCAATACGGAATTCCCGAGCGGATCATTACTGATAATGGTTCGAATTTGAATAACAAGATGATGAAGGAGCTGTGCCAGAGTTTCAAGATTGAACACCACAACTCATCTCCTTACCGCCGAAGATGAATGGCGCCGTTCAAGCAGCCAATAAGAACATCAAGAAGATTGTACAGCAGATGGTTGTGACCTATAAGGATTGGCACGAGATGTTGCCATTTGCACTGCACGGTTATCGTACAACGGTATGTACATCAACTGGGGCAACTCCTTTCTCACTGGTGTATGGTATGGAAGTTTTCCTACCGTTAGAAGTTGAGATCCCTTCTTTACGAGTTTTGGTTGACGTGAAACTCGATGAGGCAGAATGGATTAAGAACCGACTAAACCAACTCAGCCTGATGGACGAGAATAGGTTAACATCGATTGCATATGGTCGTCTGTACCAAAGCCGAATGAAGAAAGTCTATGACAAGAAAGTGCATCCTAGAAGCTTTCAGACGGGTGATCTCGTCCTGAAGAAGATTCTTCCTCCACACTCCGATCACCGGCGCAAGTGGACTCCCAATTACGAAGGTCCGTACGTCGTCAGCAAGGTCTTCTCGGGAGGAGCCTTGTTGTTATCCACGTGGATGGCGAAGATTTTGCATCCCCAGTGAACGCGGACGCAGTTAAAAAATACTTTGCATAGAAAATGACCCGCTGGAAAGAAAAAGAATATCCAGGCAAAAATGGGGCATCCCGGCGAACCATAAAAAAGGAAAAAGGTTCGGGCAAAAATTAGGGATATAAATGGAAAAATGTACACCCGCAAAGTCGAAAACCCGGAAGGGCGACTTTGGCAAAAAAGGGTATCCCGGTGAATCGAAAACCCGAAAGGGCGATTCAGGCAAAAGTTAGGGATTTGAAAAAGCAAATGACTGCGTTCCGCGTGTGGACTTTCATTGTTTAGTGGTTTGGAAGACCTGAGGGCCGTTTATTTGAATCAATCTCTTCTGAAGCTAAAGCGTCGGAGAAGTATCGAAGTCGAGTGGATCATAGAGGGATCAACCTCATGGTGTTCGTCTACGCCGCATTGCCGACATTTGTGTATATACTGATGTATATTTATGTTTTTATATTTGCGCAACTTCCTCATTCCAGGAGCTTGCATCTGTTGTAAAAATTTTTTACCCATTCAGGGGTTCGTCATCAATAAAATATATACTATTCAGCAATTCTGTTTGTTTGTTTAGCATCTATCTGTTTTGTTTGCGAAAAAGAACGCCGATGTTTTTGATAAAATGCGCATACATAAACTTACTGGCCTAGGCCACTGATTGTTGAAACAATGAATTACTTGAACATTGTCACAAGATGATAACCTTGATAGGTCCCTTTGAGAAGGGTATCTTGTATGTTTGTTTGTGTTGTTGCAGGTAGCATATTCCAGGCAGTACGTCGTATGTTTCCCAAGCAGGATGATTCCTTCTACCCCAGCGAGTGCAGCAGCATCTCCCCATGGAGTCTGAACATGAGATTGTAAGCATTGATATGTCTCCCCAAGCAGAGAAGATTCTCCCCAATCAGAGGTATCCTGCAGGATCGTCATCTCCCCAGCTGAGCAATACACTGAAGTATATGTGCTTCCCCAGCACTGGGTCAATATGCAGATTCTCATAGAAAACTATCCGCAAGTATGCAACACTCGATAGTTCAAGACTGAAGTCTCCAGCGGAATTGAGATTCCCCACAAAGTTGTATTCTCCCCAGCAAGCAGGATGATTCCTTCTTCCCCGACCAAGTTTGCAAATCCCCAAGAGAGCCGAGTCCTTGGAAGCCGTGCGGGCCAAGATTGGTTTTCCCCAGTAGAATGTTGAACAGCTGATGTTGTATTTCCCCATCGGAGTCGTTATCTCCGGGGAAGTTGTGTCGCGAAGGCCTTGCAGTTTATTTCTGCGATTGACATCATTTTCCTCAACAGTTGTGGTTTGAATACCCGGATGAGCAGGTTCAGGTGCTTGGAGAACTTTATTCCCCTGCAGCAGTCAGCTGAAGATCGTTTCCCCAGGCGGAATCCAATTGAGATTTGTGCGACTTCTTCTCCCCGGCAGGATGAGTCCTTCCCCCACCAGAGTAGTTCTTTCTCCTTGACAGGAGGCTTTTCCCTTCAGCATTTAATTTGCTGATGGGGTCATAGCATTTTTGCATGATTGCATAGCATTTACCCTAAAAAATGCGTAGCATTTCCACCGTGTGGAGCATTACGCCATTGTCAAAGCTTATGCATATGAAACATGAGCTAGGTCGCTACCATTCTTGTTTTGCAGATGTTCCTCCACAAAATGAGGTGCTCAAGATGATTCTTGAATTCCCCAGCGAATTTGATTGCTTAAGATGATTCTTAAAATCCCCAGTGAAGTCGTCAGAGCGGATTGCTTAAGTTGATGCTTAGAGTCCCCGACAGAGTGTTTGCTCAGGATGATTCCTGAAATCTTCGGCAGAGTTATTGGGTCAGGATGATTCTTGAAGTCTCTGGCGGAGTTATTTGTCCAAGATGATTCTTGAAGTCCTCAGCAGAGTTGATTCACCCAGAATGATTTCTGGATCCCCGAAGCAGAGTTACTTGATAGTTCTCCAGAATCCCCAGCGGAGATGTGTCATCCCCAGCAGGTTTTAAATGGAGAAGTTGAAATTTCCTTGAAGACTTAATGATTGAAGTCCGGCAGCGGTTCCAAAACCCTTGACTTACTGATGAAGCCTAAATGTCAACGCAGTTCTCTCAGCTGATGCGGATTGCCTGATGGCGGAAGTTTGGATATCCCTATCTGGTTCATGATTGACCGAGAATCCTATTCCCGAATTGCGAACAAAGTCCGACTAACGCCCAAGATGTTCTTGGAATGCCCTACGGCATGATTAACTTGATTGTTAAAAAGTTCCTAATGACCTGATGAGT
The DNA here is from genome assembly GCA_963859935.3 of Lathyrus sativus. NCBI lineage: Eukaryota > Viridiplantae > Streptophyta > Magnoliopsida > Fabales > Fabaceae > Lathyrus > Lathyrus sativus. Next base: position 357,942,050 of record OZ012737.1, read on the forward strand.
CCTGAGGAATTCTTCTGCTATGACGCAGAATGCCTGACGGCATAATCAACCATCCATTACCAGTTACCGTGTAACTGATGATCTCTTGATGACTTGAGGACGAAGATCTGCGGCAAAATCAGATGATCATCCTGACGGAGATTTGACCCTTCACCAATTACCGTGTGACCAATTCCCCGGTAGAGTTTCCGTACAACTGTCATGCTCAATTTTGAAGATGTTCCTACCAATCAAAGTACCGTTTACCTGCACGGCTGGAAAATCATCAGTTACCATGTAACTGGTGACCCCTTAATGATTTGAGGATGCAATGATATCAGATAAATCAGAGAATCATCCTGACGGGGATTCAGATCAGTAATTCTCCAGATAGTTGTCGCGCAACTATTGTTTCAGTTTCCGAAGATTTGTCACCATCAGAATACCGTGTACTTGTGCAATTGGCAAATTTCTGGGTTCATTGGTATTCAATCATCTTTTACCGTGATTGTATGAGAGCCGTTCGCTTCTCACCCAGTCAGGTCCAAGCCGTTTGAATAGGGGCAGCTGTTGCACCCCAAAATTTGCCCAACTTTTCTTTACCTAGCTTGTGTTTCATTTCATTCACATTAGCATTATCATTTGCATTTCATTGACATGTGTGCAGGAGATCAAGAGGTATGACTACCAATCAAGAGCTATACAAGACTGTGAAGCTATCTAAGAAGGTTATTCAAGTGTTCAAGGGTTGACATCCTTGTCAGAGAAGTTAAAAGATCCTCAGGGAGAGTGATTGAAGCTAAGAGGGTGTGTCTTCTAACTTGAGAGTTGAGGAAAGCCATTAGATGATTCTGAAGCCATGAAGTTAGACTGGAGGTCTTGAGAGAGCTCATGAGAAGTTTTGAAGATCACTTTGAAGCCTAGACAGGTCATTGTGCAAGGCTAAGAAGACTCAGCCATGAGTGGTGCAATTAGGGTTTGATTGGGTCAACCCTAAGTCAACTGATGATTTGAAGAAGGTTGAGACCTAATACAAGAGCCATGTGATCATGGGTTGATACATTGAGATGTTCTAATAATGATTTTAAGGTTAACTCATCATGATTGAAGAATTTGAGAAGTTTCAAGCTAGGGTTTCTAAGACTTGATAGTGTAAAATCCCCTAGTTTGACCCCTATCTTCAAGGCAATTTAGCTCAAGATATGATTGTCATCTCATCTTGACCCCAACATTATTTTTGTAGAGCATGAGCTTAGATTTAATTTGAGTACTAGAAGTCCTTGGTAGGGTTTATAGAACTCAAGTTATGAGCCAGACAAGTTACAAGTCATCTGAGGTATGTGAATTTGGAGCTTGAAAGTTACCCAACTTGCATGAAACTTTTGCCCAAGAAGGATGATTCCTATGAACTTTTGGTCAACATGAATGTTGTTCCTTATTCTCTTAGCTTTCTAGATAGTACTATAAGTCCTTGATATGATTTGTAGAACTCAAGTTATGGCTTTGACAAGTCAAGGGTATTTTTGGAAGTTATGATTATAGGTCATTTTTGGTTATAGGTCATTTTCACCAACTTAGACACCCCAAATGAAATTTTGTTCAACTTGAAAGTTGCTCAAAATGGGGTTTTAACCTTGACCATGTATCAAGGAGGCATTGAAATGTCTCAAGGAGAGACTTGGTTCAAGAAGTTGTGAAAAAGGAAGGATTAAAATGGATTAAATGACCAAAAATTCAAATAAGTCATTTTGTGTGCAAATGAAGCAAAGTAATATCATTTTTTGAATGGAAAAAGCATTTTAGAAACTTTGGAAATGTTAGAATTTTGGTTTGAGTCCTATATCATGCCCTTTTTCTTTTTTTCTTCATGATGAAGTAACATGACATACACAAGCCATTGGATGAAAACAAGGAGGGAAACATCACCATTCATGTTCAAAATCTCATGAGAAGTTGAATGCAAGCTTGCTAAAGCCAAAACAGAGTAGGAATCATGACTGGTGTAAGTGAGATTTTGGAGAGAATTTGAAAATCCAATTTCTCATTCTGAAGCTTTGAGAGAGTTCTAGATGATTCTAGTGAGTTCTATATAAGTTGATAAGTGTATTCAGTTCATTTTTTGGAAGAGATTGAAGCCTGAAGCAGAGAGTGAAGTTGAAATTTCAGAGGTGCAAGTTGAAATCGAGTTCTGAGTTCAAGGCCAATTCAGGGGAAATTGAAGATTGCATTAGCTTTGGAAGGAGTTTTGGAGTGTATCTGCATCATCTTGGAGGCTGAAGTGATCAAGAACCCCTTTTGTTACACCTCTGAACACAGGTTGGTACATTTCGTTTTTGTGCATAATCTAGGAGGAGATAGATAGAAATCTATAGGTGGTTAGGATCTGGATGATGTATATATGGATTTGAGATGATTAATTTGGGAATTAGAGACAAGTTAGGATGTGGATCATTTTCTGTTGAAGCTGAATTCTTGCAATTCTTGGATTGATAATCAAGATTAGATAGGGTAAATTGATCACCATGAGATAAGGATCATTTATGTGCATTTAATTGAAGTTCTGAGGAGATTCAAGACTGAGGTGTATTTTAGAATGACTATCGAGTTTGAAAATCCATGGAGATTTCGATGATTCTAAGGCTGGATTCATGATCAGCATGAAAAACTGGACAAGATGATGTATCATTTTGTAATTTTTGATGAACTGTGTGTTGGCCTTCACCGGAGAAGACGGTGGCGCCACTGTTCAGGCCACCGTCTGTAATTTCCCTCCATCTGAATGTTTAAACGAGGACGATGCACAAGAAGCGTTGGATCAGTCTTGGATATTGACTCAGTAAAAGCAACGCACGACCACGATTGGTTCTGAAAGTCAGACTTGGACTTCTTCATCAATACGCACCGTTTCACTTAATTGAAGTGAACGGGCCTAGCGCTTGGACTGATATCCACACCCCCCATCTGGCCCAACCCAGGATTTGAACTGACTTGAATTGCTATTTGCTACGCAACTTTTGTTATTTCTTTTGTTTTTCTTTTAATTTCATCATTTCATGTTAGTTTGAAAATAATTCATGAAAAATAGAAAAATAGGTCAATTAATTCCAGGTTTTTTCTCCCTGATTCATGATTGGATCTAAAAGTTTACTGAATAAAAATATTAGGAAAATCATGCATTTTCATGTTTTATGCATTTTTTACATTTTATTTGATAATAAAATTGCCATGGTTGATACCTCTGTTTGATGATTTTAGTTTGAGCACTTGGTGATGAGTTTTGGCTTGATCTTTTGTGTGTGATTAGCTTAGACATTTATGCTCCCATAGTATTTTTCTCACATTTTTTTGATGAAATTAGGTGTTGTTTTTAGGTTGGAACTTTAGGTGCTCCCTTTTAGGGTTTAAGTTTAGTACCTTATAGTGTAGAATTTATTTCTAGGTCTTATTTGAGGATTTGATCTATGGAATTAACATGGTAGAGTCATGATTGACATAGGTTCCCATAGTTATTTTTGTAGGATTTTATAATTGATTTTAGTATTTTATTTAGAATTAACTTTAATACTAGGTTTTAGGTGATCCTAACTTGCTAATTCAACTAGAATGATTTCATTAGTTCCCTTAGAATAGGGTTTTGCTTCTCTTGCTCTTGGATGATGATGAAGACTTGTGTGGGCTGCTGTGGAATGTATGGTGGAGCTTGGACTTGAAGATTTCTCTCCCTTTGGTGTAGTTTGTTTAGGGTTAAGGATTAGGGTTTTAGGGAGATCTCTTAGAATAGATTTTCTTCCTTCATGAAACATGGAAGGTGTTGATCACTTCCATTCCTCCCTATGACGTAAGGTCTCATTGTGAAGGCCTCATCCCTCCTTTGGTAGGATGTGTGGCTCCTCACAAATTGGTAGAACCTTTGAGGGTTCCCTTCTTTGATGGTGGAATGCTTAGAGGTGACCTTTGGTCTTCACTTTGCTTTCCCCTATCCCCACCTTGCTCTTGTTAGATGAATCTTTCTCCCTTGCTAGAGGATGGAGTTCCTTGTTAGAAGATTGAAGATGTTAGAGGTTGCACTTCCCTTTTGTTTGAAGACTGCCTTTGGAGCTGAAGCTTGAAGATCAAGAAGAACAAGTTGACACTTGTGAGGAAGATCAAATTGAGGATGAAGACTGCCTTTGGAGCTAAAGCTTGAAGAAGATGAAGAACAAGTTGATACTTGTGTTTGATGCCCTGAAAGCTTGAAGAAGCAAGTTGACACTTGCTATTGAAGATGAAAGCCTTGAAGAACAGTTATAGACTGAGGACTGATTTGCTGTCAGAAGATTGCTTTGCTGTGAAGCTGGGGAAGCTGTTTATCTGCTTTCTTTCCTGTCTGTTTGCTTTTTGTGCAACTGTATTGATGTGAATTGTGTGATTTGCTTGATGCATTAGAATAAGTTCATATTTAGATTGTGTTAAGCTAGGAGCATGATTGCACTAGAGTTTGAGTTGCTCCCTCTGCTTGTATTGTTACTGTATGGCTTTGCTTGCGGGTATTCGGTAGAGCTCTGCTCCCTTGCCTATGTGGTTTGTGATTTGCTTGATGGCATTTTATTTTATTCTGTATGATTGCATTTATTCATATCTGGCTTGAGGTTGAGATGAGCTTGTGGAGGCTTCTGCCCCACACACCTTTCCTCCCTCACTTGCATTGCATGCATTTTACAGTCGTTTACTGTTTACTGTTTAAGCTGATGCTTTATCTGTTTCTGTTTATCATTGACATGATCCCCTAGGAATCTCACTTCCTTTGATAAGGAAGTGATTATTAGAACTTTAGGTTGAAACCTATGCATGATAACTTCTAGGAGTTCCCTCTTTCAAACCTCAACCATAGGATGAATCCTTGGCATGACAACATTAGGACTTGATAGTCTCCCCTTAGTTGTCCCTCTCTCTTCTGATCTCAAAACAACAGTAAAAAACGTAATAAAGGTATAAGCGCGTTACGAGCCTTAAGCTAATTGGGTAATGATAATTGAGCGGCCTCCTCTCAATCGTCTAGAATGTTTAGTATACGTCCTTTGGACGATATGCGACGCATTCGTTTCCAGGTCATAGTCTCTAGTGTTGTTCGAACTACAGACAACTAAAAAACAGTTCTTGCGTAAAAGACAGAAAACAAACTTCAAACCTTTTTTTACCCCGTGGGCCCATAATTCAAAGGAAAGTTTTTCTGAAGAAAAGAGTGTCGTTAACTCCTAGTTCTACCGCAAACGGTAACGCCTAAGTCTCCAAGGGTCGAGCTGCGTACACCAAACTGCTGGAACTGTTTGTTAACCCTACTCGATAAAACAGATGAATCTGAATCCCCGTAAGCCGTATTATCCCAAACTACGTAAGCTCTGATCTCTCATACCTGTTGAGAGTACGTAGGCACAATACTGACATATTGGCGAGCCACCTTCCCCGTTACCAGTAGTTAGTCGAACTACGTTGACTCTGATTTCTCATTCTCTGATGAGAATACGTAGGCATAAAGTGCGACGCTTTGCCGAGTCATTTTCTTTTCTTTTTAAGCCAGCCTTGATAGGTAGATAGCAAACCAACCCGTCAGATAAACACAACAAGCATGGATCCATCGAGTACGATGGACGTGAGGGGTGCTAATACCTTCCCCTTGCGTAACCGACTCCCGAACCTAGACAACGGTTGCGATGACCTTGTCTTATACCTTTTTCGTCAGGTTTTTCCGATCGTTTCCTTTCCCGTTCTGAGGGATAAATAACGAAAGGTGACGACTCTTCTGTTTTGCCGCCACCTTATTTTCGCGGAAGCGACAATGAGTATGCCACTATCACTCTCAAAAGGAAAAGATCTTATATCTCGATTGTATTGTTATGGGGCAGGAGATTTATTTCTCGACTGTCAAGATGACTCACGTCTAATTTTCTAATAGTTTGAATAGTTTGATTGAGTTGTTTAAGTTTATTTTAAGTTGTAAAGAAAAAAAGACAAAGGTCCTCCTTATGGGGTAGGATCTAAACTTAAGCGATCAACTTGAAAAGGATCAAGGATCAAATGGAGAAAATGGTGCAATATGATATGCATACGCACAAGAGTTACGTCATGCGCATATTCTTCCTTTGGACATTATGCAATACGAGAAAATAAATTGCGGATAAAGTAAAACCAAATAAATAAATCCATACACACAGATATAGAGTGCTAAAAGAGACAAATGTGAGAGGTGTGAATATTCGGTTCGATGCTGCGAGGTGGAAGCGTGCGCGAGTTGATTGATTAATTTACGATGTTGATTAATTTTAGGCAAATTGCTTTTAGGAAGATGGGTTGCATTAGATTAGGTGAATTGATTTTATGAGAGAGTTTATTTGATTATTTTTAGAGAAATTGATTTTAGGAAAAGTTAATTTAATTTAATTTATTTAATAAATTTTTTCTCTTTTAGGTGAATTAAGTGTTAAACAGAAATTTTAACTAAAAGGATTCTAAAAAAGGGGTTTATTTTATCTTATTGAATAATAAAAAAAAGGTGAAATGGTTCAATTTTAATAAAAAATTTATTACAAATTAATCAGATTATTAGGAAAATAAGTTTTGATATTATTTTAAAAAGAAAGTCATTATTATTAACGGATAGAGTTCAGTTAAATTATAAAAAGGTTGTAAATTATTCAAATTATTACTAAAAGAGTTTTCATAAAATGTTTATTTAAAAAAAGTTTATTAGTTGTTAATTAAAAAAAGCTTAATTACTGATTAATTAGATAATTTAGTATTGGTTAATGATTAAATTAGGTGGTTAATAAAAAGTTAGTGGGCGAAAATGATTGGGTGAGAGTGCAGGGAAAGGGTTTACGGTGGAATGCAGCGTGGAATGCTTGATCTGGTGATCAGGCGAGATGTGTGGTGATGCGATGAGGTGCACAGTGGTTGTGGTATGTGTGCGTGCGTGGAATTGTATTACAATACAAAAACCACAAAAAAAAACCTAAAACAACAAATCAACATCCTCTTCTCCTTCCGAAGCGCCGCCGATCTGTCCCTCTTCTCTCCTTCCTTCGCCATTCTTCTTTCTTATCGTCTTGCTCCCTCTTTCCCTTCCATTGTTTCTCCTTCACTCCAAATCTGAAATACAAACCAACAAATCAAAAGTTTCAATAATTTTGACGCAAACAGAAGGATTACCGCGAACTGTGGACGACGGAGGTTCGAGATGGCAACGCGATAGTGATTCGTGGGTTTGAAGACTCGCGGCGGTTGATGGTGTTTTATAGGTTCTCATCGGTTTCACGGCGAGCTTGCGAAGGAGGTAGATTCATGGCGGTTATGAAAATGACGAGGATTTGTCGCGGCGGCTCTGTGGATTCGCGGACGGCAATGGTGATTTCCGGCGACAAAAGTCTCGACGGTGGTGGAGTTTCCTCAGCTTTCCCCTTTTTACGATTTTTTAGGTTTTTTAATTTGGGATTTCTCTGAGTCTCCGCCCCTTCCCCCCCCCCACCCCCCCCCCCCCTTTCTAATGAACTGATAACTTTGCAATTTATAGGTCCACCTTCTTAATTTGCAGTTAATGCTCAATGAAAACATGACGAAATTACATTGTTGTGTGGTGAAAAGTTTCCATCTTCATCTAAACATGTTGGAAACATGTTTGGGGTGTACCAAAACTGTTTTGGAAATGTTTTGATGATGAAGATTTTGGCTAATACTGTTGCTTTGGAGAGAAATTAAGTTGCTGTGAATTTGACTGTGTTTTCTTCCCATCAATGTCTGTTAATGTTATTTAATCGTTGGATTTCAGATGATGGATTCCTCTTCTGTTTTTTCTTTTCAGCTCCAACATACTCGGCTGATTTTAAGAGATGTGTGATGATAGTTTCTTCAAAGCAAGTGCGGATACCGTCGATTATAAAAAAACCGGAGAGAACTAACAACTAGCTCATAGTTCTGTTGATTGTACGCTGTATAATGGAAATTTCTCACCAGGAGATTGCCTCGGCATGCTATCAATATGACTAACAACATTAGAAGACAAATCAAGTGGCTCTGTCATCCAAAGCTTGGCCATCAACTCTACAGGTCGGTTGGAATTCTATTGTCACAGTTTCGCTTTTGCTGAAGTTGTGTTTTTGAACTGCTTTGTTCCATCTTGGGCATGATAATGGGTACACTAATAGTTTGTTCCTCAGAAGGTCGGTAGCTTTAGAATAATGGATATATGAATCTTAGCAACCAAAATCTCAAGGTGTATTACCGCTCCCTTGTTGAAGTCCTCAAAAGTTCCTGAAGGGCTGGTCGAAACATCCCAGTACATACTGTCAATTTCTCCAAGTCGCAAGCAGGTACATTGCCTTGAATTGTCTTCAATGAATACTTATGAGTTTATGATTGCATTTGTGACTCCTCTTCTTTGCATTGGTGTTGCAGGCTTTGAGTTTGGAAAGGACTACATGAGACCCAATCCGTGCGAAAAAGATGGGACCCAACACGCGACTTAGAAAAGGGTGTGCCGACCTAAAGTTATTATCGCAATGTTTCACAGTCATGTTCATCTGCAACAAAGGCAGCCTAAATGATGCAATAACTCCCAATATTCAAATTCAGCAAGGTAGTGCATCCTTTGCGGTGATGATGCAGCGAGTTTCAGTTTTCAATAATGGGATTCTGGTTATGAGTTCTTTAATTCTTCTTATTTTGAGGCAATTAACGGTAGCATGAAGATATTGTAGCAACTCTTGTAATCTAGTAGGAATAGAACCTTGTGTGGTGTAACTTGGCAAGATTTTACAATTTAACGTGCTGGCTTGCATTTGGGTCGTGACAACTTTGAATTTTATTTATTTGCCACATTTGAAGTCTTGGAAACTGCACTTTGAAGTTGCTTTGTAAAGTAATGGATTTGAAAAGTCACATTGGATCTAGTGTGCTATTGTAAGATTTATAAAATAAAGGCATGTTGAAACCTCTTAACCGTGGACCCTCTTGAGAAACTTGCTTTAGAAGTCTCGTCAGCTGGTATTAGTAGTCTCATCAGCTGGCCTACATGTAACCTTTATTGGGGGACTTATATTCCCAAGCTAATTATACTGTCAGTTTAGGGACTTATATTCCCAGGCTAACTAAATTATCACTTTAGGGACTTAAGGTTTTCTCGGGCGGGATCAAACATAGAATTCACGCCTAAGACACATGAATGAATTCTAGCATAAGAGACTTAGTCACAAGTCTTCTCTAAAGACTTGATAGAAGTTCCACATGAGAGGTTCAACGCCTCACATGGAGTAATTCTAGTCTCATCAGCCGAGTTACATATAACCTCGCCTGAGGGACTTAGATTCCCTAGCCTAACTAAAACCTCAATTGAGGGATTTAGGGTTTTCTTGGGCGGGATCAGACATAGAAGTCACACCCAAGATATATCACCAAAGTCTAGCCTAAGAGGCTTAGTCACAAGTCTTGTCTGAAGGCTTGATAGGAGTCTCGCTCAAGAGGTATAATGCCTTACTTGAGAGACTTGTAGCCTCATCAATCAAGCTACATATAACCTCGAATGAGGGAGTTAAATTCCTTAAACTAAGTAAATTTTCACTTGAGGAACTTAGGGTTTCCTCGGGAGGGATTAGACATAGAAATCATGCCAAAGAGGCATGATCGAAGTCTAACCTAAAAGAGTTAGTCATAAGTATTGTTTGAAAGCTTGATAGAAGTCCTATCCGAAAGGTCAAATGCCTCACTTAAGGGATTGGTATTCTCAACAGGCGCACTACATATAACATCGCCTGAGGAACTTAAATTCTCCAGGCAAACTAAAGTCTCTCTTGAGGGACTTAGGGTTTCCTCGAGCGGGATAAAACATAAAAATTATGCCCGAGGAAAAACTAATTCAAGTCAAAATCACTCTAATCAGACAAATTATATGGCATTTTATTATGAAAGTCATGATGATAAAACAAGTAGAGGACTAAAACAAGAGTAACAGAAGAAAAAGAGGAGAAAATGCAAGAGAATCAAACAATGTGCCACACCCATCCTTCATAGTGGTGATATTTGAGCATGGAAAATAAGAAAACCAGAGCATGAAGAAAAAACATTGTGTTACCAACGTAGTGGCACAATTTTGAGGTTCTAGAAATGTTGCGCCACGTTAACTAAGCAGGAGTGACACTTTAAATACGGTCACATACTGCCACATTAGACAAGTCGTTAAATTTTTATGCACCTTAGAGCATAGCGACACGATTCTGCGATATTGTAATTTTTCTATATAATGTAAACCACATTTAGCCATTATGTTTTTGAATTTTTATGATCAATGATGCATATTCTAAAGCATTGGAGTATGGGAGAAGGCAATGCATTATTGGGATATCATCCCTTACTCATTTGTAAGGCTTAATAACTCTCTTTATTTTGTATTGACCATGAATCCCTTAAGAATGAGTGACTAGTCTACAATAATGTAAAACATGTGATCTTTGTAGATTTACTCTCTATAATAATACTTTCTTATAATCTTTCAATTTATTGTGTGCTTAATGTTTTTATCCTGTTTATGGAGTTCGAGAAATCAATCTATATAACTGCAAATTTGAATATATATTTGAAATGAATAATTTTGGAAAGTTGTTTATGATTGCTAGGTATATAAGGCATACACAATCATCACATATGTATTTTATGCTTGATCAAACCTTCTTCAACTGTAACTCCGGTCAAGACATTGGAGATTGTTATCATACGAAGCAGGATATACAACAAAAAATCGTGCATAACTATTTTGTAAAATAATTGTGATATAAAAACACTAATTAGGTTCAATCCGAAATTGACCACATGAAAAGAAGAAATAATTTAAAGAATTAATTGTTTCTAACATTAAATTTTCTCTCGTTAGTCTATCTTAATTAATTTTAATTTTATATCTTTCGTATTTCTGATATTAATTATAATTTCTATCGTCTTATCATTTAGATATACAAATTATTCATCTACACAAATTAATACTACAAACTAATTTTTACGCCAAGATAAGCCTCAATAAAACTTCCATTGATCTATATTTGGTATATGTTTGAACAATTCTAATAATAGTTTTTTTTTTTTTTAAATGTAACATTATTTCTTAGAATAACCTATGCTTTATGTAACCCAAAAAAGAATATACATACATTACTCATATTTGATTGGATGTCTTTACTTCATAGTACTTTGACTCAGCATATGCACTCACTCATAAGGTAACACCTTACCTTACCTTACCTCCTATTACTATTACTATTATTTATTATCCATTAGAAGAGAGTCACCCTCTTTAGAGAGAAAGCATTACTTCACCTTACACTACATTTTCCCTAATGAAATAGTAAACAAACAGTATCTGGTTTTAGTAGAGGACAGAAGAGACACACACAGTTGTGACACAACACTAAGAATAAAATATTCAACACAAAGAAAGAAGAAACAAGACATAGTCTTTTTTGTGTTATAAAAATGGATACAAACCATAGAAGCTGTTATTATTATTGTTATTACTATTACTATTATTATGTGTTGTGAGTGATTCACAGATTCCAACAAATGCCGTTTCCTCTCCCTTACACAAAGAAAGAGAAAGAGAGAGTGTGTGAGTCTGAAAGGTTCTGTAACGTTTGCAGAAGCTAGCATAACAGACACGATTTTAAAAGCTGTTTCAATTGTCCCTCATAAAGCTCAATCATTCAATTCACTTAAATTCAGACACCACAACATGATGATGATGACGGGTACTTTTTTGTTGTAATGGTGTGGGAATGATGAAGACTCAAATTTGATCAGATTGGTGAAAAAAACTCAAGAGTTTTGGTTGGTTTAAGGTGAATGATGTTGAATTCTGGTGGAGGAGAAGATGAACTTTATGGAGAATTATGGAAGGCTTGTGCAGGTCCTCATGTTGAAGTTCCTCGTGCTGGACAAAGGGTGTTCTATTTTCCTCAAGGACACATGGAACAAGTTTGTTTTCTTTTTTTTTTTTTTTTTTTTTTTTTTTTTTTTTTTGCTATCTGCAAATTTTTTTAGAAGGTCATAGGTTGTTGTCTGAAAATGTGTTGTGTTAGGATTAGGATGCTTGGAATTTGGATATGCTTTGATTCTTTTTTGTGTGTCTTTTGTTTTAATGCTCTTTTTACTTTATTGTTTATGTTTCTGTGGTTGTTGTAGTTAGAAGTATCAACAAATCAGGAACTAAATCAGAGGATTCCATTGTTCAAACTTCCCAACAAGATCCTTTGTCGTGTTGTCAATGTTCATTTACTGGTAATTTTTTTTCCTTCATCCCATGAAACACAAAGGTTGAATGTTCATCTAGGTTTTTGTAGTTACTAGGTTAATCTTTTCAGTTTTGGGTTTAGTCTCTAATTATTGGTAATCTTCTCCGGCTAATTGTAATGATTATCTTGTTTCTGATATGTTTGGGTGAGGGAAAACAAAAAATTGAGTTGAGTTTTGACATGTTTATAGGCTGAACAAGAAACAGATGAGGTTTATGCACAGATAACTTTGGTGCCAGAATCTAATGTAAGGATGTAGATAAATAAACCTTTTTGATTCACAAATGTTTTCTTCGATTGTTTGAATTTCTAATTGACCGAATGCGTTTAGCAAACCGAGCCTACGAGCCTTGATCCTTGTCCTGTTGAGCCTCCGAAACCGAGAACTCACTCGTTCAGCAAGGTCTTGACTAACTCTGATACCAGTACTCATGGTGGTTTTTCTGTTCTTCGGAAGCATGCCACAGAATGTCTTCCGTCATTGGTATTGATACTTTTTTTTGGTTATTTTTCCTGAATTTGTGTTGACAGATCTAGGTTTCTTTGTTGATGTTTACTAAAATATGTCTGGTTTTTGTTTAGGATATGTCACAGTCTACTCCAACTCAGGAATTGGTTGCTAGAGATCTTCACAATTATGAATGGCACTTTAAGCATATCTTTAGAGGTAAGTGACTTTTGAAATTTACCGATTCGTTTTTTTTATAGACAAATGATATTAAGTTAGTAGTTATGTTAGTTTCTAGGGTTTTGAATTCTGATCCTTAACAAGTCTTCCTCGCCCCGTTGTACTTAAGCTCTCACCACCGCACCAGAAGAGCTCATTCTTCCACCACCTCCCTATTCTCGGACCTAATTCTAAGAGCTTTCGTTTGTGTTTAGGTCAACCACGTCGACACTTGCTCACAACTGGATGGAGTAATTTTGTTACTTCCAAGAGATTAGTCGCTGGAGATACCTTTGTGTTTCTGAGGTATTCATTTCATACTTCTCTTGTTCTTAGTTTCCACGGCATGGTTCAGAAAATCATATACTGTAAAATCATACAAGTTGCAAACATTAAATTAAACAAGATTCTGTGTATAGAGGGGACAACGGGGAATTACGCGTTGGAGTGAGGCATCTTGCTTCTCCACAGAGCTGCATGCCTTCATCTGTGATTTCTGGTCAGAGCATGCACATCGGTGTCCTTGCAACCGCGTCACACGCCGTTGCAACTCAAACTCTTTTTGTAGTATACTATAAGCCAAGGTAGAACTTTTTTCTTATTGTGAAAATGACTAGAATCTGTATTCTGTCGATGAATGACGGGCAAATTTTGTTTCCTTAGGATGAGCCAGTTCATTATAAGTGTGAATAAGTATATGGAAGCTATGAACCAGAAATGTAGTGTTGGCATGAGGTTCAAGATGAGTTTTGATGGAGATGATGCTCCCGAGACCGACAAAAGGTACTAAATTTTACTTTTGTAGTTTGCAACATGACCTTTTTATTAGATATTGTAAGTCTGTTTGGATAAACAACTTAATTAGCACGTAAAGCATAAACACGTATCATATAAGTGCTTACGTATAAACAGTTTCTATAACAAAAGATGTAATAAAGTTAAACTGTTTTCATATAAGCTATAAGTTCATTTCATAAGCTATCCTGAAGAGTTTTCATTAGATTTTCTGGCACAATAATTGGACAAGAGGATATATCTTCACACTGGTTGAATTCAAAATGGAGATCACTCAAGGTATTCTTATTCGGTTTTGCAATACTCGAACTTACTTCATGTGATTGTATCGTATTCAATATTCATCCGTTCTTGTAATATATTCCCAGGTTCAATGGGATGAGCCTGCCTCTATTCCAAGACCTGATAGAATTTCACCATGGGAGATAGAACCGCTTATGGCTTCTGTTCCTTCATCGGTTCAACCTGCGGCTGTAAAATATAAAAGGCCTAGACTACCAAGTGAAGTTCCAGATTTTGGTAAGGAAGTGGAATATCCTACTATATCCTATAATCTTTTTCATTTCAAATGAATTCCGACTTAGTTAAGGCTCAATTTTATACGCTCTTCAAAATGTTACATTATGGCGTTGTTTGACGTGTGGTCTATGTAGCTGACTTCACTTAGTAGGCTTAGGCTTAGGCTTTGTTTGGATAAACAACTTAATCATAAGCGCTTATCATATATGTATCAGCAACTTCTATAACGAAAGATAAAATAAACTCAAACTCTTTCGTATAATATATAAACTGTTTTCATTAGCTATCTTGACGAGTTTTTGGAAATAAGCTGAGAACAACTTATAGACTTATCATAAGTTGTTTCTATAAGTTCTTTTAATCTCTTGGTGGTTGTTGTTCTTGTCATCATCGTCGTTGTTGATGTTTTCATTTCACTTTCAAAGGAGATGCGACGTTATGTGACTCTACTTACTGGGAACCTGGGTTGACACAATCAGACGTAACGCAAGTTAACGTTATGTCTGAAAGGAAAAGGAGTGAAAGTATGCATATGTGGCATCATAAGCAAAACGATAATAGTAGCTGCAACGGTATATCAAGGAATCTGACAGACGGAAGTTGGCTATCTTCTCCTCACTCTAGTGGTCCTTCTCATTTGTGTCATGACACGACCGACACTAGCAAGAGTGTCACCGTCTCAGCTTGGCCTATTTTGAAAACTCACTCAGAAATATTGAACAAAAATGATAATTTGATTGACCAAGTTGACAAGGAGAACAAAATAGAAACAGCTACAAGATGTATAGTGTTCGGGATTGATCTTAATGATTTTCCGAATGCATCTGGAGTCACGTCTGAGAGATGCATTGTCACTCCCTTATCAAGAACTGATGCAGACCGAAATAAGTTTGATATCTCAAAGGCTTCAAAAGAAAGGAAACAAGAACAATCTCCGAACGAAACACTAAGCAAGCAAATCAATAGCAGAAGTTGCACTAAGGTACGTGACATACGTTATTTATCTCCCGAAGATTTATGGATTTTTGGCCTACTCTGAATTGTTTCTTGTGTTCAAAAGGTTCAAATGCAGGGTGTTGCAGTGGGTCGTGCGGTGTACTTGACTGCATTGGATGGATATGATCAACTTATCGATGAATTGGAGAAGCTGTTTGACATAAAGGGACAGCTCCAACCGAGGAATAAGTGGGAAATCGCCTTCACTGATGATGAAGGGGATATGATGCTTGTTGGCGACGATCCATGGCCGTGAGTATCTCTTTTATCTTTATTTATAGCAGAAAAATACGGCCATCGCAATTTAAAACTATGTTCACAATTATTCACATAACAAATCCTCGTGATTAACTTGAATATTATGCGTATTGGTGTTATTATGTTGCAGGGAGTTTTGCAATATGGTGAAAAGGATCTTCATTTGTCCAAGCCAAGATATGCACAAAATGAGCTCAGGGACCAAATTACCAATCTCATCAATGGAAGAGACTGTAATAAGCTCAGACACAGCTGAGAGATGAAACAATTTACTGTCTTTTTCATATTATTATTATTAATCTTTAATGTTGTTGTTGTTGTTGTTTGTTTGAGTTAATGAATCTACTTCATTCCTTGTTATGCAAGCTTCATGTTACTAGATGTGAAAGTTTGACTAATTGTAGAGACTCCACAAGTTGAAAAGGAACATGTTTTAATAAATTAAGTAGGTGAGGGGAAAATATTGGGCTTGTGGATATATTAACACATTTGTGTTGATGCATGTGTTAATAATGCTTGATGTACTTTTATCTTTGCAATTTAATGCCCATTTCCATTTGTGTATTGAAGTTTTTGGGGATACATTTAAAACACTAACACCTTAATACTTCACCCAAAATAATTTTAAAAAATAAATAAGTTAGACACTAATACATATTTTGTTAGAGATGTCAGTACTTTAGAAATTCTACAAACAAAAGTGGTAAAACATGTTCAACTCGTCGGACAAAGACTGTTTTACGCTTACTTTTTTTTTTAGATAAACTAATATTTAGACTAGCACTTTCTAACATATATGTCCACTTTCTTCTCTTATTTTTACAAATTTTTGTGAGCGCAAATTTTAACCTAAATTCTTACGATTTTAAATTTAAAATGTCCGCAAACCCATCTCAGCTACATTTTTGTTGAACAAAACAAAGATTTAATCTCACACCCTCAACTATATCAACTCTATTTCGTTCCTTTTTTTTTTTTTTTTCTTTTCAGATTTTTGTACAACAGATCTAAATGGGGGCGGAAAAGTTCATTTGCAATCCTGCCTACAAGTAAGTGGTGAAGAATTTTAATGGTAATATTTTTTTCCCATTTGTGTATTTGAATTTGAACTAGTTGAATTGTTTGGAATTTATGTGAAAGAGGTATTATGGTCCACTAGATAACTGGTTCTCCTGACAAATGGGTAATGGGTTGAGTCTGACAGAGTGGGGCAACCTGTAGATGCAGCTTTAAGACCCATACGTATCAAACTGAGTCAGCTGTTTGATTCATGTGACCTAGTTAGTACCTTTCATGTCTAAGATTTACGGCATGTATTAGATTGGGATCTTCAAAGATTTTATGAGATTGTATTCAATTTGTGGGGATGATAATCAAGATTTTTAACACGGATTTTTTAAGAATTTAAAATGTTTTATAAAATTTTAAGATTTTAAAAGAATCAATAAATTCTATCATTTGAATAAAAATAGGGACATATAAATTTAAATCTTTTAATAATAAATGATTTTAATTTCATGTGTATATAAATAATATTTCTTGCATACTAATCTTTCACAAAGTAGCTTATAACTAGAGGCCAGAGGGTGAAAATACGTTGGATTGGGTTAGACTTTATTAAGTCTAAGTCTGAGTGTGACATGTAAAAATATAAAAGCTTAAGTCAGACCTATAATCTATTCAAATTTCATTTTTTGACTGGAGTTTGACGTTTTGAATATCTGATTAGCCTATTAAAATATAAATAAACAACTCAACTAATATTTAAATATATTAAAGAATCAAAAGTACAATAAAAATAAATAAATATTTGTTTACATCTACTTATTTGAATTTACATAGAAGCATGTGTTTTCTAAGATTATTTGTTTAGAAGTATTCATAATAAAATTTCACTTTATTTTTACAAATTCTTCAAGATAACTAAACTTAACTTTTGTATTTTAATATAAAATATAAAAATTAATATATTTATTTATATTTATTAAAATAGGTCGACCTAATAGGATTAAAAGTCTTTTTATGGTTTGTGGTTTGATTTATTTAACTAAATATACTTGTAAAAAAGTCAATGTCTTTTCTATTTAAAAAAAACCATAACCCGACCTTAATCTGTATAGACTAGAACGTAGGTCTCTCTTAGTCAGACTGTCATATTCCCACCCTTACTTGTAAACAAATAAATCCTTCATAATTTAATATATTCTTTTATGCCCTTATTTTAATAACATTTATATCTGTAATTTAAAAATATGAAATATAATGTATTCTCTCAATCATATTTCTAAAATACGAAATATGAACTAATTTTTTCGAATATTGAATAATTTTTTAATTAAAAATAATTAATTTTTAACTATAAAAAATGTTAGTTACAATATATTAAATAATAATTGAATAAAAAAGTTAATTAAAAATGTCTAATAATAAAAATAACATCCATTTATTGAAATAAATAAAAAATAAAAAATATAATAATAATAATAATAATAATAATAATAATAATAATAATAATAATAATAATAATAATAATAATAATAATAATAATAGTAATAATAATAATAATAATAATAATAATAATAATAATAATAGTAATAATAATAATAATAATAATAATAATAATAATAATAATAATAATAATAATGATAATAATAATAATAATAATAATAATAATAAACACAAATTGTGGAAGGATTGGAGGTTTACAAGAGGAAATGGAATGATGGTTTTTGGTTGATAGGTGGAGACTTTAATGCTACAACAATAGCCTCTGTAAGAAAGTGAGTTTCTCGTGATAGCAGGAATCTGGAGATCAAAGCTTTTCTTGAATTTGTGGATAGGATTGAATCTTACTGATCCCCCGAATGGTAATAGTTTCACGTGGTTTAATGGTGATGGTAAAGCAATGAGTAGAATCGACAGATTTTCTATGGATTCGACTTTTATTAATATATGGGGTATAATAGGGGAGATATCTCAGATCATTGCCCTATTTTGATGAAGATCGAGGAGAGGAATTGGGGTCCTAAACCATTTAAAACTAACTGAAGGTGAGAAAATACTTAGAAGGGGGGTTGAATAAGTATGACAAATAATCAAAGATTCAAACACAGTTATTTTTATCCTGGTTCGTTGAACTCAACTACTCCAGTCCACCCTCTCAAGAGTGATTTGTCTTTCTCAGTCAAGGACTTAATCCACTATTTAATCAAATAGATTACAATAGTAACACCTAAGAACAACTGTTTTTAGTCTTCTCAAGAGCTACTGATCCCAACTGGATCCTCTTAAGGAAACCTTTTACAATCAATGTAAAACTATTACAAGAGTAAGAATGCTTCTAAAAAGCTATTATCACAACTGTGATATTTCTCTTAAGTTTGAGAACAATGTTACAGCAAAATAGAATATAAGAGCTTTTGAGAGATTTGCTTTGATAAGTGATTTTTGCAAGAAGTTCGTCTTTGAAGAAGATGGAGTGGACTTCTTTATATAGGCACTTAGATCCATGAAGTCTTCTCAACGTTGGAGGCTGTGCTGAAAAAGCCTGATGCCTTTTGTCTTTACATTGGAGGCTGTGCTGAAAAAGCCTGGTGCCTTTTGTCTTCACGTTGCAGAAACTTTCCTTAGAATGGAATGCACAGATAAAACCTTTTTGCCTGTGTTCTTGTTGTCGCTTCCGCGAAAATAAGGTGCCGGCAAGACAGAAGAGTCGCCACCTTTAGTTATTTATCCCTCAGAACGGGAAAGGAAACGATCGGAAAAACCTGACGAAAAGGTATAAGACAAGGTCATCGCAACCGTTGTCTGGGTTCGGGAGTCGGTTACGCAAGGGGAAGGTATTAGTACCCCTCACGTCCATCGTACTCGATGGGATCCATGCTTGTCATGTTTACTGGACGAGTTGGTTTTATCTATCTACCTATCAAGGCTGGCTTAAAAAGAAAAGAAAATGACTCGGCAAAGCGTCGCACTTTATGCCTACGTATTCTCATCAGAGAATGAGAAATCAGAGTCAACGTAGTTTGACTAACTACGGGTGATGGGGAAGGTGGCTCGCCAATACGTCAGTATTGTGCCTACGTACTCTCAACAGGTATGAGAGATCAGAGCTTACGTAGTTCGAGTACGGGAATTCAGATTCATCTGTTTTTCGAGTAGGGTTAACAAACAGTTCCAGCAGTTTGGCGTACGCAACTCGACCCTGGGAGACTTAGGCGTTACCGTTTGCGGTAGAACTGGGAGTTAACGACACTCTTTTCTTCAGAAAAGCTTCCTTTGAATTACGGGCCCACGGGGCAAAAAGGTTTGAAGTTTGTTTTCTGTCTTTTACGGAAGAACTGTTTTTTATGGCTGTTTGCAACCAATATCGCACTAGAGACTATGACTTGAGAGTGAATGTGTCGCATGTCACCCAAAGGGTACCATACTAAACATCCAGACTGTTGAAAAGAGACTCTCCAACAATCCCTTCTCAGATAGCTTAAGGCTCGTAACGTACGACATCAGTTAACCTTTATTACTGTATTTTAAGTTGTTTTGAGATGAGAAGAGAGAACGAACAGGTTCAACTAAGGGGAAGACTATCAAGTCCTACTGTTGTCATGCCAAGGATTCATCCTATGGTTGAGGTTTGAAACAGGGGCCTCCTAGAAGTTATCATGCATAGGTTTCAACCTAAAGTTCTAATCATCACTTCCTTATCAAAGGAAGTCGGATTCCTAAGGGATCATGTCAATGGTAAACAGAAACGGATAAAGCATCAGCTTAAACAGTAAACAGTTATACAGTAAACGACTGTAAAGTGCATGCAATGCAAGTGAGGGAGGAAATGTGTGCGGGGCATCAGCCACCACAAGCTCGTCTCGACCTCAAGCCAGATATGAATAACTGTAATCATACAGGAGAACTAACATGCTATCAAGCAAAATGGAATAACTGCAATTATACAACAGAATAAAATAAAATGCCATCAAGCAAATCACAAACCACATAGGCAAGGGAGCTGAGCTCTACCGAATACCCGCAAGCAAAGCCATACAGTAAAAATACAAGCAGAGGGAGCAACTCAACCTCTAGTGCAATCATGCTCCTAGCTTAAATCAGTCTAGACATGGACTTATTCTAATGCATCAAGCAAATCAAACAAGTCACACCAATACAGTTGCACAGAAAGCAAGCAGACAAGAAAGGAAACAGATCAACAGCTCCTACAGCAAAGCCCTCCTCTGACAGCAGCTCAGTCATCAGGCTTCAATTGCTCTTCAAGACTACTATCTTCAATAGCAAGTATCAACTTTCTTCTCCAAGTTTTCAATACACCAAACATAAGTATCAACCTATTCTTTCTTCTTCAAGCTTCAGCTCTCCAGCCAATTCCACCTTCAGGCTTCACTCCTAACTGCAAGTATCAACTTGATTCCTTCAGGCTCTCAATACATCAATGTAAGTGTCAACTTATCCTTTATTCCTCAAGCCTCAGCTCTTCACTCAATCTCAATTTGATCTTCTTCACAAGTGTCAACTTGGTCTTCAAGCTTCAGCTCTCTCTCCTTTACCAGTACCCACTTGGTCTTCTTCACCTACAAGCTTCAGCTCTTCAGAGTAATCTTCAAACACAAAGAAGTGTCAACTTCATCCTTCAATCTTCTTCTAGCAAGGGACTCCATCCTCTAACAAGGGAGAAAGATGCATCTATCAAGAGCAAAGTTTGGATTATTGGTAGCAGAGTGAAGACCAAAGGTCACCACTAAGCATCCTGTCATTAGAGAAAGGGACCCTCAAAGGTTCTACCAATTTGCAAAGAGCCACACATCCTACCAAAGGAGGGATGAGGCCTTTACAAATGGACCTTTCATCATAGGGAAGAATGGAAGTGATCAACATCATCCATGTTTATGAAGGAAGAGAACTATCTAGAAGCTCTTCCTACAAAAACCCTAATCTTAACACCTAAGCAAAACTACACCAAAAGAAGGGAAGATCTTCAAATCCAAGCCTCTGCAAGCCCTCCAATGCATCTTCAACTTGCTTCCATCATCATCCAAGAACAAGCAAAGTGAAACCCTAATCTAAGGGAACTAAAGATGTTAATCTAGTTGAATTAGTGCCTTAGAATCATCTAAAACTAGCACCTAAACTAAAATCAATCAAAAATAGTAAACTATCTTATAAATTTCTACAAAAATTCCTAAGGGATCCTAATTCAATTAATAATGCCTCATACAAAAACCAGGGACTAAATCATCTATTAAGTCCTAAAATTAAGTCCTAAATCCAAAGGTATCAACCATAAACCCTAAAAATGGAGCTTCTAAAGGTTTCAACCTAAACTACCACCTATGTTTATCACAAAAATGTAAGAAAAATCTATGGGGAGCATGCATATCTATGCTAACTACTCACAAAAAATCAAGATCAAAATCATCATCACATGATCACATCTATTTCCACAAAATCAAGTATTAAACATGACTATTTTAATATCAATTAAAATGTGAAAATTCCCCTAAAATCAGAAAATGCATGAAATAAAAATATTTTTTATCTAAAAAATACTAGATTCAATCATGAATTCAATTCAAAAAGAATGGGATTAATTGAGTTATTTTTCCATTTTTTATGATTTAATCAATAACCATGTATAAAATGAAAAATTAAAGAAAATCAAAATAAAATAACCAAGCGCGTGGTGCAGATAGTAATGAAAATCAGTTCAATTCAGGGATTGGGCCAAGAAGGGGGCGTGGTTATCAATCTGAGACTTAGGCCCAAAACCATCAATTAAATGAAACGCAACGTTTCATCACTCAGAACTCTTCACAAATTGAAATCCATTCGTGGCCATTGGATCTTCATCTGGTCAAAGGTCCTACCCTGATCCAAGGGCTCTGGGATCATCTTCAACCTTTTGAATCTCTGAACCTCGCGCGCAGCCACGACCATCGCCGGTGGTGCTCCGGTCATCGTCCCCAACCCTAACTCTCTCCACAGGCCTCCATTCCAAGAGGTCTCTACATGAAACTCACTCCAATTTTCACAAGGAATCTTCCTATGCCATTTAATCATGCTAACAGTTCAAGAATCCAAGAATAGCAATCTCAACCGAAAATTCCATGAACCCTAATTGGTCACTAATCTCCAAATTGATGATCCAGAAATCTTCCTACACCATCCTACTATGCATCTACCATAACAATTCATCTTAATTCTATCTAATTTAAGCCATAGCACAAGATTTGCATACCTGGTAAATTTGAACAAACAGAAGGGTTGAATCTTCAAATCAGCCTTCAAGAACTTGCAGAATCCTTCACTGAATCACAATCAATCTTCTGTATGCAAAGGAAAGAGTTGAATCTTCTTGAATTATCAAATCCGATTCTGAGTTGCAAGCTTCACTTTCCAATGGCTACTTCACGATTCTTCCACCACAGTGCCTTGAATTTGATCTGGAATTGATCACCAACCTCAGAGCAAGCTATTGAGATCAATTTCTTGGACTGAAATGGCCTCTAACCTTGTAACCGATTTTGTTTTGCAATGAGAAAGTTCAAAGTGCAAGCTCAGTTTTCTCTCTCAATCATCACCAAAAAAATGATCTGAACCACTTCTATTCCATATATAGAGTGTGTAGGGATGATCTAGAAAACTCTAGATCCTTCCAAGGAGAAATTCAATCTCTCATGACATGAGAAGTTCACTTATATGCCATGGTGTGCATAATCCTGTTAACAACTTGAAATCAATCCCATTCCCTTCCAATTTCTCCCCTAGTGACATTTTGGAAGTGTTTGGCTTGCAAGGGACCTTGATTATGCCTTGCATTTTGGTTTTGCAAATGTTACTTAAGATGTAAGTAACTACTTTTCAAAGCAAGTCCACAAATTAGACCTCAATTCAAAAATGTGGCTAAACCAATGTTCTTAAAATGCTTTTTAGAGTCAAAATGACCTATTACATGTCTTGGTTTGGATGTGTAGATCAAAAGTATCAATTTTCAACTTTTGTTCATTTAACTGATACCCTTATTTTAGGTCATTTTTGCAACTTTGAGCTACAAGCATTTCTAACATCTCATGACCTTTTGACTAGCCTTAAAACATCATTTTGAACAATTTTGATGTTGAACATTTTCCCATTTGAAGCTTGGAAATAGGAGTTATGGCCTTATGCTTGAAATGACCTATAATCTCCAAATGACCAAAATGCCCTTGACTTGTCAAAGCCATAACTTGAGTTCTAAAAATCCTATAAAGGACTTCTAGTACTCTCTAGAAAGCTAAGAGGATAAGGAAAAACATTCATGTTGACCAAAAGTTCATAGGAATCATCCTTCTAGGGCAAAAGTTTCATGCAAGTTGGACAACTTTCAAGCCCCCAAATTCACATACCTCAGATGACCTGTAACTTGGCAAAGTCATAACTTGAGTTATATAAATCCTATCAAGGACTTCTAGCACTAAAATTAAAGCTAAGCTCATGCTCTACAACATTCATGTTGGGGGCAAGATGAGATGGCAATCACATCTTGAGCTAAACTGCCTTGAAGATAGGGGTCAAACTAGGGGATTTTACACTGTCAAGCCTTAGAAACCCTAGCTTGAAACTTCTCAAACTCTTCAATCATGATGAGTTAACCTTGGAATCATCCTTATAACATCTCAATGTGTCAATCCATGATCACATGGCTCTTGAATTAGGTCTCAACCTTCTTCAGATCATCAGTTGACTTAGGGTTGACCCAGTCAAACCCTAACTGCACCAATCATGGCTGAGTCTTCTTAATCCTACACAATGACCTGTCTAGGCCTCAAAGTGATCTTTAACACTTCTCATGAGCTCTCTCAAGACCTCAAGTCCATCCTCATGGTCTCAGAATCATCTGATGGCTCCCCTCAACTCTCAAGTTAGGAGGCACACACTCTTGGTTTCAACCACTCTCTCTGAGGATCTTTTAACTTCTCTAACAAGGATATCAACCCTTAATCATCTGAACAACCTTCTTAACTAGCTTCAAACTCTTGTGTAGCCTTTGATTGTTAATCATACCTCTTGATCTCCTGCATACATGTCAATGAAATGCAAATGATAATGCTAATGTGCATGAAATGAAACACAAGCTAGGTAAAGGAATGTTGGGCAAATTTTGGGGTGCAACAGCTGCCCCTATTCAAGCGGCTTGGACCTGACTGGGTGAGCAGCGGACGACTATCAAACAATCAAGGTGAAAGACGGTTGAATACTAACAAACCCGAAAATTTGCCAACTGCACAAGTACATGGTACTCTGATGGGGACAAATCTTCGGAAACTGAAACAATAGCTGCACGACAACTAGCTGGGGAATTGGTCACACGGTAACCGGCGATACACGGTCGATCATGCCGTCAGGCATCAGAATTCCTCGGGACTTATCAGATCAACAATCAAGTTAATCATGCCATCGGGCATTCAAAGAAATCTTTGGGCGTCAGCCGAACTTCGTCAGTAAATCGGGAATAGAATTTTCGGTCAATCATGAACCAATTGGGGATATCCAAACTTTTGCCATCAGGCACTCCGCATCAGCTGAGAGAACTGCTTCGTCAATATGGTTGGACTTCAATCATCAAGTCTTCGAGGGAAGTTTCAACTTCGTTGTTCGGAAACCTGCTGGGGATGACACATCTCCGCTGGGGATTCTGGAGAACTATCAAGTAACTCTGCTTCGGGGATTCAGGAATCATCCTGAATAAACTCTGTTGAAGACTTCAAGAATCATCTTGGACAAATAACTCCGCCGAGAACTTCGAGAATCATCTTGAACCAATAACTCGGCTGGAGATTTTAGGAATCATCCTGAGCACACTCTGCCGGAGACTCCAAGCGTCAACTTGAGCAACCAACTCTTGCGACTTCACTGGGGATTTTAAGAATCATCTTAAACGAGCGCCTTCGCTGGAGAATTCAAGAATCATCTTGGGCAAACGACTTTCGCTGGGGGATTCAAGAATCATCTTGAGCAAGCGACTCTGCGGAGGAACACCTGTAAAACAAGCACAGTAACGACCTAGCTCGTGTTTAGTATGCATATGCTTTGACAACGACGTAATGCTCCACACGGTGGAAATGCTACGCGTTTTGGGTAAATGCTACGCAATCATGCAAAATGCTACGATCCCATCAGCAAAATAAATGCTGAAGGGAGAATCCTCCTGTCAAGGAGAAAGAACCACTCCGGTGGAGGAAGGACTCATCCTGCCAAGGAGAAGAAGCCACACCAATTTCAACTGGATTCTGCCTGAGGAAACGAACTTCAGTTGACTGCTGCAGGGGAATAAAGCTCTACGAGAACCTGGACCTGCTGAGGAAAGCGATGTCAATCGCAGAAATACACTGCACGGCATTCGCAGCAAAACCTTCCTAGAGATAACGACTCCGGTGGGGAAACACAGCATCAGCTATTCAACACTCTACTGGGGAAAACCAATCATGGTCCTAACTGCTTTCCAAGGACTCGGCTCTCTTGGGGATTCGTCAGCTCGGCTAGGGTAGAAGGAATCATCCTGCTTACTGGGGAGAGTACGACTCTGTGGGGAATCTCAATTCCGCTGGAAACTTCAGTCTTGAACTATCAATTGCTGCACACTTCAGTATGTGACTCAACTGAGGAGATGACGATCCTTCAGGATACATCTGATTGGGGAGAGAATATTCCCTGCTTGGGGACACATACGGCGTACTGCCTGGAATATGCCATACCTGCGACAATACAAACAAACAGACAAGATACCCTTCTCAAAGGGACCTATCAAGGTCATCATCTTGTGACAATGTTCAAGTAATTCATTGTTTCAACAATCAGTGGCCTAGGCCAGTAAGTTTATGTATGCACATTTTATCAAAAACATCGGCGTTCTATTTTGCAAACAAAACAGGTAAATGCTAAACAAACAAACATAATTGTTGAATAGTATACATTTTATTGATAACGAACCCATGAATGGGCCAAAATGTTTTACAACAGAGGCAAGCTCCTGGAATGAGGAAGCCGCGCAAATATAAAACATAAATATACATCAGTATATACACATGTCGGCAACGAGGCGTAGACGAACACCATGAGTTGATCCCTCTATGACCCACTTGTCGCTTGCGCGAAAATAAGGTGCCGGCATGAAAGAAGAGTCGCCACCTTTCGTTATTTATCCCTCAGAGCGGGAAAGGAAACGATCGGAAAAACCTGACGAAAAAGGGTAAGACAAGGTCATCGCAACCATTGTCTGGGTTCGGGAGTCGGTTACGCAAGGGGAAGGTATTAGCACCCCTCACGTCCGTCGTACTCGACGGGATCCTCGCTTGTTTGTTTACTTGGACGGGTTGGTTATAATCTATCTACCTACCAAGGCTGGCTAAAAAAGAAAAGAAAAATGACTCGGCAAAGCGTCGCACTTTATGCCTACGTATTCTCATCAGAGGATGAGAAATCAGAGTCAACGTAGTTCGGCCTACGAAGGGTTACGGGGGAAAGGTTGCTCGCTAGGACATCGCATCCTATGCCTACGTACTTCCACGCTGTATGGAAGATCAGTGCGAACGTAGTTCAGGAAACTACGGGTTATCTCCTGAAAGAAGTGTTTTTTATTGTGTTTGTTATCTCAACCGCACTAGAGACTATGACCTGAGAGGGAATGCGTCCTTCCTCAGATAGCTTAAGGCTCGTAACGTACGAAAGAAATCATTCATGATTATTGTATTTTAAACTGCTTCGAGATGAGAAGAGAACAGGACCAACTAGGAGGGAGACTATCAAGTCCTACTGTTGTCATGCCATGGATTCATCCTATGGTTGAGGTTTGAACAGGGAACTCCTAGAAGTTGTCATGCATAGGTTTCAACCTAAAAGTCTATCATCAAATCCTTATCAAAGGAAATGAGAGTCCTAAGGGATCATGTCAATGATACACCAAAACAGACAAAAACATCAGCTTTAACAGTAAAATGCATGCAATGCAAGTGAGGGAGGAAATGTGTGTGGGGCTTCAGCTTCCACAAGCTCATCTCAACCTCAAGCCAGTCATGAAATAACAGTAATCATACTGAAAAAATAAACAACATGCTATCAAGCAATAAACAGTAAACTGCAATCATACAGATAGAATGAAAACATGCTATCAAGCAAAATAAACACATGGGCAAGGGAGCTGGGCTCTACCGAATACCCGCAAGCAAAGCCACGCAATAACAATACAAGTAGAGGGAGCAACTCAACCTCTAATGCAATCATGCTCCTAGACTGAACTTACTCTAGATGAACTTAGTCTAATGCAACAGACAAATCAGACAAAACACACAATACAGAAAAGAAAACAGAAGAAAGCTTCAGCTCCTCCAGCAGCAACCCAGTCTTCAGACTTCAGAGATCACTTGCTTCCCAGGTGTCAACCCTACAACATGAGTGTCAACTCATCTTCTCCCTTAAGCTTCAGCTTCTTTGATCAGCTCCACCTTCAGGCTTCACTATCTTCAGGGATATTCAGGCATCAACTTGATCTTCACACTCTCCAAGCTTCAGCTGGAATGGTAGTCTTCAAGGATTCATCCTCTTCAAAGCTTCAGCTTCTATCTCCAATGGCTTTTCTTCAAGTCCTAATCTCCAAGCTGAGGAATCAATCACAAGAGTAAGCTGGGTGCTAAGCAATTAGTTGACCACCAAGGGTGGCAAACATACTGCTATCAGCACAAGGAATATTTCTCTCAAGAGTTCTATCCCTCAGACATTAGCACCAAGCCTTCCAAAGGAAGGGGGTGAGTGTCTTAGGGAGACTCTGTATCCCAGAGAAGAATGGAGGCAATCAAGACCTTCCATGTTTGAGAATCAAGTTGGCTACTCTAGAGCTCTGCCTAACTCCTATATCCTACAAACAAAAGCTACAATTAAGCTCCACTTCAAGGTCTTCAAAGTCTTCAATGATGATCCACAAGGTCTTCAGCTCAATCTTCAAGGCTCACCCACTCAAAAGAGAAGAAAAGAAAGCAAAACAATACAAACTATGCCTTTAAGCAACACACATACTATCCATACATTCAAAAATCAATTAAAAATACTAAAATACTACATAATATTCTAGTAAAATTCTAGGGGATTCTATACATACTTACCCTTAACCCATATATTCCACATACACTAATGTGGCCTATAAAACCCAAAACAAAATTGTTAAATCTACTTATACAACCTAAAACCCTAATTTGAGCACCTAAATGTCAAACAAGCAAACTATATCAAATTTTAATCTACAAATTGTGAATTAAATTCTATATGAACTAGGATTCAATACCTAACTATGCCAAAAAGAATGGCTCAAAAATCCTAAGGGAAAGTCCTAAAAGAAATTATACAAAATCAAGTATCAAACTAAACATTATAAAAAGCTATTTACAAGAATAATATGCTAAAAATATTAAAAGGAAAATAAAATGGAATTTTATTTATTTACATTTTTCTAGACAGAATTATGAGTATGTGAAAAAAACAAGCATTAAAAAATATCAAGTTTTCTATTTTATATGGATTTTTTAATATGCAAGAAAATTAAAAGAAATTGAAATAAGAAAATAAAATAAATGGGGGAGGGGGTGTCAAGAGAAAACACGCCTAGTTCAATTCCCAGATGGGCCAGGGATGGGGGGTGCCATTAGCGAATGGCCTAGGCCCATATGCGCTCAGAAAAACAATTGAAAAATTAAAAAGAAAATGGTTAAAGCTGCGGTGCAAAAAGCATTAGTTTTCAGTTCAAAAGTTGGTTGGGCCGCTGGTGGGGGTGTCAATAGCGAAGCTGATCCAGGCCCAGAGTTCCTCACTTAATTAAACGCGGCGTTTAGCACTATGGGATTCCCTCCGTTTCTTGTTTAAACTTGGACCGTTGGATGGAAATAACAAGTCAAGCAACCAACACGATCTGACGGTAGAGAACCCGTCTTCCCCACTCAACCTAGGGTTTTCAGAAAACCCTTCCTCCATGCGCGAACCTTCCAGCATCCCATACTCCCTCATCCTTCCACCAAATGCCACGCCACAAAAGCCAAAAGTGACCTACTAATTGCCCTCTTCAACATCCTGCATTTGGTTTTTCCTGAATCTCCACCAAGAATCAAACCCGAGCGAAGTAACCCTAGGGCACCATGAATTAACTCTGATATGCATGCTCACCATTCTTGTTGAAACTAACCTGGGATACTCTACACGCTATGGGGATCATACTAAACTAGAGAACCAAGATTATAGTACACTAATACACGAGTTCTTGATCTTAAAACAGAAATGGCCATGGAACCAACCTTCATATAATGACTTCAAACTCATCACAATTCATCCCTAAGAGTCTCTAATCACTTACATCCTAACAACATGATCTAAAACTGCATA
Source organism: Lathyrus sativus (assembly GCA_963859935.3). Classification (NCBI taxonomy): domain Eukaryota; kingdom Viridiplantae; phylum Streptophyta; class Magnoliopsida; order Fabales; family Fabaceae; genus Lathyrus; species Lathyrus sativus. The sequence goes on from OZ012737.1 coordinate 357,971,978, forward strand.
ATTAAGGGGATTCGAATGAAGTTGCTTACCTTGCAAGTGATGATGGCTATGGTGGTTTCTCTTCAATCCAAGCCTTGATGTTTGCTTCAAATGATCTCCAATGGATGCTAAGACTTCTGTTTGCACTAGTTCTTGTTGAAACTTCTTGAATCACCTTATCCACCTCTTCATGCAACTTGGAGTGAAGACTTGGATCACACAAAATAGCCACTGATTTCAATCACTCTTGCTTGCCAATTGTTCTATGGTGATGGTAGATGATGATGATAACAAGAATGATGCTAATTGATGAAGTTTTGATGGAGATTGAAAGCAAAATGCAATTTGGAGTTATGGAATCAAACTATGGTTTGCAAGCACAATGAATCACCAACCTTGACCACATTGTGATCTAACCAATATATAGAAACCAATGGAAGAGTCTAGACTCATCTAGAAACTTTGAGAATCATTTAGAAAGTCATGGAACTTCTCTTGTCATGACATATTGCATTATCTCCTTTCATGCCTTAAACCTTTCAATCTTGTGTCAAAAACTCCTTACATGAGATATTGGGATTGAATGAGTGAAAAAACAAGCTAAACCTTGCCTTATGCCAAGTTTCTCAAAGGTTCCTTAATATGCAAGCATGAACTTTACAAAGTAGCCCCCATTTTAAGACCTCAAATCAAAATTCTACTTGAACCATTGTTTTTTAAAATAATGTTTGGAGTCAAAATGACATATTGGATGACCTATTTTGGATTTGTACATCTCCTAAACCAAAATTCCATTTCAACTTTTTTAACTTATAAGCCATTTTAGGTCATTTTTACCCAATCATGAAAATCCTTGCTACAAGCTCTTTCAATAACTCATGACCATTTTCCTAAGCTTAAAATACCATTTTGAACAACTTTGATGTTTTGAGTTTTTCCATTTGAGGCTTGGAAATAGGAGATATGGCCTTTGCTTAAAATGACCTATAATCACCAAATGACCAAAATACCCCTGTCTTGTTCAAACCATAAGTTGAGTTCTACAAATCCTATCAAGGACTTCTAGTACCCTCTAGAAAGCTAATAAGATGATATTCAACATTCATGTTGACCAAGAGATCATAGGAATCATCCTACTAGGGCAAAAGTTGTCTGCAAGTTGGGTGACTTTCAAGGACCCAGATTCACACACCTCAGCTGACCTGTAATTTGTCAAAACCATAACTTGAGCTCTGCAACTCCTATCAAGGACTTCCACCACTCAAATTAAATCTAAGAACAAGCTCTACAACATTCATGCTATGGGGAAGATGAGATATCAATCACATCTTGAGCTAAAACTGCCTGGAAGATAGGGACCAAACTAGGGTTTTTTCACTGTCAATCCTCAGAAACCCTAACTCAAAATTTCTCAAACTCCTCAATCCTGATGAGTTGGTCTAGGAATCATCTTTATAACATATCCATACATCATTCCATGATCTCATGGCCTTTGGATTAGGTCTCAACCTTCTCAACATCTTCAATTATCCTAGGGTTGACCCAGTCAAAACCCTAATTCTACCATTCATGGTTGAATTTTCTGAATTCTTGCATAATGACTTCTCTAGGCTCCATGGTGGCTTTTAATACATCTCATAGGATTTCTCAAAGCTTCAAGTTCAATCTCAAAGTCTCAGAATCATCTGAGGAGCTCCCACAACTCTCAAGCTATGAGACACACAACCTTGGTTTCAACCAATTCTTCTGAGGATCTCCTGACCTTTCTGATGAAGATATCAACTTTCAAACACTTGATAGGTAAATAACTGTTGGTCAAATTTTGGGGTGCAACAGCTGCCCCTATTCAAACGGCTTGAACCTGACTGGATGAGACGCGAACGACTCTCAGCCAATCAAGGTGCGAGACGGTTGAATATCGGTAAACCCGAAAATTTGCCAACTGCACGAGCACACGATATTCTGCGGGGAACAAATCTTCGAACACTGCAACATTAGCTGCTCAACAGCCAGAGAGATACCAATCTGACATCACCGTCAATTATCCACATTAAATTCTTCTGACATTGTCTTCAGACGACCACGACACCCAACCTTGCCGCTGGAGAACTGAATCTGACATCGCCGTCGGAAACACACATCACTTTGAGAGACACTAGACATCGTCGTCGTACAAACATCATCTCTGCTGGGGATTTAAAGAACCTGACTTCGCCGTCAAACAAACATTCAACCTCGTCGTCGAAACAAACATTCAACCTCGCCGTCGAACAAACATAATCTGACCTCGCCGTCAAATCCAAAATACCCCGCGTCGCCGCTGGAGAAAATACAACACTGAACGACTCTGACCTGGGGTTCACCCCTGGTAAATGGAACAAAAGGTACACTTGCGTATTTGAAGCTACTCCGCTGGGCCTGAGAGACTCAACCAAGCACACTCTGATCTGGGGTTCACCCTCAGAACCATAACGAACATCGGAATACTACTGCACAATGATCTCACTGTAGAACTTCAACATCAGAACTATATGAAACCCTGGCCCCTGGCCACTTCCAGCTTCAGCTAGAAAAGATCTTCAAGTACTTCTGAAGATAAGCATCCCTGGCCTTCAAGGATGGCAACTCTGCAGGAGGTATCCTCGACTTCAGTCTGAGGAAATGGTCCTTGTCCTTCAAGGATACATGGATCTGCCTTCAGGCAACTCCGCCTCTGCTATAGAGTATCCGTGACTTCAGTCAGGGATATACTTCGGCCTTCAGTCCGAAAAAATGAATCCTAGGTCATTCATGACCTTGGGGATAACCTTGCCCTGAGGCACCTTCGCTTCAGCTTGGGAAATCTGTGACTTCAGTCAGAGAATTGGTATCCTGAGTCATTCATGACTCTACGGGGATTCAAACACTTTGCCTTCAGGCAAAACTCCGCTTCAGCTGGAGAAACATCTTCGACTTCAGTCAGAAGAAAAACTATTCACTTGATCGCAATCAATCGTCACCTCAGGACAACCGACTTGGTCTTCAGGCCAACACGGATCACTTTTGCAAACGAAAGTTGTATCTACAAATTTTTGAACTTTGTCTTCAGACAAGCGCTGATTCATCAGCACGGAAACCCGAATCCACAGGGACATTCTGATATCGCCTTCAGGCGCTTGCGACGTCAATCTTCAGATTAGACATCACTGTTGGAGCAGACATATCACGCTGCTAAGGACTTCAAGAATCATCTTGAACACACAAATCCGTCGGGCACCTTCAAGAATCATCCTGAACTGATAACCTTTCTGGAGACTTCATTCTGCTAGGGGATATTCCAGGAATCTTCTTGGGCAACTCTTGCTGGGGACGCTATTGAGGAGCTCAAGAATCATCCTTTGCAAACAACTCGGGAAGCGGCGCTGAGGTCTTAAGAATCATCTTAAGCAAACGGCCCTGCTGAGGAATTCAAGAATCGTTTTGAACTGACTTCGCTGGGGATCTCAAAAATCATCTTAAGCGAGCGACTGTGGGGGTTACACCGGGGTCTTTAAGAATCATCTTAAGGAAGCGACCTCGTTGGAGAGAATATCAGGAATCGTCCTGAGCAACTGGTCTCTTGGTGGAACGCCTGTAAAACAAGAATGATAATAACCTAGATCATGCGTATGATGCCTATGCTTCGGCGCCCTACCCCACACGGTGGGAATGCTATGCGTTTATGCTAAATGCTATGCAATCATGCACAATGATGCAATCGCGTCAGCAAAATAAATGCCGAGGGGGAAATTCTCCTGTCGAGGAGAAAGAACTACTCAGATAGAGGAATCATCCTGCTGAGGAGAACGTGGACACGCCAATATCAACCGGACTCTGTCTGGGGAATCGATCTTCTGTTGACTGCCGCAGGGAAAACAACTTCAGTTGACTACTGCCGGGGAACGAAGCTCTGCGAGAACTTGGACCTGCTGATATCAATCGCGAGGATAAACTGCGTGGCCGTCATGGCTACTTTTCTGGGGATAACAACTCTGTGGGGAAACAACTTCAGCTGCTCCACACTCCACTGGGGAAGAGGGAATCATCCGGCTTCAGGAGAGAATACAACTCTGGTGGGGAATCTCAATTCCGCTGGAGACTTCAGTCTGGCACCATCAGTTACGGCATACTTCTGCGTACGAACAGTTTCCTGCGAAACCTGTACTTGTGACCCGGTGCGGGGGAAGACACCTGCTTCGGCGACTTTACTGGGGAAAACACGAGCTTCGGCACCCTAACATTCCTCTGAAATCTGCACTTGTGACCCAGTGCTGGGGAACATATGAGCTTCGGCGCGCGACTCCGCTGAGAAAATGACGTTCCCTCAGGATGCGTCTGCTGGGGGGAAGAGAGTCATCTCTGCCCGGGGAGACATATCAATGCTCACTATTCTGATTCTGCGGAGGAGAGACTACTGAACATGGCTGGAGAAGGAGGGCTCGCCCTGCTTCGGGGATGCGCACGGCACATCTTCTGGAAGGCGCTATACCTGCAACAACACAAACAAACAGACAAGATACCCTCCTTAAAGGGCCTATCAAGGTTATTATCTCGTGACAATATTCAGGTAATCAATCGTTTCAACAATCAATGGGCCTAGGCCCGTAAGTTTATGTATGCGCATTTTATCAAAAAACATCGGCGTTTTCATTCGCAAACAAAACAGATAAATGCTAAGCAGGCAAGCAGAATTGCTGAATAACATGCATTTTATTGATGGTGAACCCCTGAATGGGCAAAAATGTTTTACAACAGAGGCAAGCTCCTGGAATGAGGAAGCCGCACAAAAAGGGAAATATAAATATACATCAGTATATACAAATGTCGGCGACGAGGCGTAGACGAACACCATGAGTTGATCCCTCTAAGACCCACTCGACTCCGATACTTCTCCGACGCTTCGGCTTCGGAAGAGATTGATTCAGATAAACGGCCCTCAGGTCCTCTAAACCACTAAACACTGAAAGTCCACACGCGGAACGCAGTCATTTGCTTATTCAAATCCCTAACTTTTGCGTGAACCGCCCTTTACGGGTTTTCAGTTCACCGGGATACCCTTTTTTGCCGAAGCCGCCCAGTGTAGGTTTTCGACTTCGCGGGTGTACATTTTTTCAATATATCCCTAATTTTTGCCCGAACCTTTTATTCTGTTTTTGGTTCGCCAGGATGCCCCTTTTTTGCCTGGACTCTTTCTTTTTTGTCCAGCGGGTCTCTTTCAAGCAAAGTATTTTTTAACTGCGTCCGCGTTCACCGGGGATGCAAAATCTTCACCATCCATCGTGGATAACAACAAAGCTCCTCCTGAGAAGACCTTGCTGACGACATATGGCCCTTCGTAATTCGGAGTCCACTTGCCCCGGTGATCGGAGTGTGGCGGAAGAATCTTCTTCAGGACGAGATCACCCGTCTGAAAGCTTCTAGGACGCACCTTCTTATCATAAGCTTTCTTCATTTGGCTTTGGTACAGGCGACCAAATGCAGTCGATGCTAACCTCTTCTCGTCCATCAGGCTGAGTTGGTTCAAGCGATTCGTAATCCATTCTGCCTCGTCGAGCTTCACATCAACCAAAACTCGCAAAGAAGGAATCTCCACTTCTAACGGTAGGACAACCTCCATACCGTACACCAAGGAGAAAGGAGTTGCCCCGGTCGACGTACGCACCGTCGTACGATAACCGTGCAAGGCGAACAACAACATCTCGTGCCAATCTTTGTACGTCACAACCATCTTCTGAACAATCTTCTTGATGTTCTTGTTGGCTGCTTCAACAGCGCCATTCATCTTTGGCCGGTAAGGAGATGAGTTGTGGTGTCCAATCTTGAAGCTCTGGCACAACTCCTTCATCATCTTGTTATTCAAATTCGAACCATTATCAGTAATGATCCGCTCGGGAATTCCATAGCGACAGATGATGTCCCTCTTTATGAATTTAGCTACCACCTGCTTGGTCACATTAGCATACGAGGCTGCCTCCACCCATTTGGTGAAGTAGTCGATGGCTACCAGAATGAAACGATGACCATTGGATGCAGTGGGCTCGATCTTGCCTATCATGTCGATGCCCCACATGGAGAACGGCCAAGGGGAGGACATGACATTCAATGGGCACGGCGGCACATGAACTTTATCAGCATAAATCTGGCATTTATGACATTTCTTCGCGAATCTGAAGCAATCCGACTCCATCATCAGCCAGTAATACCCTGCTCTCAGGATCTTTCTCGTCATGGCATGCCCGCCGGCGTGCGTACCAAATGTGCCCTCATGGACTTCTTCCATGAGCATACTCGCCTCTTTCTCATCTACACATCTGAGTAGCACGAGATCGTGATTTCTCTTATACAACACTCCATCAGGATTGAGATAAAAATTTCCAGACAGCCTCCTCAGAGTCTTCTTATCCTGGGTAGACGCACCCGCGGGATACTCCTTAGTCATAAGGAAGGTCTGGATGTCGTGGAACCATGGCTTGCCGTCGGCGGCATCCTCGATTGCAAAGACAAATGCCGGTCTGTCAAGACGCGAAAGAACAATTCTTGGAGCCTCATTCCAAAAATTGACCTTATACATTGAAGCCAACGTGGCTAAGGCATCAGCCATCTGATTCTCAGCCCTGGGTACATGATGAAGTTCCACTCGATCGAAGAAAGGAAGGAGCCTCCTGGCATAATTCATGTACGGCACCAAATTCGCTTGACGAGTTTCCCACTCCCCTTTAATTTGATTGATTACCAGCGCTGAGTCACCATATACGTCTAGATTCTTGATTCTCAAATCAATTGCCTCTTCTAGACCCATAATACAAGCTTCATACTCTGCTTCATTGTTGGTAACTGGAAATGTCAGTCTCGCAGTAAACGGGATGTGGGATCCGTGAGGAGTCGTGATGATAGCCCCGATACCACTTCCATAGGAATTAACCGCTCCGTCGAATATCAACTTCCACTGAGACTTCCTATCTGGCCCCTCGTCGGGCAATGGCTCATCGCAATCCTTCGCTTTGAGAAACATAATATCCTCGTCAGGGAATTCGAACTTCATCGGCTGATAGTCTTCGATTGGCTGTTCGGCAAGGTAATCAGACAATACGCTTCCCTTAACGGCTTTCTGGGAGACGTACTGAATATCATATTCCGTTAGCACCATTTGCCACCTGGCAATCCTGCCCGAAAGAGCCTGCTTCTCGAAGACGTACTTGATCGGATCCATCTTCGAAATTAGCATAGTGGTGTGATTGAGCATATATTGTCGTAGACGTTTGGCGGCCCAAGCTAATGAACAACACGTCTTCTCCAGCATCGAGTATCGAGATTCACACTCAGTGAACTTTTTACTCAAATAATAAATGGCATGCACCTTTCTGCCTGTCTCGTCGTGCTGACCGAGAACACACCCCATACTATTCTCCAGAACCGTCAGGTACATGATTAATGGCCGTCCAGCCACTGGGGGTATCAAGATTGGAGGTTCTTGAAGATACTGCTTTATCTTATCGAATGCCTTCTGGCAATCCTCATTCCAAGTAATCGCCTGATCTTTCTTTAAAAGCTTGAACATCGGTTCACAAGTGGCCGTGAGCTGAGAGATAAACCTTGCAATGTAGTTTATTCGGCCCAGGAAACCACGAACTTCTTTTTCTGTTTTCGGCGCTGGCATTTCTTGAATAGCTTTTATTTTCGCAGGATCAACTTCAATACCTCGTTCACTAACGATAAACCCCAATAGCTTTCCGGACCGCACTCCGAAAGTGCATTTGCTAGGATTCAGCCTCAGCCTGAACTTCCTAAGCCTCTCAAACAGCTTCAATAAGTTGACCAGATGCTCTTCCTCCGTTTGGGACTTTGCAATCATGTCATCAACATAGACCTCGATCTCATGATGAATCATATCATGAAACAAAGTTACCATTGCTCGCTGGTAAGTGGCCCCTGCGTTCTTCAGACCGAAGGGCATTACCTTATAGCAGAATGTTCCCCAGGGGGTGATAAACGTCGTTTTCTCCATGTCCTCCGGTGCCATCTTGATCTGATTGTAACCGGAGAAGCCATCCATGAACGAAAACACGGAAAACTGGGCTGTATTGTCGACCAACACATCAATATGAGGCAACGGGAAATCATCCTTAGGGCTTGCCCTATTCAAATCCCGATAATCGACGCACATGCGTACCTTACCGTCCTTCTTCGGTACATGCACTATATTGGCGACCCACGGAGGGTAAGTGGTAACGGCTAGAAATCCTGCATCCAACTGCTTCTGGACCTCTTCTTTGATTTTTACAGCCATATCTGGTCTCGTCCTCCTAAGCTTCTGCTTGAATGGAGGGCAATCTTCTCGCAACGGCAAGCGATGAACCACGATGTCAGTGTCAAGTCCGGGCATATCTTCGTATGACCAAGCAAAGACGTCACTATACTCTCGAAGCATCTCAACCAGTCTATGCTTGACATCATTCTGCAACGCAGCCCCTACTCTGACATTTCTGACGAGCTCTTCAGAACCCAGATTTACGATCTCAATATCCTCCTCGTGAGGCAGAATAACCTTTTCTTCTTGTCTCAACAAGCGGGCCAACTCTTCCGGAAGGTCTTCGTCTTCATCAATCTCATCCTCGGCTTGATAAATCGGGCAATCAAAGTCGTAGTGAGCCGTAGAGGGTCCAGAGTCGATGTCATCTGTCATGTGGATCCTGCAATAACAAGGGTTAAGTTTAAAGCAAGAATATGCAGGTTAGCACAAACCTCGTTGCCATTTTGCTGTTTTTCAAAATAAACATAAAACAGGAATAACAGAGAACACAATATTTGAGTACGAAGAAAACGCCTTTTATTTATTAACAAAATGCATGTACATAATCCAACAAGGCCCTGACAATAAAACCACTATGCCCCGGGCAGGACATAGGGTTGTACAAAGATTGTAAAAAGCAAATCATTACTCTTCACTTGTCAGCTGGATAATCTCCTTGATGGTCCAATTGTTGAGGCGCTCGCCCGGCTTGCTTGGCTGCATCCAGGCGTCAAGATCACAATCACTATCCCCGCTGTCCTCAGACGCTGCGTTGATGCTCTCGAAAATCACTCCGCCCTTGGTGAATAGGATCGGCCCCTTCCCACGAGACGAACTGCTAGAAGAAGATGAAGCTTCAGCTTCAGGAGAATATCCCAATCCAAACTTATCCTGCTTGATTGGTATATCCAAAACATGCCCCCAGCCTGGGGTGGAACCGGCTTCAACGACGGCCCGAGCTTCTTTAAACGAGGAAAGATTCATCTCTTGCTTCTCTATGACGACAGGAGCTACCTCTTTCACCTTGACTGTTTCGAATGCTTGGCAGAGAGTTTCATGGATCTCGCCATCCATTTCAACATATTTAAAGGACGACAAATGGCTCACCATAATGTCCTCCTCACCACAGACGGTTACTATGCTGCCCCCGACAGCATATTTGAGCTTTTGATGCAGCGTGGACGTCACAACACCAGCAACATGGATCCATGGCCGGCCTAAAAGGCAACTGTAGGCAGGCATGATGTCCATGATATAGAAAACCGTATCAAACGTCTCTGGACCAACTTGAATAGGCAGGGTTAACTCTCCGAAGACATGGCGCTTAGTTCCATCAAATGCTTTCACCACCAGATCACTGGGCGTGCAAAGCAATCCACGGGTATCCAACTTCATTAGTGCCTTCTTCGGAAGCACATTAAGCGATGAACCCGTATCCACCAGGACATGTGACATAATTGTGCCTCTGCACTCTATTGAGACGTGCAAGGCGCTGTTGTGATCTCTCCCTTTAGGAGTCAGCTCTAAATCTGTAAATCCCAGCCCATTACCAGCATTAACATGGGCTACCACCTCTTCCAGCTGATTTACTGATATCTCCTGCGGCACGTAAGCAGCGTTCAATACCTTCAGTAATGCATTGCGGTGCGCCTCGGAACACAGCAACAAGTTAAGAATAGAGATCTTCGACGGAGTCTGGTGAAGATGATCTACAATCTTGTAGTCGCTCTTCTTGATTAATCGCATGAACTCTTCAGCATCTTTGACTAGCAAATCCTTTTCTGCCCCAAAAGGGACCTCTTCGACAGCTTAGCCTTTACCCTTATCTACAGCGTCAGCTCGGACCACTTTCTCTGCTGCAACCTCTGCTGGCGCGAACACTCTACCGCTTCGAGTAATGCCACTGACTCCGGCAAGATTCTACACCGTCGATCCGTACGGCTCAAGCTCTATATTTTGACCATTGCAGTAGACTTCGGCGCCGTAATGCCACGGGACGGCGTTAGTGCTTTCGAATGGGATTGGCCCGGCCCTGGTGATAGTGATTGTAGGTGGTCGGGGCGCAGAAATAGTAATAGGGTGACGAGGAATAGTGATGGTGGCAACTTCATCTGCCTGCTTCAGTACGACCTCCCCTGATACACTCTCAATGCTCCGGCTGAACTGCAAAATACCCTCAGACATCAGACTTTAGATACCTTCTACTAGCTGCTCACACCCATCAGGAAGTGTAGCACAAGCCATACATAACTCTCCGCATCCAGGAAAGAAACCCTTCTTCAGCAACTTAGCCTTGACAAAACTAAGCGGCGTCTTCAAGTCTTTGACATCAGTCAGCAAGTCTGAACTCTCCTCGGTGATAACGGCGTTCACTCCGCCTCCCTTATGATGAGGCATAGGGTTTTTGGTAACGTTGGGCACACTGTCAGAAAAGTTGATAACCTTGGCGTCCACCAAGTCCTGCACTTTGTGCTTAAAAGCTTTACAATTCTCAATCGTATGGCCTGGTGCCCCAGTATGGAAATCACAAGTAGCATTGGCGTCATACCCCGGCGGCGGTGCCCCTGTCAAGGGAGCCAACGTCCTCTTTTGAACTAGCTGAAGCTGCAGCAAAGTTTGCAGAAGCTGCGCATATGACATAGGTGGAGTTTCAAAATGACGATTTGCCAAAGGAGCCCGGTTCTGATATTTCCTATACCCCTGCTGATTCTGCTGCTGGGGCTGCTGCTGCTGCTGCGGCGGAGCAGCTGGGATATTTATGCTAGCAATCTGTTGCTGAGGGCCCTTGCCCTTTCTCCGAGCATTGGTGATAGCACTGGCATCTCCTTCTCGACGCTTGCCAGCCTAAGGTTTCTTGCTACCTCCTCCAGCTGAGGATGATTCGCCTTGAATTTTTCCAATCTTTATACCGTTCTCAACATGCTCGCCCATAGTGATGAGAGCCGAGAATGTTCCAGACATGCCACTGACCAGCTTTTCATAGTAGATTCCAGGAAGGGTAGCCACGAACATTTGCACTAGCTCACGCTCAACCATCGGCGGTTGAACCCGAGCAGCCAATTCACGCCACCGCTGGGCGTACTCTTTAAAGCTTTCATTGTTCCGCTGTGAGAGATTCTGAAGCTGAACTCGGTTGGGGGCCAGGTCGCTATTGTATTGATAGTGAAGGACAAACGCTTCTGCGAGATCTTTCCAGGTGCGCACAGTAGCGGGCTCCAAGCCCATATACCATTCGAGTGATGGACCAGAAAGACTATCCTGGAAGAAGTGCATCAGCAACTTCTCATCGTCAGAATAGGCGGACATCTTTCTATAATAAGATCGAAGGTGGACACGGGGGCAAGTAGTACCCTTATACTTCTCAAAGACAGGCACCTTGAACTTATGAGGTACCTTAAAATCAGCAATCAACCCGAGCTTGGACATATCAACGCCCAACGTGTTCTGATTTTCAATGTCTCTCATCTTGTCTTCCAGCGCTTTGAACCTGAGTCGAGCTTCAGCATTCAACTCTGCTTCTACACCTCTCTGAGAGAATATGTCATCCTGATGGTCCTCCAGCCACGGTTGAGGTACCAACAGGTTTCCGACACCAGCGTTGTCGTTGACCGGCCCTATGTTAACATTGGCTCCCAAACTACCATTGCCGACGCCTGCTGCATTGAGTCCGAGATTAGTCATCAGATTGCCGTTAGCACTGCCGTTGCCCCCGGCAACAGGAACAACATTCTGTGGAGCATCCACTGGAGGAGGAGTGGGCACGGCCCCGCCGTGAAGTATGCCATTACTGTCAACCCTGGAAATCAAAGGTTGAACCAAAGTACGAAGCTGATCCTGACCATTAGCGACTACCTGCATCAGTTCCATAAAACGATCCATCCGTTCACGGAGCTCTTGAACATCTGACTGCACCTGATCCATGATCCTAGTCTGATTAGCGCGAGTCGAGTAACGGTGAATGAGTCTTTGATCAATCCTGGAGATCGGAGGCAGCTCGGAACCTGTGAACCTGAAAAACCTGTCAACATTAAAGGTTAGGAAAAGCCACAAAATGTATGTCATGCGAAATGCATCATGCAGATGTATGTGTGTGTCTGTGTGCTTGAGAGGTTTCCCCCGATCCTAGCGCCTTGGTACCAATGCTGACAATAAGAAGAGGAGGAGAAGAAATCTGAGCCCAATCATGGAAACATCAATCTCACACATAGCATCAGCAATAGTCAAATTCGGCACATCAAGGACCGAGAACTCGTACGCAACAGTCTTCCTGAGAGAGGCTGCAATAATACAATAGGAGGCGAGGGGTCCCGGATCGGGGAAACGGCACCTGTCACAGACACACGTTAATGGAATGCAAATGAACATGCAAACTAATGCAGAATGCAGGCATGCAATAATATATCCAGGTAGCTGCTGTGGAGATTCGGTATCAACAGTCGCTGATGAGAAGGAAACCCCGGTGTAAGACTACTAATCTGATCTGCTAAGAATAGCCCTCTGGCAGGACCATATATATAAGATCAAAATTCTGCTCTGTCGAGAGCAAATGTCTGATAACAAGTACCCCGGATGCGTGATCAAGAGATATCTGCTGATGAAGTCTTCAGACCCCAAATCAAAATCTGCCCTATCAAGAACAAACACACAGCTGCTGACGAGATCTTCAGACCCCACTCAAAATCTGCCCTATCAAGAACAAACCGCTGATGATGATACACTGATCAAACCTGCTCTATCAAGAACAGACAACATCTGCTGATGAGACCTTCAGACCTCACTCAAAATCTGCTCCATCAAGAATAAACCACTAATGATGATACACTGATCAAACCTGCTCTATCAAGAACAGACAAACACCCGGTGATAAGATCCTTTGATCAAAAACTTGCTCTGTCGAGTCTGCAACTAAGAACCCTGGTACCAACATAACTGATTCACTGTCAAGAAAATCAGGTAGTCTGAAGGTCAAAGTTTCCTGCAATAAACCCAGCCCGCTCACAGGTATGAACCTAAACTGACTCAAGGTATGGCATCCTATGCGTTCATCAGCGTCACAGACTTTCAAAACTGACGATACGATTCCCAGAAGGAGTGGCATCATCAAGTCTTGAAGAGGCCTCACTTAGCTGAATCACAAATGATCGGTCCCTAGAGTCGACAATTCAACTAACCAGCAACCCACGCCAACCAAAGGAAGGGGCAGGAGGCCAACCAGAGGAACCTCGTCTGAGTGTAGATTTCGCGGGACACCAAGGCAAGCAAAGCAAGCGGGCGCCCACTAATCTCTACTCTAATTCTAGGTGCACTCAAGCCCAGGTCCGGCTTATCTCTCAATCAGAACTCCCATCCCACAACAGCACAAATAATCATATTATACTAAAAATAAAATGCGGGAAATAAAGTGCGAGAAGTAAAAATGCGATAAATAAACGCAACCCAACAAGCAAACACACAAGCGGTAGGATTGACGCTCTTAAGGGACGTTGGATCCCAAAACTGACTCGCTTTCGGGACGTTGGATCCCTAGGAAACTATCAAGTCCCCAGCAGAGTCGTCAGCTGTCGCTTGCGCGAAAATAAGGTGCCGGCATGACAGAAGAGTCGCCACCTTTCGTTATTTATCCCTCAGAGCGGGAAAGGAAACGATCGGAAAAACCTGACGAAAAAGGGTAAGATAAGATCATCACAACCATTGTCTGGGTTCGGGAGTCGGTTACGCAAGGGGAAGGTATTAACACCCCTCACGTCCGTCGTACTCGACGGGATCCTCGCTTGTTTGTTTACTTGGACGGGTTGGTTATAATCTATCTACCTACCAAGGCTGGCTGAAAAAGAAAAGAAAAATGACTCGGCAAAGCGTCGCACTTTATGCCTATGTATTCTCATCAGAGGATGAGAAATCAGAGTCAACGTAGTTCGACCTACGAAGGGTTACGGGGGAAAGGTTGCTCGCTAGGATATCGCATCCTATGCCTACGTACTTCCACGCTGTATGGAAGATCAGAGCGAACGTAGTTCGGGAAACTACGGGTTATCTCCTGAAAGAAGTGTTTTTTATTGTGTTTGCAATCTCAACCGCACTAGAGACTATGACCTAAGAGGGAATGCGTCCTTCCTCAGATAGCTTAAGGCTCGTAACGTACGAAAGAAATCATTCATGATTATTGTATTTTAAACTGCTTCGAGATGAGAAGAGAACAGGACCAACTAGGAGGGAGACTATCAAGTCCTACTGTTGTCATGCCATGGATTCATCCTATGGTTGAGGTTTGAACAGGGAACTCCTAGAAGTTGTCATGCATAGGTTTCAACCTAAAAGTCTATCATCAAATCCTTATCAAAGGAAATGAAAGTCCTAAGGGATCATGTCAATGATACACCAAAACAGACAAAAACATCAGCTTTAACAGTAAAATGCATGCAATGCAAGTGAGGGAGGAAATGTGTGTGGGGCTTCAGCCTCCACAAGCTCATCTCAACCTCAAGCCAGTCATGAAATAACAGTAATCATACTGAAAAAATAAACAACATGCTATCAAGCAATAAACAGTAAATTGCAATCATACAGATAGAATGAAAACATGCTATCAAGCAAAATAAACACATGGGCAAGGGAGCTGGGCTCTACCGAATACCCGCAAGCAAAGCCACGCAATAACAATACAAGCAGAGGGAGCAACTCAACCTCTAATGCAATCATGCTCCTAGACTGAACTTACTCTAGATGAACTTAGTCTAATGCAACAGACAAATCAGACAAAACACACAATACAGAAAAGAAAACAGAAGAAAGCTTCAGCTCCTCCAGCAGCAACCCAGTCTTCAGACTTCAGAGATCACTTGCTTCCCAAGTGTCAACCCTACAACATGAGTGTCAACTCATCTTCTCCCTTAAGCTTCAGCTTCTTTGACCAGCTCCACCTTCAGGCTTCACTATCTTCAGGGATATTCAGGCATCAACTTGATCTTCACACTCTCCAAGCTTCAGCTGGAATGGCAGTCTTCAAGGATTCATCCTCTTCAAAGCTTCAGCTTCTATCTCCAATGGCTTTTCTTCAAGTCCTAATCTCCAAGCTGAGGAATCAATCACAAGAGTAAGCTGGGTGCTAAGCAATTAGTTGACCACCAAGGGTGGCAAACATACTGCTATCAGCACAAGGAATATTTCTCTCAAGAGTTCTATCCCTCAGACATTAGCACCAAGCCTTCCAAAGGAAGGGGGTGAGTGTCTTAGGGAGACTCTGTATCCCAAAGAAGAATGGAGGCAATCAAGACCTTCCATGTTTGAGAATCAAGTTGGCTACTCTAGAGCTCTGCCTAACTCCTATATCCTACAAACAAAAGCTACAACTAAGCTCCACTTCAAGGTCTTCAAAGTCTTCAATGATGATCCACAAGGTCTTCAGCTCAATCTTCAAGGCTCACCCACTCAAAAGAGAAGAAAAGAAAGCAAAACAATACAAACTATGCCTTTAAGCAACACACATACTATCCATACATTCAAAAATCAATTAAAAATACTAAAATACTACATAATATTCTAGTAAAATTCTAGGGGATTCTATACATACTTACCCTTAACCCATATATTCCACATACACTAATGTGGCCTATAAAACCCAAAACAAAATTGTTAAATCTACTTATACAACCTAAAACCCTAATTTGAGCACCTAAATGTCAAACAAGCAAACTATATCAAATTTTAATCTACAAATTGTGAATTAAATTCTATATGAACTAGGATTCAATACCTAACTATGCCAAAAAGAATGGCTCAAAAAACCTAAGGGAAAGTCCTAAAAGAAATTATACAAAATCAAGTATCAAACTAAACATTATAAAAAGCTATTTACAAGAATAATATGCTAAAAATATTAAAAGGAAAATAAAATGGAATTTTATTTATTTACATTTTTCTAGACAGAATTATGAGTATGTGAAAAAAACAAGCATTAAAAAATATCAAGTTTTCTATTTTATATGGATTTTTTAATATGCAAGAAAATTAAAAGAAATTGAAATAAGAAAATAAAATAAATGGGGGAGGGGGTGTCAAGAGAAAACACGCCTAGTTCAATTCCCAGATGGGCCAGGGATGGGGGGTGCCATTAGCGAATGGCCTAGGCCCATATGCACTCAGAAAAACAATTGAAAAATTAAAAAGAAAATGGTTAAAGCTGCGGTGCAAAAAGCATTAGTTTTCAGTTCAAAAGTTGGTTGGGCCGCTGGTGGGGGTGTCAATAGTGAAGCTGATCCAGGCCCAGAGTTCCTCACTTAATTAAACGCGGCGTTTAGCACTATGGGATTCCCTCCGTTTCTTGTTTAAACTTGGACCGTTGGATGGAAATAACAAGTCAAGCAACCAACACGATCTGACGGTAGAGAACCCGTCTTCCCCACTCAACCTAGGGTTTTCAGAAAACCCTTCCTCCATGCGCGAACCTTCCAGCATCCCATACTCCCTCATCCTTCCACCAAATGCCACGCCACAAAAGCCAAAAGTGACCTACTAATTGCCCTCTTCAACATCCTGCATTTGGTTTTTCCTGAATCTCCACCAAGAATCAAACCCGAGCGAAGTAACCCTAGGGCACCATGAATTAACTCTGATATGCATGCTCACCATTCTTGTTGAAACTAACCTGGGATACTCTACACGCTATGGGGATCATACTAAACTAGAGAACCAAGATTATAGTACACTAATACACGAGTTCTTGATCTTAAAACAGAAATGGCCATGGAACCAACCTTCATATAATGCCTTCAAACTCATCACAATTCATCCCTAAGAGTCTCTAATCACTTACATCCTAACAACATGATCTAAAACTGCATAATTAAGGGGATTCGAATGAAGTTGCTTACCTTGCAAGTGATGATGGCTATGGTGGTTTCTCTTCAATCCAAGCCTTGATGTTTGCTTCAAATGATCTCCAATGGATGCTAAGACTTCTGTTTGCACTAGTTCTTGTTGAAACTTCTTGAATCACCTTATCCACCTCTTCATGCAACTTGGAGTGAAGACTTGGATCACACAAAATAGCCACTGATTTCAATCACTCTTGCTTGCCAATTGTTCTATGGTGATGGTAGATGATGATGATAACAAGAATGATGCTAATTGATGAAGTTTTGATGGAGATTGAAAGCAAAATGCAATTTGGAGTTATGGAATCAAACTATGGTTTGCAAGCACAATGAATCACCAACCTTGACCACATTGTGATCTAACCAATATATAGAAACCAATGGAAGAGTCTAGACTCATCTAGAAACTTTGAGAATCATTTAGAAAGTCATGGAACTTCTCTTGTCATGACATATTGCATTATCTCCTTTCATGCCTTAAACCTTTCAATCTTGTGTCAAAAACTCCTTACATGAGATATTGGGATTGAATGAGTGAAAAAACAAGCTAAACCTTGCCTTATGCCAAGTTTCTCAAAGGTTCCTTAATATGCAAGCATGAACTTTACAAAGTAGCCCCCATTTTAAGACCTCAAATCAAAATTCTACTTGAACCATTGTTTTTTAAAATAATGTTTGGAGTCAAAATGACATATTGGATGACCTATTTTGGATTTGTACATCTCCTAAACCAAAATTCCATTTCAACTTTTTTAACTTATAAGCCATTTTAGGTCATTTTTACCCAATCATGAAAATCCTTGCTACAAGCTCTTTCAATAACTCATGACCATTTTTCTAAGCTTAAAATCCCATTTTGAACAACTTTGATGTTTTGAGTTTTTCCATTTGAGGCTTGGAAATAGGAGATATGGCCTTTGCTTAAAATGACCTATAATCACCAAATGACCAAAATACCCCTGTCTTGTTCAAACCATAAGTTGAGTTCTACAAATCCTATCAAGGACTTCTAGTACCCTCTAGAAAGCTAATAAGATGCTCTTCAACATTCATGTTGACCAAGAGATCATAGGAATCATCCTACTAGGGCAAAAGTTGTCTGCAAGTTGGGTGACTTTCAAGGACCCAGATTCACACACCTCAGCTGACCTGTAATTTGTCAAAACCATAACTTGAGCTCTGCAACTCCTATCAAGGACTTCCACCACTCAAATTAAATCTAAGAACAAGCTCTACAACATTCATGCTATGGGGAAGATGAGATATCAATCACATCTTGAGCTAAAACTGCCTGGAAGATAGGGACCAAACTAGGGTTTTTTCACTGTCAATCCTCAGAAACCCTAACTCAAAATTTCTCAAACTCCTCAATCCTGATGAGTTGGTCTAGGAATCATCTTTATAACATATCCATACATCATTCCATGATATCATGGCCTTTGGATTAGGTCTCAACCTTCTCAACATCTTCAGTTATCCTAGGGTTGACCCAGTTAAAACCCTAATTCTACCATTCATGGTTGAATTTTCTGAATTCTTGCATAATGACTTCTCTAGGCTCCATGGTGGCTTTTAAGACATCTCATAGGCTTTCTCAAAGCTTCAAGTTCAATCTCAAAGTCTCAGAATCATCTGAGGAGCTCCCACAACTCTCAAGCTATGAGACACACAGCCTTGGTTTCAACCAATTCTTCTGAGGATCTCCTGACCTTTCTGATGAAGATATCAACTTTCAAACACTTGATAGGTAAATAACTGTTGGTCAAATTTTGGGCTGCAACAGCTGCCCCTATTCAAACGGCTTGAACCTGACTGGATGAGACGCGAACGACTCTCAGCCAATCAAGGTGCGAGACGGTTGAATACCGGTAAACCCGGAAATTTGCCAACTGCACGAGCACACGATAATCTGCGGGGAACAAATCTTCGAACACTGCAACATTAGCTGCTCAACAGCCGGAGAGATACCAATCTGACATCGCCGTCAATTATCCACATTAAATTCTTCTGACATTGTCTTCAGACGACCACGACACCCAACCTTGCCGCTGGAGAACTGAATCTGACATCGCCGTCGGAAACACACATCACTTTGAGAGACACTAGACATCGCCGTCGTACAAACATCATCTCTGCTGGGGATTTAAAGAACCTGACTTCGCCGTCAAACAAACATTCAACCTCGCCGTCGAAACAAACATTCAACCTCGCCGTCGAACAAACATAATCTGACCTCGCCGTCAAATCCAAAATACCCCGCGTCGCCGCTGGAGAAAATACAACACTGAACAACTCTGACCTGGGGTTCACCCCTGGTAAATGGAACAAAAGGTACACTTGCGTATTTGAAGCTACTCCGCTGGGCCTGAGAGACTCAACCAAGCACACTCTGATCTGGGGTTCACCCTCAGAACCATAACGAACATCGGAATACTACTGCACAATGATCTCACTGTAGAACTTCAACATCAGAACTATATGAAACCCTGGCCCCTGGCCACTTCCAGCTTCAGCTAGAAAAGATCTTCAAGTACTTCTGAAGATAAGCATCCTTGGCCTTCAAGGATGGCAACTCTGCAGGAGGTATCCTCGACTTCAGTCTGAGGAAATGGTCCTTGTCCTTCAAGGATACATGGATCTGCCTTCAGGCAACTCCGCCTCTGCTATGGGGAAGATGAGATATCAATCACATCTTGAGCTAAAACTGCCTGGAAGATAGGGACCATATTAGGGTTTTTTCACTGTCAATCCTCAGAAACCCTAACTCAAAATTTCTCAAACTCCTCAATCCTGATGAGTTGGTCTAGGAATCATCTTTATAACATATCCATACATCATTCCATGATCTCATGGCCTTTGGATTAGGTCTCAACCTTCTTAACATCTTCAGTTATCCTAGGGTTGACCCAGTCAAAACCCTAATTCTACCATTCATGGTTGAATTTTCTGAATTCTTGCATAATGACTTCTCTAGGCTCCATGGTGGCTTTCAAGACATCTCATAGGCTTTCTCAAAGCTTCAAGTTCAATCTCAAAGTCTCAGAATCATCTGAGGAGCTCCCACAACTCTCAAGCTATGAGACACACAGCCTTGGTTTCAACCAATTCTTCTGAGGATCTCCTGACCTTTCTGATGAAGATATCAACTTTCAAACACTTGATAGGTAAATAACTGTTGGTCAAATTTTGGGGTGCAACACCACTCGACTTCGATACTTCTCCGACGCTTCAGCTTCCGAAGAGATTGACTCAAATAAACGGCCCTCAGGTCCTCCAAACCACTAAACAAATACAGTCCACACGCGGAACACAGTCATTTGCTTTTTCAAATCCCTAACTTTTGCCTGAATCGCCCTTTCGGGTTTTCGATTCATCGGGATACCCTTTTTTGCCAAAGTCGCCCTTCCAGGTTTTCGACTTTGTGGGTGTACATTCTTTTCTTTATATCCCTAATTTTTGCCCGAACCTTTTTCCTTTTTTATGGTTCGCCGGGATGCCCCATTTTTGCCTGGATATTCTTTTTCTTTCCAGCGGGTCATTTTTAAGCAAAGTATTTTTTAACTGCGTCCGCGTTCACCGGGGATGCAAAATCTTCGCTATCCATCGTGGATAACAACAAGGCTCCTCCCGAGAAGACCTTCCTGACGACGTACGGACCTTCGTAATTGGGAGTCCACTTGCCCCGGTGATCGGAGTGTGGAGGAAGAATCTTCTTTAGGACGAGATCACCCGTCTGAAAGCTTCGAGGACGCACCTTCTTATCATAAGCTTTCTTCATTCGGCTTTGGTATAGACGACCATATGAAATCGATGCTAACCTCTTCTCGTCCATCAGGCTGAGTTGGTTTAGTCGGTTCTTAATCCATTCTGCCTCATCGAGTTTCACGTCAACCAAAACTCGTAAAGAAGGGATCTCCACTTCTAACGGTAGGACAACTTCCATACCATACACTAGGGAGAAAGGAGTGGCCCCGGTTGACGTACGTACCGTGGTACGATAATCGTGTAGTGCAAACGGCAGCATCTCGTGCCAGTCCTTATAGGTCACAACCATCTTCTGTACAATCTTCTTAATGTTCTTATTGGCCGCTTCAACGGCGCCATTCATCTTCGGCCGATAAGGAGATGAGTTGTGGTGTTCAATCTTGAAACTCTGGCACAACTCCTTCATCATCTTGTTATTCAGATTCGAACCATTATCAGTAATGATCCGCTCGGGAATTCCGTAACTACAGATGATGTCCCTCTTTATGAATTTAGCCACCACCTGCTTGGTCACATTAGCATATGAGGCTGCCTCCACCCACTTGGTGAAGTAGTCGATAGCTACTAGAATAAAGCGATGACCGTTAGATGCGGTGGGCTTGATCTTGCCTATCATGTCGATGCCCCACATGGAGAACGGACACGGGGAGGACATGACATTTAACGGGCACGGCGGCACATGTATCTTATCAGCATAAATCTGGCATTTATGACATCTCTTCGCGAATTTAAAGCAATCCGACTCCATCGTCAGCCAGTAGTATCCGGCTCTCAGGATCTTTCTCGTCATAGCATGCCCGTCGGCGTGCGTACCAAATGTGCCTTCATGGACTTCTTCCATGAGCATACTCGCCTCTTTCTCATCTACACATCTGAGTAGCACGAGATCGTGGTTTCTTTTATACAAAACTCCATCAGGATTGAGATAGAAATTTCCAGACAGCCTCCTCAGAGTCTTCTTATCCTGAGTCGACGCTCCCGCAGGATACTCCTTAGTCATAAGGAAAGTCTGGATGTCGTGGAACCATGGCTTGCCGTCGGAGGCTTCCTCAATTGCAAAGACGAATGCAGGTCTATCAAGACGAGAAAGGACAATTCTTGGAGCTTCATTCCAAAACTTGACTTTATACATCGAAGCCAACGTGGCTAAGGCATCAGCCATCTGATTCTCGGCCTTGGGCACATGATGGAGTTCCACTCGATCAAAGAACGGAAGTAGCCTTCTGGCATAGTTCATGTACGACACCAAATTCGATTGACGAGTCTCCCGCTCCCCTTTAATCTGGTTGATCACAAGCGTCGAGTCACCATATACATCTAGGTTCTTGATTCTCAAATCAATTGCTTCCTCTAGACCCATGATGCATGCTTTGTACTCCGCTTCGTTATTGGTGACCGGAAACGTCAGTCTCGCAGTGAATGGGATGTGGGATCCGTGGGGAGTCGTAATGATCGCCCCGATACCACTTCCATAAGAATTAACCGCCCCGTCAAATATCAATTTCCACTGGGATTTCCCATCTGGCCCCTCGTCGGGCAACGGTTCATCACAATCTTTTGCTTTAAGAAACATGATATCCTCATCAGGGAATTCAAATTTCATCGACTGATAATCCTCGATCGGCTGTTCGGCTAGGTATTCAGACAATACGCTACCCTTGATGGCCTTTTGGGAAACGTACTGAATGTCATATTCTGTCAACACCATTTGCCATCTGGCAATCCTGCCCGAAAGTGCTTGCTTCTCGAAGACGTACTTGATCGGATCCATCTTCGAAATTAGCATGGTGGTGTGATTGAGCATGTACTGTCGTAAACGTTTGGCAGCCCAGGCTAGTGCACAACACGTCTTCTCCAGCATCGAGTAGCGAGATTCATAATCTGTGAATTTTTTACTCAAGTAGTAAATGGCATGCTCCTTTCTGCCCGTCTCATCGTACTGACCGAGAACACACCCCATACTATTCTCAAGAACTGTCAAATACATGATTAAGGGCCGTCCAGCCACTGGGGGTATCAAGATCGGAGGTTCCTGTAGATACTGTTTTATCTTATCAAATGCCTTCTGGCAATCCGCGTTCCAGATAATCGCCTGATCTTTCTTTAACAGTTTGAACATCGGTTCACACGTGGCTGTGAGCTGAGAAATAAACCTTGCAATGTAGTTTATTCTGCCCAGGAAACCACGAACTTCTTTTTCTGTTTTTGGCGCTGGCATTTCTTGTATTGCTTTAATCTTCGGGGGATCAACCTCGATGCCTCTTTCACTCACGATAAACCCCAGTAATTTTCCAGACCGTACTCCGAAAGTACACTTGTTAGGATTCAGCCTCAACCTGAATTTCCTAAGCCTCTCAAAAAGCTTCAGCAAATTGACCAGATGTCCCTCCTCCGTTTGGGACTTCGCAATCATGTCATCAACATAGACTTCAATCTCATGGTGAATCATGTCATGAAACAAAGTAACCATTGCTCGTTGGTAAGTGGCCCCTGCGTTCTTCAGACCGAAAGGCATTACCTTATAGAAAAATGTTCCCCAAGGAGTGATAAACGTAGTTTTCTCCATGTCCTCCGGCGCCATCTTGATCTGATTATAGCCGGAGAAGCCATCCATGAAAGAAAATACGGAGAACTGAGTTGTATTGTCGACCAACACATCAATATGGGGAAGCGGGAAATCATCTTTAGGACTCGCCCTATTCAAATCCCGATAATCAACGCACATGCGTACCTTACCATCCTTCTTCGGTACAGGCACTATGTTGGCGACCCACGGAGGGTAAGTAGTGACCGCTAAGAAGCCAGCATCGAGCTGCTTTTGCACTTCTTCTTTGATTTTAACGGCCATATTTGGTAGTGTCCTCCTAAGCTTTTGCTTGACGGGAGGACAATCTTCTCGCAGTGGCAAGTGGTGGACCATGATGTCAGTGTCAAGTCCGGGCATATCTTCGTATGACCAAGCAAAGATGTCACTATACTCTCTCAGCATCTCGACCAATCTCTGCTTGACATCACTCTGCAATGCAGCCCCTATCCTGACGTTCCTGACAAGTTCTTCAGAACCCAGATTCACAATCTCAATCTCTTCTTCGTGAGGCAGAATAACTTCCTCTTCTTGTTTCAACAAGCGGGCCAACTCTTCGGGAAGGTCTTCATCTTCATCAATCTCTTCTTCGGCTTGATAGATCGGGCAATCGAAGTCGAAGTGAGTCGTAGAAGGTCCAGAGTCGATGTCATCTGCTATGTGGATCTCTTTGCCTGTCACTTGGATGATATCCCTGATGGACCAGTTGTTGAGGCTCCCGCCTGGTTTGCTTGGCTGGATCCAAGAATCCAGGTCGCAGTCGCTGTCTTCGCCGTCTTCAGACATCGCGTTGACACTTTCAAATATCACCCCGCCGCTTGTAAACTGGATCGGCCCTTTACCTCGCGACGCACTGCTAGAAGAGGAGGCTTCAGCGGTAGGAGAGTATCCCAACCCAAACTTGTCCTGCTTGTTAGGTATCTCTAGAATTCCCCCCCAGCCTGGGGTATATCCGGCTTGAACAATGGCCCGGGCTTCCTTGAAGGAAGAGAGAGTCATCTCTGGTTTTTCCGTGATTACAGGAGCTACGTTCTTGACTTTAACAGCTTCGAACGCCTGACATAGGGTTTTATGGATTTCCCCATCCATCTCAACATATTTGAAGGACGACAAATGGCTCACCATTATGTCTTCTTCGCCACAAACAGTCACGATGCTACCTCCGACAGCATACTTGAGTTTCTGGTGCAACGTGGAGGTCACGGCGCCAACAGAATGGATCCATGGCCGGCCTAAGAGACAGTTGTAGGTAGGCATGATGTCCATAATGTAAAAGACCGCGTTGAATGTTTCCGGCCCGACTTGGATTGGCAACGTCACCTCCCCGAAAACATGGCGTTTGGTTCCATCGAACGCTTTCACAACCAGATCACTGGGTGTGCAAATCACTCCGCGAGTATCTAACTTCATTAATGCCTTCTTCGGAAGAACATTGAGCGACGACCTCGTGTCCACCAACACGTGGGACATAATCGTTCCCCTACACCCTATCGAGATGTGCAGGGCGCTATTGTGGTTCCTCCCCTTCGGCGTCAGCTCTAGGTCAGCGAACCCTAACCCATTTCCAGCATTCACGTGGGCTACGACCTCTTCCAATTGGTTTACCGATATTTCCTGCGGCACGTACGCGGCATTCAACACCTTCAGCAGTGCGTTGCGATGTGCCTCAGAACATAGCAACAGGTTCAGGATGGAGATCTTTGAGGGTGTTTGATGGAGATGATCCACGATCTTGTAGTCACTCTTTTTAATCAACCTCATAAATTCCTCGGCGTCTTTAACAAGTCTTTTTCTGCCCCACGAGGGATCTCTTCAACGACTTTACTCTTCCCTTTATCAGTTGCATCAGCTTTGTCCGCTTTGTCCGCCACGATCTCAGGTGGTGCAAATACTCTTCCTCTACGAGTAATTCCGCTAACGCCCGCTAGGTTCTCCACAGACGTCCCAAACGGTTCTAGTTCCAACTTCTGTCCGTTGTAGTAGACCTCTGCCCTGTAATGCCATGGGACCGCATTAGTGATTTCGAAAGGTATCGGCCCGGCTTTGGTGATGGTAATTGTGGGCGGCCTGGGTGCATAAATAGTTATCGTCTGGCGAGGGATGGTGATGGTGGCAACCTCATCATCTTGCCTCAGCATTACCTCTCCTGATCCGCTTTCGGCCCTTCGGCTAAATTGCAGGATTCCTTCAGTCATCAGACTCCGAATCCCCTCTATCAACTGTTCACATCCATCAGGACTTGTCGCACAACCCATACACAGTTCTCCACAACCTGGAAAGAAACCTTTTTTCATCAGCTTAGCTTTAACGAAGCTAAGTGGTGTCTTCAGATCTCTGACGTCAGTCAACAAATCCAGGCTCTCGCCTTCAATAATGGCATTTACTCCACCTCCCCTATGATTCGACATAGGGTTCTTCGTGACGTTTGGCACATTATCTGAGAAGTTGATGATCTTAGCGTCCACCATGTCCTGCACCTTATGCTTGAAGGCTTTGCAATTCTCTATTGTGTGGCCTGGTGCCCCTGAGTGAAATTCGCAAGTTGCATTCGCATCATAACCTGGCGGAGGTGCCCCTGTCAAGGGAGCCAGGGTTCTCTTCTGGTTCAACTGTAGCTGGAGCAAAGTCTGTAACAGCTGCGCATACGACATGGGCGGAGTCTCGAGGTGACGACTGGACAAAGGTGCCCTGTTCTGATACTTTCTGTACCCCTGTTGATTCGGTTGCTGCTGCGGCTGCTGTGGCTGTTGAACTGCCGGGATAGTTATGCTGGCCACCTGTTGGTGAAGGCCTTTACCCTTCCTTCGAGCGTTGGTCACGGCGCTCGTTTCTCCTTCCCGTCTTTTGCCACCATAAGGTTTCTTGCCTCCTCCAACTGAGGATGAATCACCTTGAATTTTCCCCAGTTTGATCCCATTTTCAATGTGCTCACCTGTGATAATGAGATCTGAGAAGGTTCCAGACATACCGCTGACCAATTTCTCATAATAAACCCCTGGGAGGGTGGCTACGAACATTTGCACAAGCTCACGTTCAACCATCGGCGGCTGAACCCTGGCTGCCAATTCACGCCACCGTTGGGCGTATTCCTTGAACCCTTCGTTGTTCCTTTGTGACAGATTCTGCAGTTGGACTCGGTTCGGAGCCAAGTCGCTGTTATATTAGTAGTGGTGCACGAATGCTTCAGCAAGTTCCTTCCACGTGCGCACACTGGTAGGTTCCAGACTCATGTACCATTCGAGGGAGGGTCCGGACAGACTGTCCTGAAAGAAGTGCATCAGCAACTTCTCGTCCTCAGAATGAGCTGACATTTTCCGGTAGTATGATCTCAGGTGGACGCGAGGGCAAGTGGTGCCCTTGTACTTTTCAAAGTCAGGTAACTTGAACTTGGGAGGCACCTTGAAATCGGCAATCAGTCCCAACTTGGACATATCAACACCCATGGTGTTCTGGTTCTCGATATTCCTCATCTTGTCCTCGAGTGCCTTGAACCTTAACTGTGCTTCAGCAGTCAGCTCACCTTCAGCACCTCTCTGAGAGAACACATCGTCTTGACGGTCTTCTAACCACGACTGAGGCCCGAACAGATTTCCAACACCCGCATTGCCATTGCCCAACCCAACATTGACGTTAGCTTCAAAATTCCCATTACCGACGCCCGCCGTATTACCGTTGAGTCCCATGTTAGCTATCACATTGCCGTTGGCACTGCCATTCCCCCCGGTCACGGGGACGCCATTCTGAGGAGTTTCAACAGGTGGAGGGGTAGGCACGGTCCCACCATGGAGTACGCCATTGCTATCGACCCTTGAAATCAGAGGCTGAACCAAGGTTCTGAGCTGATCCTAGCCATTGGCGACGCTTGCATGAGCTCCATGAAGCGGTCCATTCTTTCGCGGAGCTCTTGAACATCAGTTTGCACTTGCTCCATGATTCTGGTTTGATTTGCTCTGGTCGGATAGCGGTGGATAGATCTCTGATCAATCCTGGAACAACCTGAAACAACCTGAAAACACAAAAGGGTTAGGAAAAAACGACAAAGTGCTCGTTATGCAAATGCTTCATGCAAGTGCAAACATGTGTCTGTGCGTTAGGGAGATTTCCCCCGATCCTAGTGCCTGAGTGCCAGTGCTGATAACAAGAAGTTCGAGTCCAGTCATGGAAATAACATCTCATATATAAAGAAAGCCCATCAAGGCAGTACATAACGTCAGTGAGTACAAGATGAATCAATAGCATGACCTCAACCAACAAGACTGGTGATGGTCAGCATACAACAATGATCAAACAAAAGGAATACAAATAGTCAAGCACGGCCACGGGCGCGAAACTCTTCTAACAACCCCTTCGTTTCTGGATGACCAGGCCGAGTGAGTAACCCTTCGACGAGTAACTCCCTCTGCATAATGGTGTATTGAAGACCTTTGACCGAAGCTTCCCATGCTCCTTCGCCGAAACAATCTTCTAACTTCCGCTTCTTGGATTCAAATGTCAGTTTGCGCTCCTTCAGGTTAGCGAGGGCTTTGTTGAGCTGGCCTTCGGCGGCATATCGGCAAGCGGTTTCTTCATCAAACCTCTTCTCACTAGCCTTCACCTGGGCTTTCAGCTTGGAGATCTGTTGCATCAGCTTATCCTCCCGCTCTTTCCTGTTGGCTAGGGTGGCCTTCCAATGCTGGTTAAACTTGGATATCCTCCGATACGCTTCGTCCAAGTGCTGCTTCTTCGTGGCCAGTACATCGTTGACAGCTTTGAAGTCTCGACCCATGCGCTCGCGCTCAGCTATCTGCTTAGTCAAATCTGTCCCTAACTGGTTCACCAGTTCTGTCTGCCTCTTGAAGGAATGGACGGCTTCGCTTCTCTCGCTTCTGAGCTGAGCCAATTCTTTCTCCAATTCTTCATTTTCCCTCTTCAATTCATCTCGCTCAGCTAGCACCTGATTATGCTACTGAATAGGCACGGTGGTATGCACTTCAATCACTGGAGGGCTTTCTGGCTTGGCAGGAGGAAACGACATCCCTATAGCATCTGCTCTGGCTCAGATCCAAGTCACATACGGAGCGTAGGCTTGACTATTACTTTTCCCCAGCAATGGTTTTCCCCTCTTACAGATACCATTCCAAGCGCGCTGAGGCTTAGATAACATATCCCCCTCTAGAAGACCAGTGAGGTACAGAGATTCCTGCACCTCTTCATCCTTCGGCGGAGCTCTCAAAGCATAAGCAAACTGTCGGACCAGCAGAGATGGATTATAGTTCATACAACCCTTCCTGCCTATCAAAGGCACGTTCGGAAACCCGCTGCAGCTGAAGATAATCTCAGTGCCCAACCTATCTCTGTCAAACCAGTCAATATCCTCCGCTGATAGACTCATCAAACGCTCAGACCACTCGGCTGTGGCCGCAGACGAAGCAAAGGGACCCCTCTTGGGTAGATGACTATCAAGCCATTTATAAAGCAAAGGCACACAGCACGAGACATTCTAACCCCTTCTGTTCTCGTTTTTGTAGTGGATGGAATGGTAGACATCTCCTATCAAGGTAGGGACTGGATTCCCTGAAGCAAAGATGTGGAAGGCGTCGAAGTCTACAAAGTCGGGCATATTGGGGAACAAAATGATGCTATATATGCACAGAGCGAGAATGGCGTTGAACACGAGCCAACATCCGTCTTTGGCACACTGCTGAGCCTTTCCCACTAAGAACTGCAAGGAGAAACCGGGAACCTTGTTCCAACTAGATAAGACCAACTCGGAGGCATCCAGATGAAGTGACAGAGCTAGACTAGCCAGATTAGGCTCAGCATCCATATGGACAAAGGGCATCTGACTCTTGATAGGCACACCTAACAAATCAACATACTCCTCTAGTGTGGGTGCGAGAACAAAGTCCTGGAAAGTAAAGCATCTCAACGGAGGGTCGTAGAACTGCAGCAGAGCGTGCAACCCGTTCAACTCAAACATAAAGGGTTTACGAACCAAACTGAGTAATTTGCCGTAAGACTTTCTGAACTCATCTCTCACAGAATCATCTGCTAAAGCAATCAAACCAGTCAGCTGAATAACATCCGGAGTGGGGAGCTTGTAAGCCACGGTCTTCCTCAGAGAACCCATGATAGCACAATAGAAGGCAAGAAATCCTGAATCGGGGGAAACAGTACCTACAACACAGACACACGTTAATGAAATGCAAATGGGTATGCAAAGCAATGTAAAATGCAATCATGCAGCAGGAGATCAAGAAGACTGTGTTGTTGAAGTGATGAAGGTGAAAATTCTGTATCAACAAAACCATAATGCTGTTCTGTCAAGAACAACCACTATATCTGATAAGAAGAAAACCCTGGCATCGGACCACAAGTCTGCTCTGTCAAGAACACACATCTGATAATAAGGACCTCTGATACAGGACCAAAACTCTGCTCTGTCAAGAACAAACATCTGATAATAAGGACCTCTGATACAGGACCAAAACTCTGCTCTGTCAAGAACAAACATCTGATAATAAGGACCTCTGATACAGGACCAAAACTCTGCTCTGTCAAGAACAACCATACATCTGCTGATGAGATCCTCTGATCCCGATCAAAAACCTGCTCTGTCAAGAACAAATACACATCTGCTGATGAGATCCTCTGATCCCAACAAAACTGATTCACTATCAAGAAAACCAGGAAGTCTGAAGGTTAAGGTTTCCTGCAACAAACCCAACCCTGCTCACAGGTATGGACCTAAACTGACTCAAGTTCGGCATCCTATGCGGTCATCAGCGTCACAGACATTTAAGAGGGGTGATACGATACCAGAAGGTGTGACATCACCGGCTCATGAAGCGGCCTCACTCGGCTGAATCCCAAATGATCGGTCCCCAGAGTCGACAATCCTCCAAACCAACAACCCCCTCAACCCAAAGGGTTGAAAAAGAAGTCAACCGGGAGAACCTCGTCTGAGCGTGGATTTCATGAGACACTAGTGCCTGCAAAGCAAGCACGCGCCCACTAATTTCCACAACTAATGCTAAGTACACTCAAGCCTGGGTCTGGCTTCTCACTCATCAGAATGCCCCTCCCACAACAGTACAGATAATCATATCATACGGAAAATAAAGTGCGCGAAATAAAATGCGATAAATAAACACAACCCAACAAGTAATCATACAAGCGCTAGGATTGACTCTCGCAGGGGACGTTGGATCCCCAAACTAACTCGCATAAGGGACGTTGGATCCCAGGAAACTATCAAGTCCCCAGCAGAGTCGTCAGCTGTCGCTTCCGCGAAAATAAGGTGCCGGCAAGACAGAAGAGTCGCCACCTTTCGTTATTTATCCCTCAGTACGGGAAAGGAAACGATCGGAAAAACCTGACGAAAAGGTATAAGACAAGGTCATCGCAACCGTTGTCTGGGTTCGGGAGTCGGTTACGCAAGGGGAAGGTATTGGCACCCCTCACGTCCATCGTACTCGATGGGATCCACGCTTGTCGTGTTTACTGGACGAGTTGGTTTTATCTATCTACCTATCAAGGCTGGCTTAAAAAGAAAAGAAAATGACTCGGCAAAGCGTCACACTTTATGCCTACGTATTCTCATCAGAGAATGAGAAATCAGAGTCAACGTAGTTCGACTAACTACGGGTGATGGGGAAGGTGGCTCGCCAATACGTCAGTATTGTGCCTATGTACTCTCAACAGGTATGAGAGATCAGAGCTTACGTAGTTCGGGATAATACGGATTACGGGAATTCAGATTCATCTGTTTTTCGAGTAGGGTTAACAAACAGTTCCAGCAGTTTGGCGTACGCAGCTCGACCCTGGGAGACTTAGTGATCGCGACTTTCTATGTCTAATACAACCTAACTGCAAGTGCACAGTCTATCGCGTAGTAATAATAGATATCGATCCCACAGGGACTCGTAATCAAACTAGTGTTCTCGGGAGTTACTATGTTTAGCTAGGTAGATAATGTTTAAGGGAATAAGATTGTCACTAAAGGGAACTAAGAATGTTAATTAAATTATAATTAAGTGAATCGATATGCAGTAATTATGTTCTTCGGGGATTTGACAAGTTACCGGTATACGAAATATTTTTCAGAGTTTATTTAAGCAGAAAATGGTGATCTGAAGACTCTCGCCTCACGATGGTTATTGACGCTAATCATAATTCTAAGGGCCAAACGTACGCTTTCGTGTCCCATTCGGAGTTAAAATTATTTTTTGGAAATCTCTAAATTCTAATTCATTTTAAAGTGCTTTCGCTGTTATTAAAATGAATGACTAGTGTTTACTATCTGGTCTTGCCGTAGCTTACGCTTGTTGGTTCGTACCTTAATTAATTTCCCACTTTCGTGGCAAAACTACTTTTAAATAAGTTCTCGCTTTCGCGACGAAGTTTATTCAGTAAATTAATTTAAACACTCAGACCATAAACAACTTTTGAAAAAGACAGTTTTCAATCGGTTATTATCAAATCCCTTTCGGATTATTATTACATATCGATTACTCTAATTTAGCTAGACATGGATTTGGGAAAGGTAAAACATAAATGAAAACAATAAATAATAGCATGCATCATAATAAAAACTGGAATTACGATTAAAATGAGAAACCTGTAAATATTCCAATTGACCTTTGGGCAGATCCTCCACAAATGTTGGCAGGGTTCTGGTCTTTGTGCCAATTGATCGTACAACGGAAATAAAAATTACAGAAGAATCAAAGGAATGCAGAAAAAGAAAAGAGAAACAAATAAGAATATTAAAAACTAGAAAGGTTGCTCTGAAGATAAATTGGCAGCACTTCGTTGTCTGAATGCGGCTCCCCTTCTGAGTTCCCCTTCTTCCCCTTTTTATAGAAATGGAATTCTAACGGTTATAACTTGAAGAAGGTGGACTTTGAGGCAGAATTATCAGGGAGTAGTGGTCCACTATTTGGGACTTGGAACTGCTTCTTTCACGTGCATTTGAAGTGGGGCGTTTTTGCCTGCATGACGGTCGCCACGGTGTGTGACGGTCGTCACCCGTGTGACGGTCGTCATGGGGCTGTGACGGTCGTCACAGCAGCAGAATCTGCATTTTGCGTTTTTCATGTTGTTTTCATCCAGTTTTCTTCCATATTTCATCTGTGATTGCTTCTTTTCTTCATATTGCTTTGTTTAGACGTGATTATCAAATACCTGCAAAACATCAGACAAATAACACAGAAGTAACCCGAAATCGGATCGAAAACAGTTAAACTTCAGTTGAATTATGCATCAATATATATATACGATTTCGTGTTATCAAACTCCCCTAAGCTTGAATCTTTGCTTGACCTCAAGTAAAAGGTGAAAAAGTCGGCAAGCACGAGGCAGCTTCTTCGTTCGCAAAGTTGGGAAAAACCGGGATTCTTAGTAAGAACAAAACGAGTACGGAGACGACACTGGACTATAAGTCTTCGGAGGTCTCCTTCTTTTGCAAATCGGTTCCAGTCATGCTACTGTAGCTTGGTGTCAAGGTTCTCGCAGCAAGTTCACCCTGTTTGTTCTAGCGCAATCACATTAAGCCCGTTGTCCATACACTTTCATGGCAAGTTGACCTATTAGTGAATATGATCTCATTTCTGTTTTGATCTTTTTCATTGATCATAAGCTTATATCATTGATTTTTCAATGAGCTTTCGTGCCGTTGGGCTAAATGCTCGGGCGAGGAGCACCTAACTTAGAAGTAAACGTGTCTTTATATTTTTGGCTATATGGCTTTCTTTTCATGATTTTTCATCTTTTTGGAGATCATACACTTATTTGCATCGGTCGCTCGCTTAGAAGTGTTTTAGGATGGTGCTGACTGCTAGTATAAACTACTTGGGGTTGAGTTTGCGTAGACACTTGAGACTTTGGTACACGTAGGTAGTGAAACCGACTCGCATAAACCGAAGATCTAAGGTGTCAGGACGGTACTAGTTTTGTTAGCATTGTCGTCTCCTCGGAGATTCAAAACTTGGTTTGAACTTGGGCGCATTCTCGTGATGCTTTTGCTTTTGAGGAACGAACGAAAATTTTTTGTTTACGTCGAATAAAGTGGGGATGTTTGCGTAATGGGAAAAAGATATATAATAGAGCTTTTATTTGCTAAACGTGAAAATGTTCGAATTGAAATTACGAAAATAAAAGTACAATGGAATGGAAATAAACGCTCCGCTCCCACACTATCTCAATCAGTGTCCCCACTGATTTGAAAAAATGCGAGAGGGAGATACAACGAAAATGAAAGTACAAAGAAACTGAAAATATAGTAAACAAATAAGGAAAATGGAACTAATCACGGCCTCTGCCTCGGTCACGTCCTCGCGCTCTGACCTGGGCGACTCGGTCCTCAAAACTCATAGCTCCGGTGTGGTAGACATAGTCACGGAGTCCTTCGACATGCAAGGTCAGATTCGCCAAGTTCTCAGTAATGGTTTCTTGGCCGGTTTGAAGTTGTTGCATTTGGGTCCGATGCCAAGCTTCGAACTGCTCTGCTCGCTGATTCTGATGCTGCATCATAGAGAGTATCTGGGCCTGCTGGTCGAGAGAGCGGCGGAGGTCTTCCTCTGAGTAGTCGGGCTCTGGACGATGGTGGCGGCGGCGGTAGGATGTACCTTCGGAGGGAAGTGGTTGTGATGCCTCCGGTTGCTCTGGTCTGTCCAACTCAGCTTGGATTTCATCATCAGAACCTTGGGTGTGGTCCTGAGTTGGAACAACGGCAGCAGGAGGGGCAGTGAGGTCAAATAACTAGTTGGTACGATCCTCTGGGTGCATCCGGGTGCGTGATGGAAGGATGATGCTTCAGACAGTTTTGCCACGCACTACCGGGTGGTACTTGCCATCGGCTCTGGAACGAATGAGGTGAGAGGCTCTGCAGTGGTCGGTGTCGAGGAACACTGAGGGAATGGCATGGAGATGCTGGAGGCGGTCACCGAGGTTCAGCCCAAGTGCAATGGCAGTGACAATCCCGCCAAAGTAAAATGGCTTAGAGCCACGGTTACAGTTGGCCTGAATGTGGGCCAGGAGGAATGGAGCGGCGTTGATGGGCTCGTTGTTGAAGATACAACGGAGAAAGAAGAGCTCTTTCGAATTCACTTTATGGTTGCTATCCCGGGCGAAGATGGTGTTGCTCAATGCTCGGTGGAAATACCAGATGGTCGGGTTGTGGATATGCGTTGCGTGTAGAGAATCCCAACCATCGGCATTGATGCCGGTTAACTGGTACCAGAGCGCGAAGGCTTCGTGCTGGAACTGATCGGTGAGGCGGCGGTGAGCATTGTCGCCTCGAGGGAATTGTAAGATGGCGGCAATCTGGTTCTGGTTCACTTGATAGTTTGTGCCGAACATCCGGAAGCATGCGGCACCGGAGTGTTGGTTGAGGTCGCCGCTGGAAGTGACATAGGTGAACGAACTTAGGAACTCGAGGGTGATTTGTTCGTATGTCGGTAGCGGATTGGTGCAGAGGTTCCAGATGTCGGCTCTTTGAAGTAGCCAAGTGACGCCTTCAAGGAGTCCGAGCTCCGTGAGAGATGGGATATGTGGATAATGGGTCGGCTGGAGCGACCTTTGATGGAATGCGATGTAGTTGGCTCGCTGTCTTTCGCCTGAGTCACCGTCGCTGAACACAATGTTGCTGAGGTCTGAGGTTTCGTGGTTTCTCGCCATTGTTTGAGGATTGAGTTGGTTCTGTGGAATGGAAAAATGTAACAGAAGTGTGGTAGGAAGTTGAGATGGGAGTTGAAATATATGGTGCAATGTGGGGAAAACGAAAAATTGGAGTGGGGTGGGAGTTGCTGATAATTGGAAGTTGAAAGGAGATGAGTGGGAGAGAAAACGCAACCCCTGTTATATCAGATAACAATTTTGGGCTCGTGACGGTCGTCACGTATCTGTGACGGTCGTCACCCGCATGACGCTCATCAGGCTCCTGTGACGGTCGTCACAGCAGCAAAATCTGCAGAACGCAGGATTTTGCTTTGAGGGTGTTCGTGCAATGATTTTTAGGCCTATAAATGATATGGCAATGTATTATAGCGGCCAATAAACAAAGAAATAACGTAAAAACAGAATAAATAGATCAAGACTATAATTGAAATAAAAAATAAAAAGTAATTAGAATGATTGTAATGTAATACATAAAGAAATTAACAATGCAAAAATCCAAATGATTAAACTAAACTAAACTAAACCAAACTAAACTAAAACTAGTATCTAGTCTTTTCGTGCCTTCAACTCATCGAACTTCCATGCGTAGTAGTCGAGTTGGTCACAGACTAAGTCCGTGAAGACTACCAGTTCGCTGTGTATGCCTGCGGTGTTGTCTTTTACAGTAGTCAGAGCTGCATCAACATTGTCCAACCGGAGCAGAACAGTATCCATTTTGTCAGTGGTTTCCTCAGGGATGGGCTCAGGATAGGTGTTGTAATGCGGAGGAGTCGTAGGGTCCATTTCAGCTTCTGATACAGCATCCTCATAGTACATATAGTCGTGTGCCTCAGAGATGCGGTCACTGTCGTACATATAGTTCTGTGGTGTTGATTGAGGTGAAGGAGGTCCCATAGGCTCATCCAATTCATAAAGCCAGTTGTCCTTGGTGTGGATACTTGTCATCTGATGATTAGGCAATGTGAATAGCTGGACAGGTTTTTCATTGATGAGGTACTCGTAAGGTACAGGTCCCATAGTTCCTAAAATGCGCCTGTTAAAGCAAAAATGGATATTCATGGGTCGGATGGTGCCAAAGCTGGTGCTTGCATTAAGGTGGAATCTAAGGCCAAGCTCGTGGGCAATCATTGTCACAAGGCCTCCTATAAGAATAGGTGATTGTGGGTCCTGAGTGAGGCGTCTGAAAGATCTCATCATGAAAGGCACTGCATTTACTGTACGTCCCTGAGAAGCACAAAACATGATAAATAACTCCTCTTTAGATACTGTAGTAATATTTTCTTCTTTCCCGAAAAGGGTGTGAGCTAGTATCTTATGGAAGTATCCGAAAGCTGGGTTATGAATCTCATCATTATACATTCTGTCTGGTTCAGGGTGATAGTCGCCTGTGATTCTACCCCAGAATTGGTCGAGTTCAAAATCAATATCGTCATCTTCTGCACTGATGAACATATGCGGTCCGCTAGGAAATCCTAGGAGGTTAGCTAGTGACATCCGGCTATGGGTTTGGTCCATTCCAAACATTCGAAAGGTAATCAGCTCTGTGTTAGATCCAAAACCATAGTTGGGTAGGTATCTGAAGGAACTAAGGAATTCGTAGGTGAGGTCCTTATAGGTAGCAAAACGTGTTTTTAAAGCAGTGTTCTCCCAACCCAGTTGATTGAACAGGTATTGGATGCTATCCGTGATTCCTAGTTTCTCCATGGTAGACTTATCGTAATACAGCGTTAAGGCTAGTTCTCTCTCAGTTAATGCTTCAAATATTGCCTTTTGAGCTAGTCCTCGAAAATGAACCTTGGTGAAGTCGTACGCGGCCATACTCTCAGGTAGTTCGGAGAAAAACAGGAGGAAGGTTTGAAGACTTTTAAAATCCTGAAAAGTTTAAAACGGAAGTTTGAAGTCAGGATTTTTAAAAAACAAAAAGCGGTAAAAACAAAAGACAAAAGAGAAAAATAAAATAAAAATATGAAAATAAAAGAAAGGAAAAATAGTAGCAATTTCTATTGTAGAGTTTTTGTTAAAGTTTCAAAATAGAATAAAAATAAAAATGAGAATTAGATATAGTAACGAGGAAAAATGCGGGAAAATTGGGATGCCTCCCAGTAAGCGCTGTTTTTAACGTCTAAAGCCTGACGATAGCTTGGTGACAAGCTATTCGGGTGTGTGAGCTGGAGGCTCAAGCAGTGCTATACTGCAGACTTGAGGGCTGTTTTCGTTCTTATTATAATGTTTTAGACGTTGCCCGTTTACGATAAACGGTGCATTCGGCTTATCGGTAATTTCAACAGCTTCACTCTGAAGTACTTTAGTCACTTCATAAGGTCCAGACCACCTAGATTTTAGTTTACCTGGGAAGAGTTTTAATCTTGAATTAAATAGCAATACGATGTCTCCCACACTGAATTGTTTCTTGATTGAACGTTTATCATGCCACTTTTTAGTTCGTTCTTTGTAGATACGGGCATTTTCGTAAGCGTCTAATCGAAGTTCTTCTAATTCGTGTAAGTTCAAGATTCTCTTTTCTCCTGCCTCGGTGTAGTTGAAATTGAGTGTCTTAATGGCCCAAAAGGCCTTATGCTCTAATTCTACAGGGAGATGACAGGATTTACCGTAAACTAATTTGTAGGGTGTAGTACTTATTGGTGTCTTAAAGGCGGTCCTATAAGCCCATAAAGCTTCATGTAGCTTTGATGACCAATCTTTCCTTGAGGTAGCGACAGTCTTTTCCAATATCTGTTTTATTTCTCTGTTCGAGACCTCTACTTGTACGCTAGTTTGCGGATGATAAGGTGTAGCTACTCGGTGTCGGACTCCATATTTAGAAAGAAGTTTATCAAATATTCGCGATATGAAGTGAGATCCGCCGTCACTAATGACGAGTCTAGGTACACCGAATCTAGGAAAGATTGTGTTTTTGAAGAGTTTGATTACTACTCGTGCGTCATTTGTTGGAGCAACAATGGCTTCTATCCATTTAGACACATAGTCTACAGCGACGAGTATGTAGTTATTACCAAAAGAAGGTGGGAATGGTCCCATGAAATCTATTCCCCATACGTCGAAGATTTCTACCTCTAAGATTCCTTTCTGAGGCATTTCATCGCGTCGTGAGATGTTGCCAGTTCGTTGGCATCTATCGCATTTTTGCACAGCGATGTGAACGTCCTTCCAGAGGTTAGGCCAGAATAAGCCGGCTTGGAGAATCTTAGCGCACGTCTTGGATGTACTAGCATGACCACCATACGGTGCTGAATGGCATTGGGAAATGATATTTTCTATTTCTTCCTCTGGGACACAACGACGGTATATGTTGTCGGCCCCTCTCTTGAAGAGTAGAGGTTCGTCCCAATAATAGTGTTTCAGATCGTGGAAGAATTTCTTCTTTTGCTGATAAGTGAGATCCGGTGGAAGCACGCCTGCAGTGAGGTAATTAACGATGTCAGCATACCAAGGTAATGTGACTTGAGCATAGACGACTTCTATGGCTTTTTCGAATTCTGGATCTTCCGAGATTGAGTTAGGCATGTCACTTTCTAATTTGGCTATCAGACGTTCGTACGGGAAATCGTCATTTATCGGTACTGGTTCATGTTTGATGCCTTCTATTCGGGATAAGTGATCTGCAACAACGTTCTCGGTTCCTTTCTTATCTTTGATTTCTAAGTCAAACTCTTGTAATAACAGGATCCATCTCAATAGTCTTGGTTTGGCATCCTTTTTGCTTATTAGGTACCTTATGGCAGCGTGGTCTGTGTATATGATAATCTTTGCTCCTACTAAGTAAGAACGGAATTTGTCAAGCGCAAATATAACTGCTAGAAGTTCCTTTTCTGTGGTAGCGTAGTTCATTTGGGCAGGATCTAAGGTTCTACTGGCATAGTAGATGGCATGGAGTTTCTTGTCCTTCCTTTGTCCTAGAACTGCGCCTACGGTATAATCACTCGCATCGCACATGATTTCGAACGGTAGTCGCCAATCGGGTGGTTGCATAATCGGTGCGGTGATGAGGGCTGCTTTTAATGTTTCGAATGCTTTTAGACAGTCGTCATCGAAGACGAACTCAACATCTTTCATCAACAGGCCGGTCAAAGGTTTTGTGATTTTTGAAAAATCTTTTATAAATCTTCGGTAGAAACCGGCATGTCCTAGAAAACTCCGTACTTCTCGTACGGATTTTGGAGGTTGGAGATCTTTTATAATCTCTATTTTAGCTTTGTCAACCTCAATTCCTTTGTTTGATATGACATGTCCTAGAACTATTCCTTGTCGGACCATAAAATGGCATTTTTCCCAATTTAGGACGAGGTTCACTTTTACACAACATTCTAATACCATTTCTAAGTTTTGTAGGCATCCTTCGAAACTTTGTCCACATACCGAGAAATCGTCCATAAATACTTCCATTATGTCGTCTATGAAATCTGCGAAGATTGCCATCATGCATCTTTGGAAGGTTGCTGGAGCATTACAGAGTCCGAACGGCATTCGGCGGTAAGCAAAAGTACCATAAGGGCATGTGAATGTAGTCTTTTCTTGGTCGTCAGGATGAATGGGAATTTGGAAAAATCCTGAATAACCATCTAGATAGCAGAAATACGAATGGTTGGCTAATCTTTCCAACATTTGGTTTATGAAGGGTAACGGGAAGTGATCTTTTCGTGTGGCTTTGTTAAGCTTCCTATAATCAATGCACATCCTGCTTCCAGTCACGACTCTTTTTGTTATTGATTCGCCTTTTTCGTTTTTAACTACTGTGACTCGTCCTTTCTTCGGTACGACATGAACTGGGCTAACCCATTCACTATCGGAGATTGGATAGATGATTCCTGCATCTAGCAATTTCTTTACTTCATCTCTGACTACAGTGCTTAGGACGGGGTTCAGTCTCCTCTGATGCTCTCTAGAGGTTTTAGAGTCTTCCTCTATTGTAATTCGATGCATATAGATTGAAGGGCTTATACCTTTTAGATCGCTTATGTTATAGCCTAACGCGGTGGGGTACTTCTTTAGGACTTCTAATAGCTTTTCAGTTTCTGGTTGTCCTAAGTCGGCGTTGACTATCACTGGTCTTTTTAGTTCATCGTCTAGGAATTCATATTTAAGGTTTTTGGGTAGTGTTTTAAGTTCTAAAGATGGGTTCTTCGGACCTGGCATATGGTTTGGAGTCAGTGCTAAGCTTTCGCTTAGGCTGTCATCTTTATACGGTTTACGCCAATCACCGTCTTCAGAAATATCGGGTATTTGAATCTTTATTATTTCTGAATACGTGGTCTCTTCATTTTCAAGTTCTCTTATGCATTCGTCAATTTCATCTACTAAATAGCAGGTATCGTCTATGGCTGGTGCTTGTAAGAACTTGGTGAGAATGAACTCTATCTTTTCTTCTCCTACTTCGAATGTTAGCCTTCCTTTCTTCATGTCTATAATAGCTCCGGCTGTAGCTAGGAACGGTCTTCCTAGGATAATTGGGGTAACAGAGTCCTCTTTGATGTCCATGATTATGAAGTCGGTTGGGATGTAGAATTGTCCTATGCGTACTGGAACGTTTTCCAGTATTCCGACGGGGTATTTTACTGATCGGTCAGCTGATTGTACGGACATTTTGATTGGTCTTAGGTCTCCCATATGCAGCTTTTTGCATATAGATAAAGGCATAACACTGATACTGGCTCCTAAATCGCATAGAGCTTTGTCTATCACGAACTTTCCTATGACGCAGGGTATGGAGAAACTACCTGGGTCTTTTAATTTAGGAGGCATGCGGTTTTGAATAATAGTGCTACACTCTGCAGTAAGTGTAACTATTTCGTTATCCTCGACCTTTCTCTTATTCGACAGGATTTCTTTGAGAAATTTAGCGTATGACGGCATTTGAGTTATCGCTTCTGTAAAAGGAATAGTGATATTCAACTGTTTAAGGAGCTCTACAAATTTCTTAAACTGTCCTGAAGTTTTGGAGTTTATTAATCTTTGAGGATAAGGGATAGGTGGTTTATATGGCGCTGGAGGTGCTTGAGTTTTTTCAATTGCGGTATCCTCCTTCTCGTTGTCTTCCTTCTTCTCTAACTCGGACTCCTTTTCTGCTTGTTCAGTTGGTTTTCGTTGCATGGCTGAGTTTTCGGTCCTCGGATCGATCGGTTCGTCCAATTCTTTTCCACTTCTTAATATGACAGCATTTGCTTGACCTTTTGGATTCTGTTCGGGTTGTCCAGGAAATGTGCCAGCGGGTGTGGCAGCAAAGGCTTGTTGTTGAGCCACTTGTGATATCTGTGTTTCTAACATTTTGTTGTGGGTGGCTAAAGCGTCTACTTTTCCGGTCAACTGTTTAATTTGCTCGCTAGTGTGTATGTTTTGATTCAGGAATTCTTTGTTTGTTTGAGCTTGAGTAGCTATGAATTTTTCCATCATCAACTCGAGGTTTGATTTCCTAGGTGCAGTCTGAGCAGCAGCTAGTTTCTGATATCCTGGCAGAGCAGTAGGCATCTGCAATGCATTTTCGCTTTTGTAAGAAAAGTTTGGATGATTTCGCCAACCTGGGTTGTAAGTATTTGCGTAAGGATTTCCTTGAGCATAATTTACTTGGTCTGGTGGGATTCCGGCTAGCAATGGGCATTCGGGCGCATTATGAGCGGTGCTTCCGCATAACTCGCAGTTTGGAGTTACGGCAGCGACGGTTGCAGTGGGGTTAACGGTCAGACTGTCAATCTTCTGTGCTAGAGCATCTACTTTAGCGTTGAACTTTTCAAGGCTTCTGATCTCGTACATCCCACCTTTCGCTGTGGTTTTCTCTGTTGGAGTGCGTTCACCTCCCCATTGGCAGTGGTTCTGAGACATGTTTTCTATTAGCTGATAGGCTTCGTCGTATGGCTTATCCATAAGTGCACCGCCCGCGGCAGCGTCTATTGTCAATCTAG
The DNA here is from genome assembly GCA_963859935.3 of Lathyrus sativus. Taxonomy (NCBI): domain Eukaryota; kingdom Viridiplantae; phylum Streptophyta; class Magnoliopsida; order Fabales; family Fabaceae; genus Lathyrus; species Lathyrus sativus. Next base: position 358,014,059 of record OZ012737.1, read on the forward strand.
TATTGTATAAAAGCCCATTATAGAAAGTATGGATTGTCACCCAGTCTTCTAGACCATGGTGAGGACATGTTCTCATCATATCTTTGAATCGTTCCCATGCTTCGTAAAGAGATTCAGTATCTTTTTGTCGAAATCCGTTGATTTGAGCTCTAAGCATAGCAGTTTTGCTTGGCGGAAAATATCTCGCTAAGAAGACGTTCTTCAATTGTTCCCACGTCGTAACGAAGTTGGATGGTAAAGATTGTAACCATGTCCACGCTCTGTATCTAAGAGAGAATGGGAAAAGACGAAGTCTTATCGCGTCTGGAGTTACTCCATTTGCTTTCACTGTGTCTGCGTATTGTACAAACTTCGTTAGATGTTCGTTTGGATCCTCAGTTGCGTTTCCTGAGAATTGGTTTTGTTGTACAGCTGACAGCAATGATGGTTTCAGCTTAAAATCGTTTCGAGTAATAGCTGGGGCAGCAATGCTACTTCTAGGCTCCATCTGAGAGGGTGTAGCGTATGCCTTCAGTGGTTTGTTTGGAGGTCCTTCATCCATCTTTGGTTTTTCTTCTGATTTGGGAATGGGAGTGAGAGGATCGGGAATGTTATGTTTGAGTTGGTACTCAATGATTCGACTCCTTAAATGTAAGAAGCGCTCTAGTTCTGCGACTGAAGGTTTCAAGATATCGCCTTGTGGGCGATTACTTGGCATACAATCGACAACACTAGTAAAGGAAAAATGAAAATAGTTAACCTAGTCTATACGGTGTAACAGAAGGTTACACTATTGACTAAACGGGTCCCCGGTAACGGCGCCAAAAACTTGATCGCGACTTTCTATGTCTAATACAACCTAACTGCAAGTGCACATTCTATCGCGTAGTAATAATAGATATCGATCCCACAGGGACTCGTAATCAAACTAGTGTTCTCGGGAGTTACTATGTTTAGCTAGGTAGATAATGTTTAAGGGAATAAGATTGTCACTAAAGGGAACTAAGAATGTTAATTAAATTATAATTAAGTGAATCGATATGCAGTAATTATGTTCTTCGGGGATTTGACAAGTTACCGGTATACGAAATATTTTTCAGAGTTTATTTAAGCAGAAAATGGTGATCTGAAGACTCTCGCCTCACGATGGTTATTGATGCTAATCATAATTCTAAGGGGCAAACGTACGCTTTCGTGTCCCATTCGGGGTTTAAATTATTTTTTGGAAATATCTAAATTCTAATTCATTTTAAAGTGCTTTCGCTGTTATTAAAATGAATGACTAGTGTTTACTATCTGGTCTTGTCGCAACTTTCGCTTGTTGGTTCGTACCTTAATTAATTTCCCACTTTCGTGGCAAAACTACTTTTAAATAAGTTCTCGCTTTCGCGACGAAGTTTATTCAGTAAATTAATTTAAACACTCAGACCATAAACAACTTTTGAAAAAGACAGTTTTCAACCGGTTATTATCAAATCCCTTTCGAATTATTATTACATATCGATTACTTTAATTTAGCTAGACATGGATTTGGGAAAGGTAAAACATAAATGAAAACAATAAATAATAGCGTGCATCATAATAAAAACTGGAATTACGATTAAAATGAGAAACCTGTAAATATTCCAATTGACCTTTGGGCAGATCCTCCACAAATGTTGGCAGGATTCTGGTCTTTGTGCCAATTGATCGTACAACGGAAATAAGAATTACAGAAGAATCAAAGGAATGCAGAAAAAGAAAAGAGAAACAAATAAGAATATTAAAAACTGGAAAGGTTGCTCTGAAGATAAATTGGCAGCACTTCGTTGTCTGAATGCGGCTCCCCTTCTGAGTTCCCCTTCTTCCCCTTTTTATAGAAATGGAATTCTAACGGTTATAACTTGAAGAAGGTGGACTTTGAGGCAGAATTACCAGGGAGTAGTGGTCCACTATTTGGGACTTGGAACTGCTTCTTTCACGTGCATTTGAAGTGGGGCGTTTTTGCCTGCATGACGGTCGTCACGGTGTGTGACGGTCGTCACCCGTGTGACGGTCGTCACAGCAGCAGAATCTGCATTTTGCGTTTTTCATGTTGTTTTCATCCGGTTTTCTTCCATATTTCATCTGTGATTGCTTCTTTTCTTCATATTGCTTTGTTTAGACGTGATTATCAAATACCTGCAAAACATCAGACAAATAACACAGAAATAACCCAAAATCGGATCGAAAACAGTTAAACTTCAGTTGAATTATGCATCAATATATATATATATATATATATATACGATTTCGTGTTATCACTTAGGCGTTACCGTTTGCGGTAGAACTGGGAGTTAACGACACTCTTTTCTTCAGAAAAGCTTCCTTTGAATTACGGGCCCACGGGGCAAAAAGGTTTGAAGTTTGTTTTCTGTCTTTTACGGAAGAACTGTTTTTTATGGCTGTTTGCAACCAATATCGCACTAGAGACTATGACTTGAGAGTGAATGTTTCGCATGTCACCCAAAGGGTACCATACTAAACATCCAGACTGTTGAAAAGAGACTCTCCAACAATCCCTTCTCAGATAGCTTAAGGCTCGTAACGTACGACATCAGTTAACCTTTATTACTGTATTTTAAGTTGTTTTGAGATGAGAAGAGAGAACGAACAGGTTCAACTAAGGGGAAGACTATCAAGTCCTACTGTTCTCATGCCAAGGATTCATCCTATGGTTGAGGTTTGAAACAGGGGCCTCCTAGAAGTTATCATGCATAGGTTTCAACCTAAAGTTCTAATCATCACTTCCTTATCAAAGGAAGTGGGATTCCTAAGGGATCATGTCAATGATAAACAAAAACGAATAAAGCATTAGCTTAAACAGTAAACAGTTATACAGTAAACGACTGTAAAGTGCATGCAATGCAAGTGAGGGAGGAAATGTGTGCAGGGCATCAGCCTCCACAAGCTCGTCTCGACCTCAAGCCAGATATGAATAACTGTAATCATACAGGAGAACTAACATGCTATCAAGCAAAATGGAATAACTGCAATCATACAGCAGAATAAAATAAAATGCCATCAAGCAAATCACAAACCACATAGGCAAGGGAGTTGAGCTCTACCGAATACCCGCAAGCAAAGCCATACAGTAAAAATACAAGCAGAGGGAGCAACTCAACCTCTAGTGTAATCATGCTCCTAGCTTAAATCAGTCTAGACATGGACTTATTCTAATGCATCAAGCAAATCAAACAAGTCACACCAATACAGTTGCACAGAAAGCAAGCAGACAAGAAAGGAAACAGATCAACAACTCCTACAACAAAGCCCTCCTCTGACAGCAGCTCAGTCATCAGGCTTCAATTGCTCTTCAAGACTACTATCTTCAATAGCAAGTATCAACTTTCTTCTCCAAGTTTTCAATACACCAAACATAAGTATCAACCTATTCTTTCTTCTTCAAGCTTCAGCTCTCCAGCCAATTCCACCTTCAGGCTTCACTCCTAACTGCAAGTATCAACTTGATTCCTTCAGGCTCTCAATGCATCAATGTAAGTTTCAACTTATCCTTTATTCCTCAAGCCTCAGCTCTTCACTCAATCTCAATTTGATCTTCTTCACAAGTGTCAACTTGGTCTTCAAGCTTCAACTCTCTCTCCTTTACCAGTACCCACATGGTCTTCTTCTCCTACAAGCTTAAGCTCCTCAGAGTAATCTTCAAACACAAAGAAGTGTCAACTTCATCCTTCAATCTTCTTCTAGCAAGGGACTCCATCCTCTAACAAGTGAGAAAGATGCATCTATCAAGAGCAAAGTTGGGATGATTGGTAGCAGAGTGAAGACCAAAGGTCACCACTAAGCATCCTGTCATCAGAGAAAGGGACCCTCAAAGGTTCTACCAATTTGCAAAGAGCCACACATCCTACCAAAGGAGGGATGAGGCCTTTACAAAGGGACCTTTCATCATAGGGACGAATGGAAGTGATCAACATCATCCATGTTTATGAAGGAAGAGAACTATCTAGAAGCTCTGCCTACAAAAACCCTAATCTTAACACCTAAGCAAAACTACACCAAAAGAAGGGAAGATCTTCAAATCCAAGCCTCTGCAAGCCCTCCAATGCATCTTCAACTTGCTTCCATCATCATCCAAGAACAAGCAACGCGAAACCCTAATCTAAGGGAACTAAAGATGTTAATCTAGTTGAATTAGTGCCTTAGAATCATCTAAAACTAGCACCTAAACTAAAATCAATCAAAAATAGTAAACTATCTTATAAATTTCTACAAAAATTCCTAAGGGATCCTAATTCAATTAAGAATTCCTCATACAAAAACCAGGGACTAAATCATCTATTAAGTCCTAAAATTAAGTCCTAAATCCAAAGGTATCAACCATAAACCCTAAAATGGAGCTTCTAAAGGTTTCAACCTAAACTACCACCTATGTTTATCACAAAAATATAAGAAAAATCTATGGGGAGCATGCATATCTATGCTAACTACTCACAAAAAGTCAAGATCAAAATCATCATCACATGATCACATCTATTTCCACAAAATCAAGTATTAAACATGACTATTTTAATATCAATTAAAATGTGAAAATTCCCCTAAAATCATAAAATGCATGAAATAAAAATATTTTTTCTCTAAAAAATACTAGATTAAATCATGAATTCAATGCAAAAAGAATGGGATTAATTGAGTTATTTTTCCATTTTTTATGATTTAATCAATAACCATGTATAAAATGAAAAATTAAAGAAAATCAAAATAAAATAACCAAGCGCGTGGTGCAGATAGTAATGAAAATCAGTTCAATTCAGGGATTGGGCCAAGAAGGGGGCGTGGTTATCAATCTGAGACTTAGGCCCAAAACCATCAATTAAATGAAACGCAACGTTTCATCACTCAGAACTCTTCACAAATTGAAATCCATTCGTGGCCATTGGATCTTCATCTGGTCAAAGGTCCTACCCTGATCCAAGGGCTCTGGGATCATCTTCAACCTTTTGAACCTCAGAACCTTGCGCGCAGCCATGGCCACCGCCGGTGGTGCTCCGGTCATCGTCCCCAACCCTAACTCTCTCCACAGGCCTCCATTCCAACAGGTCTCTACATGAAACTCACTCCAATTTTCACAAGGAATCTTCCTATGCCATTTAATCATGCTAACAGTTCAAGAATCCAAGAATAGCAATCTCAACCGAAAATTCCATGAACCCTAATTGGTCACTAATCTCCAAATTGATGATCCAGAAATCTTCCTACACCATCCTACTATGCATCTACCATAACAATTCATCTTAATTCTACCTAATTTAAGCCATAGCACAAGAGTTGCATACCTGGTAAATTTGAACAAACAGAAGGGTTGAATCTTCAAATCAGCCTTCAAGAACTTGCAGAATCCTTCACTGAATCACAATCAATCTTCTGTATGCAAAGGAAAGAGTTGAATCTTCTTGAATTATCAAATCCGATTCTGAGTTGCAAGCTTCACTCTCCAATGGCTACTTCACGATTCTTCCACCACAGTGCCTTGAATTTGATCTGGAATTGATCACCAACCTCAGAGCAAGCTATTGAGATCAATTTCTTGGACTGAAATGGCCTCTAACCTTGTAACCGATTTTGTTTTGCAATGAGAAAGTTCAAAGTGCAAACTCAGTTTTCTCTCTCAATCATCACCAAAAAAATGATCTAAACCACTTCTATTCCATATATAGAGTGTGTAGGGATGATCTAGAAAACTGTAGATCCTTCCAAGGAGAAATTCAATCTCTCATGACATGAGAAGTTCACTTATATGCCATGGTGTGCATAATCCTGTTAACAGCTTGAAATCAATCCCATTCCCTTCCAATTTCTCCCCTAGTGACATTTTGGAAGTGTTTGGCTTGCAAGGGACCTTGATTATGCCTTGCATTTTGGTTTTGCAAATGTTACTTAAGATGTAAGTAACTACTTTTCAAAGCAAGTCCATAAATTAGACCTCAATTCAAAAATGTGGCTAAACCAATGTTCTTAAAATGCTTTTTAGAGTCAAAATGACCTATTACATGTCTTGGTTTGGATGTGTAGATCAAAAGTATCAATTTTCAACTTTGGTTCATTTAACTTATACCCTTATTTTAGTTCATTTTTGCAAATTTGAGCTACAAGCATTTCCAACATCTCATGACCTCTTGACTAGCCTTAAAACATCATTTTGAACAAGTTTTATGTTGAACATTTTCCCATTTGAAGCTTGGAAATAGGAGTTATGGCCTTATGCTTGAAATGACCTATAATCTCCAAATGACCAAAATGCCGTTGACTTGTCAAAGCCATAACTTGAGTTCTACAAATCCTATCAAGGACTTCTAGTACTCTATAGAAATATAAGAGGATAAGGAACAACATTCATGTTGACCAAAAGTTCATAGGAATCATCCTTCTAGGGCAAAGGTTTCATGCAAGTTGGACAACTTTCAAGCCCCCAAATTCACATACCTCAGATGACCTGTAACTTGGCAAAGTCATAACTTGAGTTCTACAAATCCTATCAAGGACTTCTAGAACTCAAATTAAAGCTAAGCTAATGCTCTACAACATTCATGTTGGGGGAAAGATGATATGGCAATCACATCTTGAGCTAAACTGCCTTGAAGATAGGGGTCAAACTAGGGGATTTTACACTGTCAAGCCTTAGAAACCCTAGCTTGAAACTTCTCAAACTCTTCAATCATGATGAGTTAACCTTGGAATCATCCTTATAACATCTCAATGTGTCAATCCATGATCACATGGCTCTTGAATTAGGTCTCAACCTTGTTCAGATCATCAGTTGACTTAGGGTTGACCCAGTCAAACCCTAACTGCACCAATCATGGCTGAGTCTTCTTAATCCTACACAATGACCTGTCTAGGCCTCAAAGTGATCTTAAACATTTCTCATGAGCTCTCTCAAGACCTCAAGTCCATCCTCATGGTCTCAGAATCATCTGATGGCTCCCCTCAACTCTCAAGTTAGGAGGCACACACTCTTGGTTTCAACCACTCTCTCTGAGGATCTTTTAACTTCTCTGACAAGGATATCAACCCTTAATCATCTGAACAACCTTCTTAACTAGCTTCAAACTCTTGTGTAGCCTTTGATTGGTAATCATACCTCTTGATCTCCTGCATACATGTTAATGAAATGCAAATGATAATGCTAATGTGCATGAAATGAAACACAAGCTAGGTAAAGGAATGTTGGGCAAATTTTGGGGTGCAACACTTGTGTCTAGCACAAAAGAGGAAAGAGCTGTTGAGACATGCCAACGGACATATTCAAATCTTCTTCACTAAGTAAGTTCAGCTATCAACATCAGAGTCTGGATCTTCAGAATCTCCAGAGTAGAGATCTTCTGGATCTTCAGAGTCTTGGGATGTTCTTCAGATTATGCTGAATCAGAGTATATGCAGCTTGTGTGCTTGAGCGTGTAGTTCTATCAGAGCAGAGTCTTCTATATCAGATTCTCAATACTATGTAGCGCAGTATCTTCAGAGTCTTCTGATGACTAAGCTTCTGAACTCTCAGAGTCTTCTATTCTTTAGAGGCTTCTGCTTCAGAATCTTCAGTAGACAGCACTCAGATTCTTCTGGAGGCAGCGTTCAGATCTTCATTTAAGATGCTCTTGAACTTTTGAAGCCTTTCATAATATCATTGTTCAGATCCAAATTTTCTCTTTAAGAATATTTTCTTTAGTACCTGTAGCAAACAGTCTAGAACAAATTTAGAGTATATAATTCTTGAATACAAAATTCATAAGTGTTATCATCAAAACATAGAGATATTACTAAGAAACAATCTGTGTTCTTACAATCTCCCCCTTTTTGATGATGACAAAACATGAGAAATTTTGTTCAATAAAAAGTATGAATTATAACTCCCCCTGAGATTAACAATCTCCCCCTGAAATGAATACTCTAATAGAAGAAAACACTTCCCTTTTTGATTAAGTATATTTCAGATTCAGAGCCTGATGCAAGAGGTTTGACTTTCAGAATCAAATCTTGATGCCAGATAATTAAGACTTCCTTCAGTCAGAGCGCCTGGTTATCATCTTGCTTGAATTATCTTTCAGAGTAAAGGTATCAGAGTAAGATATCAGAGTTGATTGAATACTCAGATTTGCTTTGGAAGATCAGGTTCTGGTTGGAAAAGTCTCAGGGTAACTTTAATGAATTATGTCAGATATATCAATGTAATCTGAAAGACTTAAATTCAAAGTAAGTTAATAAAATGTCTGAATTTCAGTTTTAGTAATTGCTTATAGGTTGAACAATCAGATTCTCTTTTTCTCCCCCCTTTTGTCATAATCAAAAAGATTTTTAAAGACATAAAGATACAGAAGAAAAAAAAGCATATAGAAGCAAAAACATCAACTGTCATTTAAACAGATCAGAGTTCACAATCAAACAGAGTCACAAAAGAACAGATAGATGTCAAAAAGCATAACAAAATAATAAGAAAACAACAGAAGCAATAACATGTGCAAAAATATCAAATAAAACTAAGTCTGGCGTGAGGCAATAAGGGTCAGAAGCTCTGTCATTTTGGTTGTTGACTCTTCTTGCTTAGACATCCAGGTCTTGATCTCATCAGTTGTCTTCTCTTGCTTTACCATCCAATCTTTTATTTCCTTGACATCATTCACAAGCTCTGTAACCACAGATGAAGAAGAAGCAGATGCAGTAGCAGTAGTGTTCTTGTCAGACTGGTTCTCTTCAGAAGCTTGTTCAACCAATTCAGATGCAAGAGCCTCTGGAGGAGCAACTTCCAGAAGCAACACAGGAGGAGGAGGAGGAATGTTCATCAGAGTTATCTTGATTAATTCTGCAAACTGAGTCTTTGCAAGCTTAGAACATTTAGCTCTAACTTTTAAAGCAGCTTTGTTGAACATCCAGATGAAACGTTTCCAAGAAGCATTTGAAACAGCCGGATCCAAACTTGATAAGCACACTTCCTTAACACGAGCATACTCATGACCTATCTCCTTCTTGAATATTTCAAACATAGTATTAACACATGATCCTAGATCTGACTGTTCAGAGGGTTTAGGATTAGGAGTGTTAACAGGAGTAGGTTCAGATGGTGTAGGTTCAGATGGTTGTGGTTGAGGTGATGTTGGTTGAGATGTTTGGGTGTCAGACTGAGGGAGTTCAGTTGGTTGAGGAATGGTTTGTGTTTCAGATAGATGGGTTTCAGATGGTTGAGGGATGGTTTGGGTTTCAGATAGATGAGTTTCAGATGGTTGAGGGATGGTTATCTGAGGTGGGGAGTTGGGTGGATTATGAAACATAGAAATGTTAACGTGTTCCTTCATAGAAATGTCAGAACGAGCTTGTTTGAGAGACTCTGGTTCAAAATCAGATGATTCACAATCAGAAGATTCTTCTGAGTGAACAGATGTTGAAGAAATGGTAATGGATTGATTAAGGGGTTGGATATCCAGAATATCTTCAGAAAGATTTGAATGTTCTGGTGGAGCTGGTTGTTTAGAGTGTTCAAATTGAACAGTCTCTGGTTGGTTTGGTTCTGAGATGATTATATTTGGTTGGGGAATTTCTGGTTGTGGAATTTCTGGTGAAGTAGGTTGAGGGGGTTCAGATGTAGTATGAGGTTGGGGGTCAGAGGTTGTTGGTACAGAAGATGGTTGTGAATGTACTGGGGGAGATGAAGGTGGTTGGGGTTTAGAAGTTCTATGTCTAAGGGTTGGAGATGGAAGGGGTGAATGAACATCAGGGGTAGGATCAGATGTTAATACCTGATGAATAGTGTCTCTTATCTCTTCCAGAGTAGAATCTCTAGGATTGATTCTGACTTTCTTTACTCCTTTCTTCTTCTTCCTTGGAACTTCAGATTCTTTCCTTTTCTTCGGAACAGAGCCTTCTTCAGCTTTTCTCTTACTACGCCTTTCCTTCATCATATTGGGAAATTCTTCTCCTTGTTTCTGAACAAGGTTAACAGGTAGAGGAATTCCATTCTTCAGAAAATCTGCAATGTAAGCCCAGACAATACCTTTTGGTTCATCTGCGCTGAACATTGGAAAATCTTCTATTGGTATCCTTCTGCCGTTGACCTCCTCAGAGTTTATCTTCCTTAGTTTACCATTCAGCTCTGAAATGATCTTCATTCTTTTCAGAGTAAGTCCGTTTATCTCAGATCCAATGATGTAGGACAGATCCTCTGTTATTTTTGCATCTGTCAGATGCTTCACCAACTTGTTCTCTGTAAGGATGTCTGAAATAAGTCTTCCCAGAGGTATCCAAGTTCTAACTTTCCCAGCTTTAGCTCTGACCTCTTCTCTAGTCTCTTTGACATGAGTCAGAAGATGACTGAAAATCAGATAGGGCAGATCCACCTTAGTATTCTTGCTGATGCAGTACATGAAGTACAAATGCTCTGTACTCACATAGTCTGGTGAGTTGGTTGACTTTCTGTGAAAGATTGTACTCATAAATATCTTCGCCCAGATCCTATAGATAGGTTTCAGATCTTTAACCTTGCTTGTTGGTGTTCCAGATACAGTAATCTCTTCATACACCTTAGCCATATCAATACGTGAAGAGGCTAGGTTTGTAACACCATCAGATTCTTTATAACTAAACAGCTGCCTAATCAGTTTCTCAGTGATCACTATCTCCTTCCCAAGGACAGAATGAACTTAGGACCAGCATGAGCGTGAATCCAGAATTCCTTCACAAGAGTTGGGTACATAGGACCCATCAGTCTCTCAAAATACTTCTCCCAACCTTGAGCTTTAATGGAAGTTGTTAGGTCAAACCCATTTTCTTCTATTGATTCAAGATCAATAAAACTCTCGCACAGAACCTCAAGATCCACAACTGGAGTAAATAGAGTGCGTACTGGTTTCTTGTACATTATGTTTATGTTGGAGTGTCGCTTCCGCGAAAATAAGGCGCCGACAAAACAGAAGAGTCTCCACCTTTCGTTATTTATCCCTCAGAACGGGAAAGGAAACGATCGGAAAAACCTGACGAAAAGGTATAAGACAAGGTCATCGCAACCACTGTCTGGGTTCGGGAGTCGGTTACGCAAGGGGAAGGTACTAGCACCCCTCACGTCCATCGTACTCGATGGGATCCACGCTTGTTGTGTTTATATGACGGGTTGGTTTTATCTATCTACCTATCAAGGCTGGTCTGAAAAGAAAAGAAAAATGACTCGGCAAAGCGTCGCCCTTTATGCCTACGTATTCTCATCAGAGAATGAGAAATCAGAGTCAACGTAGTTCGCCTAACTACGGGTTACGGGGAAGGTGGCTCGCCAATACGTCAGTATTGTGCCTACGTACTCTCAACAGGTATGAGAAATCAGAGCTTACGTATTTCGGGATAATACGGATTACGGGAATTCAGATTCATCTGTTTTATCGAGTAGGGTTAAACAGCAGTTCCAGCAGTTAGGGACAAAGCCTGTTTGCGGTGGCACTGAAGTTTAACGACACTCTTTTCTTTAGAAAAGCCTCCTTTGAATTACGGGCCCTCGGGGCAAAAAGGTTTGAAGTTTGTTTTCTGTCTTTTACGGAAGAACTGTTTTTATGGCGTTTGCAACTAATATCGCACTAGAGACTATGACCTGAGAGTGAATGCGTCGTATGTCACCCAAAGGGTGCCATACTAAACATCCAGACTGTTGAAAAGAAACTCTCCAACAATCCTTTCTCAGATAGCTTAAGGCTCGTAACGCACGACCTCAGTTAACCTTTATTACTATATTTTAATTTGTTTTGAGATGAGAAGAGAGAACAGGCTCAACTAGAAGGGAGACTATCAAGTCCTACTGTTGTCATGCCAAGGATTCATCCTATGGTTGAGGTTTGAAACAGGGATCTCCTAGAAGTTATCATGCATAGGCTTCAACCTAAAGTTCTAATCATCACTTCCTTATCAAAGGAAGTGAGATTCCTAGGGGATCATGTCAATGATAAACAGAAACAGATAAAGCATCAGCTCAAACAGTAAACAGTAAACGACTGTAAAATGCATGCAATGCAAGTGAGAGAGGAAATGTGTGTGGGGTGTCAGCCTCCACATGCTCATCTCAACCTCAAGCCAGATATGAATAACTGCAATCATACAGAAGAAATAAACTGCCATCAAGCAAAATAAAAGTAACTACAATCATACAGAGGAAATGCAATGTTGTCAAGCAAACACAAACCACATGGGCAAGGGAGCAGGGCTCTACCGAATACCCGCAAGCAAAGCCATACAGTAAAAATACAAGCAGAGGGAGCAACTCAACCTCTAGTGCAATCATGCTCCTAGCTTACATCAGTCTAGATATGGACTTATTCTAATGCATCAAGCAAATCAAACAAGGCACATCAGTACAGAAAAGAAAACAGACAAGG